>OX637871.1:9630000-10890000 GCA_951802675.2 Boloria euphrosyne
TATATTAACCTACTATAATTTCATGAGATGAATTAACATTAAAATAATAATATATGCAGTTATGTTTTGCATTTTTATTTAAATATAATAAGTGTATTACAAAAGGCTGAGTAACTTTAACATATCAATAATCTGCTGTGTTTACCATTATCTACTTATATCTAACAATAAAAAAAATCAAATATATACAGAAATATTTTATGTTTGTTAAAAAAACAGTTAATTTTACTCTCAATTATTCATGATTTTGAACTTTTCTTTATTTAATTCTGTAAGATGTTAAGGTACTATAATATGACAAATAAAGCCTTGTATGAAGTTATACTGCAGTAGGCATAAGATGGTAATATATTAGAATAATTAAAAAAAATAAAGAAGATTCAAAAAACACATAATTTATAAAAATGTTTTAGTTGCCTACAAAAATTAATGTGCTAATTAATATCAAAAACAATAACTGGGCCAAAAAAATGTACAACAAAAGCCTACTTCATTCAACACATTCAGTTCCACCAACTCACCCTGCAGGTGCCGGTGAACTCAAAGGGCAAGACCGTAGCATTGAATGTGTCTTCTTTTATATCATTTTATAAAATGTATTTTTACAGTTTTGTGTCCTTGAACTCATCAAGCACTAATTTAGAAACAAAACAAAGGCCTTATTAAAGAATGGTGAATTACAGTTATTAGATGTTAAAACAAATAAAGTGATATCAAAATTATAATTATTCAGTTGTCAACTGATCTTGCTAACTTAGTGAAATAAAATAGTATCACACAAACTAATTTAGCTAATAACTATATATGTATATTTCACAAATCACATTATAAAGTTTCAATTATGTATAAAAAGTTTTGTTCCTTTTAAACAGATCCAATTGTACTTTATGTAATACAATACAGATCAACACTGACTATTACAGTGACATATGTGCTAATTTATAGCAATGCAAGTGCATTTAAAATCACCAAAACAAATGTGAAAGATCTATCATATCTATACAGTTTTTTACATATGATCAAATATCATAGTAACTATTACTTATGAATAAAAGTATATTCTATAGTAATATTTTTATATATATAAAAAATAAAGAGACACTAATATATTGCCATTGTTTAAAAATTATAAGTGATGTGAAACCTAGCAAGCACAGTTATCTCCATCCCTGTTGCGACCATTGTCGTTGGCATTCAACTTGATTTGATCAGGAAATTCATTGTAGAGCTCAGCTTCAGTTTCTTGTGCCAAAGCATTGCGAGCTATAGTCTGAAAAGCAAGTTCGACATTCACAGCTTCTTTGGCACTTGTTTCAAAATAAGGAATGTCATTTTTACTTTGACACCACTGCTGTGCACGCTTCGCAGACACGGCACGGTTATCCAAATCCACTTTATTACCTAATATAACAAATGGAAAGTTTTCAGGGTCGCGTGGTGAAGCCTGTATCAAGAATTCGTCTCTCCAACTCTCTAAGGACTTGAACGTGTTAGGGGCAGTTACGTCAAAAACTAAGACGCAACAATCCGCCCCACGATAAAATGCCACCCCCAGTGATTGAAATCGCTCTTGTCCGGCTGTATCCCAAATTTGCATTGTTACGATTCTATCATCGACAATTACCTCTTTCGTTAGAAAATCAGCACCTATTGTTGCCTTGTACTGGTTGGAAAATTTTTTGTTGACAAACTGATTCATCAGGGAAGTTTTGCCAACGCCACTATCGCCAAGGATGATAACTTTTAGAAGAACCTTTTTCCTTGAAGACATGATGCACAAAAATTTATACAATTAGGACAAAAAATAAAAATAATCGTCACTCTTTGTCTGTAGGTACTTTTTGACATTAAACCAAATTGATAAATGCGTCACCTGTTCGTGATGTTACCATTGGTAAAAAATATAATCCTGTTATACGTGATCCAATAGGCACATCATAGTATTTTTAATTAAATCTATAACTGACTAAGCAAGTATATTACAATATCCCATTAAGATTTTTCTAAAATTTTCTTTGTTTCTTATTGTAATATAATTAATTCTCCATTTTATATAAATATTCACGAACATGAATATGAATTATACTATTTTAATAATCAAAAAATTCAACACTATGTATAGTGTATACCACTGACCTCTATATAATGATATTCTAACAATAGATATGTTGTGAGCGCGCAATCGTGAAGACTCGAAAACGTCCTAATTGGGACGTATTGCCTTTAGTCTGTGTCACGCATGACGACGAGTGGTACGCTGCTAAAAAATTAAAAAAAATGCCTTCCTGTGTATTCAGGAAATGCACCAATTATGATACCAAAGTTAATAAAACACAAGGGATCTCATACCACATGTAAGAACGCAGTATACTTCGATTTATTAATATATTTTAATTATTTGCCTAATATTCTGATATGTCATCGGTCGCTAGACTAATGTTTGTTTACATTGACGCGCAATTGACAACACTAGCTGTCTCTTTTTTTCTTATTGATTTTATCCACTATCCCCTTTCTATCATTTTGACTTGTAGTGAAATGTACTTTGAATGAAAAGTGTGTATGTGTGCTGCGCGGAACACTTTTTTCGGTTGTTTAGTGAGCGTATAACATATATCTGTCTATTAGAATATCATCCTCTATAATACCACTAGACTGGCTGTTGTCAACGTGCTTTGGCTGTTTGTGGCTGCTTGATATTCGCCATTTTGGCGCTGTCCGCCGCTGTCGGACGTAGCGAGAGTTTGTGGTACTAAAACTAATGATGTCGATATAAAGATTTTTATTTTTTTATTTTTATTAATCAATAACCGTATCATCATAATTACTACTTATGTTATATTAACAACGAAAATGCAAAATTACTTTACAGTAAACACTTCTCGCTGTCATTTACAATATACATCAAAATTAGTTCTCGGGACTCTCGCTAGTGGCGCTTCAAATGGACACAAAAAAATTGCTGTCAAACGCTTGGAACAGCCAGTCCAGTGGTATTATAGAGGTCAGTGAGTGTATACAATATGTTTTTTTTTAAACTATAATATTTACCGATTTCTTCTGAGAAATAGCTTGACGGATTTTGCTTCTTTAACGGTATTGTATCAAAAAAGTCAGAAAATAACAATAAATTTGAAGTCCATCGCATCGCATCGAAATATCTAATTAAGCTTTTTAGTTACCTACTTCTAATTGTCATAGACTTGGAACTTTATAAGTTTTTGTAATTCCGATATATGTATCTATTCAATACTATTTTTAAAATTTTAACGTAACTGCACGTCTTTCGAAATAAAAAAAAACTTGTAATAAGTTCTCTTGAACTTGCAGGTTTCTTCACGATGTTTTTCTTCGCCGTAAGACAGATGGTTATCATGTCAAGAATTATTCGCACATGAAAATATCAGAAGTGCGATACCCGGGATTGGACCTACCTCACTTAGTTACCCAAGCGAGCGCATTACCAGTTATCACTGGTCTATAGCACCTATTTTAATTTTCAATATTGGAGATGACATGATGCATTATATTTGATTTGATAAGCCCAATACGTTAGAATTGGATTTTAAAACCTAATTTAACCGACTTCCATTAAGAGGTATGCTCACTGATTTCTTGACCAATATAGCGAACTTAAACAATACCCTTCTCTACTCTAGTAAGAGAGAAAGCAATTGTGCGGTCACAACCTATCTCTGTCTTGTAGCTTTACATGAAGTAGACTGCAAGGCTGTAACACTCACGCTCGTTTCATGTCTCAGTCTCACACTTTCCCTGCCCGTATACTTCACACTCACTGACCTCTATAATACCACTGGACTGGCTGTTCCAAGCGTTTGACAGCAATTTTTTTTGTGTCCATTTGAAGCGCCACTAGCGAGAGTCCCGAGAACTAATTTTGACGTATATTGCAAAAGACAGCGAGAAGTGTTTGTTTACTGTAGTCAGTTGGCTGAGCTTAGCCCTGCGAACAAGCCATCATCCTTTTTACTGCAAAGCTTCCTAAAATTTACTAACCTGCCACATCCCATGTCCTGTTTCCCTACTAATCCTATCTTCTGCTCTCCCTACAATGCTCTAGTTATGTCTCCTTTTATAATTACAGAAAGTGGTCTAACCAAGGGAGCACCTGACACCAACACAAAATTCAACTTACTAATTCTTCAAAATTGGTCGGATCACCTCCTCATCTTTACGGATGCTTCAAAGCTATCCAAGGAAGGCTGTGTTGGTGCAGCTTGCTGGATTCCAAAATTCAAAATTATACTTCAATTTAAGTGCCCTCCCCAGTCATCGGTGTTTACAGGCGAGGCTGTTGCCGTATTAGAAGCAATATTGTTTACCCTCTCCCACAATTTTAAACATACAGTTATTTTTACCGACTCACTAAGCTGCTTATTGGCTATTAAAGAAAACCCCTTTCGTAGTAGATCGAGAAATTCCATAACTTTGAAGATCCGCGAAGCTTTGT
Organism: Boloria euphrosyne; assembly: GCA_951802675.2. NCBI lineage: Eukaryota > Metazoa > Arthropoda > Insecta > Lepidoptera > Nymphalidae > Boloria > Boloria euphrosyne. The sequence goes on from OX637871.1 coordinate 9,634,472, forward strand.
ACTCGTGCTTTCAAAAGAGTTTAGCGGTCACACTAGTTTGGATTCCAGGTCATTCTGGGATTCCTGGTAACGAAACGGCTGACTCCTGTGCCAAAGCTGCTGTGCAGTGCGGGTCACTAGATCATTTTACTAATTCAGCGCAGGATCTTTTATCTATTGCAAAATCTCACTTAGATAAATCTTGGGAAATCAACTGGAACTCATCAAAATCTTTTAAGGGTAAACATTATGCTGCAGTCCAGCCTGAGATCCCGAAACGCCCATGGTTTTCCCGGTGCAAACAGGTGAAACGCTGGGTTATATCGACAATTTGTCGTCTACGTCTTGGTCACGCATGTACTCCTGTGCACTTGGCAAAGATCAGAGTCAGGGACCACTCCCTGTGTGAATGTGGCCTTGACGAAGGTTCCTCTTCCCATATCCTTTTTAACTGTCCTAGACTTCTGTATCCTATCTATGACATCCTTCCTTATAAAGTCCCCCGTCCTATCAATGTTAATTGTTTGTTGATGTTTGTGTTTAGTCCATTATGTAGATTTCTGTGTACATATATTAAAAATAATAAAATTAAATTGTAGATATATTGTAAATATGTTACTTGTAGTCCTAACACTTATTATTATTTTTATAGTTTTGTATATATTGTGTTGTCTGTTGTAGGTCCTGATTTTACAACGAATCGCTCCGTTCCTACATGTAATACGTCTTAGTGTTTGTTTTTTTTTTCATATTCACCGATCAGTTTATATATAACGTGTATTCTCCATTCTACGCGACATTGGCGAAGTCAACTGTGCTCAACTGGCACTCCTGGAAGCCATTAAAGGAAATAATTGAATTGAATTGTTTACTGTAAAGTAATTTTGCATTTTCGTTGTTAATTTAACATAAGTAGTAATTATGATGATACGGTTATTGATTAATGAAAATAAAAATCTTTATATCAACATCATTAGTTTTAGTACCATAAACTCTCGCTACGTCCGACAGCGGCGGACAATGGCGAATATCAAGCAACCACAAAAGCACGTTGACAACAGCCAGTCCAGTGGTATTATAGAGGTCAGTGTTCACACTTCACAGTTGGAACTTGGATAGGGAACGCTCAATCCATTCTCGAAGTCTGTGGTCGGAACCAAGCAAATTACAATATCACAAATTAATGTATAATATTACAACAATGATTAGAGTTCATACTTTGTCATATATACCTTTTTCTTTAGCTGTGAGCATTGAGTTATAAAAGACTAGAGTAGCAATGTCTAACAAAAATATTGCAAAAAAACGTGTCAACTTACGAGTTTAAAGTCGTAGCTTTGAAACTGATACATAAATATGTCAATACGATCAAATAATGTATGCTTGTCTCATTTTTTTCTAACGTCAAGCTATTACGTTGGAAAGAGACAAGACATTGTCATTGACAAACGGTTAGATGTTGTCATTAATCAACATAATTTCCCCAGAATGAATGAAGGTTTGATTTTTTTTTCTTGCTGCACAAGGCTTGAATTAATTACTATGAAATATTGTTCGATGGATCTTTCAATAGATTTAAAGAATTAGAAAAGTTAATAAGGATGACTAGGTAGATTAGGATGATTAAAAAATGCGTCAATGTATATTATATTTATATTATGTATTTCAAAACTGTAAAATCAAGGTGAAATAAGTAATAACTATTGTTACGTACTACGGGTTCGGGATCCGAAATTATAAGCGTTTTTGCAACAAAGCTGTTTTAATATTATTGTTTTATATTATAAAAAAATTATATTATAAAAATTTATTTATATTATAAAAATATATCTGTCTATATTAAGGTAAAGTAAACTGTGAACGTGAGTGTGTTTTTTTCGTTCAATGAGTGAATATGATACTACAGTGCGTTTAACACAACAGACTTTAATAATAAATTTACACTTACACTAACATACATACGAGTACATACGTTATTCACTAAACTCCCAACAATCCGGGAAATTCAAAATCGAATATTCTGGTCACATTAATGTGTCATCAATGACAAAACGATGTTTGACAAATTTATTTCGTCTTATAATGTTTTTATGGATAATCTGACCGACACAATTTTAGCACCCCATCGAAGGATTTTTGAAATCAATATGGCCTGAATCGATAGGTCTACGTTCGGTCAGGATAGGTCCACTATCATTTTTGTTAGGTCGCCTGTGATTTTTTAATAAATATTTTTTTAAATTTAACTATAATTTTAAAAAATTTTAGCACCCCATTGAAACTGAAACTGATTAATCTTTATATTTCTACATTCTTTATCGTTAGGACAGTTTTGGTCTCTATACGTTTTGCTTTTATATTATCCATTTAGTTTTTTTATTAACAATTATAAATAATTGACATTGACAATGTCATAAGTCATTTGACATCTCATTTATGTTACCTTTTGAGCATTAGCTTCTTGTATTTTGGCTATACATTTTTATGTCATATTTAATATGTATTGTATAGTCTATATATAGTTATTTAATATTATTATTATTTTTGATTTGTTTTTAATTTATTGTTGTTGATTTTTGTGTTTTCTTTATTTATGTGTATCATTATTTTTTATGCCTTCATACTTTCTACTTTGTTTATATTCGTTTAACAACAATAAATTAAAAACAAATCAAAAATATTAATAATATTAAAAAACTATATATAGACTATACAATACATATTTAATATGACATAAAAATGTATAGCCAAAATACAAGAAGCTAATGCTCAAAAGGTAACATAAATGAGATGTCAAATGACTTATGACATTGTCAATGTCAATTATTTATAATTGTTAATAAAAAAACTAAATGGATAATATAAAAGCAAAACGTATAGAGACCAAAACTGTCCTAACGATAAAGAATGTAGAAATATAAAGATTAATCAGTTTCAGTTTCAATGGGGTGCTAAAATTTTTTAAAATTATAGTTAAATTTAAAAAAATATTTATTAAAAAATCACAGGCGACCTAACAAAAATGATAGTGGACCTATCCTGACCGAACGTAGACCTATCGATTCAGGCCATATTGATTTCAAAAATCCTTCGATGGGGTGCTAAAATTGTGTCGGTGATAATCTGAAGAAAATTTAACAAACTTACTTGTGAAAAGTAACACCACTTGCTTTATTTATCTTTTCAGACCGTGATTGGCACACTTTAACAACACATTTCACCATTTTGTATTTTTTTGTTGCCAAGCAATCACTCTTATGACATCATGCTGTCAACTGAGGTCTAATATGTCAGCGGACATATCCAACCTTGTCACGTACCGACGCCGTACATTGCGTATCTAGTCCTGTATAACATCATTGGCTGTGAGATATTAATATTTTAAAGCATAATCGGAATATTATGAGATATGCTCGCTTTTTTCTATTTGACTTAATATTTTTGCGATTCTTGCATTTATCGCCATCATGCTCGGAGCAAATAATTGCTCCGAGCCATCATGTAAAAAGTACATAGGGGAAGTGACCCAAATATTGGCACTTTAAGACATGGCTATTAATCAAATGAATGTAGAATTGTCTTTAAACTATTTATGTCGATGTTTATTATGTTCTAGTATTTCCAATATAATCTACTTTTAAGAACATACGCTAAAACAAATCTATTTTGTCGTATAAAAGAAAAAAATAAGATTGTGTATTTTTTTTGGAAAAACCAATTATTGGCACCTATAATCCTAATCATTGACACAGTTAATGCTAATTATTGGCACTTCTAATTCGTTTACTAATTCTACTTTGTCTTTAAATATAACTATCGATATTTTCGTAAATTATAATTTAATTTGTAAGTAGGTTATATACAAGGAATAGTTCTCTTAAAACAGTTAAAAAATAGGTTCTTTCTCAAAGCTCAGCTCATCCATCTCTAACAGATTTTTACATTTCATCATCGTTTGAATCTGCAAGCATTTTAAAAATTTCTGATGCACTGTAGGCTTTTCTAACTACCCTTCTTAAAGTAGAAGGCACAACATCATCATCCTGTTTCGTACACATTTTCTTCTTCATTTGATTCTAGCTCTACTACTTTTTCGACATTTTCAAAAACATTATCTTTTTCCGCTTCTTGAATATTTAGTAAGTTTTTCTTTACATCATGTGCATTACTTCTTTTGTACTGTACAGTCTGTGTAAGTATTTTTTTCTTCTAATTCTAATTTTCTTTTTTTAACACCTTCTTCTTTTAACTCTTTTTGCCTTTTTCTTTTCTGTGTTGGATCTGGGTACCTGAAACTCTCTTGCAGCTTGTTTCTTGCTCATTCCAAATTCGACTGCATTTAAGGCCTTTTTTAAATTCTCATCATCATATTTCACTCTCTTTTCTTAAGGCTTCGCTTTACTTTTGGTCTTCATTTTCGTCTTTATTCGTATATATGTAATAAACCATTTATTGGCATATTATCGACCCAATTATTGGCGTAGTGTCCATAATAGGTATTAGACTCATTGGCACTGTGCCAATTATAGGATAACCAAATAATTTATTGTTATTCATTCAGAGGAAATGTAAAGTTAATAATGTTAAAAGGTAATGAATAAAAAAGAACGGGAATAAAATATTTATAAAACGACTAATTATTGGCATAGTGTGCCAAGAATGGGACTATGAGCTATTTGGCATCCAGTAATTGGCACCCCCGATTAATAGCGAAAACATAACTTTTTATCACTTAAAATCGTTACCATACTATGCTTTAAGCATCATACAATATTAAGCAAGTACACTCATTTGGTCTCTAATTATACGAGCATAATTAGAAATGTATAATCAAATTGACTTACCTTATGAAAACAATAACAAAATCGGTTTTCATTCACAGCGAAATTTTAAGCGGCTACTTTTGAATGAAGTACAACGGCATCAAAGATTCAGTGTTGGCAATTTAATAATGCAATATTACTACTAAAATATTGTTGTTGTTAACATTATCTTGGGCCAAAGGGAACCTTATTATTATAGTTTAAATGCATAAGTGCCAATAATTGGGTGTATGCCAACATTTGGGTCGTTTACCCTACATAAAAATTGACAATTGCATCTTTTTTGCAATATTTCAAAGATCTTATTAATCTATGGTTAATTTTGATTTTTGCATCTATAACCTGCGCTGATTTCCGCAGATTACCGTGTTTCATAAAAGTATAGAACTAAATAATTCATAAAAATATATTTTCTAATTTACATAGATTCTCTAAAATGAGATACGATTAAGTAATGCTGTTTTAATATAAAATAAAACTTAATAGTTTCTATTAAGCAGCAAAAAGAACAGATGTGAGACCAATCAGAAATATGTTAGTCTGTCCGTTATCGAAATTATAACTTTATAAAGTTTTTTGCAACTTTCTTAAAATTACAGAATGGAGAACAATTTAAGTCGAAGTGGGAGCCACTCAAGCTCCGTATGTGAATTAGAAAAGGACCTAAGCGATATGGAAATTATGAAATCTAGGACGAATCGACGTAACGTAATGGCTCGGTCACAACCAGCACGAAAAGCTAAAAGAATCAGGTTTTTTCGAAATGGTGATAAATTTTACTCAGGAGTGATAATACCAGTCTTGCCAGAACGATATAGGTTCGTAAAATTATTAATTGGGTATTGATTTTAAGGAATTTTAGGTTCACTTTCACTTTCCAATTATCATCTAATACCTACAATTCTTTTGTTTTGCACATTGTTTTTTTTTTATTTTATTGACTGTCATAAAATATTAAGATTCTCACTTTTATATAATTCTTATATAAATAATAAATTATGATTTGAAAATGATTTAATTATGAAGGTTTATTTTGTTAAAATATTTATTTTTATTTAAATTATTCATTTTACTGGTATTTTAAACATTTTCTATTTTAATTAAATTTAGTTCGGAAAATAATATGTAGTTAATTTGAAGATATGACTCATAGCATATTATTATGAGTAAAGCATGCTGATAGAAGTTTTTTTTACAGATCTTTTGATAGTTTAACTGCAGACTTAACTAGGGTGTTAGTTGATAATGTTACTTTACCCAGTGGTGTTAGAACAATATATTCTCTAGAAGGTAGAAAAGTAAGTACAAGAAATATTAACACATTATTTTATATTCCTATAAATAATAAATAAGATTACATAATATTATATTAAATAATATGTTATTCACCTAATAAAGATATTATTAAAGATTTAAATATACCGAATAATTTTATTGTGTCTGAAACTTTTGTCCTTTTTATCTAACAGATAGGAAAAGTGGATGATTTAGAAGATGGTCAATCATATGTATGCAGTGGGGTTGGGGAACCCTTTAAACGGTTAGACTATGAGGCTAGTGCTGTAACTCCACAATCATTTAGACTTAGTGGTCCTGAGTCACTCAATGATAGTGCTAGTCCATCACCTGCAAGAGCTTACAATAGGCTGTCCCGATATTTGCAAGTAATTATTTTTTTGTGAATAGTTACTGTGTGTATTATTTTTTTTATTTATTAAGTCTTTTTGACTTTGAATTAGTAATAAGTATAAACTTATCAAAATAATCCTAAGTTGAGACAGTTAATCCTTACCTTATCATTATATCGTTTTCATAGTTTGTTTTAAAGTTAATATTAAGTATATTTTTTATATAATGATAAAAAATGATAAAGTATGCAATTTACAGACAAACGGTACCAACTCTACAGGCAATGGAACACCAAGAGTTAGTCCAGCAGGTGATAATGTAATCCGGCCACGTATAGTTACTATTATTAGGAATGGAGTGAAACCCCGCAAGGTAAAATTTCTTTTGTTACTTATAATTTTATAATGTCAGTTTAAAAAGAAATTCTAAGTATGATATACTCTATGTTGATTTGTTCAAAATAGTTTTTTAGTTATTTAATGTAATGAATGCTATAAAACTAATGTTTTTATTCTTATACATTTAGTAGTAGTTGCCAATTGCATCCCTACAAAAGTACCATAAAAATGCTAACTTTGATCTTCATTGAAAGAAAAATTGTGCCAAGATGAATAATAATGATAATATATACAGTGGTTTAGTAGAAAGTGAGATAAGCTCTATTTGCTATCACTTTTACCTGCTATCAGTTATCAGTATAATGAACTTTTATAAAAATGTGGAATCTGATATAATTTAATACTAACAATCTGATTTGACGATGGAGTCAAGGTCAGTAGTGGAACAGTAAAAAAAATGCCAATATATTCAGTGCTCACCCAAAAATTATTATTACTACATAAAAAATAACAAAAACTTATTGTACCGTAACATAATTATAAGGAGGAAATTATAAGTTACATGAACTGACAGTGTATCATATTCAGGTGTGCAGATTGCTATTGAACAAACGCAATAGCCCAACTCTGGAACACGCCCTTGCGGCCATCACTGAATGCATCAAGCTCGACACTGGCTGTGTACGGAAAGTGTTCACTCAGACCGGTACCCCAGTGACCGCTCTACACCAGTTTTTTGAAGAGGAAGATGTTTTTTTCGCTTATGGAAACGAAAGGTATGAGAATTTTATTATGAGTGTATTAGTTACAGTCTATTCTGTTTGTCGAGCATGTCAAATGCAATACCTACTGTTTACGTTAAAGAAAATAACAAAATATTGAAAAAACATGATCTCATCAAAAATAATTTTATCTGTTGTTTTAGTGTTGTTTTTAATTATAAATGATATTCCACGAATTTAAATTATCTTTTAGAGTCAACCAAGAAGACTTCGAACTCGAATTTGAAGAGAGCAAGGCTGTTTTACAATGTAGAAAAAGTAAATGTAATGCAATATCTAGGAATTCAAGGTTAGTTAACACATTATGAATTTGATTAATAAGTAGTTTGATTAAAGTGTATTATAATGCCTAACAACATAAGCACAGGCTGCACACAATGTTGTTGTCTTTGGTATAAATCTGATTTATGAAATTTTTAGAAAGTTTCGTATTTACGCAAATGTTTTTATTAGTTCAAAACTTGCGCACCTCACATTTTACTTTAAATACTACATAATATGCATGTTCATTTGCGTCTTGTTGTCACAACTTTTCTCGATTCTCTAATCCATTTGATTTATAAAGAGTCGGCATGGATGTGACTTATGTGTTGAAAATATATATTCACTCAAAAGGAATAAACTATAAGGAAAGTGTATTTAAGGTATCTCAGGATCGATTAAAGCAATAACAATATGTGACTTCTATTAAGATTCCGTAAATCCAAATACAAATAGTCTTAATATCTTGTGTTCGGTACGATCAAAGCTAATTGATTGTAATCGATCTCCTTAGATCTGGCCCTAAGCCGCGCATGCCGGTGCGGCCGGCGGCGCGCGCGGCGGCGGACGGCGGCGCGGCGGACGGCGGCGACGCGCCGCTGGCCGGCCTGCTGCCGCAGCCGCTTCGCCTCAAGTACTCCGTCGGCAAGATCATAGGTAGGTATGCTACACATAGAGGATTCGATCCCGGTAGATTTTTCTAATCCCGAGATTTCGGGATTATCTACAGTTATTCCCGGGATCCCGGGATAGTCCCAGGATTTTATTGGTAATGGAAAGTGGTAAAAAAGACAGTAAAACATATCAAAATCATTTTTTTATTATCTTTTAGTTTTGAGAGGACATGGATATTATTTTAAGCTTTAAATCTTTAAAAAGGCGATTAAACAAAACAAAATTATACTTTTATTCTTATAAAATAAACAAACTAGGCACTTTTGTAAATAATTTATGAAACTAACAATGATCTTCAAGAAATCAGCTTTTTTATTTAGATGAAATATAAAAAAGTCTAAATGCTAAAGAGATCAATGTTTATAGGTACTCATTCTAACGATCTTAGAAAAACCAAATTAAGGCGTTTCGTTTCATGCACACATTTATTGATTTATTTAAAAAATGTATCAATCCCGAAAATCTCGGGATTTTTTAAAATGAAATCCCGAAAATTTCGGGACTAAAATATGACCGGGATCCCAGGATCCTGGATCTCGGGATCCCGGTATCGAATCCTCCAGCTACACACTACACACAACTTTAATAAACTTTCATGTAATTTCTTGCTATTATCCTGATGTAGATATATTTTCCAATACAGATATCATTAGTGATGTAACACTTCACTTTTTTATTATTATTATTAAAGTAGAACGTATGTACCTACCCTTTAATCATCCGCAAAATCATAATTTTTTAACACACTCGTCACAATATATGCGTGTCATTTGTCAACAAATATATAGCAAATTTTAGCAGGAGCCGCTGAGTATGCAATTATTACATAGTTAAAAATGTAATTGAAACAAAATGTTCCAGAATAAATCAATATTTTTTTGCTGTTTTCTGTTTGACATTAAAGTTGATTGACCTGTTTCGCAACATATAATATTTATTTGTAATATGCTGTTGAATGCTAACATTGCATTTTAAAGTTAACGACGACATTAGCGTTATTAAATATAGATATTTTTTAATTTCATGCGCAGGTAAAAGTAATTCAGATTAAGTATACTAACTAGATGCTTATATCATAATAATTATATGTTAATTATGCACATTGTGTTGCAAAATTGCGTGCTGCCAACTTGCTATTTTTTTTTCACTGACTATCAATAAGATCGGAAATTATAATGGAAATGTATAACGCATGCGGCATAGAGGAATAATACATTATTGTATTTCCACAAGAACTGGACATTCTATCATCCAATAAACAAATAAAGTATAAAACAATGTCATAGACATGAAGACAACTTCAAAAATATAAAAAAATTGTCTATAAAAAGGTGTTTGTTCATTCATTATGTGTATAATGTGTATATATAGACTATAATTTTTAAAAATGTATACTTTTTTTCTAGATATTCTATAGTTTTCGAAATTGTCTGAATATAAATGTCTGTTATTTTATACCATGCTCCACTAGAGCATATCATCGGTTATAAAAGTCTTAATGGGATGTCTATTGTTGTAAGGTTATTATTAGTTTGAACTATATTGCATAGCTAAGTTTGTTCTAATTTGCTGAGTAGATCCAACTACTAGATTAAAATACTACGCTAGGTGTCTATGCGAACATATAAAGTCAAAAGTCCTGGGTTCGAGTCCCTGGTCGGTTTTATAAAATATTCAGTACTGCGCCTGATTTCCAATCGGCAAATCTAGTCTTGTTAAAGGGAAGTGAAAGCAGAACTAACTAATAACTAACTAACAGCAGAACTTTAAACAAGGCTAATACATACTATATTAATATATTATTGAGATAATTTCATATAAAAAATTATTTACTATTACAGAATGTTATAAGCTTTTACATTGTCCAATACATTATTTTTATAATAAAATACTTACTTTACTTTGGTTTTTAGGTGATGGCAACTTTGCTGTTGTACGAATATGTAAGGACAAAGCTTCTGGAAAAGAATATGCTCTCAAAGTTATAGACAAAGCAAAGTGTAAGGGCAAAGAACATTATGTGGAGGCAGAAGTAAGTTAAAATAAAAAATGATAGATGCATCTTTAATAGCAAACTATTAACATTTTTTTTATCTAAACATGTGTAGAGTATTAACTATCTGGTATTCATAACAAGTAACAAATACCATGGAACCAAATTTTATTATTCATATTTACTTAATAGTAACAGATCCTATAAAATCATTGCAATTTATAATACGCGGCAAAATCTTAATGTTCCCATACTTTTCAATTTTATGTGACATTCCTTGTTATGCCCCTGTACCCTTCATATATGAATATAAACTTGTTTGTGTAAGTACATAAGTTACTTATAATTTGAATTAAATTGAGTATTTGGAAAGATTTTGCTTTTTAAGTTTACTAATGTAGGTGTATTTTCTGCAATACGTAATTTTAATATCAATTAAAATGACCTATTGCAGAAAATACACCTAAAATTATATTGTTTAGGTGCGGGTGATGAAAAAGCTGTGCCATCCTCGCATCGTCTCCCTCATCGAAGACCAGGACAGCCCTGAATGGCTGTTCCTAGTCATGGAACTCGTCGGCGGTAAGTTATTAGCTGTATTCATTCAATAACGATTCATGAATAATTCCCCCTAACTTTCACTTTCGCCCTACATTGATATACGTGAGCCAATGTCATTGAGTAAAAGTTAGATGATTGTACTTAATAAATTATTGTATTGATTAACATTTATTTTAATAAGAAGAATAAAGAATATGGATATATAACGAAAAGTTCTTAAAAGGAATAAAATCTTACACTACTATTTAATGTACAACTTGAAAATTTGAGCAGCTATATCAATAACAAATCGATATAAAAATGTGTATATATTTTTAGGTGGCGATCTATTCGATAGTATCGCAGCCGCGTCAAAATTTTCCGAGCCGCAAGCGCGCTTGCTAATAGGCCACCTAACATCAGCTATCGCATACCTGCACTCGCTTTCTATCGTGCATCGAGACATCAAACCCGAAAACCTATTGGTAAGACATCCACTTAACATTCATGTTATGTATTGTTACTAAAATTATCCCTAGTTAATAATAAATCACGTGTACCTTGCAGTAGTTAGTCATACAAATTTTATTAGTGTTTGTTTCCTTTAATAGGCATGATGACAGTAACTAAAAACCACTAAAATAATGTGTTCATCTAATGAGATAAGATTAAAAGGTTTTGAAAAGCGTATTTATTTTAATATTTAGGGCGAGATTGATATTTTATTTATTAAAATAAAACGACAAAATACAGCAGTCCGCCATGATAAGTTGAACACCAATCAGAGTGAATTACGTCACGGCCGTACAAACGTCACTTTGTTTTGTATAAAGTACTAATTAAGACGTTTAAAATCTGCATTCTGCGTTTGTATTTTGTGAAGTATTTCATTATTTCTATCAATTAGTTGCTTAGTTTGTGTTTTCATAACATGGAACAAAGATTTACCAAGGCAAATAGCTCTAATTTGCCTAGAGTTGATTTGTTGATGTTGGGGGAGTTTTTGGCATCAAATAAAGACTTTTGTTCAGCTGAGTTTAGAAATGTCAAGACTACAATGTAAGTTGTACATTATTATATCTTTATAAACAATAATTTAAAAATTCAAACCCATAAAATTTTAATAATTTTTTCTGTATTAATAAAAAGCACTACGTAATAGATTAGAGATTGTTTCTAAAACATTGTTTTTATTGACTAACATATCGATTTCTTTGTTATAGATCCTCGTATTAACGCACTGAGGGACCGCACAGCACTTGTACACTTTTGAATTCATATTTAAACCCAAATTATCTGATTTGTTGCTTTGGCTCCCTAGTGTTTACAGTCAGATTATACGGTCGTGACGTCACAAGCAGACGCCATGACACCGTCGATCGTTTTGAAGCAAATTTTAAAACTTAAAATTTAAATAGCATTTTTTTCGTAATAAAACTTTGTTTTCTGCTGAAATAATGTATTTTTTGGAAATAGTAGATACTTTAAACCATTATAGGCCAGTTTTTCAAAATCAGTCATCATGCCTATTGTTAGTGATTTTAACTATTTCCTATAGTTATGTATTTTATATAATAATAATATTAATTAGTATTCGATTATATTATGTAATAGTTTACATCTTAATGCAGTTGTTAGTGTAACTTTAAGTATATTACACAGCAGGATTATTCTTAACAGAACAAAGATGTGATGTGGTCTTTTGATTGCTAAATAATTAATATCTATGCATATAATAAAATGTATATTGAATATTTTTTTAAAAATATTTTTAAAATTGTATTTATAGTTGATAGAGGCCGAATGTATAGTTATTGAATTTTTGCCTTTCTGTCTATGACCGTATCATTGAAAAACCAGAGGACAAAATTTGATAAAATTTGGTATGATGATTGTCCCGGTCAACATATAGGATAATTTTTACTGCAGGAAAATGTCACATTTCTGAGAAACATATAACTATACTTGAGCCACATTAGAGAAATAATGTTTAATAACAAAGTGTTGCTAGGCAACCATCTGAAAGCATGGGTGAAAAACATTTTTTATTAATGTTTATTGTTGTAAATGCTAATACTTTAGAATGATAATTAATAATGATTGTCAGTAAATAATTAAGTTTTTAAACCTATAAAACTTCTAAAGAAGATAAAATAAAACAAACAGGAAGTTAATTTTTTACATTTATTATAATTTTTATTATTAACAAATTATAATGAAATCTGTGACAAGTTTCATCAACCGTTAGCAAAGCATTTATCCCGTCCAACGCTTACCTCACTCTTCACTCAAAGTCGTAATTTTACGCGAAATAAATTGATTTGGCAGCACCACATAACATTGTATATTTTTTTAAGAATCGATAAATAATACGACTAATTTAAAAAATAGTAAACTATTCGGTTAGTGTAGGGTACTTGGTGGTATGTAAAAATGTTTACGATATCTTCCAAAAAAGGCAGAAAGCTTTAGGGATGGCATAATTATCCACCATCACAACCCAATATAATTAAAAATGTAAAAAATAATTACTTACATGTGATTTGAAATGTTTATTAATCATGTATTATCTTTTACGTGTCTTTACAATTAGGTATTATGAAAACTCTGATAGATATTTAGGGTAAAACTATTGAAAGTGTGAAATCGTGATTTATTCTGAAGTGGGAACCCTAAAAATCAGCTGTTGTGGTTTGTTTACAAACATTATTTCTCTAAAGTGGCTGAAGTATACATACTATAATAATAAAATGTAACTAGGAAACAAACCCGAACAGGAAGACTAATTATTATATAAAATATTGTTAATTGTTAATACAATGTGCAATAAAATATTGTTATATAATATACAGTTACAATATCTTCGTCAATTTTATTTTTAATTAATTATAAGCAGGGCTTCTTTTGTGGGGGCATGCGAGGTAAAAATTTTAAAAAAGAGTAAAACTCAAAATACAGTGGCAAGGGGTGGGGGAGGCTGTATAATATTTATGGACTTACTTGTTAGTTGTTACTACTTTCGAGAATTAGCGTGCCCCCAAAAAAAAAGTGTCAAAAATTATGCCTGATTTTCTGAGGCATCTGCTGCTGGCATCAATCTGAGGCCTGATTATAAGTATAATATTATAATAAATAAATACCATTCTAGGTGGAAATAGGATCGGACGGCAGTATACGCGGGCTCAAGCTGGCCGACTTCGGGCTGGCGGTGGAGGTGTGGCGGCCGCTGCACGCCGTGTGCGGCACGCCCACCTACGTCGCGCCAGAGATACTGCTCGAGACTGGCTACGGGTTGAAGGTTTACATCATGTTTTGTGTTTTATTCATATTAGGCAGAAATACTGCTCGATGTTCGTTGGGGACGAAGAATTGCTTAGTCCAGTGGACTATGGCATTATTGTTCTTGTATTATAGGTATATCATACCCACAATCATTAGGATATAACTCTACTACTCATTTATCTATCATATAATATTTTGTAACAATAACTTTCTTAAATTGATTACTAAGCTAAGCTTATTTATTAACTTATGTTACTCTTGGTCACTTTCATTAGAATCCTATTGACATAGACGATTTCAGCGTGAAGGATTCAATCTCAATTATTTTAACAGTGCCGTAGGATAATAAATGACATACCATATACACACTTATTTTATTTATTTTGAATAAGCTTCGATGATATTTCAGATCGACGTATGGGCAGCGGGCGTGATCCTGTACATCCTGCTGTGCGGCTTCCCGCCGTTCTCGTCCCCCGACGGCGACCAGGAGAAGCTGTTCGACGCGATCCTGTCGGCGCGCCTGGAGTTCCCCGCGCCGCACTGGGAGCGCGTGTCGGCCGGCGCCATCGACCTCGTGGCCAACATGCTGCGCCCCCAGCCCGAGCTGCGCTTCGCCGCGGAGGACGTGCTCGACCATGCCTGGATGTCGGTTAGTTGGCTGGTTATTTTTTTTTTGTTATGCACCTTTAGGATTCCAGAGCAGTCTTTGATTGATTAAACCATTTCATCTAATTTTTGAATTTGGTCACTGGAATTCTAAAACGTTATGTAATGTGTGATGCAAAGATCCTTGTAGTTATTTGTTTCCTGTACCACAGTAGCATGTACGAGCAAGTGCTATAGATGTTACCTACGTGTTACTCCCTTTGTCCTAACACTTGGCTATTGAAATGTGCTTGGTTAAGAAAACCTGTTATTTTACTATTAAAGAAGTACCTACTAAAGGAAATTTAAGTCTACTAGTGCCCATCATAATTTATTTTTCTATTGAATAGACTGATATTGTTTCAAACATTTCTGCCAGCTACCTCCTGTAATATATAGGTAAGGTCAATTTTACCCCATTGTCTTATGTAATTAAATTATTGCAATATATAGTTACCCACATTATATACATTTGTATGAATAGTGAATTTCAAGGAAAATTTTATTTATGTTCTATCATAGGATGACTACGATGAAATGAGTGACTTCCGTTCATGGTACGATGAAGATTCGTCATAGCCGCGTCACGCCGCAAGCGGCTCGCCGGCGCCTCACTACGCATGCCTTCATATTGACACCAATACCAAAGTTATTCCATAGTATATGTAATATAAATTATCCAAACAATACTGCACATGAGTGTTCAATTTTCAAAAACTTTCATACAAATTATTGTGATGCAGTATAATTGTTGATGTTCCCGGTTTTGTACCAATGTCTTCGGGTAGATAATATGTTGATAATCATTAAATGAATCCTCTATTTATTTTCTCTATGCAATCAATTATAATAAATATATTCTTTAAGAGATTTAGCCTTAATTAGTATTTATGTGGCTGTAAAACCAGTTTTTATCTAGTATTATTTAGGTTTATTTTTATACAATCGGCCGATAAATTTATATGCATTTAAATCATTAATCTTATGAATGAAAAAACGATCTCCAACACTGCATAGTAGGCCACTAGTATATACTTTTTGACTGTGTTTATTTATGGCTTAAAATTATATTCATAGTCTCCAGTAGCTTAACACGCATTTCCTAGAGGCCTACTGCATCAGGAGTGAAGGGTCGAAAACAGGAACGGCTGCTAAGAGCTATTTATGTAAGTTATATAAAATATACCAGTATAATAATAGGGCTTACCGACTAGCTGTGGGCTCGTAAAATGGTGCATATCTCCAACATCTTAGGTGACAGAATAGGTTATTCAACTTTTATAATTTATATTTTACACTTATTATTATTTAGTTTCTGTAATTAATTTATTTAAACACCATTTACATTTTGCACATGTTTTAGTTCAAACATTCAGTTCAATTGCTATAAATAATACTTTATACATCATATAGAGATAAGAAAGTCATTTCAAAAAATCCGTCGATTGAAAAAGACCTATCTTAAAATTGGCAAGTGAAAAGAGATACATAATGATTTATGAAGTAATTAAGAATACTCAAAATTATCCATAGTTGCACAAGACAAAAATGTATTTAATGATAAAAAGTCTATTTACATTGAATATTGCTTATGACTGCTTTATTTAAATCATTAGATAAATTAATTAATTTTGCTTCAATATAATACGGCGCATAGAAAAAAATTGGTGGACTTATTCCTTGTGCCAAAGTAAAAGATCATTTCACATAGTTTGTTCTAAATTTTCTTTAAAGTACTGTTCCTCGAATATTTAATGTTTTGTTAATTATGTCAAATATCTGTTATGCATTAGTGTAAAGAAATCAGACTGATACACATTCCTTTACTAAAAATATATGAGTAATTTAATTTGATTTTATTTCTTTTTAAGTAACCTTAAAAGTGTAAAGATACCACAAACCTTCAGCATTTGATTTGCCCAAATGCTTTCTTTATTATTTAAAGCATCAAATCTGTATCTTGTTTTATCCTGTGTTTTATTGAAGCGATCTAAAGATTTATTTGCTTATAAAATAAATTATTTATTATAAAATGATTTTTATTATGTTTGTTTTATTTCCAGTCACCCATGGTTATTTTATTTCAAAAAAGATTACACTAAAAAAATAACAACAGCAACATATCTCCCTTTAATTTCAACCTCATTCCACATACATTTTAAACACATGTTAAATTCAGGCCATGTAACCCCTAGTCTGGTTGTCGTCCTTGACAAAGCAGACGAGGGGGGGAGCAAGGATTCTTGAAAGAAAAGAGAGGAAAATATTAAAGTTATTAAAGTAGAACACATTTTTTTAACCAAAATATATTCCTTTATTATAATAATATACATAAGATCAACATGATTATAATATCATGCCCTCCATAAATATAATTAAAAAAATATCATTGATGTTGTAAAAACAGAGTAATATTGTTATCTTATAGAATCTGTTAATTAAGAAGTTATTGTAGAAATAAAGCTCACCATGGAAATTAAGACAGCTAGAAATAGTTATTTTAAATACATTTAGAGGTGGCAGTTTTTGATGTTATTTTTAATTTGTAATATGTTTGTATTGTATGTATTTGTATTTATTTGAATGTTACCTACACATTATTTAACACTTACATATAATAATATACATAAAAGTGTAGCAAGTTCACTTTAATATATATCCAGTTAATAGAAAACCACTTGATCCATTCATTGTAACTTCTGGATGTGTTCTGTCAGGTAGAATCTGAAACACAATGTTGTTTGGAAAATAATTATTTAATAAGGTTTTAGCTTTTATATGGTAAATATTAATGCTATATGGTACAAACCTGATAATTTCTCATCCAATTACAGGTTAATTTCAGAGCAGCTACTTTACTTAAAGACTTCAGAGTCATATACAAATTTTGCAGGGGTTCAGCTACACTGTAAAATATTACAAATGGCCTTCCGGGCTTGACAAAATTCATAAGTTCCATAAATATATTCTGAGGATCTTCCTTACAAGCAATCACTAATGAGTCTACTTTACATGATAAAATTTCTGAAGCATTTATATTATCAAAGTGCCACTT
This sequence comes from Boloria euphrosyne, assembly GCA_951802675.2. Classification (NCBI taxonomy): domain Eukaryota; kingdom Metazoa; phylum Arthropoda; class Insecta; order Lepidoptera; family Nymphalidae; genus Boloria; species Boloria euphrosyne. The sequence goes on from OX637871.1 coordinate 9,652,477, forward strand.
AGACTTCTTCTTTTTCTCTGTATCTGTGTTTTCTTCATACTTTTCATCATTTTCACAAGGCACATGTTCCGATTCTTCAAGCTTCAGTATTTTGCTATCATTTATTAAATTATCAGAAGCCTTTCGTTTTAAACTAACTACTTTATCTGAGTCACATAAATTTGTATCACAACCTTGATAATTTTGCCTTAACACAGAATAAACATTAACAGATATGCATTTGTTAAATTGTTCAGCATTAAAGTTCATAGCTAGTAAGGCTTGTTTCTGTGACATGTTGCCTGGATGCATATGAATTAATTTTCCCTCACCCTGTGGACCCATAGCACTTAATAAGGCAGCTGCAAGCAGTCCGTTAGAACCAGAATCATAGAGTAAATGATTGCCTTCACTGCTAATATTAGAATAAGTAATAATTTGAGACAAAGTATCTATACGAATGCCCTGCACTTTAGTTGGCTCTAGCTTATATAAAATTTCAGAAATACTTCTTAAATTTGGCTTTATGATTTGAATATATTCAAAATATTTTTTCTCTTTCTTCTTTAAATACTTCTCTTGGGCAAAACCGGTTTTATTATGAAATGTTTTAGAATTTGTTATTAAAGTTTCCACAATATCAGAAGCTCTTGCAGATTCACTTTTAAGCTCATCAATCTCAGTTGCAGATAGTTTCTGTGATCTACCATCATCATATATATTTCTATTGTCGGCACCAGATGTTTTAAATGAAATCTCTTCAATAAGGTTAACAGTTTCTTTAGATAATTCTAAAATATAATCTTTTGACATTTTCTTTCCCTTTGGTATCATTCGAAATATAGAGGAATAAGGACAATCTTCTATACCGCTTAAATGTATTGTATCTTTACCAATGTTTACGGAGGAACTTGGCTTATTAAATTTATGTAATTTTTTATAATTTTGTTTTTTTATGACTATATAATCTCCAACTTTTATTTTATCATCGGTGTTCGACATATTGTAACTTATACAATTTACTATTTATAAGTGAAAATTATAGTTGTTAAAATAACTGATAATGTTATGAATACTGTTATTACAGCAATTGAGGTTATGTTTACAGTTTTATAGGTATTTATTAGGTACACCGCACACCACTACAGTTGACATTTGTCATTTATTTGGAGAATTGAAGTTTGAAAATTTTAGGTTATGTTGTGTCTATGGACTCCAATCCATACTATGGAGCATAGATGAAAATGCTATGGAGCATGGAGATTAGAAACCAGGAGAACCAAGGCCATATATTATCTATACTCTTTGACCAAGGCCCTAGAATGTAGTGTCTCAGAAATATTGTCAAACCAAGGAGGCGCTGCGATCGCTATGTTGTCTCAATGCTTAACTTCACGTTGTCACAACAGTGGCTGTGTTCCGATATGCACTGCGAGCACTGCACAGTGCTATCACTGTAGAAAAATTCGTTCCGTTATGGACTGCCAGTATACTGCCGCAGTACCCTAGGGAAATATATGACGTCATAAATCGCCGCCATATTCTACTGTGAGCACTGGCGTTTTCGAGGTAAGGTACTCGCAGTACCTTGATCACCTGATCAGTCAAAACCACTCGAGTGCCTAACGTCTTATAAACAAAGCTACAGTTTAATCAGAAAATTTGAAAGTTCTGTAATTAGTTCGGATTAATAAATAAAACAATAAAACAATGGAAGAATTGCAAAAATTAACCTTATTAGACTGTGTTGAAAATGTTCAATACGAGCTGAAAGTTACGCAGGAAATTTTTGATCGTGCAAAGACAGGTAAGTTTGCCATTGTATACATTATTAATGTACTAGAAAACTTGAATACACTCATTTGAATGCTGCGTCAAAAAATGCGGCTGACAGTATACGGGATTGCGTTCCGTTTTAAATCGTAACCAGTATAACTGGCTATAAAGGAACGGCTTCACAGTATACTGAATTGACGTCACACTGTACAGTGGTCGCAGTGCATATCGGAACATACCCAGTGACAGTACTCATAAATAGCTAACTTCACAGATACTACGACCGTTTGGAATAAGATGGTTCCATCTGGATTTTAACATTCATGAGGCAGATGGAACTTTTTGAATCATTAATTTCACAAGTAGAACTTTTTTATGCAGCTAATTCATTAAGGGGACCAATAGATGACGTTCAAAGGTTTAGAGAACAAAGTGACCATATCACATGAAACATTTTTTAGTTACAAAATCAAAATATAGAAAAATGTTGGATGGAACCCTTTTATTCCAAACGGTCGACTACTTACCGCCGGCAGCGCGTTGTAAATTCTACACATTTTCAGAGACAGGCGGGTAATGCTTTAGTATGAAGCGATGGTCCTCCTGGTTTCTAATCTCCATGCTATGGAGGGTAGAGATAAGGAGGACCAACTCGTACACGGACAAGTGGCAGTAAAAACGCGTCTAGTAAGAGTGGCGCTGCAGTAACAGTCGATAAATTTTAAAGAAAGCACCAAACGTAATTAGAAAAAAATTACGCTTTCTCTCTGCAGTATTTTGTTTATATTTACTAAAACATTTTTTAGACTACGTAAATAGTTGAGGTTTTGTATACTAGCATTTTACTAACTACTTGAGTCATTAAAATTTTTAAATATTTAAACTCAGCTAACTTCACTCCATTTATAACAGCTATGTGGCTCACTGAATTTGACCCAACTGGTTTGATATTCGGATTTTTTTTATTTTTAACTATCTGTTCGTCGTTTGTTCGTAAATGTAAAAATTGTTTGTTCGTCTTTTATTTATTTATAATTAATTAAACAAATGTTCACCCTTAAGTTGGACACCTTTACTAGATATCGTTAATTTTATCGCTCAGATTAATTAATTTTGATCAATTATCGTTTGTTCAACGACTATTGGTGATTGTTTGATCATAAAAACAATTAAATTCCCAATTATTAATTATTTTAAATCTAATAAGCAAATCATCACTTCACACCTACACTGTGCATGCACAGCAGTATAATGGCGACTGAGCGATGCATAGTGCATATTATGTTAAAAAATAACATTATAAATAATGCTCCATTTCGAATATCATCACAGAGTACATTGGTATATACTAGGAATATCATCAAATTATACGATTTGAATGAAGTATTTATTCAACAGTGTGAGTACCTCGATTAAATAAAAAGGTATTTAATACGTAATGAATTTAGGAATTATTAATTTTATTATAAAATACAAGTATCATAACTATCTCCTATTGCATGGTAATGAGTAATACTGTCTACTTATTTCTTTTGACACGTTTTCAACTTTCCCCCCATATGAGTCAGTTCTCCTTAACTCTACCCTCCATAGTTGTGTGGCAGTTGGGGCCATAGATAAATAAAGCTTAATTTAATGTAACTATTTTTATTCATCTGTGATAATAGCATTGGACTGATTGTGTTAATTAATGTTCTACGACCGATTCCGGCCAAGAGTGTACGCCTTAAATACTTCTCTATGGTGTACGCGCAGACCTAATACTTAATCTGTGGCGCAGACAAAAGAGTCCATTCACAGTTATTTTACCTCTGACAGATGTTATGATATGTTTTCTTTATGTTGGCGTTACTGTCGAGTCGTCTTGTGAAGTTCCTAGCGTTTTTCTGTAATATTTGTGATATTTCATCTGTTATCATGCCGAAAAGGATTCAAAGTAGCGGAAGAAATATTGTATTATCAGTGCGTGATTTTTGTGAAAGAGAAAAAGACAATAATGCTCCTCTAATTCCATTTGCAAATGTTCGTCAACGAGTAGCCGCCATGACAGGTATGTAAAATAGGGTTACCAGTCTTTAACGTTTTACCCAATTTAAATTTTATTTTAATATCTTATATAATATAATAATATATAATATTAATATTAATCAAACCGTAACCGTATATATATTTGTCACGTCATGTTCGATTTGCTAACTCCACAAGGCGAGTCTACTTACACAAGGACTTGTAATATTTTTATAGTATCATGTCGACTTTTTGTACGTACTGTTTGACTTTAATTCTATATTTAATTTTATGTCCTTTCTATTTGTGTTTTTAATATATAATAAATAAAATAAAATAAACAAGGGGCCGTCTGTCGTCTGCGGCCAGCTGTCCTCTATTTTGTACTAATACTTCACTCTTCCTTTAGAAGCGAATGATTGTACCTTAAGCGTAAACATTATTGAGAAGAAGGCAAAGAAATTCAATTATTTCTTTTAATGGCTTCAGGAGTGAAGAAATAACTATCCTAGACTTTTAAATAAGGTTTTTTTCTTATTTCAGGTGTATCTGAAAAAACCGTCATCACCATTACCAAAGAAGGTGAAGTTGCTGCTTCCACATCTCAAAAAATTTCTACGCCAAGAAAAAAGCGCATGCAAGAAAAGAAAATTATACTAGATGATTTTGATCTATGTGCAGTTCGAAATAAAATACATGAAATGTATACCGTCAGAAAGGAGGTACCGACTTTGGGGAAACTCTTAGCAGAGTTAAAAATTGATATAAATTTTCGTGGAGGTCGTACTACGTTGTGGAAAATTATCCGACAAATTGGATTTCGATTTAAAAAATGTGGGTCAAAGAGGAAGTTACTTATGGAAAGGCCTGATATTGTAGCTTGGAGATACAGATACCTATCTTGAAACAAAATCGCGATGAAGGCAGGCCTGTTGTCTTCCTGGACGAGACTTATATTCACGCGTCTTATACAATGAATAAATGCTGGCAAATAGAAAATGAAGAAGGTGTCCTAAAAAACGATTCTGCTGGTGCGCGGTGGATAATTGTTCATGCGGGTGGTGAAATGGGCTTTATACCAAATGCTTTATTAATATTTAAATCCCAGTCGAAATCAGGTGACTACCATGATGACATGAACAAAACAAATTTTACGAAATGGCTTCAGGAAAAACTAATTCCGAACTTGCCGGCTAATAGTTTAGTAGTTATGGACAATGCCCCTTATCACACGGTAAAGTTAAACAAGGCACCAACATTAAGCTCTACCAAAACAGAAATGCAAAACTGGATCACAAATAAGGGGCTATCTTATCTGCCTACCATGGTAAAAGCTCAACTTTATGAAATTATAAAAGAACATAAAGAAGCTCCAATATATGAAGCTGATCAAATGCTTCAAGCTCATGGCCACAAAGTGGCTAGATTACCGCCGTATCACTGCGAGTTAAACGCAATTGAATTTATGTGGAGTCTTGTTAAAAGACGAGTAGCTAGTAAAAACGTAGGACAAGAAACAAAAAACATAATTAATTTAACTGAAGAAGCTTTTCAAACAATCACTGCAGAAGACTGGCAAAAACAATGCGTACATGTGCGCCACATTGAAGACAAGCTTTGTGAAAGAGATGGGTGTATGGACGCTGAAATGGACAGGTTCATAATAGAATTGAATAATGAGTCTGATACAGAATCTGACAGCAGTTACGAAGATTCATCTGATTGTGATTATTCATCATTGGCAATCCACATGGATCATGCTTATTCAAAATAAATATATTTATTATAATTCAAATTGCTGTTTATAATTTATGTTTATTAATTAATATATCACACTGTACATGAGTGATTTTGATCGAAAATTTACTTTTGTATATCAAATAGAACAAAATTTAAACTTTGGTAACCAAATTTTGGTACAACCGAACTGATTTCTTAAAAAGATAAATTTAAATGTGTTCAGCCGTCTCGATAACAAAAGATTTTATTTCAAACATGTTATCGTGTAAAAAAAATAGGCATAATTATTATTAACCGATTGTTAATTTAAACTATGCCTATAAAAAAAATATTTCGTATAAGGGAATCATATAAGCTAAATATGGCAACATAACGCTGAGATTAGCCAACATAACAGCTAGAGGTAAAATAACTGTGAACGCACTGTATGATACTCCGGTGGGATGATACTATTCACGACCAGTGTACCAGTTATTATTTAAAGCATGGAGGTTAGAGACCAGGAGAACCATCGCTTCATACTAAAGCATTACCCGCCTGTCCCTGAAAATTTGTAGAATTTATAACGCACTGTCAACGGTAAGTAGTATTTGTGAAGTTAGCTGTTTATGAGTATTGTCACTATTGTGGAATTTATAACGCGCTTTCGTTGGTAAGTAGTATCAGTGGAGTTAGCTGTTTCATACACAGTACAAGTAGATGAAGTTAGTTGAATAATGTACAAATTAATATAAAATAATAGTAATAATCGGCTCTATTGGGACCGGTCCATCATCACGGATAGTACTATTCTAGCGAATAAGCCTGACATCGTGCTGATGAACTAGGCACAGTCGCGGGTGTTTTCGGTGGACATCACTATTCAAATTTTCATATGATATGATGAAAACCTTGTGAGCTGAGACGGAGAAGAAACGTTAGTATCTGGCTCACGAAGTTTCCGCCATGTTGCATGTGGAGTCCACTGAAACCATCCTTGTCGTCATATCTGCGAATGGTTTAATCCCAGTTAGCCTCGCTCACCATCTGAGGCGACTGAGGTTCCGTTACAGTTCGCTCGCAGCCAGCATGCAAAAAGCGGTGCTGTTAGACTCTGTTAGGATAGTCCGTCAGTTTATCCACCTGTCGCCCTGACCCCCGGCCGTGGTCCGCCTCATGCCGGGTTAATCATCATCCGCCCGATACAATATTTATGTATGTAATGTCAAAGTATGTTTATTTATTTGTATGTATGTAAGTTTGCTTTACATATATATATATATATATAGTGACAAGTGACAAGCACATTGACAGCACAACGTCAACAACACATCAGTGTTGCCAGGAAAAATAAATTTAACTTAAGGAAAACGTTCCACTTCACACATTTATTAAATAATTAAAATATATATATATATATATATATATATATATATATATATATATATATATATATATATATATATATATATATATATATATATATATATATATATATATATATATATATATATATATATAAAATGGAGGGACAGTTTCAAATGCTATTTGAAGAAATGAAAATTGAAATGCAAAACCAAACAGCACAGTTAACAGAAACTATTACCAATACAATAATGGATAGAATGGATACAAAATTGGAACCTATCCTAGCGGAAAATAAGAACTTGAAAATAAAAGTAGAACGTCTTGAGAAAGAGATCGAGTATCTGAAGAAGGAAAAGCGAAACAATAATATAGTTATTTATGGCTTAAAAGAAGAAACTACTTCAACTATAGAACTATTGCATACAGTTACGAAAACATTTAAAGAAAGTCTGGGAATAAGTTTGGAAGAATGGGAAGTGAATAAAATTTACCGCATTGGGAAAATGAATAAAGAAAGCGATAAAGGAAGACCTGTCTTACTTTCCTTTGTTAGCAACTTGAAGAAGAAGGAAATAATGAAAAAGAAAACCCTACTTAAAGGCAAAAATATATACATTTCAGAAGATTATCCTAAGGAAATTATCGAAATAAGGAAAGCTTTACAACCAAAATTAACAGAGGAAAGAAATAAAGGGCACACAGCATACATAAATTATGATAAGTTGATTATCAAAGAAAATACCACAAACAAAGACAAAAGGAAAAGGGAAGTATCGATGTCGCCTCAACCTATAAGCCAGCCAATAAAACAACAAACATTTCCTTCATCTAAAGTAAATCGCACAAATGCATTCGATTTGATGCGAGCCAGATCTAACTCATTCTCAAACTCAATAGGAAACAACCAATAGCAACTAAAATTCGGCAAACGGAAAATTCAAAAAAAGAAACAAATAAAAAACGAAGTAATGACAAACAACAACCCTCCCCCAAGCCGACTGGTCATCGTGGGGGAAAACGACCGCGACCCTCTAAGGAATAATTGCAACACACACAGCAGAAAAACAAATATTCACATAGCTACCTTTAATGCTAGATCATTAAGAACCCCAGAAAAACTATTAGAGCTTGAAATTGCAGTAGAAAATATTAATTGGGATATTCTGGGTATCAGTGAAGTGAGAAAGCTCGGAGAAGAAATAGTAGACAACGGACAATACATATTATACTATAAAGGTGAAACACCGGGAATGTACGGGGTAGGTTTTCTAGTTAAAAAACACATGGCGGATAAAATAGAAGAATTTAAAGGGATCTCAGAAAGAATAGCTGTTCTTAATATAAAACTACCCACACAGACAGATAATACATCGTGGACCATCATACAAGCGTACTCACCAACAGAATCTAACAAACCAGAAGACATTGGAAAAATTGAGGATTTCTATAAAGATTTGCAAGCCACCTTAAATAATGCTTACAAGAATATTATCTTAATGGGTGACTTTAATGGTCAGGTCGGAGTATGCAACGCGGGAGAAGAGTACATTATCGGTAAATACGGATATGGGAAAAGGAGCAATAATGGCACCAGATTGATTACTTTTTGTATGGAAAACAAATTAAGTATATTAAATAGTTTTTTTAAGAAAAAACCTGCAAAAAAATGGACATGGGTTTCTCCCAATGGACTTTACAGAAATGAAATTGACTTCATTTTGTCGAATAGACAGAAATTTTTTGAAGATGTTACCGTGGTTCAAAATTTAAACTTTAACTCAGATCACAGAATGGTTCGTGCAACACTTACAGGTGGGAATATAAAGAAAAGTAGGAGATTTCACAACAAATATACAGCTCCTGCTTGCACTGGCAATATAAACAGTACGTTTCTGGATAATCTAAAAAATTCATTAAGTAAAAAAGGAAAAGACAATATGTCAACACAAGAAAAATATGACAACTTTCTAAATATACTCAAGAATGAAATAAGACATATAAACGCGACGAATAAAAATGAAATATCGATAGAAACAAAAAAATTGCTTCACGAAAGAAAAGAACTTATAAGGGAAAACAAATCAAATACAAATCGTCAGAAAATAATACAAATAAGTAAGAAAATTAATGAACAAATAAGAAAAGACAGAAAGTTAAGGAGGACAAACACAATGAAGAAGTATATTCAAAAGACGGGCGGTATTAAAAAAACCCTGAAAGAATTAGACCAAACAAAAACATGGATGCTAAATATGACAAGAAAGGACGGGAAACGCACTGCCAAAAGACCAGAAATATTAAAAATAGCTACAGATTATTATCGAGATTTGTATCATAGTAAGAATTCGAAGGCATACAAGACTGAAAGAACAATCATCGATCAAGAGGTCACACCAGATATATTAAATGAAGAGACAAGGAGAGCTATTAATTCGTTGAAGCTTGAAAAAGCTACTGGCCCAGACCAAATTCCCAACGAAATTCTTAAAAATACAGTGTCAATTATTGCTCCTCCTTTGACAGAGTTGTTTAATGAAATCATGAGAACCGAGTACATCCCACATGACTGGACAAAATCAATAATTATACTGTTACACAAAAAAGGAAATAAAGAAGATATTGCAAATTATAGGCCGATAAGTTTGATTTCGAGTATCTATAAGGTATTTTCTAAAATACTATTATCTAGAATCACCACGACACTTGATGAGAACCAACCAAAAGAACAGGCGGGTTTTCGAAGTGGCTATTCCACTATAGACCACATCTATGTATTAAGGCAAGTAATACAAAAATACCAGGAATACAATAAACATTATTATTTAGGATTCGTTGATTTTAACAAGGCTTTTGATTGTTTGGAACACCAATATATGTGGGATGCCCTGGAGCAGCAAGGAGTTCAGCCAAAGTATATTAGACTTTTGGAGAATATCTACGCAAAGAGCACTGCATTCGTAAGGTTGGAAACAACGGGAGAGGAATTTTCGATAGGCAGAGGGGTTCGCCAGGGCGACCCGATCTCTCCAAAATTGTTTTCAGCTGTATTGGAGATGATATTCAGGGAACTGGAGTGGTCGCAAAACGGACTGAATATCAACGGCGAGAAGCTTAACCATCTTCGTTTTGCGGACGACTTGATCTTATTCTCCGAGTGTCCAAGAAATTTAGAACAAATGTTGCAACAGTTGTCTGACAAGAGTGCTAAAGCCGGGTTATCAATAAATACATCTAAAACTAAAATAATGACAAATTCAACGCAAACGTATATAATAAAAATAAATAATGATAAAATAGAATATGTAAACGAATATGTCTACTTAGGGCAACTGATATCTACATCAAATTCTATGCAAAAAGAAATAGACAGAAGAGTAACAAATACCTGGAAAAGATACTGGTCTCTAAGTGAAGTTATGAAAAATAAAGAAATACCTATGGAAAATAAAAGAAGAATATATAACACGTGCATTCTACCATGTTTGACATATGGTTGCCAAACATGGGTATTTACAGATCGTGATGATTTCCGGGGACTTCCACAGGTTAAAATGAGACACCAGAGTTCAGAAATCTTCCAGGCTTTATTTCCTCTTCTTATTTCTAGTCGTATGAAACCGAATGTAAGGAACGGAATGCCAACTCGTTTCAAGATGCGTAGGTCCGTAGCTTTGAGCAATACCTTAACGAGAGCCGCTGCATTTTGACACGAGTTTTACAATAATTTTCACTATCGTATTATGATATTTTCGCGTCTAGCGCCTAAATTATAAAAGTTACAGTCTCTAAAGTTTTACATAAATATAGATTTTAACGTGTTCTATCTATATACATTAATTTTACATAAGCTACTTATATACTTTTTAAGATATTTGTACATTTCTTTGAAAAAGGGACAAGATTCGGTACTTGCCGTGGCAATTTCTCTCAATTACATAGACTTATACTTATCCTAACTTATTTTTCTTTGCTTACCTACTTACTATCTAAAGGAAACACACGAAATTTCAAACTTTATTCACTAGAATAGTAAATTAAAATATATAAATAAAGAAAATAACAATATCAAAGTACAAAGCTCAGCCTATGTTCTGTCCTACTCTAATGCTTATATCTACGTATTTCGCCATCTCGCTCGCGTCGGCCGTGGTAGTTTATCGTACTTGAGGGCGTTTTCTCGCTGTCTGCAACAGTCTCCCCTCGACGAAGACCAGTCGTAGTCCCATTTTCTCCAGCAGCAGCGATCTTCTGATCCTTCTCTCCATCCACCCGTAGCACGGCGAGTCGTGAAGTCGGTCTTCTGAAGATTCCTCCTTGCGTGCGGACGTCGGCACTTCGCACGCCTCCATCTGGTCCCGGGTACACGCGCTCGACGACTCCCCTCGGCCAGGTGTTACGGGGGAGTGTGGAGTCGACCACGAACACCAGGTCTCCCTCAGCCAGGACGCGCTCGTTCCTTGCGACGTCTCTCCTCGGCACCAACGTCGGCAGGTATTCCTTGAGCCATCGGCGCCAGAATTCATCGGCCAATGCTTGCGACGCTCGCCAGGCTCTCTTGTCGGTGACTTCGCAGGGTCCGGTGGTGGGCAGGCCCGTGGACGAGCCGATCAGGAAGTGGTTCGGTGTGAGCGCCTCGGGATCGTTGTGATCGACCGAGACGTGCGTGAGTGGCCGGGCGTTAATGGAGTACTCCGCTTCCACCAAGAGCGTCTGGAGAACTTCTTCCTTCGGAGACTTTTGGTTGAGGACCGCTTCCAGCGCGACCTTCACCGATCGAACTAGTCTCTCCCAAGCTCCTCCCCGGTTCGGTGCTCCTGGCGGGATGTATTTCCATTTTAAGTGATGCTGCAGCCCCAGGTCTTGCAGGGCTGGTAGCCACTCCTTGTATGCCGTCTTCAGCTTGACATCTGCGCCGCGGAAGTTCGTCGCGTTGTCGCTAAACATGATGGCTGGCCATCCTCTTCTTGCAGCTATCCTTCTCATCGCCATCAGCGCAGAGTCTGTAGATAATGAAGCCACTGTTTCGATGTGGACTGCTCGTGTGGTCATGCACGTGAAGAGGGCTCCCCATCGTTTTTCATGTCTTCGCCCGATGGTCACGTTCATAGGTCCAAAATAGTCCAGCCCGCAGTTGCTGAAGGGTCTCAAGTATGCCCCAAGTCGCTCCTTCGGGAGATTGCCCATGATCGGCGGTCTCGGGTGGGCTCGTCGTACTCTGCAGAGGGCGCACCGACTCATCGCTGCTTTCACCGCTGGTCTTATTTTCAGGATCCAATGTTTCTGTCTCAGGTCGTTCACGACCCGTTCCTGGTTCGCGTGACCAGCTGCCTCATGTTCCTTGGTGATCAGCAGCATGACGTAGTGATGTCTCCCGTCTAGGATGGCCGGTCTCTTCATCTCCGATGGCACGTCCGCAGCCCCGATCCTCCCACGCAGCCGCAGCACTCCGTCTTCAAGCACTGGATCCAGCTTGCGTAGTGGGCTTGACTGCGGTAACGGTTTCCCTCTGGACAGCAGGTCTATTTCGTTCTGGAAGCTGTCCTGCTGGGCCTTCCGGATCCAAAGATCTTCAGCTCTCTTCAAGTGCTCCACGTCCAGCTTCTCAATTTTTTTGTTCTGGCCTTTTCTTTTGCAGTAGTCTGCAAATTACAGCACGTTCTGATCAAGCGCTGCCACTTTGAGAATCTCTTGACATCTGGCAAGCCTTGATCGTCGACGGCAGCCTCCCCCACGTGCAGCACCAACTTCTCCTGGGGATAGTAGTCTTCCAGGCATTCTGGGGTCTGTGGCCACTCCCTCTTTGGTTTCCTCAAGAATGTCGGCCCGTTGAACCATCGGTCATCATTCCTCGGAACGTAACCTGGTCGAGTAGCGAGGTCGGCGACGTTTTCATCCGTTGGAATCCATCTCCATTGTCTCTCCGACGTCAGCTCTGCGATTTCCCCAAGGCGATGAGCTACAAAGGGTGTGTAGCGGCGGCTACCATTCTGGATCCAGTGGAGTACGGTCTGTGAGTCTGACCAGTACCAGGTTTCCGTGACGTCCCATCGGTGTTCCTTCCTTATCGTCTCGGCGAGTCTTGCTCCGATGAGGGCGGCTTGCAACTCCATCCGAGGAATTGTCACGGCTCTGAGTGGTGCCACTTTAGCCTTGGCCCCAGCTAAGACCACATTCGTTTCCCCATCTTCGGTTTCCAGCCTCCAATATGCAGCCGCGGCGAAAGCCTCTTCGCTCGCATCGCAGAAGATGTGTAGCTGCCTGCTGGTTACGCTCCTCCCCTCGTAGCATCTTGGAAGGCGTAAGGTCTTGATATCTTCAAGCTTCGCTAGCCAGGTGATGAATGACTCGGCGACGTCCGTTGGGATTGGCTCGTCCCAATCTATCTTTCTTCCCCACAGGTGTTGAAGAACCACCTTTGCTGTGATGGTGTAGCAGCTGAGCAGTCCCAGTGGATCGAAGATGCTCATGACGGTGCTCAGAGCTTCCCTCTTTGTTGGCGGTCGCTTCAGGCTCTTCACTTCTTCTGTCACCCTGTTCAGCGAAGTGTTGAAGGTAAGTACGTCGTCTCTGGCGTTCCATAGTAGCCCCAAAGTCTTCTCGGACTTCTCGTCGTTCGCCAGAGGTTGTGTTGGATCTTCAGCCTTTAGTTCTTGCGGGATTTCTCGCAGTGCAAATTCAGAGTTGCTGTTCCATCCTCTCAGCACGAATCCCGCTTGTTGATGCACGTAGTCCACTTGCTGGACAGTTTCTTTTGCTTCATCTTCATTTTCAAAGCTGTCCACGTAGTCATCCATGTAGTGGGCTTCCGTGATGGCTTGCAGGGCCTTCGAGTGAGTTGCAGCGTGCTCTCTCGCATTCTTGTTCCTCACGCTGTGCGCCAGGAAAGGGGAACATGACGCTCCGAAGATCATTGAGGTCATCTTGTACTTGCGAGGTATCCTCTTTTCTGATTTTCACACGAAGAAACATTTCTTGAATGTCTGCTGTGACCGCGATGACTCCTTCCCGGAACCTGAATAGTACTCCCTGCAGTGATTGCAACAGGTTCGGACCTTCCAGCAGGTAGTCATTGAGGCTTCTCCCTTGTGACTTCGCAGCAGCGTCGAAGACCAGTCGAATCTTCCCGGGCTTATTAATGTTCTTCACCGGGAAGTGTGGCAGGTACCACGCGACAGGACTGCTGTCTTCGCTTCCATCGCACTTCTCTGCGTAGTTTTTCGTCAGCAGGTTTTCAATTTGTTCCTTGTATTGCTTCTTTTCATCGGGGCATTTCTTAAGCTTCTGTTCTTAGTTGTTCAGCCTTCTCATAGCTGTGTTGTAGCTGGCGGGCAGCTCGGTATCTTCATGACGCCAGGTGAGTCCAACTTCGTAGCGTCCATCTTCCCTTTTCTTTGCCGTCTTCTCGAAGATGTCTTGCGCTCGCTGATCTTCAGATCTGATCTTTACTTTCGTTGAGACTCCCAGGGCGTCGATGTCGAAGTGTTGCTTGACCATTTCTTCAATTTTCTGGTCTTGACTGGTAGTGATGATGTGTAGGATTTCTTCTGGTCCCTCGGTAATGATTCTCCTTGGGACCGCTCCATGGATCACCCACCCGAGCTTCGTCTTGGATGCAGCTAACTCTCCCTTTTTGCCCGTTCTGATTTCTCGGGACACGATCAGCTCCCAATTGTCTGTCCCTATTAAGAGCTGGGGTCTTCCTCGCGAGTAGCAGAGTTCTTCCTTGCTTAGATCCTCAAGGTGCTTTTTCCGCAGCAGCTCTGGACCCACGGATTGAGTGGTCAGCTTCAGCTTCCCAACCGTCCTTGCCGCGATGTTGAACTCCTCGCTGCTCTTCCCGCGAAGGCCGATCCTCACCAAGCGGCTCTTGTTTTCTTCTCGGCTGGTGTTGATCCCACTCATGCTCATCGGTTTCAGTGGCCCTTTTGCTCCAACTCGTTGCGCGATTTCTTCATCCAGTAGTGTTACTGTAGATCCTTCATCGAACAACGCCAGGGTTTGAGCTTCTCCATTGGGACCGCTGATTGTCACTGGACACATCTTCAGCTTGATGCCTTCTCTCTCCGGGATTACTGTCGCCGCTACCACTTCTGAGGCGTCTTGGTCTTCATTCTCAATCATTGCCACATTTTTGGTCGTGGCTTCAGGCGCTCGAACCAGGTGCAGCATCGCATGGTGTGGTCGCCGGCATTCCCCGATACCACACGGCTTGGCCTTGCAGTACATCTTCCTGTGCCCTTTGGTGAGGCATTTGAAGCAGAGTCCCGATCCTTTGACTTTTCCCCAGCGGTCTTCAATCTTCATCAGTTTGAACTTGGGGCACCTTGGTACCTCGTGCTCCTTTTCACAGATAAAGCATTTGGTTTCAGCTTCTTTTTCTTTTCGCATTGTCTTCTGCTGAATCTCGTCTGTCGTTGCAGTGAAGACTGTCCTCTTGTTTCTGACGGCTGGTGTCTTAAGGCTGGTCTCTGGTTTCAATGCCTCCTTCTTCCCAGACAACGTTGTTCCGTGCTTCAAGGCCCGTTCAGCTTCCTTCATCAAGAACTCAGAAAGCAGGATGATCTCTGGAACGTCTTCGTGCTGGTGGGCATCGGCGTAGTCGTACCACCTGGACTTCTGGTGTGGGCTCAGCTTTTCTAATATCTCTGCCTTCAGAGCCGGGGCGGCCAGGTGCTCCTTCTTCAACTGCAGTAGCACGGTGACGGCGTTCTGCACTTTGACTGCGAACATATTGAATTCAATCGCTGTCGGTCCCGGTCTAGGCAGGCGCTTCAATTCTTCCAGTGCCTTCGCTATCAGCACTTCCGGTCGGCCGTAGCACTGCTCCAGGGTCTTCATAATCACGTCGGGGTGTGTCATCGTGCTCAGGAGAGACGACACGAGTTCACTCGCCTCCCCTCGTAGACAGTTCCGCAGGCGCGCCAGGTTGTCCCATGGAGTAATGTTGAACCTCTTCGTGGTGTATTCCATTGCGGCCTTAAACCGCATCCACTCGGTCGGTGCTCCGGAAAATGTTGGCAGGTCTGAAGATTGTTGCGTCGCAGGCCTCTTGTTCATCATCTTCTCAATTGCCTCTGCCAGCTGTTCAAAGTCGGTTCTTCCAGCTGCTGGTGAGCGCCCTCTTCTTCTTTCTTCAAAGTCTTCATGCCGCTTGAACCTTTCCATGGTGGTTTCTTCTCTTCCCGGCATGCAGGCTTCTGGGTTCCGGGTTCTGGGTTCCGGGTCCCGGGTCGCAGGTGCAGGTGGCTGTGGAGGCCTGATGAGATTATTTGTCGTCTCTCTTCCCTCCATACTTCTATCCAGCCAGTCGGTGACCCGTCGCGCCACCTGTTCAGGTGGTTCATCTTCTTGGCTGTCGTCGTCTTCCAGAGCAGCCATTTCAGCGGCGAGCTTCTTCCTGATCAGCTCTGCTTCTATTTCCAGTTGCTTCTTCCTGATGTCTGCCAATTGCTGCTCCGCTTCATACTGCAGTTTTGCTCTGGTGCTGGCGTTCGATCTACGCGAGCGGACCGAAGGGGCGGATCTGTTCTTTCTTCTCGCTCCGGTTCCCAAGTCTTCCTTCCTCGCGTCGTCAGCTGGCAAAATTTCATCCGCAGTCCGCCCAAAGGTGCGCCTCTCCATGGCAACACTCGTAACCGCACTCGCACCCGCACCCACACTCGTATTCACACCCGCCGGGGTGAGGTAGCAGCGGAGTGAGGGGGGGGCGTGCGGGTCCACGAGCTCCGAGGGCACGCTTAGCGTCGGCGGCGTTGGCAGCACATCGTAGCTTCGTAGCCCCGGTCCGATATACCTCTTAGCACCGGGGGGGGGCGTCGGTCCCTCCCCCCGCCGCTTCTCCGGACGGGGGGACCCGTAGCTCCGTCGTTGATTCCGTCCTGGTCTCGATTCCCGAGGGGGAGCGGGGGGGTTCGTTAAATATCAGTCTTCCGTCTTCTTTCCCCCCGCCCTGGCTTCTGGTGACCACCATTCCGTTGCTGTCGAAGATCCGGCTCGAAGGACCAAAAAACTGATGATTTCCGGGGACTTCCACAGGTTAAAATGAGACACCAGAGTTCAGAAATCTTCCAGGCTTTATTTCCTCTTCTTATTTCTAGTCGTATGAAACCGAATGTAAGGAACGGAATGCCAACTCGTTTCAAGATGCGTAGGTCCGTAGCTTTGAGCAATACCTTAACGAGAGCCGCTGCATTTTGACACGAGTTTTACAATAATTTTCACTATCGTATTATGATATTTTCGCGTCTAGCGCCTAAATTATAAAAGTTACAGTCTCTAAAGTTTTACATAAATATAGATTTTAACGTGTTCTATCTATATACATTAATTTTACATAAGCTACTTATATACTTTTTAAGATATTTGTACATTTCTTTGAAAAAGGGACAAGATTCGGTACTTGCCGTGGCAATTTCTCTCAATTACATAGACTTATACTTATCCTAACTTATTTTTCTTTGCTTACCTACTTACTATCTAAACGAAACACACGAAATTTCAAACTTTATTCACTAGAATAGTAAATTAAAATATATAAATAAAGAAAATAACAATATCAAAGTACAAAGCTCAGCCTATGTTCTGTCCTACTCTAATGCTTATATCTACGTATTTCGCCATCTCGCTCGCGCCGGCCGTGGTAGTTTATCGTACTTGAGGGCGTTTTCTCGCTGTCTGCAACAGATCGGATACTCAGAAAAATAAATGTATGCCAAAACGGGATGGAAAGGAGTGTTATTGGAGTTCGGAGAAGAGACAGAATAAGACTACAGGAAATCAAAAGAAAAACTGAATTTAAAAATGTACAAACAGTATCGAAAATTTTAAAATGGAAATGGATAGGTCATATGTTAAGAGAGAAGAAAGATAAATGGACAAGGACTGTAACAGAATGGTACCCACGAGATGGCATAAGAAAGAGAGGTAGACAGTTGAAACGGTGGGAAGATGATGTTAAAAAGATAGCTGGCTCAGAATGGATCCGGATAGCTAAGGATAGGGAAAAATGGAACTCTTTAGAGGAGGCCTATGTCGGGAGACAAGCTGCCACAGAAGAATGACGTTTGCCGAACTTAATATTGTATTATACCATTTGCAGTAATAAAGGCTTATTTTATTTATTTTATTTATTATATATATATATAATAAATAAAATAAATAAAATAAGCCTATATATATATACCACTGGACTGGCTGTTCCAAGCGTTTGACAGCAATTTTTTGTGTCCATTTGAAGCGCCACTAGCGAGAGTCCCGAGAACTAATTTTGGCGTATATTGCAAATGACAGCGAGAAGTGTTTGTTTACTGTAAAGTAATTTTGCATTTTCGTTGTTAATATAACATAAGTAGTAATTATGATGATATGGTTATTGATTAATAAAAATAAAAAAATAAAAATATATCGACATCATTAGTTTTAGTACCACGAACTCTCGCTACGTCCGACAGCGACGGACAGCGCCATAATGGCGAATATCAAGCAGCCACAAAAGCACGTTGACAACAGCCAGTCCAGTGGTATTATAGAGGTCAGTAATATACACGTATATTATACGTTGATAGATTGTTTCAAATTAGACAGCACAGCCGCCCGCTTTTATTGAGACAACTTAGCGATCGCAGCGCCTTCTTATTTTGTCCATATTTCTGGGACACATCGTTATATT
Organism: Boloria euphrosyne; assembly: GCA_951802675.2. NCBI lineage: Eukaryota > Metazoa > Arthropoda > Insecta > Lepidoptera > Nymphalidae > Boloria > Boloria euphrosyne. The sequence continues at coordinate 9,670,994 of OX637871.1, forward strand.
GCTTGATCGTTCTCCTCGTCTCTAACCTCCATGCTGCCGACTGTCACTTTCGGCCATAGACTATAGCTTATATATGTAGCAATATACTCTATGACTTATAGCAGACGATAGTAACTTTTATTTTTCATCTATGAATTATGATAGTAATTAGTAACTAATACTTAATCTGTGGCAGACGACAGAAATCAGAAGTCAGAACCAGACATCAGCTAATTTTTGAATTTCTATTTTTTGTTTTAGACATAATCATAAATGTGTTATGTGACAACCGACAGGTTATTCTTTATAATTTGTATTTCTTAGTAATTTATCGCTTGAAGCCATTAACAAGAGAATTGAATTGAATAGTAATTTGTCGAAGTGACTTTTGAACTATTCTTATCAGTTATCATAAATATAGTAAATATTTTAAATTTATACATATCAAAATTCAAAACAGTTATCCCAATTTCATATTATGGCTGCTATATCGAAAACAAGGAATTTTAAAATATTTAATGTATTAACTCAAAAATATGGTCCAAGATTAATTTCTAGAAGAAATTTAAATCTCCAAGAGTATCATAGCAAAGATTTATTAAAGAAACACCAAGTTTCAATACAAAATTTTCGCCTCATTGATTCTTCATTAGATCCAAAGTCCTTGTCGGATTTTAAAGCTGAAGAATATGTTGTTAAAGCTCAAATTTTAGCTGGTGGTAGAGGGAAAGGTCATTTTGATAATGGGTTTAAAGGTGGTGTTCATTTAACAAAAAACCCTAATGAAATACTTAGTTTAGCTAAAAATATGATTGGACATAAACTCATTACAAAACAAACTCCCAAAGATGGTATACTAGTTGACAAAGTAATGGTGGCAGAGAGTGTGAATATTGTAAGAGAAACATATTTAAGTATTGTAATGGAAAGATCTTACAATGGAGCAGCATTAGTTGCCTCCCCAGCTGGTGGAATGGACATAGAAGCTGTGGCTGAGGAAACACCGCATTTGCTTAAAACAGTTCCTATAGACATTCATGAAGGTATAACAGATAAAGTAGCCAAAGAAGTAGCAGAGTTTTTAGAGTTTAAAGGCCCTTTAGTACAAAAGTGTGCTGAAGAAATAAAAAAATTATGGCAATTATTTTTAAAGGTTTGTGTGGTATTTTAATTTTATTATTTAAAAATGCATATTAAATACACAGCTTTATAAGTTATAGCTTATTTGCTTTATATATTATAATTTCAGGTTGATGCTACACAACTTGAAATAAATCCATTGGTAGAAACTGATGACGGAAGAGTTGTAGCAGTAGATGCTAAAATCAACTTTGATGATAATGCACAATTTCGCCAAAAGGAAATATTTGCACTTGATGACACTTCTCAAGTTGATCCACGAGAAGTAAGTGAACTTGGTTAACTTTTTTGATACTAAATACATAACATGAGGAGACTAACTATATTGCATATATTTTTATTAGAGATGAAATGGATATCCGGCAACTATCCGGTATCTGGCCTTGTTTTCACTATCCGGCCGGATACCGGATAGTAAGTCAGTGTCCGGCTGGGCCGCATACTGGATGGTGTAATAAAAAAATCTCATCATTTTACATGTGGATAATCATAGCACACTAGGTTTTGGACACCATTTATTTTTGTAATCGCACACCAAAAATGTTTGTTCTATTAATTAGCTAAGTACTCAAAATTAACAAGTGGCAAATTGTGATGTATGAATACTAATTTTTCCGCATTTGTTGGTAAAAGGCGACTCCGCTTGGCTTTATGTCCCAGACCAACTTCTGAAAATAACCTTTTCCTTTTGTAAATAACTGCCAGGTGCTGAAAGATAAATTCTAGCAAAACTTGACAAGTACTGATTTAAACTAATTGACCACCAAATGTATGTGTCGTGATTCCAATCGATTCGAGATGCCTTTAAAAAAAGTCAATCTCATTAGCAATTGGATTTTGTTTTTCTTGGTCGCGACAATCACTATTGTCCTTTGCCGCTTTATTGAAACAGTTCCAAAAAGTGTCATGAGCGTCACGTGTGAAGTTAGATCCAGATTCGCCATCATTCATTGGTTTAGTACTTGATAAAGACTGCGATGATCTGTTACTGTCAGAAGAAGATTTGTCGTAAGAGTAATTTATATGCTCTGTGATGATTTTCTGTCGGGCTTTTTCAGTCTCAAGAACTCCTAAATAGTCTAACTTGAATCTTGGGTCTAAAAAGGTAGCAATTAGGTTGTTTGTATTTTACAACTTTTTACAACTGTTTGTGTAGGTTGTTTCACTCCTAATAATAATAATAAATATGTTGGGACATTATTACAACAGCGCCATCTAGTTCCGCAGTAAGGTACTCGACGTGCTTGTGTTTCGGATACCAGATATTTGATATACTACATATATACATTTTAAATACGTACATATTATAAAAATAAACACCCATGACTGGGTATAAACATTCATGATTAGCAAATGAATGCCCCCAGCGGGACTCGAACCCGCGACCGCTGGCGCAGAAAGTAGTGTCACTACCAACTGAGCCAAACAAGTCGTCAAGGATTTAAAACAACTTAATTTCAATTCAGTTATCAAAGAAGGTCTATTATACAAACGGCCGGATAACCGGCGCTCCGGCCTGGTGGCTTGCCAGATATCCGGTATCCTGTATCCGGCCAAACCACTATACATTTCATCTCTAATTTTATCCCCATTTTATATATTAATAATAACCTCTCAAAAATTAAAAAGATATCAATTCATCATCCTTATCTGCAGTAATAAGCTTCATATCAATTCATCTTTTAAAATTACTTTATAAAAATATTCCAAGCATAATCACTACCTTTACAAATGAAATTGAAATTAATATAATAATGCCTGCCATTGATAAACAAATTTTATCAGCAACTTATCAGAATTCCAAGGTAACAAGGGCAAGCATTTCTCACAGTAAATACTTTATGCAATAAAGAGATAAAGAGATAATCATCCGTAACAAAATTTACATAAACAAATTTATCTTGAAAAACATAATATCAAGTCTTACTCAATTGTTGAATTTAAAATGTTGAATTTAAAAAACAAGCACAAATGTTATGATCCAAATCATTGTACATATTATAAAACAACCCAATCTAAATAATGAACCTCATTTTAACTGGTCAAGTGTCAGATTACGTAATGTATGTATGTACATTGTATTTGTTTGAAATATGTAAACAATAAATGAGAAGATAAATTGGTAAAACTTTAATAATTATATTTATACAAGTTAAAGTAAATTAAAGTATACGGTATCAAATAATTATATTTTAAGTGTAAATATTAATAAGATATAATTTAGGTTTCCTTGTTTAATAATCTGAATGAAAATCATATTAAAGTATAAATTCAATCATAATATCACTATATATAAATAACTAGCTGGAACTTATACTTCTTTATAAAATGATCTTAGAAATTGTGACATATATTATTTTTGCTTCAATTATTTATTAAAACATGCATATTACACACATAGCATAATATCTGCATGCCTTATCCAATGTTTGGTTTACAATTTATAATATTTACTTCAGAGAGAAGCCGCTGCCCTTAATTTAACATATATTGATATGGATGGCAGTATCGGATGTATGGTTAATGGTGCTGGCTTGGCCATGGCCACCATGGATCTCATCATGTTGAGTGGAGGAAGGCCTGCGAACTTCCTAGACCTGGGCGGTGGAGTGGGACAGTCACAAGTTTCTGCAGCTCTAAGGATACTAGAGTCAGATCCTAAAGTGAAATCTATATTCGTTAACGTCTTTGCAGGTAAAACATTACATTTTAAAGCTATTTTTATAAAAGCCAAAATATTACATTTTTATAGAAATCAAAATCTTTTAACATCCCAATGTGTGTAAGGCCACAATGGCCAATATGATGCCAAGTGTGGATTTGTCACAACTCACAAGTCTTTTTAGGCTAGTGGAGTTCTCCGAGTAGGTGGTAGCCACCTACCATGTAGGTGAACTCACAAGGTTTTTGTCAACTTATTGCTGTTATGAAAATCCCATAGTTTTGAGACCCATATTTGAACTTAGTTGTTTTAAAGCATTAGTAATGAAATGCAGTAATTGCCATTAAACTGTTTTAGTTTTGTCAGTATTTTAGATTTTTGTAAATACTCGTATAAGAATGTTTTTACGATTTCAGGTATTGTGAATTGTGTAACAGTGGCCAAGGGGATTGTAGCAGCATGCAAGGAGAACCCACCAAAACATCCTCTTGTAATTAGATTAGAAGGCACAAATTCTACTGAAGCTAAAAAAATTCTAGAAGAATCCAAGCTACCATTTAAGATCATCAATGATGCTGATGAGGCAGCTAAAACTGCAGTAAAACTAGCAAAATAAGCATATTTGACTTTTAAAAATAGTTTCCCGAGATATCTACAATCTTCTGAAACAATGATATATAGTTACAAATAAATTGTAACTATATCATATAGGTTATTATGTATCAATTTTCCATGACCTTATTTATTTTTTTATGAACAGGGTTGCATTTATTATGAAAAGGATTGTCGCACAACAGTAACTTACATACTTTTAGATTGATTAGTTTTTGTCAAGTATGATTGTGTATGACTTAAATTTTCCATAGATCAGGTATCACACTAGTGTTACTTAAAATTATGAAATAATTAATTGTTTTTAAATTGTTAACTTTTTTTGAACCTAACCTTTCCTTGCCATATTTTTTATATTTTTAGTGAAGGTCATAGCTATAAGTGTTATTTTGTATATAGAATAATAAATGAATTATTATATAATTGGAATTTTTATTTACTTAAACTTGGCTTAATCTTACATCTGGGTAAGGGCTTCCATTCAATGTGAAGTCTCATTATTGATATTTTAAATACAAAAGCATGGATGTTTTTTACTCAATCACGTCAGAACCCTAAATGATCTGGTTGTTAGGCATTCAAGTACATTATAGACTAGAATAATACATGGATTACTTTTTAACCAGAAAAATAAACTGTTTTCATGGGATACCTTCGTGTTTCTTTACTAGAAAAGTAGGAACAAAATTTAGGTAGCAAAGGTGCTAATCACAAGTAAAACAAAATGAACACTAAAATAAATTTATTTAACATGGAATATCTAAAGCTACATGCGGAAGAGGTTGTGGCGGCGCGCGGGCGGCGCGTCGGGCGCCAGGCCGGCGTGTATGTCTGCGAGCGCGGGCAGCTGCGCCAGGCGGCCGCGCGCCGCCACCGCCGGCGGCTTGCCCAGCATGCGCCGCGCCACGCGCTGGATGTCCTCCGCTGTGATTTTCTCTAGCAAAACAAATAAATATGAATAAAGTGCGTGCGTACAAAGTACACATGCTTTATTTATAAATTTAACTCACTGTTAAGGGCCCCGGAGACGGTCAAACAGTTTGAGTCAAACACGTAGATTTTGGTTTAACTCAAACCAATTTGATCGTTTACAAAGGAGGTTTGAACGGTTTGTCAAACATTTACGGGTTTGAAGCACGTTTGATGAAAATTCATATTCGCGTTTGAACAAACTCGTCTTAGTTTTGCGTTGGATTTTGTAGCGTGAGCTTGATTGTGACGAAGATGTCGGACGAAAATATTGTAATTGAAAACACGCCGTCGGCGGCGTCGTCAGAACGTCATTCTGATCGTGAATTCACTTCTTTGCTATTATCATTATATCAAGAAGCACCTGAATTATGGAAGGTGACATCAAAACATTACTTAAATAAAAAGGCCTATGTATATGTCACAAGTCTAATTACGACCGCGTACCGAACCAAACTGCGCAGCCGTTTGACAAATCGTTCAAACGGTTTGATCAAACACGTAAGGTTTGACTCAAACCGTTTGACCGTCTCCGGAGCACTTTATAAATACTAATGATATTGTAAATTCACTTCAAAAACAATTTCTCGCGATTACCAGCATGAGAAATTACGTCATAAGTTAGGCTGTATATTAATACTTTTGGTACACATAACGTCTCATTGAGTCATTAAAAATCACCGCCTTGCGGTGGGCGAGATCCCCGACCTGCGCATCTTGACCGTCTGAGGGGTGGTGGCGCTAACTCTTCAATGAGCGCCTGGTACTTGTACTGGTACTCGTTTATATTATATACTAATATAAAGCTTTAGATTTCCGAGACTTAAAACCCCAAGGTTTCGTTAAACGTATAACGCAACCTTGTTGAAAGTCGCATAAGAAGTTTCACTTCAATAAACATGTTTAATAAATAGTTCATAATATTAAAATATGTTAAAATAAAATTAATCAAGTTGGACAAGGGTGGTTAAAATTTGTTAACTGTACAGATATTAAATATTTTTTATTGTAATTTTCAGCTTTATTTTTATGATACAATGACAATGTTTGCACTTTGTACTATGACACCAATAATGTTAGGTGTATTCAAGCTCCATGTTTACATCCATAGTACCTACTAAAAAGGTAGTTTTAACTTAAAACAATTAAGTGCAAAATGATTGATGCGTCTTGTTCTATAACTTTATTATGACTTCTTAATACTTTTATATTTCTACAGTTTATTGTACTAACCAATTTCGTTGATAAAGAAGGACGGCGGTTTCCTCTTGCCAGTAGCTAATACTTGTCGGCCGACGTCCTCGAACACGACCGGTCTCGCTTCGAGATTCATCAACAGCATCGACTGAAGTTGAGTCTTTGCTCTCTGTCAAATAACAAATATATATTAGAATTAAAATAAGATTAATTAAAAACTTGTTAAAGCAAAAATATAATAATTTTTTTTATTTTAGGCAAGACCATTTTGAGCTGTTATATTAGACCCACATCGGGACTCGAATCTAGGACCTAAACATTTAGAAAGTTTAATAAATATAAATAATTACTGTATGAAAATATTTTTTCCCGATCAACAAGTTTCCGCGGTAAAATTTTAAAGTAATACTTTTATTTAAAATGTCAATTATTCTTGTAGAAGTAACAACATAACAAAGAATTAATATATTCATATCAATTCCCGCGGCTCCGACTGCGTTCCAAAGACCGGAAACCAAATTCTTATATTTCAAATATTATTATACCATGTGTAAAAGTGATGTTTTATAGCCATGTTGTAACGGTTAGTTGAGATTTTTCAGAGATGAGATATTTTTAAGCAGTTAAAAGTATCCTATATCTTGACCAGTGTAACCAGTTATCATAATACTAAATTTCATCAAAATCTCTTTACTAGTTTTCTCGTGATGTGTACACAGACAGAAAGATCTACAAAAATTCCAGAAACTATAGAATCGGCCTCTGTATTTGATTTCCAAAAATATAATCAATGTACAGACTCAACAAAGTTAGAATTTAATGATGTGTATAGAATATAGATGTGGTACTATTGGTATGCCATGTATCTACTAGTGGTATTATATATATTGGTATCTACTAGTGGTAGTGCCATGCTTGTTACCTTCGGGTAGCAGCCGAATGGGCCGGCACGCCCCGTATAGTACCACTCTCTCACAGAAGACCGGCGTGAAGTGGCAGCTATGCTGTCGCGTTTCGTCCGGTAAGTGAGAGTCCGGGAGGCCCACTCCCCATCCCTCCTCCCTCCCTTCCTTTCCTGAAAGGCCGGCAACGCATCTGAAAGCCCTGTGGTGTTGCAGAAGTTCATGGGCGGAGGTGATCATTTACCATCAGGTGAGCCTCCTGCCCGTTTGCCCCCTTTGTCCCATAAAAAAAAAAGATGTATAAGGTTTACCCGTAGCTCGTTGCCGGCGACGGGGCCGGCCATGGCGGCGAGCTCGCGCGCCACCACGAGCGCGGTGTCGCGCAGGCGCGCGGGCGGCGCGGCCGCGTGCACGCAGAACAGCCCCGTGTCGCCGTACGCGTGGTTGTACGCCGTCGCGTTGAACATCCAGTGGTATCTGCCGGGGAATCAATAAATAAATATGTTTGTTAGGAAGAATATATATTGTAGGCGGTTGGTCGGGTTAATTGAAATTCAATTCAAATTCATATTACTCATTTAATGAGTGCCTTTTACAATAATAGATATACATAATGAAAGTTAGACCCGACAATGTTAGCGTCCGAGTGCAGAGAGAAGTGTATGAGGAGGTTCAAGAAGCCGCTTACTGTCGCGTACGTGGCCCGCATTGCGTATATGTGTGCGTGCATGTAGAAGTCGCAGCATTGTGTGTGCGGGCTGTTCTATACGTCGAAACGGCGTAAACAATGTTAGAACATTATTACAACAGCGCCATCTAGTTCCATGGTAAGCTACGAGGTTTGTGTTACGGATACCAGATTGTTGATACACATATAAATTTTAAATCTATACTAATATTATAAAGAAGTAAAGTTTGTGTGTTTGTTAAATTGTAAGGGGTAATCTCGGGATCCACTGAACCGATTTAAAAAAGTCTTTTACGTGGTAGTCCGTTTTGCAAAGTGAATCGGAAAAAAAACGGTCGAATGAAAGCGTTTCTTACGAACGCTGCCTTAACTATGAAAGATATATTTTTGAGTTCTAGAGAAAAGATGTGGAGCTTGAAAATGCCTACAAAAAAGTCAACGACAGCATATTATGTCTAACTTTTATATTTAAGTTACAAAAAGTCGATTTTTTAATATTAGTATAGATAATTTAATTTTTAATATTAATAAAATACCTACGTATAACCCTCCTTTTGGCAGTTAGAAATTAAAACATACCACTCTGTACTAAAAAAGGATTATTAACATTATGCCCAACGAAGTGGGCACGGGTCAGCTAGTATATACATATTATAAATATAAACACCCATGACTGGAGAACAAACATTCGCGCTCAACAAATGAGTACTCGAACCCGCGACCGCTGGCGCAGAAAGTAAGGTCACTACCAATTGAGCTAAACGTGTCGTCAATGCTCATTTAAGAAATTTATGTATACAGTTTATGGGCTAATGAGATATTGTATCGATATGTAGCTTCTTTAATAGATTAATTTTATTTTATTAGCGGATGAAGTTTTTAATTCTATGTTGAGTTGTTGTCACATAGTTTCCTCAGACATATTTGTAATTTTATGTCAAAAATCATGATTTAAAAGTAGTAAGTTGATTCTATTTGGGATACTATTGTGCGAAATTTTTAGTGTATATTGTATGTATTTGTTGCTTCTTCACACTAAAACGACTGGTTGAAGAAAGTACTCTACTTTGTACAGTGCACAAATAAGTACGAAGATAAACAGTTGAGATATTAAAAGTCACAGTATACTCACTAGAAATTAAATTTTGACAAATGCATCAGTAATATCAATAGTCAATTTATGGAAAATTTTCTAGTATCAATATAATAAATTCAAAAGCTATGAAACGAAACAGCGAAGCAAATTTTTTTTATTTGTACAGTATATAACCATAGATAAATAAACTTTACTTCACAAAACCGACATTTATAATACTATCGTTTAAATTATTGTGTAAATAGTATGGTACCTATTGAGCACGTTGGTGTAGAGGCGCGTGTACATGCCCTTGCCGGGCCCGCCCGCCGAGAACGACCCGCCGCCGCCCATCATCATGTTGAGCACGCACGTCGCCACGAAGTCCGGGTCGCTGTGCGAGCAGCCTGCACACAATCATTAATAATAATATTTATTTTGTATATGCATAATATTTGGAGCTAGATGAAAGATTCACTTCTAGCTGAACTGAAGAGATTTCATCATTGGATGAGAACCTCTGCATAAACAAACATTCTTTACCCCTCACTTGCTTATAGTATAATCTACTGATTGCAGATAGTAGCACTTGGAAAAAAATGCATAATATACAGTATGATGATAAGAATTTAAGTATAAATAATAGTGCAAATTGCTCAAAACTGTATTTTAAAAAATCATGGCTTCATAACTGTTAAATATGTAGTATATGAGGCAACACTTATATTTTGAATTTTTGATTTAGAACACTGGCAACTCACTCATACTCTGTAACCTGTACTCTGTAAGTACTCTAATTGACAATGGTAAAGGTAGACGCCGGGTGTTATGCCTCATCCAAATAAAATTCCATTGTGTTAAACTAAAATCTGCATTACTTTTATTTTCCAAAAAAGTCCTAATAATAACAATCTCAGAACTGAATGAACATTTAAGTTGAAAAACTTTTAACATCTAAAGATATTCTTCGTGTACCTTTGCAGGTGTTTACAATTGTTGAGAAATGCATGAACACAAAGGACACATTTTTTTATAAAGATGTTTTTTTATTTTTTATTACATGTTTTTTTATAAAGATTAAAACATACTATTTTTATTACTTGTTTGTTTTATTACTACTATGTATGTGCAATAAATGTAAATCCAAATATACTTACTTTCTAATCCTATGACAACATGCGATAATTCTGGTAAGTCTGATCCAGGGTACAGTGGTATTTCACACTCTTCCTGCAAGAATTCAAATATTCACAATAATATAATCATACATCTAAATTGTAATCATTTAAGTTAAGACAAACATTAATTAATTTAAACATTTACTTATTATCTTCATGAAAGTATTTTTGGTTAATGTCAATAACCCTCACCTGAATCAAACCTCCGGTATACTGAGCAATGGACTTGTCTGTCTGTGGAGTGAAGTTTTCCTCAGAATGCCATGTTGGTTTTGCATCAACAAAATATTTCTGTACAAATTCCACGAAAGGACCGTGATCAACCTGAAATATTTATAATTCATATAGTTTATATTTGTAGAATTTATTCAGCCTTTTCAGCTCCCACTGCTGGGCACGGCCCTCCCTTTAATGTGAGGAGGATCAGGTCATAGTCCACCAGGCTGGCCAAGTGCAGGTTGGTCTTCTCATGTCTTGTGTTAGTTAAAAAGACAAATGGTAATCTTTTCAGAAATGATTCTCATAATATGAAAAAATCAGAGGTGCAAGACCGGGATTTGAACCTGAATCACTCAGTTAACCAAGCTCAAGAATTAGATCATATTATATCATGTTTGACATTAATTATTCTTTATCCAGATACACTTTTACAAATACTTTAGAATCATTTTACATTTTAAATTAAAATTAAATACCAAGCGGCAAATCAAAGCAAATCTCAATGCTTTTTTACTAAAAGAATGAACCTTTGAAGCCATTAACAAGAGAATTGAATTAAGACTATGAATTAACTTACTCCAACTGCTGCTACAACCATTCTATCTGGAGTGTAATGATTCTGTAAGTAGTTCAATATTATGCTCCTATCAATTTTCAATACATTCTCATTAGGACATATTTTCGGAAGGCCCAGGGTATTCATATTGTAAGCAGCCTGTAATATGAATATTATATTATTTTTTAAAATCTGCGTATAGTTGTAGAATTAATCATAATTACCGATATATTTTTAATCAAAATATTTTCTATTACAGCTATGGAAAATCACAAGCAATAATAAAAAGAGCCTGCAAAAATTAATATTAACATTATACGAAACACTGGAAATGACTTCAGTTCATTTGTGCTTAAACTCTTGACCAGGGGTTCATACTGCATTGCATGTCAATAAAAAAAGGTAAACATTTACATACCGCATGTATCATGTCCATTAAAATAGTTTCTTGTTCAGGTCTCATAGACAAAGTTTCAAGCTCAAATGCAACAGCTTGTCTAGCTCCTTCAACCTCATCTGTAGTTAATTGAGGTCTCAAAGTAACTTCAGCTAATACCTTAAAATGAAATAACCATTAATATACAAAACTTATATTACCAAGATTTTTATTTACTGTGTGATACAACTATAACTAATAATTAACTAATGATAAAGTATAAAAATTTGTTACAAATGACATCCATATAGATAAAATATAGTTTTACTTAATTACTTGAGTCACAGCTTCCAGCCCCCTGGAATCAGCACTGGTAGCATAAACTGTTGTATCTCGAGAGCCTTGACAGTCACATATACCACCATGCCGTTCTAATTCTCTTAGCATCACATCCCGAGTGGGAAACTTATGAGTTGCCTGAAAATATACATTGTTTAATATAAAACTTTTTTGATAAGTACCATTTCATCATTCAAGTGTTATTTAACATTCTTACCCCAAAGCTAAGTTTTTCAAGGAAGTGACAAATACCATTAGGATATGCTACTTCATATCTTGGTCCTGAATCAATTACAACTGAAATACAAGATTATTTTTTCATATTTAAAAAACTTATTGACTTTGTTACCAACCAATCTCCTTCATGTCTTCTCCATTCTATGTGACATTGGCAAAGTAATCTGTGCTCAACTGGCATGCTTTAAAGCCATTAACATGAGAATTGAATAGAATTCATATACATATTAAAGGTTTTAAGAAAGTCTAAGTCAACTATAAAATTAACATTATCACAATTAGTGATATACATTAATTATTATCAGAACAAATGAGATTTATGTTCCATTTATTTTTTTTCATATTTTATTTCTTCATATATAATATAGTTTAATAATTATTGATAAATTACCTCCAGCAGTACAGAATTGACCAAATTTTTTTTCTGATGCAACTCTTAGTCCATTACTTAATACAGTCACTTCTGTAGTATAGTTTTCTGCTTTTGAAGATGCATATGTCACTGGTGGAAGATTCGGGATTGGTTCTGACAGAGGTGGTAGAGGTGTGACACTGCCTTTAGGTAACGGCTGTGGTGGTTTGTCAATAATCTGGCTAAAGCTTTGACTTCCAAATTTAAATGAAGGTAACCTGAAATTTGAAATTATTGCACACAATTTACATTTCAATTTTCATTTCAGTATGCCAATGAAATAAAATAATAAAAAATGACATGAAATAATATATTATTACAGCCATATTAACTTATTGACAAATTGAAGTGTGTATTTTATATTACATATATTATTCTACGTGATGATGTAAAACATATTTAGAAAACTTGTATACTGAAATTTATTATTTTCTATTTTATTTAAATTTCTGTATGGCATGTTATTAATTAATAACAAGTATTTATACATTTAACTTTACTAACCCATTTTTTATAGAACACAACCTAGAAAAAAGAATTTTCATGTCTGATAAGTGCGACATCACAACGCGATATATCTTGACATACAATTTTTTATATCTTTTGTGCGAGTTTTAACATTCAATTTACATTAAACTTTAAAGTTATAGTAATAGTAACATTTGATAAACTGCATTCAAATTATTATTTTTAATTTTTGAAGACAAATTTGACAGAAAAAATGACAAGCGGTGATCTAAATGCCACAGGGCACAGATTATTAAGGAGAGAGATCAGAGAACCTCATGATAGCGATTTTACTTTTTTTATGGAGGGTAGAGACTAGAGATAAGGATTAAGGAGAACCGTCTTATATGGGGGGAAAGTTGAAAACGTGTCCAGCTGTATACTGAAAATAAAGTTTCCATTACCTACCACAATAGCGCTGGCATTCGAATAGTTTCAATATGAACATAGCTGGGCTCACTGAAATTGACCCAACTTGTTTTTTCGGATTTTTTTTTATTTTTAATTGTCTGTTCGTCGTTTGTTCGTCAATATTCGAATGTAAAAATTGTAAGTTCTTCTTTTAGTTATTTATAATTAATTAAACAAATGTTGACCCTTAAGTTGGACACCCTTACTAGATATCTTTATTTTTATCGCTCAGATTAGTTAATTTTGATCAATCATCGTTTGTTCGACAACTATTAGTGATTGTTCGATCATAAAAATAATTAAATTCCCAATTATTAATTATTTTATATCTAATAAGCAAATCATTACTTCACGCCTACACTGCGCATGCACAGAGGGTCTAGTCAAATGCCATTTCTGTTAGCATTAACGCCAAACGCCAGCTAAAAAATGTATGAAAATGACATTGTCTGCGGACGGACCGTTCCGCAGACAATGTCATTTTCATACATTTTTTAGCTGGCGTTTGGCGTTAATGCTAACAGAAATGGCATTTGTCTAGGCCCTCAGGCAGTATAATGGCGACTGAGCGATGCATAGTGCATATGTAAAAAAATTACATTATAAATAATGCTCCACTTTTTGACTAGTATATAGTAATCTGTGAACTGTGCTCCATTTCAAATATCATCACAGAGTACATATTACATTGGTATTTGGTACACAAAAAAATAATAGCTGTTATAAATGGAGTGAAGTTAGCTGAGTTCAAATATTTAAAAATTTTAATGACTCAAGTAGTTAGTAAAATGCTAGTATACAAAACCTCAACTATTTACGTAGTCTAAAAAATGTTTTAGTAAATATAAGCAAAATACTGCAGAGAGAAAGCGTAATTTTTTTCTAATTACGTTTGGCGCTTTCTTAAATATTTATCGACTGCTACTGCAGCGCCATTCTTACTGAACGCGTTTTTACTGCCACTTGTTCGTGTACGAGTTGGTCCTCCTTATCTTTATTTTTCATCTATGCTCCTTATCTCTACCCTCCATACTTTTTTTATATTGTCTACCATAGATAAATAATAAACACTTTCGTTTTAAGTACCATACGCACTATCAACAATCAACATTCATGTTCCTAATATGTGGTTGTGAAGAAGATTGTACTGCCATAATAAGTACTGAAGGTTTTAAATAAAAGCAACAATTTTGAAATAGAATAAATGAAAAACTACAAACGAGAAATAAAATTGTGAAAATAAAAATATCAGCCTGTAATCTGTGTCATAACTTATTTGCTTTGATCTCCTAGAGTATTATTGTTCTGTGGCTTTGATACTGCAAAAAAAAATGTTTATTATTTACATTTTAATTTTTACATAATTTAAAACTTTCTACGTGTCTTTTGATGTTTAAATCTTTTATTTTAAGTTAAACTATGACTTTAAAAGGTTTTAAAATGGCTAGGCGATTAATTTCAACTTACCAAGATGTACCCCGTGTATGTGTAGTAGGAGCAGGACCTGCTTGTTTTTATGCAGCTATGCATTTACATAAAAAACTTGAAAAAGTTAAAATTGATATAATAGAAAAGTTACCTGTACCGTTTGGATTAGTACGGTAAAAATCATTTCAGTTTATTAAGGTGGTGTTTTTAATTTTAAAATAAAAAGCTATTTATAATAAGAATTGCTAATAAACTTGTATATAATATTAGTTAATCTTTATCATTACTTTTATTCCAGTTATGGTGTTGCCCCTGATCACCCAGAGGTTAAAAATTGTATTAATCAGTTCACTAAATTTGCTCAACAACCAAATGTAAACTTTTATGGTAATGTAACCCTGGGGAAAGATGTAAGCCTCAAACAACTGAGACAATATTATGATGCTGTTTTGTTGGTATAATTTTTGGTATTTTTACATTTAAAAATTGTGTTTGATTTAAAAGGATTATAATTTTATATACTATTTTTCAATTCAGACATATGGTGCGGAAGAAGATAAAGTTTTAGGTATTGAAAATGAGGATGCAGGAAACATAATAGCTGCAAGAAATTTTGTTGGATGGTACAATGGTCACCCCCGAGACAGTAACCTTAAGGTAAATTTTATTTAATAAATATTAAAAATACTAAACAATTTAATATAATTATAATTTTTATTATTATTATTTCATTTTAATTATTACTAACCAACTATTTTATTATATAATTATATTAAAATTGCTATTTTGTTATTTATAGGTTGATTTATCTAGTCAGACAGCCGCAATTCTTGGTCAAGGAAATGTGGCTTTAGATGTAGCTAGAATACTTTTAACCCCACTGGATCAATTAAGAAAGACGGATATTACAGAGTATGCACTGGAATCCTTAGCAGAATCAAAAATTAAAGATTTATATCTAGTAGGAAGGAGAGGTCCACTACATGTTGCATTTACAATAAAGGAATTAAGAGAACAAATTAAACTTAAAAATTGTGCTACTGTTTGGAGAGAGGAAGATTTTATCGGTGTATCTGATGCCATTAGTACTTTACAAAGACCTAGAAAAAGACTAACGGAATTAATGCTTTCATCACTTGCTGAAACTGAACACAAGTTAAAAGGTTCTTATCATACATATTTTAGACCTATTTTTTATAGAAGTCCTCACAAATTCCTTGTAAATGATCAAAGATTGTTAACTGGCATTGAATTAACATGTAATAAAATAATAGGTGATAAAATAGAGGAACAAAAATGTGTTCCGACTGAAAGTAAAGAAATTTTAAATTGTAGTCTTGCATTCCGTAGTATTGGATATAAGAGTATTAATGTAGATACTGACTTGCATTTTTCTAATGGTGTAGTAGTTAATGACAAAGGAAGGGTAATTGATAATGAAGACAGTGATCAGGCAAATGTGTATGTAGCTGGATGGCTAGGAACTGGACCTGTGGGAGTAATATTACATACAATGAGTAATGCTTTTCAAGTTGCCAAATTAATATGTGAAGATTTACAAAAAATTAAGCAGAAACCTTCTAGAGGTGGTTTTGAAGAATTAAGAAGAGAAATTTTGGACAGAGCTAGTCCTGTTGTCACTTGGGATGGCTGGGAAAAAATAGATAAATTTGAAATTGAACAAGGTAAAAAGATTGGCAAACCTAGAGAAAAACTTACTTCTATAGATAAAATGATAGAGATAGCTACATCATAGAAATAGTGTTATAACATAGCTTGGTTATTAAAACATGGAATAAGAATAAATACCTACTACTAATTAGTTGTAATATAAGAACAATATAACTTTTTGTTATTTTTTTTTTTAATTTTACATGTTATTAAAAGCACAATTTATAAATCTGGTGTACTTATTTAAGTGAAAATCGACCCTTTTAGTATATTTTATTCTGAAAATAATAATACATTTTGTAATAAACTGCAATTGGTTGCTATTTTATACTAGAAAAACAACTGTAAACACCATAAAATCCTATATCTATAATTATTAATTATCTATAATTTTTAAATGTATATCAGACTGTCGCTAAATCAAGTTATTGTTCTGAGGCACTGACCTCTATAATACCACTGGACTGGCTGTTGTCAACGTGCTTTTGTGGCTGCTTGATATTCGCCATTTTGGCGCTGTCCGCCGCTGTCGGACGTAGCGAGAGTTCGTGGTACTAAAACTAATGATGTCGATATAAAGATTTTTATTTTTATTAATCAGTAACCGTATCATCATAACTACTACTTATGTTATATTAACAACGAAAATGCAAAATTACAGTAAACAAACTCTTCTCGCTGTCATTTGCAATAATAATACGTCAAAATTAGTTCTCGGGACTCTCGCTAGTGGCGCTTCAAATGGACACAAAAAAATTGCTGTGAAACGCTTGGAACAGCCAGTCCAGTGGTATTATAGAGGTCAGTGTCCCAAATATGTATATGGGATATGTAAATGTCCCAACATAGTAGGTAGCATGTAGGTAGGCTCTTATATCAGCTGAACAAATCGCGCATCATATTTTATTAAAAATAAAGAAAGATTGCGACGACTCTATACTATTTGCCTCTACTTATGTGCTAGATTTATGGAGTGGAAGTTCTGAAAAAAGGGGTACTATGAAACTTTAAACTAAATATTTTATGCAGCGAAAGTAATTATTTTTATTATCCAACAATAATGATTTCAGTTAGGTATTAAATCTTTTTTGATAATCTAATCTTTAAGCAGTGGTAGCGCATTCGTTTGGGACACCGAGTAATGTGGTTTCAAATAACGGTTCACGCTTTTCTGATACTTCATGTGCGATTTGCACATTGTAGTTGTAACATGATCAACATTTGTCTCACGGTGAAGGAAAACACCAAGCAAGTTTTCGAAAGACGTGGATTATGGCATAATCCTCATCGTATGCCTGTACCGTGCTGTGTCATAAATTAAATTACAGAAAACAAATAAAATCACCTAACTATTTTGTTCTTATCAAAATAGCAATAAAAAATTAGAGTGCCTGTTAATTATGATTTTTATGAATAAGTTTCATGTGCGACTTGCCTGTGTGAATGTACCCTTATTACTATAAATCATAAAGCAAAATAGTATAATTATTATTTCCCTTTGTCTTTATTTCTTAATTTGATTTATTTCTTATAGAACAATTTTTTTAAATGAAAAAGTAGCCACTTATATAAATAGAACTTTGTTAGTAGAGTGGCAATATTTTCAATGTTGCCAACATTAAAATTTTACTAAAAGCTAACTTCCTTTTTCTCGTGTTCTTTTGACAACGCGAGGTTATAATTTTCAGTTTGTGAAAAGGTGGGTTAAATACATATAATTTCATGTAAAATCATACTTGTAACGTATCATAAAAGTGCATTTGTGACAATATAAATAAAATTTTAGGTTTTCACAATGGCTGAGGAAAACTGGAACGACGATGGCGTGGAAGCGGGCAGCATGGCTATCGACAACATGCCATTGCCACAACCAGCTGACATTCCCGAAATTAAATTGTTCGGAAGATGGAGCTGTTATGATGTTCAGGTTTCAGATATGTCCCTGCAGGATCACATTTCTGTTAAAGAAAAGTTTGCTAAATACTTGCCACACTCGGCAGGTAGGTACGCACACAAGCGATTCCGAAAGGCTCAATGCCCTATTGTTGAGCGTCTGACCAACTCGCTGATGATGCATGGTCGCAACAATGGCAAAAAATTAATGGCTGTGCGTATTGTCAAACACGCTTTTGAAATCATCCATCTCCTGACTGGAGAGAACCCTCTTCAAGTACTTGTGACAGCTATCATTAACTCTGGGCCTCGTGAAGATTCTACTAGGATTGGTCGTGCCGGTACAGTGCGTCGTCAAGCCGTGGATGTGTCTCCTCTACGTCGTGTAAACCAGGCTATCTGGCTGTTGTGCACAGGAGCACGAGAGGCAGCATTCAGAAACATTAAGACCATTGCTGAATGTGTAGCTGATGAGCTGATCAATGCTGCCAAAGGCTCATCAAATTCATATGCTATCAAGAAAAAGGATGAGCTTGAACGTGTTGCTAAATCCAACCGTTAAGTGTTTTTAAGAAAAGGACTAAATAAAAATGTAAGACAAAATTGTGTTTTATTTAATTGTTAGAATTTTGTATTAACTTTTTCAAAACTAATATTTACATATTCTATTTACATATAATTGTTTTCAGTTTAATTGATGAAAGAGTTTTAAGAAAAAAAAATAGCATTAGGAGTACAATTTCTAACTTAGTAAATAATGATGTAAATGGTATAGCAGTTATTTTAATAAAAAACTATAAAATGTACTCCTGTTTAGATGTATAACAAAACTGTTTTTTTATTACTAAGAATATGGGATAATTAATGTTTCAAATACTATATGCATATTGTATACTTACAATTTCTAATAAATAATAATTATATTGATTAAAACAAGTTGTGAAATATTTGAAGTTACAATGTATATGTACATAATATATGCATAGCTGCTTGTAAAAGTAAAACTGCTATTCAGATTTTAAAAAATATTTTCATGGTTCTATGATTTTTAAATTGATTAAAAATAATTAGTTAAATGTATAAGAACATGATTGTAATAATTCTACTTAGGTATTTGATTAAGTATTTTTCATAATGATAAACTGTCAATAGTTAGATACATATAACATCTTGCATTAATTTGTAGAGGTGACTGCTTTAGGCCGACTAGCCAGTTGGCTAATTTTTAATCATTATTTTAATTAACAAACAAAACACCACAATATTTTTTTGTATTTGGGAAACATCTAATATTTCGTCTTATTTATATAGAATAAAGAGGTTTTTTCATTTACCGTTTTCGGCTTAGCCAAATAGTTATTTGGCTAGACGAAATATTAGATGTTTCCCAAATACAAAAAAATATTGTGGTGTTTTGTTTGTTAATTAAAATAATGATTAAAAATTAGTATTTTAAAATTTTGCTTGATTAATGTAGTAGATCATTTTCAATGATATTTTAACTATAGATATGTTAAAATATCATTGATCATTTTTCTTTACAAATAAGTAATTTTAGAGACTGACAGCCAAAACGTAAATCAAAGTTAATGTGGATGATATAGGTAGTCATAATCATTATTTTTATAAATTAACTAGCAATTCCCGCGTTCTATTAAAAAATAGGAATTTGTGGTAGAGCGTTGAAAATTTAATAAGTATTTTATGATGCCAAATCAAAGCTCTTAGCTATGGTATGTTATGGTATGGTATGAGCGGGGTGGTTTCCGCAACTCGACGACTGTGCGCCTATTTTGCGTGTGTGGGAAAGTTATTTGTTTACTCCTGCCACCCCAGCTCTTCCAAGAACTTCAGAAGTCTTTTAAGCTCTTAGCTAAACAGTAGGCAAAACAGTGGGGGGTAGGGTCGGCGATTGCATCAAGCGAAGCGGCCCTTGAAGCAGCGCTTGCATTATTCTCGCATTCGTATTTTTTTTTCAATTACTCCTAAGATATTCGTCAAAATAAATTAAAATACTTGACAAATTATATACTAAAACCTTTCTCGAGAACCACTCTTTCCATTGGTGAAAACAGCATTAAAATCGGTGTAGTAGTTTTTGAGTTTTGAGCGAACACCGAACAGACAGACGCGCGACGCGGCGGAGAACTTTGTTTTATAATATGTATTAGATGTACTATTCTTATATTTTTAGACCTTGTCTAACAATATTTTCCGATATGGATACCAGGTAGTGATACATTACACATAATTAACTTAAAATACATACATATCTATACATATAATAAAACTGTAGAAAAGTCGTTTTTGTACATCAAAAAAAAATTAGAAAAAATAGCCAGGGTGTTAAAGGACAACCAATAGAACCCATTTCCAGTATTTTTAGAATTTTTGTCTGTTTGTCGGTTTGTCGGTTTGTCTGTTTATTTATCCGGGCATCACGTAAAATGTACGAAAGCAATGTAGATAACTTTTATACACAACGATTGAACGTAACTTGAAGTAACATTTAGTTTTTGTTTCATTGCAATCGGTTCAGTCTATCAAAAGATATTTGAGTTTAAAGTGAAGAAGTAGAGAAATTCCAGAAGTAAAATTAGGGCTATGTGCATTTGGTCTCACAACTTCACGTAACTTTTATACACAACAATATGTGCGTAAATTGAAGTAACATTAAGTTTTTCGTTTCATAGTAATCAGTTCACACCTTATAAAAAATGTTAATTAATAAATTAATTATAATAGTGTTTCCGAAGTAAAATATTAAAACAGCGCCATCTACGAGTATTCGAACTAGAGATCAACTGCGTGCAGTATTGTTCGATAGATGGCGTTGTGCGTGTGAAGTCATTTTCTGAATCGCGTTGTTAAGATTTTCCTTGAAAGAATGACCTTCTAAGTTAAAGTTATGAGCTAACAAACATTAAAAAAAATAATACAGACGAATTTATAACCTCCTGACATGGGCATGTCTGCGGGCGATCTTTGACTTTGAGTTTTCAACCGACTTCCAAAAGGAGGAGGTTATCAATTCGTCTGTATTATTTTTTTTTAATGTTTGTTAGCTCATAACTTTGAACTGGGTGAACCGATTTTGATGATTCTTTGTTTTTTGAAAGGAAGTGCATCCCGTTTGTCCCATTTTAATATTTTCCAGTTCTGACAATGGCATCCATGAGAAAACCATAAAAGTCTCAAATTTGCATTAAGTATTTGCGCGACAAATGGACGAATAACTCAATATCACGCCAACCGATTTCGATGATTTTTTTTTAATGGAAAGGATATACTTCAAGGGTAGTTTGATGAGAGTTTGGTAAGGTTCTGATGATGGGATCCATGACAAAGTATCGGAACTCTTCAATTTTTAGGAGCAAATTAACGATGATCGGCCGAATCTTTTATAGGCTATATGGATATTTGAGTCACGTACTGTAACTGATGATGGAAGGTACAACTCCTCAACGGTTAGCAGTTTAAAGAAATTTTTTTCAATATAATACGCAATTATGGACCGATGGTTGTATACTTTCAGGCTATTAGGTTTACCTCATAATAGAAGGTAATTTTTTATAGTCATTAACACAATACGTATCTACTTTCCGCTGAAAATTTAAAAATAAATTATTTTTAACAAAAAAACAAAAACCGACTTCCAAACTTAATAAATCTAAACTAAAAAGTAGAAAATAATACTTTTAAGGACTTTGTTAATTTTGAAGTCGGTGCCAGCCAAAGCAAAATAACCCTAAATAGATACATATTTGATTAATCTATCAATTTGTAAACATAATCAAAATACCTGGCGGTTTTTGTTTTGTAGGAGTCATTAAAGTTCTGTCTTTAAAGAGGTTTATCTATGTAAAGGTCTTGAATTAAATTGATAGTATCGTAAATCGTTCGTTCGTTAATTCATTATTTCGTTTTATCTTTCAAAAAATTTTGGTTAGTTAGATTCGGTCTTAATTTCGAAGTGCGAAGTAAATAATAACTTGCAATTTGAGTCAAGTCGTTTTATTTACTTCGTAGTTTGAAATTTTATTAGTCTTCATTCTCATTTTGAAAGTTTGTGTTGTTGTAAATTGTTGATTTATTTGGTTCAATATTTTATTTGTTTGGTTCAGTTTTTATTTTGAAAATGACTTCTAGAAAAAAAACAAACCTTTCGCAGCGTAGCCGAGATGCGAAAAGGAAGAGACTAAGTAGGTCCCAGGAATCAGAAGAAGATCGTGAAGTGAGGCTAACAGCAATTCGATTATCCGTTGCGGGGGTGGACCTAAGTATTGGATGCTTTTCTCATGGTCAACTATACGTAGCTCTTTCCCGCGTAAACAACCCAATAACCTTTTTGTGTACGCTCCAGATGGTTCCACAGCCAATGTTGTTTATAAAGAAGCACTAGCATAAATAAAAAAAAATAATTTGTATCGGTATCCTCCAACAGCGCTTCGCACTAAAAAATACATTGTTAAGTTCCGACATCCACGCGAACGAAGTCGCGGGCACAGCTAGTTATTAATATAAACATTCCTGAGTGGAGAAATATAACCAAATATTTGTGGTCAACAAATAAATCCAAGAAGTCAAGGGTCAATTTGGTAAATTTGAATTATGGTCATACAAATCCAGGTGGTTGCCAACCACTAGTTGGGCTTTACTGCTATCCAGTAAAAGGAGTTTTATAAGCCTGGAGAATTAAATACTCCCGTTTAAAAAAAATACGTAGGTTGTAATTTCTCTTTCTTTAGCCCCCGACGCAAAAACGACGGGTGTTACAAGTTAGATGTGTCTGTGTTTGTAGCTATTGTGGCATTGTAGCTGATCCGAACGGATGAACCGATTTTGCTTGTTTTTTTTGTTTGAAAGATTAATTAGTCGAGAGCATAGATTATACACTTATATACAATATATGTCAACTGTACAATTTTGGATATTTATCTGGTGCGATTACCGGCTAAGCTAATCTTTTTAAACAGTATTTGAATGTTATTATTTAAAAACAATAGAATATTAATTGTATAACATAAAATCTTCATAATTTAAGGTACTTCCCTCCACATCTCGTGTATTTATCCCACCTTGTATTTTATTTTATTATATCATTATAGGTACCTGTATGGAATTTATCATTCAAAACTATGTAAGTTAAGGGAAAAGGGTGTCGTAGAATATAATGGATGACTACTTAAGGCTGAATGTTTCAAATATGTAATAAGAAGTAGTACAAATTGCTATAATTTTCAATTCAATCAAAATATTTTGCTCAATGACTTCTAGAAGTGCCAGTTGGGCTAGCTATTATTTTTCAATTACATATTAGTTTGAAAAAAAATGGTATGCTTTTTCTCGCCTATCTCCCAGTGTGGGGCATGTGACGTGTCATTGGACATCATGTCTTTCAAAAATATTGTGGGTAATTGAAAAAAACATTAAAAAGGGATCTGTTTATTATTATTAAGCATTCAAGTGCTAATTTTGGTTAGTCAAGTGTAAGCCTCAAAGTTGTAAGTAAAAGGTAAACCATAGAGAAGGATGTATGTATAAGGTAAACTATCACAGCTAAGTGGGCTTAACGAGTTTACAGGTAATAGTCGATCAATTTATAAAATGTAGTTGTGACTAGGAGCCACCGAAATGGTTGGCATGAAATGTTCATAGTAGAAAAAAAAACACTTCTTAATCCACGTTTTCGTGATGGGCAGCTAAGGAAACCTACATTTTGTGTGGCCTGAGACCCATTTTATTTGACCTGTTTATACTATTTGCTTTATACGTTTTACGTTAGGTAGTTGGCCCAGAGTATTCTATACATATTTCCTAAGCGAAAAACATATCATCATTTACTGGAAAGAGACTGAAAGCTTATATTGTATTCTTATTAGAAATGGATTTTGGAAAACATTTCCAAAACGTATAAAGTAATCGAAATATGGTACAACTAGGGGATCACCCTCGCTTCGCTCGGGTTTGTCCCTAGGTACGTGTTGTATATATTTTTTACATTGCACCGCCCGCTATATATTTTATTTGTCTTGATTATGATATGAATTACCATTACACGCACCATGGCAACGGTCATAACTGATACGTCAAACGCCGATAATTTTATAAAAAAATTTTTTAAATTTTCTAATCTTCCGCACAACTTTCTTATTTTTTTCTTTCATAAGAACCTTCTCCTAACAATAACAAACATAACAAAAAAAGAATTGGCCAAATTGGTCCAGGCGTTGTTGAGTTATGCGCTTACCAACACATTTTGCGATTCATTTTTATATATTAAAGATTAAATTTTTAGTTAGGGCGTGTCAGTTAGAATAATTTTATCACCAATTTCGCGTAAAACGGAAAAGACAAAATTGGAAGTCATCTAAAAATGCAATGTGTCTGTCAAATGTCAAACTTCAAAGTCAAACTCAATTGACAATTTACAAATTTACGATTTCACTTTGCTTCTTGTATTATTATTTTTTATACTTAATTTCATGAAAATCAAAATATTTCCCTAATTGTAATTATAACGAAGAACATTGTATGGAAAACATTTATTCACTTTTACCATAGGTGGAGGCTTATTACCATAAAATGTTCTAGAGATAATAGATACAACATATTGTTTGATTTAAGATGATCCACAGTTTATTTATTATAAATCCTTCTGGGTAAGTTTAACTTATATATAAGTAATTTAGCCATATTCTTTATTTATTAAAAGTAATTAAATTGAGATTGAGATTAGATTGATTCTTTGTTTCTAACAATTCAATTCGGGATTACAGGGATGTGTTTCTAGAAAAACATTGGCGTAGTGTTATCCCTAGATCGGTATGTGACTATTACTTAGAAGCTCAAAGGGCATCTCCTAATGTGAGTAGTTTTTATGGTACTAATTATTGTTTACAATATCTAACATGGTTGAATAGTAAAAATCAAGTTAGATTTTTAAAAAAATATTTGCCTAACTGTAGGATGTTCCTCCGGTGCTAGCTGCTCCTCATCATTACTTAATATCTATTCAAAGGGGTGGGGTGGCACTGGTAGCAGTCAGCAAACAAGAAGTTGCCCCTCTTTTTGTTATTGAATTTCTACACAGAGTTGTTGATACATTCCAGGTTAGTAAAATATTAATCATTAGTTAATTAAATGGAATTAAATTAACTGAATAAATTTTGAAAATTTTTTACAGGATTATTTTTCAGATTGTACAGAAACTATTATTAAGGAAAATTATGTGGTTGTTTATGAGGTACACATTTTTAATTTAAAATGTCAATTGCTATTGAATTTGCATATCAACACCATTTTTAATGTTTTGTCTAATAATGTATTTCAGCTACTGGATGAGATGTTGGATAATGGTTTTCCACTAGCTACTGAAAGTAATATTCTTAAAGAGCTAATTAAGCCTCCAAATATACTGAGGACAATTGCTAATACAATGACTGGTAAATCAAAGTGAGTGGTTCTATTTTATAACTTATTTAATTGTTTTGTTATTTAAAAAAAATGCTACAAGTTTTATAAAGTTGATTAATTTTAATTGACTTTTATTATATTCTATTGATTAGATTTGTAGAAAAATATTATGATAAATAAGTGTTGTTTTTCCTATATTTAAACTATGTAATCCAATGTTAGTAAGTAGTCAGTAAGATACAAGTTACTGTATCTTATTTCATGTGGTATGTGGTGAGGTACTGTTTTATAATAAATGTTCTATAGTATATTTTATATTTTATATTCACAGTGTTTCTTCAATATTACCTTCTGGTCAGCTTTCTAATGTACCATGGAGAAGATCTGGTGTCAAATATGCTAACAATGAAGCATACTTTGATGTTATTGAAGAAGTAGATGCAATAATTGACAAAAGTGGTGCAACAGTGTCTGCAGAAATACAGGGATATGTGAGTCTAGTGCCTAAACACTTGTAGATAATGAAAAATCTAGAAGTGCTTAATTCATACTGCTCTGTTCAATAGCTAGTTAATAATAATATATTTAATAACATTATCCAATGTTATAAAATTACATAATATATAAGTCAATTATAGAAGTCACAGTCAGAGGATGCAAATGAAATGTAACTCTACTTATAAAATACTTTAATAAAACTAATTTTACAAACTAATTATCCTAAGATGATTACACCGTCGAAGTTTGACAAATGGAATAATTTAAAAAGGTCTTTACCAGTCTTTAAAAAGGGAACTCAGATTATTACAACACTATTACGAAAGTTGAAAGAAAGACTCGGTGCAGGTGCGCGATGCGACGTTGGTGGTCGCGCGAGGTGGTCCCCAGGCATTAGGGTTGCGTAACACCTCCCCCCGTAGAACAGCGACTATTGAAGACATTCGTCGTAAATTGAGCTGGGGGTTGATTTTCATCAACCCTTTCAAGAGATGGAAGGGCATAGGTCGCTTGAAGTTCATGTTTGTCTTCTTTCGGCTTTTCATGTGAGTTCTGTGTCTGCTTCGTGAAGTACTTACGATAGCAGAAGCCACTAATAAGTGCACCTGCACTTACCAACACTAAGTACATTGGTATGGTTGTGTGATACAAACTGTAGTCGGTGACGTCAGTCAGCTGTACCGGCGTTTGCATGGCGACCTTCATATTCATTTGATGTAGGTGATCTAGTTTGACTGAGTTTAATTTCAGTAATGGATTTGTGGGCGGCGTCTTTTTGGTAGTAGTAGTAGGCAGATCTATGATCCTCAGTGCTTGTCCTTTTAGATGGTTGTTGCTATTTGAAATGGTGAAGTCAGGTGTTTCTAGGTAGCATTGATGAGGTATAATAGCAAGATAGCTACCCTGCAGGTTCTTATAGAAGTCTTGAGCACAAGATAGGTGAACCTTCGTTGAAGTAGGGAAACTAACAGCGTAGTGTTTCTCATCTAGCTCCTCATAAGCCGACTTGGTTAGTAGCACTGAAGTAGGGCTGCAACTCGACGTTCTTTGCTGCGTGATGATAAGTTGCTGGATGCAGTCCGATGGTTTATGAATAGGCAAAATCTGCTTCTCTTTGCATAGGTACCATTTACTGGTCTTCGGGCATTCAGCCTCAATGTACTTGTAATCTTTCTCAAAGAGGGCAAGGAATGGAAGGGGTGGAGTAAGGATTTCATTGTGTCTATTCGGGATAATGGATAATTTATACATATCATATATGGGGCGCAAAACTATAGGAAATTTATATACTATCACTATCTGATTACCTACATAATAAGACCCTAATCTAATTATATCAAAGTATTCCCTAAAATCTATTTCTACTACCCTTTCACTACCGTATAATTTGCTTAACTTGCTAATTATAGCTTGTATCGCAGATACATTTAACATTGAATGATGCATTGTGGAAGTTCTAACGAAAGCCAATACATTTTGTAACCTAAGCAGTTCTTGATACGTGGAGTCTACATTGTCGCTTAATATTATAAGTGCTTGAGCCAGGTGCGCATATTTTATAAGATCATCATCTCGAGTTGCTTCGCTTTGACTTATTTTATTAACTAATACATTTATTTTATCTTGATTTTCTACTATATTATCTAACACTTTTGAATACTGAGAAGTCCAATTCTTAGATAGACTAACATGATTATTCAATTCAATGGCTAGCTTATTTTCATTATCCTGTAAAGATTTAATAGCCTGGTTATAGTGCAATGCGTCTGTATAATCAAGATTACCTGTTATTCTCTTTATAACAGACCCAAGTCCATCTATCAATCCTCTTTTAACACGATTACTCTCAAATGTCTGTAACTGTTCTAATACATTATCAAGCTTATTTTTAAGGTAATTAATGTGAGGTTCAAATAACGAACTAGTTTTATTATGTAATTCAGGACTTATACTATCTAGTTGATTATTAACTGATTCTATTTTATCTTTTATATCTTGAAGGTTAATATATTGTAAAAAGGAATGATAGTGGGATATCATTCTAGTGGCACCTAATTTAAATGGTAGAATACCAGGTCCGTCATCAAGAGATTCAAGTCTTATTTCTTGCATTAGCGCTGTTTGCAGACAGAGAAGGAGAATCAGGATCATCCTGCAACAATTGGGCGGTTTTAGGAACTCTTTTTAACCTATTTTTTGCAACAGGACCTCGCCTTTTCTTTGTGTAAATATGAATAGGTAGGTCTGTCATGACAACGTCTTGAGTGTATCGGGGAGCTAGCTTTTGTCGGGAAGCAATCGGGTTTCGAATAAAAACCTGTTGTTCCGGGCAATAACTAGATTCAGGTTCCCGATTCCTATTAATATTATCAGTCAGTTCTCTTCGATGAGTCGTAGAAAGGTCATGTATCAGATTATAGGTGAGAGTCATTTTGTCCTTGTGATTAACTATGTATTGTTGTAATAACTGCGACGAGATATCTAAATCAAAAGGATCGCGAGGGTCAAAGTGTCCCGTTATGACTTCAATGGGTTTGCATTTTGTAAAACTATGTATACTGCTATTATAAGCTAGAAGTGCATAGGGCATCAAATTGGTTACTGTTTCTGATTTTTGATTAACTTTTAATAAACGAAGATGTTCTAGTATGGTTGAGTGGAACCTCTCAACTATACCATTTTCGTTAGGTGCGTGAGGTGCTACTTTGTGATGCTGTATTTTATGAAGCCTCACAAATTCTGCTAAAATTTGATTAGTAAACTCTGTGCCGTTATCCGTGACTATTGTTAGTGGCATGCCATGATGTGTGCAGAAGCTAAGCAATGCTTGTACGACACTTATTGCAGTTCCATCCCTTAAGTAATAGGCCTGTGCGTATTTCGAAAATGAATCAACTATTGTTAGGAACTTTTCACTATGAATTGTTAATATATCCAGATGTACTAGTTCAAAAGGCTTAGAGGCAGGCGGTACAACCCTTAATTGTTGGTTTATAGGGTTGCGATCATATTTCGCTTGTCCGCACACTGTACATTCATTTATAAATTTAGTAATATTTTCTTTCATTTTAGGCCAGAAATACTTATGAGATAGAGCCAAATGACATTCGTTAATGCCCCGGTGGTTCGTTTTATCAACATGATATTTGTTAATGATATCCTGCTGTCTAAGATATTCTCGTACATTTTCAACTTCAGTTTTAGTTAGTGTTAGGTTCATAGATGAATTTTTAAATGTATTTTGTATGATTGGAATAATGTTGTACATAGCTAATGGGGGGTTAATAAGTAATCCTGTTTTGATTTTGGGATTAACATATTCCTTAATGGCATTAATCACGTCTTCTTCTAAATTGGACTCTGATATCTGAACTGAAATTCGGGTATGTGTGTCAAATGGTTTTGTTGTAATAGGTTTACTCTTAAGGTTACCTACTATATTAAGTACTAATTGTCTACTGAATCTATTTAATGGGTCATCTGAAATTGGAATTTCTAAGATTGGGTTTTCATCGTTAGTGTGAACTGTACCTGTCCTAGAACTGTCATCATCTACCTCTGACGCTGTGATAGTTCCAGAGCCACTTAACGTAGGCGTTTTTTCAGATGGATTAATCGCGATAGACGTAAGTTCATCATTATTCAATTCTATACGGGAAAGAGCGTCTGCGTTAGTATTATTTTTACCTTGCTTATATATTACGGCGAAGTCGTATTCGCTAAGCTTTAAACGCCAGCGCGTTAGTCGTGAGTTCGGCTCCTTTAAGTTCATTACCCATTGCAAAGGCTTATGATCTGTTATAATTTTGAATTTACGGCCAAATAAATATGGGCGAAAATACTTACAAGCCCAGACAATGGCTAAAAGTTCTTTTTCTATTGTGCTGTAATTACTTTCACTAGTATTAAGTGTTCTTGACGCATAAGCGATCGGTCTATCTGAACCTACTGTGCCTTGAGATAATATGGCACCGATAGCAACATTAGACGCGTCTGTTGTAAGAATGAACTCCTTAGTAAAGTCGGGGTACTGCAAGATGGGATCATTGGTTAGAAGTGTTTTACAGTATTCGAAGCAATCTACATATTTTTGATCTAGGACTATTTTTGCACCCTTTTTCAAGCATTGCGTTAGTGGTTTAGTGACACGTGCGAAATCTGGGATAAATTTTCTGTAATACCCCAGTAGTCCGAGAAAACGTTTGATTTCGGTAGAAGTCTTTGGTAGGGGATAATTTTGAATTGCTTGGATTTTACTAGGATTAGGCTTAACACCTTCATAAGATATCAAATGCCCTAAGAATTCTGTTTCTAACTTTAAAAATTCGGATTTATCCATCTGTATTTTAAAATTTGATTCACGTAGTTTTTTGAAGACTTTTTCTAGGTTCAAAATGTGTTCTTGGAGGGAAGTACTAAAAACTATTATATCATCTAAGTATACTAGACAAATCTGATTTTGAAGATCTTTCAAGACATTGTCCATCACCCGCTGAAAGGTCGATGGTGAATTCTTTAAGCCCATTGGCATTCGCAGAAATTCATAGTGACCATTTTCTACGTTAAAAGCCGTTTTATGTATATCTTTAGGGTCCATTTCAACCTGGTAAAATCCACTAGCCAAATCTAATGTGGAAAAATACTGACATCTACCTAATTTATCAAGAACATCTGTAATATTGGGGATGGGGTATTTATCATCAATCGTTTTCTCGTTAACTTTTCTGAAATCTACTACAATGCGCCATTTAACCTTACCTGAAGCATCAGCCTTCTTCGGCACTATCCAAATAGGTGAGCTCCACGCTGAATCTGAGGGCCTGATGATGTTCTGACTAAGCATTTTAGAAATTTGGTCTCTTACCTCTTGCCGGTGAACAAAAGGATACCTATAAGATTTTGTATGTACTGGAATTTCATCTATAGTTTTTATTCTATGCTTTATCCTGTTGGTGAATGTTAAACTTTCACCTTCAAGGTAAAACACATCTGCGTAATTTGCACAGAGACGTTCTAAGTTAACGCGTTCTTCCGGATTTAAATGTTCAGTACGAAGTCGGGATAAAACCTCTTTAGCACGATCGGATAAAATTTCAGTACACTCGCTTCCTATGTTAAATAACTCAGCTGCTACTGGCCGGTCCATAGAAAAGATGACATCATTACATGTAGTGTTAGTAACCTCTACCCAACCGCGGTTATTTACTACGTTAGTTATACAATCCGAAATCAAGCAATTGCAAATGGTTTGCTTCTCAACCAAGACATCACCGTCTAATGAATTTATTGGCAATCTAATTAATTTAGATGAATTAGCAGGAATTATTTCTTCATAAAGATTAGTTATCCGCGAATCGTACATATGAATAGGTATTTTAGCGTTACGTGTAATAAGTAGTTTGTTACTGAGATCTATGTTAGAGCCCCAGACGTCAAGTAAGTCAAATCCTATTAAGCCATCAAAGTAATTGTGAAATTTATAAACGAATAAAGTAATATCATTTTGTTCACAGAATTCCGGGAAGCAAGGCAACGTTATTGAGTAATCATTTTTCGTTGTTGCATGCACATTAGTCACTTCGAATGGTTCGTAATTTAATGGGATGTGATTAAAATATTTTTTGACAGCTTCTGGGCTTATAAAAGATTGATTAGCCCCAGTATCTATTAAAAATTTTAATGGGGGATCGTTTATTTTAACATATCCCAGCTGCCTTTGTACGTGAAAATTTAATTCTATTTTGGTTTTTCTAATTTTTGGTCCATCTGAAAATTTACGTCACTGTTCGAGGCAGATGGCTGGTCTATTTCCTCTACAACTGCCGTCTCTGAGTATGGGGTTTCTTGGTAGTAAAAGTATTCAGGATAATCATGATCATTGTAGGTCTGTTCGTATTTGTAACAGTCATAGTCAAAGTCGTCGTAGTCGTAGTAACAATCGTTAAAGTTTAGCTCTCTAGTCTTAAAATAGTTATTAGGAGGTGGATTGCCGGATTTACGCCAATCGTGTGGTGTAGGTGGTAATTGTCTAGGAATAAAGTGGGTAACGCCGCTCATCGGGCGGGGTTGACTACCGAAATTAAATGACTGTTGTGGGAGTTTATTTGGCATTCTAAATACATTGCTTTGTGGGTTATAGTTTTGTGGAGGAGCACGCATTATTTGCTGTGTCCTAGTAGGCCCACGCGGTTGTTGCACATGAGGTGGTAAATTAGGCCTCCAACCCTGGGTATGCTGCATAGGACTTGGCCTAGAAGGGCCAGGCTCAATATACACTGGTTGCCTGATGGGCATATTAAAAGGACCTACCCCTTTTGGTACAAAATTATTTAAGGGTAACTTATTTGTTGGGCTAAAATTTGATTGACTTTCTTTTCTAATAGAACCTTCATTTCTATGCTGTATATATAATGTATTTAGTTCCTCCTGGACAAACTCTAAGGCTTTCTCCATGGTCTCAGGTCGCATACAACGTATCCTTGAACCAAGGGGATCCTTTAGCCCTCTTAAATAAGCTTGAAGGGTGAGTTTAGAATAAAGCGCGCGTTTTGCCTCTATAGTAGTAATAATATTCTCATGCAAAGACACATAAGTCATAATCGTGCTAAATAGATTCTGGCAGCGTTCATAAAATTCTTGTGGTGTGCTAGACCCTTGGGTTTGCAATGATAAATCAATATATAAAGCAGTCTCATCCCTATGATCAGCGAAATTATTAATTAATGCGTTTCTAATACCTTGCCAGTTTTCGGGTATACCATTGGAGTTAATTAGTCTAGCTGCGGAACCCGTTACTTTATTTAGAATACCATTAACTAAGGCTACATTCGCCAATTCATGTCCCGGATCTGTGTTAAAATGTGCAAGGACGAGCTGATCGCATAAATTAATAAAACGTGTTAATATATGGGGGTTACCATCAAACTCTGGTAATAATCTAAGGGATTTATAAATAGAATCTAAGTCAGTATGAGCCATGGTATCGTTTAATATATTTCGCCTCTCGTCTATCGTGGTGAGCCTACCGCTAGATAAAGTAGTATTATGCCTTAACCTAATATTCCGCGATTCTCTAGGGTGAAAAATCTTGGATAGTAAAAATTATGTTATTATAAAAAACTCTAAATTATAATTATTAAAAACTATTTCTTTAAATTCTTTAACTGAAAATTATATGAATTATTAAAACTGTTTCTTTAAATTCTTTGTCTCAAAATTATATGAATTATTAAAACTTTTTCTTTAAATTCTTTAACTCTAAATTATTATATTAATTATTAAAAGAACATTTAAATTAATAAATTTAATATTTTATCTATACTATACCACTTACGAGTACAAAATTAAAATATTCCGATTAATATTTTAAATTTTAAATTACGGAACTCTAATAAATTTTTATCACGTAATATAATAAAATAATATAAAATATAGGATAAACTAGAAGGGATGTAAGGACTGAGAACGATTCAGAGTACTTACATGAGTTTCACTTCTTTTGCCGTATTAATTTTCGAATACACCCAGACTGCAACTCTCGTAGATTCGGGATCGCCGAAGGCCGTGATCTATTCACTGACTCTACTTTACAGCGATCCTGCCGACTGCGCCAATTATAGAAGTCACAGTCAGAGGATGCAAATGAAATGTAACTCTACTTATAAAATACTTTAATAAAACTAATTTTACAAACTAATTATCCTAAGATGATTACACCGTCGAAGTTTGACAAATGGAATAATTTAAAAAGGTCTTTACCAGTCTTTAAAAAGGGAACTCAGATTATTACAACACTATTACGAAAGTTGAAAGAAAGACTCGGTGCAGGTGCGCGATGCGACGTTGGTGGTCGCGCGAGGTGGTCCCCAGGCATTAGGGTTGCGTAACAAGTCCATCAAATTTTGACTCTATATTAAACAAAACATACAAAAAGATTGTTTTGAAGTGAAAAAGAAGCTTTTTCCATGGATCTTAAAATAAGAAGATTTTTCTAATATCCAGAAATATTTTCAGATCGATTGTTGCATCAAGTTAAGTGGTATGCCTGATTTGACGCTCACTTTTGTTAATCCTCGGCTTTTTGATGATGTTTCTTTTCATCCTTGCGTGAGATTTAAGAGATGGGAGGTGAGTACAACATTTTCTTTTTAGATTCAAATAATGAAAACTTTATTTATGAAAAGAACAAGAAAGTAAAAGAAGGTAAAAAAAATGAAAAAAAAAAATATGTATTTATATATTAATATTAGTTTATAATATAAATATTTATTATAGTACATTAGAACTTGACCACTATACTTCTAATATGGTCACTATCATTGTCTGAATTACTTTTCACTGGGTTGGTCTATGTTTAACATAAATAATATTATTTCATTTTTAGTCCGAGCGAATACTATCTTTTATACCACCAGATGGCAATTTCCGGTTGATGTCCTACCATATTGGATCCCAAAGTGTAGTGGCCATTCCCATATATGTGCGACACAATCTAACTTTAAAATCTAATGGAGACCAGGGACGACTGGACTTGACTGTAGGACCTAAACAAACTATGGGAAGGACTTTAGAAAGTTTGTATTGTTTTTTTATTAATAATAAAATATTTAGTGCATTTTACATTTAAAAAGAAATATTTTAGCCCTTTTAAACATAATGAAAATTGTTACACCTGAAATTGCTTCTAATGAAAAATAACTCTTGGATTTTCACTCTCATTCCTTATCTCACTGTCTGGGCTTATTTGAAAATTTCACTTGCATACATTTACTTTCTTCTTCTTTATAAAATATGACACTAAAAATATAAATATAACCTAATTTTTTCATCTGATACCACATGAAAACAATTCATCCTCAAATGATTATAAACTGTTAACAAAGAAGTTTTTTTTTTACTTCAGAAATTAAATTAAGCAAATAAATTGATTGAATCCTATTTTTAATGACATCTATTCTTTCAAACGGATTCCTATAATATTTGCAATATGCAATGTAAGAAATTAACAAAATTTTATTATTTTTTATTTGTTTTAGATGTAGCGTTAGAAATTTGTATGCCAAAATGTGTTCTAAATTGTTCATTGACGGCGAATCAGGGGAAATATTCATACGACCCAGTGAGCAAGGTGCTGCTATGGGATATAGGGCGCATAGAACTGCCCAAGCTGCCTAATATCAGAGGAAGTGTAAGTTATGATTATATTTTACAATCAAACTATGTATAATCTGTGGCGAACCTGATTTTCTACATAGTTAATGTTTGTGTGACATTCAACTGTATCTTTTTAATTATAAGTAAATGTATGTATTGTTCGTTTATTCAAAATCATAGGTTTAGTCACAATTAAAGAATAAAACCGCTTACATATGTTACAATGTAAAGGAATATATTGTATTCAATAAGGTGTTCAAAGGACTAAAAATTGTGAATTTTGCAAAAATCAAATCTTTAATTACACTAGACTTTGGGTAAAGATTATAAAACGTAATTGTCAATTAAATAATCCAATAAAAGTGCGACTTAGTTTTATAGAGTTTAAAGACTATTATTCGTTGCAATCAGCATCCTTGCACCCCTGTTCGCGTAGCAGTAGCCTGGTTACTCAATAGTAACATTCAGCTTTTTTAGTGTTAAGGATGCACATATGTATACATAAGGCAGTTGTAGCCCAGCGGTAACGCGCTCGCTTGGATAACCGAGTGATGCGGGTTCAAATCCAGGTCTCGTACCTCTGATATTTTCATGTGCTAATCATTTCTATCATCATTACCACTTGTCTTACGGCGAAGGAAATATCGTGAGGAAACCTGCATGTTTGAGGAAACCTAGCAAGTTTTCGAAAGACATGTGAAGTCCGCCAACACGCACTAGGGAGTACTGAGGGAGGTCCGTGCCCAGCAGTGGGACGCTAAAAAGGGCTGAAGACATTATGTATACATACTTACACAAACTATCGCATTTTAAAATCATTGAATTTTCCAGGTGTCAGTAGCTACAGGCGCAGACACAACGGGCGCCAACCCCAGCATCAACGTGCACTTCACGATCCCGCAGCTGGCGGTGAGCGGGCTGCGCGTCAGTCGCTTGGATATGTACGGCGCTAAATATAAACCTTTCAAAGGAGTCAAATATGTCACTAAAGCCGGCAAATTCCATGTTCGAATGTGAATTGTTTACAATAGTTTAATTATCCATACAGAAGGGAAAACTGACTTAAGGGTGGGGAAAGTGATTTTAGACGCGTTGATCCGAAATCGATTGACAATTCAATTCTTTGTTTTGTTAATAGCACCAAGGCGTGCCAGTTTCTTCGCCAATGTCACGTACAATGGAGAAGGTACGGCTTGTCTTACATATTTTTATATTACAGTCGGGAAAATACTAGGATTGACAGATATAACTTGCCACGAGATGGCACTTTCATTCGTCCCTTGCATTTCCGTTAAAATCAAGTCTGCTGTATGGATTTTATTGTATGTTTTTACTAAATGTATACAGATTTTTATATGTGTCAACTGATATAACTAGATTTTATGTTACAATGCATTTTAGTACATGTTAGGTTTTCAATTGTTATTTCATCAAAGTTTTTTTTTAATTAATGTTATGAGATATCTGCATGACAAGAAAACCAGTTCACTATTTTGGTATATCATGTTAAAATTAATAACAGTTACATATTATATTACATAGAAAAAAAAATATTTCGATATAATTCATAAATGTTTTGTTGATGATTAGTACGAAAAGTGCACTGGTTATTTTTTACATTATTCTTTGATCTGATTGTTTCGTTGAAACTTCCATTTATCTTTGTATATAAGAACAAATTATATATTTCATTTTATAACCAATAAAGTTATTGCATAAGTATATTTGTTTCATTGTGGGAGACGGCAGTCAGTGCCTCACTAAAACTAGATTTATATGTTTTTAATAATGGTATACTCGTATTGAAATTTAAAATTATATGTCATCGACTTAGTAATATTTTAATAAAAAATATAACGCCTATCGCTGTCCACTGCTGAACAAAGGCCTCCCCCAATGAGCGCCAACCATCCCGGTCTTTAGGCAGTCCGCATCCATCCACTACCCGCCACCTTTCTTAAGTCATCGGTCCATCGTGCTACAGGGCGCCCCACACTACCCTAATGAAAAATCAGCGCTTATTTTAACTCAAATAAAGTAAACATAAAATGGATGATCTTTGCTACTCAAGGAAAATCTAGTTTTATTTTCGAACTAAAGATGAGGTCAAACAAGGCGATGTGCCGTGTGTATGTTGGAATATAAGAGAATAGTTCTCGAGGCGTAAGCTCAGCTTTGCATTTGTGGGAGTGTTAGTCAAAAGCCAATAGCCGCACTTAATAATTCAGTATAAACGGGTTTAAACCAAGCGCAAAACGCGGTACCCTCCCTTTAAAAAATTTTGAATTCAATTTCAGTATGTCAATTATAATATAAAATTTGTGTCTTTATCCTACGCGAATTAAATAAAATAAAATAAGTACAACTGCTTGATAACCTAATAACAAATATTTTATGCACCACCATTTTAATATTACATTTCACAATACTCTTAGCATGGCGCGATAAAATTAATGATGCTTTTTATTTATAACATTATTTTTTTATTAACTAAAACTCTGTACTCATTAAAATAAGTAAACAATTAAGAAATTTTAAGTGCTTCATTGTTAAATGTAAGTTGTGAAAGTACCATATAATTGTGAATCTAAAGTTTCGTTACCGTTTTATGACACATGAAGTACCTAGTGACCCAAAACGAGCAAGTGAGGGCAAAGCGCGAGTTATCATTACACAGTAAATTCACAGATCGAAGATTGTTTGAACTTTTAATTAGGTATGTACATAAAAGTTGCGTATCATAAGCTTAGAAATGAAAGAAATATCGACACCATGACAAGAATTTATAAACACATCACATAATAAAATTTTAACTTAATTGAATCTGTTATGGACTATTTTTTGGAAATTCTGATTGAAATAGTCATTATTATAACAGATTTTGATGAAATTTGGCATGACTATAGCTGGTAGTAGTATTACGGGTCAGCATATAGGACACTTTTTACTGCAGGAAAATATCTCTTTTCTGAGAAATCTTAGTAATTCGACACTAATATATTATGGCGCTCATTTTCGTAAAATGTCAAATATCACGTCCATAAATTCTTTAACATTTCCTAAAACCTTCTTTAACCTAATATTTTAAGTAAGTAAGTAAAATTCGTGTTTTTTTGGCGCGCTTGTTTAATTACTCCAAAATTAACAAAGTTCTTAAAAGTATTATTTTCTACTTTTTAGTTTAGATTTATTTACCTAGTTTGGAAGCCGGTTTATGTTTTTTTGTTAAAAATAATTTATTTTTAATTTACATTCTGAAAAACATATTTGACGACTCGTTTGGCTCAGTTGGTAGTGACCCTACTTGCGCTACCCTGCGCCAGCGGTCGCGGGTTCGAGTCCCGCTTGGGGCCTGGCATTCATTTGCTAATCACGAATGTTTGTACTCCAGTCATGGGTGTTTATATTTATAATATGTTACATATGTATGTATTTAAAATTTATATGTGTAGTATATCAACTATCTGGTATCCAGAGCCTTATAATAGAGCCTTAAAACACTTTCAGCGAAAATTTAAAGATATGCGTTTTGAAATATGAGACATTTTCCGTTTTATACATAACTTTTTTTATGAGTTATTATAATAAATAATTATGTTCTCCGATCGACTTCGGCCATGACGGCCAATCTCAATGAGACTAGCCAATTGCGCAGGAGATATTATAGTTCACAAGTGTACGCGCAGACACAAGTGCACTCTATCCCTATCACTCTCATAGTCCGGTGGGACGACTACTCGACAGGACCACTCAGAGCTAAGGCGCAGGACCGACGGCTTAACGTCAACAACGGCACAGCCAACTTCCCAAATCCGGGCTCTGTTACTGAGGCTTCCTAAACAGAACTACCACCACTACCTTATTTATGAAAACAGTGAAAAAGAGCGTAAGCATGTGTGAGGGATATTACCTAATTTAGGAACATTTGGAACGTTTAAAAGTATACTATAGTACCTACCTAAATTTTAAAATACGAAAAAAATTAACAAAAATTCGAAAGTTGAACCCTTTAGAATTCAAAGCTAGTTCATATGAAAAAAGCAGAGAACATTTAAAATCTGGTCACACAGTTATCTAAACACGAATATTTTGAGTGTTTAATTTAAAAAGTAACTTATGACCTGTCACGATTATTTAAACTTTTATAGTTGCGTAGCGCTAAGTGCAAGAATAATAAATGTGATATTATTTTAATGCTGTTAGTGTTGCTAAGTCTATTTTGATAATAATTTAAATAACTGCAGATAGGCGCGTATTTATAATAAATTTTTGAAAAGAAAAAAAAAAATTAAAAAGTTTTTGAGTATAGTTAAGATTTTGTAGTTTAATTTTATAGTCTTAAAATGTTCATTATTCGATTCCTTTTACAATAAATTACAAAATAAAAATTTTGACTTATTAATGCGGAAAAAAAGCAAGTGAAAGTAGACTGAGGAATTTGTAAAGTATCTTACTATACTACATTTATCTCTACAGATTATGTTTGTACGGGTGTTCTTATTAAGGCATATTCTCTTGAACTGACTGTAGCTACTTTCCAATTTAAATACCTACATTGATACCTATAAAATAAATATACCTTTAACGTATTACAATATTTTCATTTTTAATTATCATTATAAAAGATTTATGAAAATTGTTTAACAATCAAAATACAGAGCTTAAACTTAAGATTACCTTACCTATCTTTTTGAATATTACCTACTTCTTAAATTTATAAACGAAATAAAACACAAGCCATAAGATTTTTAATTTTTTAAATAAGTATTGATTACAATTAATACCACTATTGGCAGATAACTGTTGCTTTCAAACTTATCACTAACAAGCGTGAGATATTTTTGATTAAGCAATTAATATTCTACGGAATTGCGTTAGTCGTCGTCTCAGTTAGTTGTCACTATACATCGTGTAAAGTAGAGCAAAGTAAGAGTAGGATCTGGTCAAAATCTGAAAAAATTGTGTAACATCATCTTAAAATGTGCAGTTACTAGGAATGCTACTTAAACTTCTTAAGATTTACGATAATACATATTTGATATTTAAAAAAAATCTATCTTTCGGATTCTGTCGCTTTTTTATTTTGATTTTGGTTCTCGACGTTTCGAATACCCTACAACAATCATGGTAACGGGATCGGAGAAAAAGAGTCTCTCCGAAAGATAGTCAATCAGACAGTCTTTCCGATTCTAAAAGATAGTTTTATTTAAAATGTTGACACAATTAGTAAAGTTAAAAATAAGATAAAATTTTAGTAGCTTAACTTTAGTCTAGGTTTAAGACTCTTTCTTTAATTTAAAATAACTTACCGATGAATATGTCACTAGTGAAATATTTGTAAATTTCATTGCGGTAAATGCAATCGGTTTCTGACATCTAGAAAAGAAACATAAAGAATGAATGTGCCGTATGCGAAAGAAAAAACAAAAATTCCTCGTAAACACTTACCTCAGTATGAGAAACAGTAAAGCGCGTTGACACTTGAGGACTCATTTCATACCACACACGCGTTTAGTTTTGATTTAGATACTAGTAACTAGACTATTGTGAACCTCCTTTTATATAAAATCGCATTTTACAGTAAGGTCTAATTATTATTTATCTTTAAGAGATTTCGTTAACTGGTATTGATGGTGTATGCTTAATATGTTTTTGTATTAAAGAAATTTAAGATTTCAAGGTAGCTCTAGTCAACAGAATATTAATAACTGTTGTATAAAAATATGTTTACAAATTTAAAAAAGAAACAATGTTATTTTTAAGAAATTTTGTTTAAATCACGTGAAAATATAGTATGAGTGATTGCTCTACCTTAGAATTAGAAACAGTAAAGCGCGGCGACAGCGAGGACTCATTTTATACCAGTCGCTTTTGTACACGGCAGCAGCTATATCACCATTCTAAAATAAAAAATACTTGATATAAGTAAAATATATTAGGACTCATAACATTTTGTTTGTAAATACATAGAGACGTAGGTATACAAACCGCATGGAAAATGTCATCCGCATACCAACACATTGCTCCGACTTGGATAAGAGCTGATCCAAGAAACAATTTATTGCTAATCGCCATAAAGGGTTCTAGCAACTAAAACATAGGAATTGTATATATTTAGTCATTAAAATTACTTTTTACTGAATAGTATGAAAATAATAATAAATAATTATATCTAAACATACTACTCGTATAATAAAAAAAATAAAATAATAACAGAAATAAAACTTTTACATGTTATATCATTTACCCGTAATAAAACAGTAAATTAGTGAATCTGTGTATGAAATATTTTTTAACAACAATGATGTATTATGTGTAGGTCAAGAAAAAAAGTACCGATCTTAATTTTTTTATCTTAATATTTTTTGAAGTGGTGCTTAATAAGGTACATCGGGTCAACTTTAGGATACCCTTAATTCAGGAAAATATTTCTTTCCCACGGGAAAATATAATAACTTATTCTATTGCCTTTAGGAACTTTGCACTATTTCACGGAAAAAGTACAGAAAATCGATTGTGACAACATTTTGTGTAGTGACAACTAATTGCACGGGTCAACTTACTACAGGATAATCTTTCGTTGTCACGTTCGTTCACGAAAAAGTACTACAACTGGTTAGAGTCATCTTTAGAAATTTACATGGATGTAAATTTCTGGCTAAGCATATTTAGTTTAATAGGGTTTAACTTAAAAACGTCTACAGAAAAGTCTGCAATATCAAGCACGACTCTATCGCCTTAGGTATAGGTGTAATAACTTGTAACCCGAAACCACCCACCCGAGCGAAGCGAGGCTAAGCCGCTTGTATATGTATTATATGTATATAAAACGTGCTCTTTTCGAAGTCGGTCAAAAAGATAATATTTTATGTATTCAATGATCAATCATTGAATTTGTTTCACCAACAGAAGAGGGCTATTTTACTTAGAGCGATCTTATAACATATCTGTGAACTTATATACCTATGCCCTTTATCAATTCGTATTCAATTGTGAATGTTATTTTTTAATAATTTGACCGTTACACAGAATTGGCTTTACTAAATAAATTAAAATTAATGAATATACTGTAAAAATAGACATCATAAGATGTACGAAAATTATTTTATAATAGTATATTTTACATACCACAATTACAAAAACCACACAGCAAATATTTATTGAACTCATTACAATATTTATAAGGTTGCACAGTGAAAAAGCATCTTCCAAGTTGTTGCAATAGCTGCAATAAAAAAATTAAATATGTACATATAGTTTGTTGCTACATATAATAAAATTGTAACTGAGATGAAACTGTATATTAAATTTAATTTTAGGAAGTTTTATTGAAATAGATATTATTATCGAAATTGACTGATAAACGGCTCGACAGATTTTAATAACATTTTGTATGATGATAGCTGGTTATCCGAGTCAAAATATAGGATACTTTTTACTGCGAAAAAATCTCATATTAGAAATCTATTTTGATATAAAATGAAAAATAACATAAAAACAAAAAATAAATGTTTTTATCTAGCCTTATAAGCCGTTGATGGAGTTTGATATTTGAACGTATCTCCTCATAATTTTCTTCATCAGTTTGTTCGGTAGAAGCTAGCGACTCTAGACGTCTTTGAAGTATTCGCATCAGTAGAGCAATATGGCTCGCCATTCCGAAAAATAATAAGTCTGAAGATACCATAATCCAGACACAGGTGACACCTAAAAACGAACGTAGCCAAATTTTTATAGATACAAATTTGCAAATATATAGTTGCATTTGTATATGGTATATAGTTACTTCAACTATTTTTTTTTAATTTATTCAAAATATGTTAAAAACATTTAATAGAAATAACGTAGTCTAATTTCAATAACATTACACATTCACATTTATGCATAGAGAGCATATGCATTTAATGTCTATCATCATCTAATATATTATCTTATCTCTACTAATAGCGTAATAATAAATAATTGGAAAATAAACTACTGTTAGAGGTGATCTAATTACAGGCAGTGAAGTGATATTTGTTTTGAGTTCATCACGAAATTATAACCACATATAAGGCCTCGGGCTACATTATCATAACTACTGACCAACTAATCGAAGTTTTATTATTTGTATTTAATGCGTTCGCGTGGATCTAAAAATTATTTAAGCGAAGATACAAAGAAACATTATCTACTTTCATATCAATTATAGTATAAAATATTTTTAACTTATTCAAATGCGAATAGTTATGTATGTTTTATGACAGAAATTACAATGAAAATAAGATAGCTTTGCTATTATCAAATACTTGTATTAATGTACAACTTTAATTACTATTATAGTTCTAAAATTGTTATGCTTAACATACTTAAATGAAAAAATATGTGAAAATTATTTGATAGTTCATGTGATGTAATTTGATATTATCATTATTTAACGAGGTCTTGCTCGAGGCTCAACACGCGTGCTTCGATAAAAAGCTTCTATACATATTATAAAACAAAGTCCTCTGCCGCGTCTGTCTGTCTGTGTGTCTGTCTGTTCGCGTTAAACACAAAATCTATTGCACCGAATTTTATGCAGATTTCACCAATGGATAGATTGGTTCTCCAGGAAGGTTTTAGTATATAATTTGTCAAATTTTTGCATACATTGGCTAAAATATAATGATATCTGTTGGAGGTGTCGGAAAAAAATAAGTCGTCTAGGAGCTTTCAACGAAAACGCTGCCTAAGCCCTTTGAGATATAACGAAATGATGTGTGGTGGAATTGTGTATCTTATATAGGTCTACAAATAAGTCCGCGATGGCATAAGCCTATCTCTTAAGGATAAGATACTATATCGAAAAAAGTTAGGAAATTATACCGGACAGTGCGAAGTAAATATATACAACACGTACCTAGGGACGAAC
The DNA here is from genome assembly GCA_951802675.2 of Boloria euphrosyne. Taxonomy (NCBI): domain Eukaryota; kingdom Metazoa; phylum Arthropoda; class Insecta; order Lepidoptera; family Nymphalidae; genus Boloria; species Boloria euphrosyne. Next base: position 9,715,405 of record OX637871.1, read on the forward strand.
CGGAGCGAAGCGAGGGTGAGCCCCTAGTTTTATATAAACAGATGTAATTAGCAAGATGTTTTTCATTAAACTGAACGTGAAGTTGCTAAATCTTTCAATTTGCCAAACAGAAAAACATGGCCAAAGCATTCGTATGTTATTTTCGTGTAAATTTGTCATTGCGTAGGTTGACATCTAGATCGTCATCATACCAAAGTTAGTCAGAAGAATGTACAAGTATATAGGTTAACCGCTACGTATTTTATATGCGCATAATATGTAAATCTAACAGAAGCACGTACTATAAATAGACAAATTTACTCCAGATTATCCATTTGACAGCTCTAGATAAATATTAAGAAACTCAGAAAAGATATTTATTAATGAGTCTTACCAGCGAATATTTCAAATAGGTACACAGCAATATGTGAAAGGGGTTGGTATTTGTCAAATGGATACCAAGACACCCACACGAAGCCGATTTGAGCATCCTGATTTTGCCATATTCGATAGAAATAGATAATTATTGGCGTCAAGTTATAAAACCATACACCCAAAATATTGACTGAAAAATACCCTAAAATAAAGTTAAAATATTAAATGTACTTATACTGCGTGAAGTACTAAGTAATACACGTAAGTTAGAGTTACAAAGAGTTATGGAGTATGTAGATAATAAGGAAAATAACTTACAGCGATGGCTAATACGTAACGCTGTCAAACTTTTTTCTTTTATTTCTAAAGCATCTTCATTGAGAGGAGGCATCGGCCATATTCCAGCGAGTTCGTCAATCAACTTCCTAAAAACTTTATTTTTGTACCACAGAACAAATACTTTTGCGATACCTGAAAGTGTTTATCAAAATAACTTATTGTTTTAATCGTATAGTATGCTGTATGGTCAACTCAATGGCATATTAAAAACAACAATATATTAAGTTTTTAACACATATTACGTTGGCGGTAAATTTTGCCTGAAATAAGAAAGACTATAAACCAGTAGCAGTAATTTTATAAACAAAATATTAAATTACATAATCGATCACGTTTATTGATAAAAACATTCCTAATAAATATAATAACAGTTAAAGATCTCCTATAGTTGGTAAAAAATCTTACTCAAAGCGCCGTAGCCAAAGGTATGAAAGAGCGGAACGACATCTTCGACACGAGGTGAGCTGGCGAACGTGAGGACTATGTTAATGAATTCAGTGGAAACGTGACAGCAGATACCGCAGACGGATAGCACGAAAATAAGTTTTTGGCGAAAGTAAGCTGCAGTATTCTGTGGTTTATTAAAAGATAGACCTATACGTCTCATGCTGAAAGTGCTCAGCATTAGTGACTCATCAATTTCCATTTTTGCAGATTTTCTCGTAGCTTCATCCATTTTCATATATGCTTCGTGATAGAGTGTACTCGTAATATTAGTTTCAATGTATGCTCGACAACAATACGGTAGAACCATATCTATTTAAAATTTCAGCTAAGTTAAGGGGTTTTAATATCTATACATAAAATGTTACCTTTTGTCCGACTGCTAATAATCAAACATCAATTTATATTTTTTGTATTTGATTACATCTGTATTATTAAATAAATAAATAATAAATTAATGTGAAACTTTTTAACTAAATACTTATAAGTACTAATATTACTTTGGTTGAACAAAAAGCTTCCAGCATTTCTAATAATTGTAATTACTTATTTGTTATTACTCGTGAAAAATAAGAAATGGATCACAGAGTGAACCTTGTCTTTCGCGCAAGCAATGTTGAAATAAATAATTGATTTATAACATTATTCGCTAGGCAAAGTCAAAAAATATGTTAGTACATTAAAGTAAGCAAAGGGGTTGTTTTAAAAGTTTACAAAGTTCGAAGTTCTATTATTCAAAAGACAAGGTGTGATAGACTGATACCGCCTACTTTATTCAAAACGTCGTGAACTTATGTTGTTTAAATTATTAAGTAGATGAGTAGATTTAGTTTAAGGTACTATCTTACTCCCTCCAACGTGCGTTCACCTTGTCGTGGTGGGAGGGCTCAGTGGTCGGTGTAGGGAGATGGGCGTTGTCTTGCGGGTTGCTCCTGGTTCGTACTCTGGAGAGCAGAGTGGACTGTGGAGCAACCTCATGGGCTGTGTCGTCTTCTTCGGCATACGATCCTGCGGTGCCCTATTGAGACGGGTGATCAGTGCTTGGGTTTTAGTGGGTAGTACTACCTTGCCGGTGAGTCCCACATAACCACCTGTTTACAGGTGGTATGCATCAATGCATTTTCCAAGGATAAAAAAAAGATACTATCTTACTTGAATATTATTATATTTTTCTTATTTTATTTTCGTTCATTGCTATTATTGTTTAAGGTTAGACATACACTTCTAATTATTTTGATAAAATGCATACGTATATAATTAAAATCAATTCAATTGTCCATTTGCAATTAGAGGCGGCCATCGACTTGGATTGAAATGATTTAAGATTTTCCCGCTAGAGATGGCGGTGTTTCGGCAAATTTAGCACGCAGCCGCGCTCCGTGGCGCACTTTACAGTTCGCCACCGTTACGCGGCGATTAAGCTGCGCACGCGCACTATGGAAGGTACCGTCCCAATGATTGTGCCTTACACATGTCACTCGACTGCGTCAATAGGATTTATCATTGTTGAGCAGGACAATAGTTATAAAATGTTGTAATTATTTATTTCGTCTGAGTAGTGTATTATTGAAATATATATTTTTTAAAGTACATATGCTAGAAAAGCTGATATATATAAAGCAATGCTTAAAATATACATTCTAATTTCTTTAATAGGCTATCTCATGCCACAATATTTCTTATATATTAAATTTTGTTGTCAAATGACACCTAAAACTTTGAGCGAGTCATTAATAGCCCTACTTGAAAATATTTCACTATCAAACTGTCCTAAATGAACTATCAAAATTTGAACTTGTTTAACCTAATACAATATTTATAAGAATTTATGTGTTTTTCATGCCTTTTCATCCAATATACTATTCATATATATATACATACAGATGTACGAGTACGTAGCAATAAACATAATGAATAAAGTATTCTTTCTCTTTAGCAATTAAAACTAAATACTTCAATTATATTCGTTTTTTAAAGTTGCCTGACAGAAATCGGTTAAGTTCAGACGCGAGTTTGGTCCAAAATAAAATTAATAATCGACGATCTCTCCACAAGTAAAAGTGCTACGTATTATCAATGCTCGAACGAGCGACCTAGATTTGGGTGTTTGAGAAGCAAAAACATCTTACGGACAAATTATACTAAAAAAAGGTGCGAATACAGTGAAATAGATGGTTCATTACAAACAAATGATTGAAAAGTTTGCTTAAAATTAGTTAGCCCACAAAATTATTGCGCTATAGTAGTATTTTACTTAATATTTTCAAAAGATATTTTTATTATTTTCAGAATATTATTTATTATACAAATGTGCCGTATAAATCTAACCGATTAAAATGAAATTTAGATTTCGTATACCGTTTGCGTCACACTGTAAGATATATGCATTATGACCTATATGCATTATACCTATTATATTCGAATTTAGTTGAAATTCGTAACAGATGGTATAATTATAATAGTGGGATAGTTGTGAAATTATATGATAAAAATTATTTGAAAATAGTTGTTGAATTAGAATCAATAAAGGGTACAGGGACAAAACAAGAAATGTCACAAAAACAAAAAAATAATATAATTAACATTGCATTCTCTATAATACGTGGCAAAATCTTAATGTTCCCATACTTTTCAACCTTTTGAATTTTATGTAACATTCTTTGTTTTACCCCTGTACCCTTCAAATGTAGAAAGTGTTTTAAGTGGTTTTGATTAAATTTGAAAATTTTCTAAGCACAGTATAGATATAGATAAAATGCTCAAGGAAATGACGAGCTGGTTTTCATTAAAACTTTAAAGAGAATCATCAGATTGTTTTTTTTGTTTTCTTATTATAAATATGATTTCCTATAACACAAATGCAATAAATGAATTAAAAAATAGGTTCAAATACTTTTTAAGTGTTCATTTAAGTATATATTGAAACTGAGCCGAATATATTATGCATTATTTTTTTAAATATTCGTACCTATTAAGATGATAGGTATCTAATTATTTAAAAAGCGGACTCTATAGTTTTAAGATTTTTTTTGTCTGCTTGTGACCTCATATTTTCTGTGAGGTGGAAACTAAATATAATAATGGGTTTTGATAATAATTTTCCTACTAACTACAAATATTTTATATTTCAAAGCATGAAGAATTACTTTTTTCATGTGTCGAAGACTTCTTAATTTAATAGGACCTACCTATATATTCAAGTAATTTTCGTTGAAAGTATCGGTTGCTCTGACCCTCAAGTTTTTTTTTCCGATTTGTATGATAAATGTTGCTGTTAAAACAAAAAATGCAGTCTTACTAAATTAAATAAAATTATATAGTTGTACATATGCCATTTTTGCCACATTTTCCATTGTTTATTATAATTTCCTAACAGTAGTTAAATGCAGTGGCTTACCGCTTATCTTTTACATGGAATAATCTCAAAGGCTACTCATTTGTAACCGTATTAAAATAGTATGTACGCTATATAAGTTACAAGATTTACTATAATTACACCGACTCCTTGTCCAAAGCATTGGTTGCGATCGTGTCGTTATGTTAAATGCCACAACGTTAACACAATAACCCACATGGGTAACATTAATATTGGAAAATTGCTTCTAAACGATAAGTAGGCTGATATTATTACCAATTTAGTTTCTATATCTGCATTTACGTTAATATACATATACATTTGTGTAAAATGTTAGACGAATCATGATTTTATATCCAATGAAACGTTTTCTAATAATTTATGGTAGCCAAGAGATGCCTGAATATAATATTCAATTTAATATTTGGAATTATGTGTTAGCCTTACACTTGATTTATTACTCGATAAAATTAATGAAATATTCCAGTCATTTTACGATTATATTTATCTGAGAAGTAGCAACAAGTTTTATAGTAATTTATGCTGTGTTTATACCATTATACTATAATGCTGTTCATAAAATATAGTAGAATTTTGTATAAATATAAAACAAAGAAAACTTACCTAGAATGTAGCGGTAATAGCTAATGAAAATTACGGTAAATATAAAAAAAAGTAATTTAACAATATCGTCTTTCAGCGATAATGCAACGGAGTAAGCAAAGTATACCAACTATTAATTATTTTAAATAATTTAAAACTTGAGAAACAATTTAGTCGTTTCTGAAATTGCAGCGTGCTATCTTGTTCAGCTCTCGTCTTATTTCCTTTCTGTCATAGAGAGATACCGACTCATTATACGGGTTGCAATGACTTACATTCTGATTCTAAGTCGAAGCCTTCGGCGCTACGTGGTAATTATTTTAGTTTAGACACGAGTAATTGAATCTCATTCAAATAAAAACAGATAGAAATTTGCCGTGCGCGATGTAATTTAAGATTTTCATCTTGCAGATAAGTGGCAATGAGAATTACGCGAGTCTACACATTAACTTTCACTAGTATATCGTTTCGAACTTGGCCTTAAATCCTCTTTGGGAAACCGCAGGAAGTGAGATTAAAAAAGCGTCTGCGGCAGTCTCACGTATTGTACTGTTTTTATTGCACCTTTAATGTGATTAAGTAGCAATAGAGCGCATATAGAAACTATAATTTTGTTGGTATCATACCTGATACACTTTTATACTTATTATTTTTATAATTTCCAATAGTTTTGAATTTGTTTTCATCTGATGTGATTATGGGGTGTAAAATTGAGTTCAATCTTGATAAGATGTTATTAAGTTTAACCTTTCTTTTTTATGATTCCCTTTCCAAATTACACTTTTAGTGATTCGTTTATATTACAGTCGGTTTTAATTTCTTCTTTTTCACAAGCTTTTATTAATCTTAAACAATAAACAATGTATATATTACTTTGTTATTTAGTATGTTTGTCTGGACAGATCTAGTAAATTGAATTAGACTTCACTCTAATCCTACTGAAATGCAATTTTACAAATTCGATTTAGTTTTGATGACAGTATCTTTTTATAATAATTATATAGGTATGTTTTTTCATCTAATATCTATTGATTCCAGACCAAGCAACAATAAAAAATTTAGATGAATTAATTAATAGCAAAATAGTATTTTTAAAAACACGGTTTATTTTGTTCTTATTAAAGCATTAATATAACAGCTGGTTTTTATAGTTTTTAAAAATATAAATGATTATAATTATTTTAAAACGTTAATTAAAATACATATACCATGGAGCTACTTTAAGAAGGTGTAAAGCGAACATTTTAACTAATGCGGTTTATAGCAGTTTTCAATTTTTGTATTATTTACTTTCTTTACTTCATTTGAGCCTGTGAGACTTTCATTTTAGTGCGCCACTAACAAGTTGCGTTTTTAAATTGTAATTATATTAAAACTTCGTAATAGGTATATTCTAAACGTAAATTAATAATATATAAATTTCGAAAAAGATCTGACAGAATATTAAATTATTTTTATTTATTTAAAAATACATAGGTAGGCTGTAGATATAATTTAAGTTAGTAATTGAAACAAAAGCAACAAAAAGCTTTAATCTATATATATTCTATATTTCACTTAAGAAAAATACAGACATTATACATATTTAAAATGACATAGGTATAGATGGACATATCTCTGGAATGATTTTTTCCAGAAGATTGATATCTACTTATATATTTAGAAATAATTCTTTACATCACAAATTCATGTAATTATAATGAAGATATTGTCCCTTTAAAATAGAGGGTATAAGTATTAAGCGACCCCTATTAAAACGAGCAGCCCTCATATTAAATGTTATGTCTATATTATTATTATTATTAATTATTATGTCTATATTATTTTGATTGAATAATATGTCTATATTAATTGAGTTACTTAATTTTTCAGTATATAGAAAGTATAGGTTTGTATTACGCAATTCTGTACTTAAGCATGCATACACAATACACCATTTTAATGATGTCAATACTTTTCTATTTTATAAAGTTAAGGTGATCTAAAAAAGTTAATAAACTTGGTTTGTGATAATTTTATGCTCTACTTTAGTTTAAATTATTTTTTGTAACTTCCACCGTTATTGAATTATTTTGACAAGTTTTTCATCTCGAGCCCTCGCCGTAGCGGACAGTAATATTACGCTTATAGTTAATTATTTACAGTATTTTACTTAAACTTCTTTACAATCTAGACTTACTAAGCTTTTTATTTGTTTGATTGATGATTTATTATTGATTAATATTTTGTTTTCATATAATCAATACAGACATTTTTTGATACATAATTTTATGGAAATTATTTCTTTCGGCTGTCCTTGGCGGATGAAAGCATACATAAATACTCTCCTATTTAATTAATATTATTAAATTAATATTATATATTATTATATATTATCATTAAATTAAAAAAATAAAATTATATATTATTATTAAATTAATATTATATATTATTATAAAAAGGGGTAAAAAGTTATTTTGGGGACAAGTTGATATTAATACTCCTTATTTTTAAAGGGAATAGCTTTTATGTAAGCGATTTTAACCAAATTTTGTGTAGTGATAACTTATTACTCGGGTCTCATAACTTAGGATACTTTTTAGTGTAGAGCAATTTTCCATTTCCACAGGAAAACAAAATAATTGGTTTCATTGAGTTGTCCTTGGAAAGCTAGCGGTGGCTAAAGCTTAAGAGATACATCAAAACGATGAAGAACGAAATTGTAGGTCCTAAAAAGCCTATTATATTAAATGACTATTTTCATCAGTAGGTACATATAAAAACTGTACTTAGCGAATCGATGTGTACGTTTCATGCAAAAAGTATTGAACTATTTTGAACTAAATTTTGTGAATAGTTACGAGGCAACATTTAAAATACTTTTTATTGAAGAAAAAGTCTTTCATTCCGAGAGGAAAACGGGTCCTCTTTTTTTCTGTCTGTCATGTCGGTCTGTTTGTTTGTTTCGGATAATCACTGAAACGACTAGATCGATTTTGACGGGATGTATACATATATATATATATATATATATATATATATATATATATATATATATATATATATATATATGTGTATATATATAGTAAATAATTGGCTTGGATAAGCTAACTTTAAATGTTTTTTTTTTGAAAACTAGTTAGGTTCTTTCTTCTTTTTGGACATGCAGGTCTCCTCGATATCGTACATCGTACACAATTCAATAACTCAATAAATTATGAGAATATTAATAGTACGGTGAGTGGGATTACTTCGAGTGTTTGTTACATTTCTAATTTGTTATTTCATTTAATTATTATATGTCAATTTCAAAATGAGAAACCCATTTTAGGTATTTTATTACAACAATTAAATATGTACCCAAAAATCGTAATTTTTCTTTTCCTTTACCCACTAAAACCTTATTTTTAGCGGCAATGGTCAAGTGATGAAAGATTTGGGATTTGCGATAGTGCATTAAAACTCCTAACTACTCGTAGGTAACGGTTAAAAGCCGTGTTTATTCCATAAAACGTCAATGTACGAGTATATTTTGTTATTAGCTTGATGTGGTTAGATGTTTGTAAATTTTTGTAGTATTTAAAATTGTTAATTATATTGTAAGTGAAACATTAAAACTATCTGAATTCTAAAATCTGATTAATTTTCCGAGCACGCTACAAAATCAATAAATTACAAAAGTTCCTAAAATAATAAGGGCCTCTTTTTCGTCAAGAAAGGTCAATATGCAAATATGCTAGTTACGGAAATAAATGTGTATTTATCTTTTTTTTGTATCTATGAACGTATCCCAAGTATTGTTTTTGCTGTCTGATTGTCTATTGCTTGGACATCAAACCTCTTCTCTACTATCCTTGTTCTGCAACTTGCCTTAATAACGACTGTATATCGCCATCAGAATAACTGTGAAATATCAACAAATTGCTATAATCTAAAAAGGATATTTCGGAAGATGAATTTCTACTTTCTTCCGTAAGGCTATGGCTAGGGATCGTGCCTTAAATAGTCAGCTTTGTAATACATATATTGTGCTGTTATTTTAATATAGTAAACTAATAATGATGATAGACACAGTAAATTAAAATATCTACGAATCTTTTTTACTGTACCAAGAGGCCTGAATCGCACGTGTGATAGACAATGTTTATACTATTAGATACAACTGATCTTTAAAAAATAAAAATACTTGTTATGGTCGTCAAACATACAAGAGGCGCGCTCTCTAAATAGTCCAATAAAATAAAAATGCACGTTGGGATAATGTACGAGTAGGTGTGTAGGAAAGCCTGTTTATTCATTACTAGAGACTCTCCCTTGCTTCGCTCGGGTTCAAATCAAATCAAAATATGTAAGTATTCTTTATTCAAATAGACTTTTACAAGCACCTTTGAATCGTCACTTTTACGTTATTATATAGAATTTAAATTAAATGTCAGTCTGTAAGTCTGTCAGTAAGAAACTCAACAGTTGCTCTTTTCAAAAAATATTTGATGACAATATTGATTGCATTACAATATTTATCTATTCATCATCTATGGTCCTGTCAATTGCTCGTTAAAATAGATGTTAAGTTTTCCGCAATTATCCAGATTTCTGCGTAATTTTCTTAATTATTCTTTCCATAAGAAATTTCTACAGAGTATAATAAAATTTAAAAAGATGTGACCAAGGGAAACGGACATTTATTTTTATGAATATAGATTTACGTAATCTTGTCTTGGCTATATCTATATTTAATAAGACTGTATAAGCTTTCACAAAGCTTAAAAATGTTCCGTTAAAAAATATTTATTGTTATTCATAAAATTTCTAGAAAGATTAAAAGATTAAAGCGTAATAAAGCAAATTTTCTACATTACAGATAACTAGACACAGTTGAAGGAATGTCGCGGTCGTTGTGGTGTGCTGCTATGCGTCGATAGCAAATCTTGATGATTGATGCTATTTGCAGATTCGTTGTCCTGTGCTTTATTCAGGCTTCACCAGCGTTAGAGTCAGCAAATTGCAGTGTTCAGCTTCGGGCGCTTTATTGAAAATTCGATCTATGTATTACAGAGCTTGACTAGATTTGCAAATATGTGTATTATGTGGTCGGTTAAAGAGCTAAAGTCGTGTGGTTTCCGTGCCGGCTGGAGTCCGTTATCCGGCGTCAGGTTACGGTCATGTCTATAAAAGACGGCGGCTTCTTCTTCACCGTTTCATTCTGTTTGAGACGCCCCGGCTGCGTGCTCCGTGTGCGCGCCCGTCTCACCAACTTAGTGTCGGTCTCGCGAGCTTTGCCTTTCCCTCACTACTGCCAGGCTTAGGCTTTAGTGTTCGCGACTAAGGACAGTTCTATTACGTGTATTTACTTGAACTTGCTCTTGTTATTGGTGTACGTGACGTTTCAACAGGTATGTTTTGTGGTTTTACTAGTAGATTTTCTTTTGAATGTTATGAAAACATCAATTTTCATAAATTATATGAAAAACTAAAGTTGTTAAGTATTAATAATTTAGATTATATTAATTTTCAATAGTAATATCGTAGCTAGCTAATTACTGTAGCCCATTTTAAATATTGCAGTAATCTCCATTTTTAACTGAATTCCAAAAAGGATTCTTAGGTTCTATGGTCGTCTGTATGTACCTATCTTTTTTATTTGGTATTTAGAATACCATTATATCATATTTGAATTATTAGTATTGTAATAGTTAACTTCGATAGATAAAAGTTTATATGTCCTTTTGTTTTATTATTAATCACTGTGTCGATTGACTTAATGAAAGCTTTCCATATTACAGATTTTACTAAAACTATTATTTAGAATGTAAATCTTGTTCCTTTTAAAGAAGAAGAAGAAGTAGAATATAAATGGATAAAGCTTAGTTAAATAGTTATGTTAATAAATACGAAATACAGAAATATCGTAGTTTTAAATTCGGTTTAGTAACATGTACTTTGATTATTACCAATATCGGTAAAACTAACTGCTCTTCAAAAAATTTGAAATAGGCTTCGTAAGTCACAAAATTAAATATTATATATTATTATTACTATAGAATATATTATTACTATAGAACATTAACATTACTACTACGTACATCTATAATACCATTAAATTACGTTATATAAAATCTGTGCGTTATAAATTGTATTCGCACGGTTCAGTCCGTTTTACCCGGATAAGTAAACGTACATTATTGGGACGAAGATGGTAAAATGATTACTGTCATTACCGGAGAATTACGTGACGGGCTCGCCATTACATGCACTCTGGACTGTTACCACGCTATTGTTGATTAGAGTCTTTCCGTAATAATAGAAAATGGCTTTGGACTATTTTTTACTCAAAGAAAGTAAAAGTCATATATTTAGTCCGTAAATTATGAATGTTTGATAAATTAGGTAAGATGATTCATTACAGGATTCGCAAAACTTTATCTTTAAATATTTTTTTTGTATGTATGGTATATGGTATGTATTCTTATTTCATAGGTAATTAATAGTAATAGACGGAAAAGAAATTATAAACTAGGACCTGTCTTTACCCTGGAACTCGTTTTAAACAAGTTAGAAGAACGCGTAGTTAGTATTAAAAATTATGGAAGGCTATTGACTTTAATAAGCTTTTGTTATACCATTGATAAATTATATACAGTACGTAGTTTTATTTAAAATAAAGGTATTTTTAGATTGTTAAAATTTTTACTGTTTTACATAAACATATTTATGCTAATTATTATTTTTCATAGTACATTTGCTTTGTATATATAGTTAAGTTTACTTGTAATTTCCTTTATTGTAAATAAACAATCTTGATCTTTGCTTTGGAAACATTAAATTTCTAACAAATGACAAATTCATAATTTGTAATAATTGTAAACGGATTCGTTATTTATTACGTTTCATTCGATTCAGTTACAATACTTCTTATAACAAAATTATAAAATATATATTTTAAAAAACATAATTTATGATCAGTTCTTTGCTACAAAGAGTAATAATGTCTCAGAAAAGTATAATTTATAGGGGATTTCAAGAGCACAAACATAAAATAAAATTTGTATAAGATATGAATAAAAATATGAATAGAGTCGAGTTAGTAAGAGTAAGATTTTTTAAATTCCAATTTATTGCATGGCATATTCATTATCTATATTTTAAATGGTATAATAGTACAACTTCATTGAGGAGGACAAAGCTCAATAAAAAATTGCTCGATCTAATAACTTAGTGTGTTAAACAGGTAATCAAAATGAAGTGTTCAATGGCCTAACAAGTAACAGCGAGGCAAAAAACATAAGTCATATGCGTCGACATAAAACCATATAACCAGTTAGTTTTTTGCGAACAAGTGCAAGCGACCTTGACCGTATGTACGCCCAAATCTTCGATCGGCCCAGTTATGAGTGAATGGTCTACAAATATTAATCTTCTAATAGACACATTATTTATAGCATCTTCATTGTGAATTCAGTACTGCCTATTTTATTTATATTACGCTATTTTAATTAAATTCATTGGGAAGTTTTTCTAAACCTATATATCTATACATATCATAAAATTCTAACTTTGTCGAATCTGGAAATTATTATGGAAATAGTCATTATTATCGATACAGAGGCCGAATCTATAGTATTTAGCATTTGTCTGGACAGATGTTGATGAAATTTAGTATGATGTAACTATTATACCCGGATAACCCGGTTATCCGGGTCAGAATATAGGATAGTTTTACTGCTGGAAAATATCTAATTTCTGAGAAATCACAAGTGATCGTTAAAAATCGGCTGCCAAACATCACACGGTATGTGAAATCTAATAATTTAGTTTTCCATCTTTAAAACGCAGCTGCAGGAAATGCTAGTTAAAGTATAATTGTATACATCTGAGGGTGCCATTAGTTATATGTTAGACTATATAATATTGTATTGTATCAATACCCATTTGGATTTGGGATTTCCAATACATCAGTAAAAAGTTTCTCAAACTTAATCTCAAAAGTCAAAAAAAGTTCTGCTTTATCATTATAGTTTTTAAGATAAATATAGGGTGAATAGCAAAAAGAAGTACCTAGTTTGACGCATTTGTATATTAGCCATCTTAAGCCTCACACAGGATATAATGACACACCATTGGTACGAGTATGTATCCTATAAACTTGACAGATGTGCGTCTCGGCTTAAGCTTTATTCAGATAAATCCTCGCTTCCTTATTCAACATGGTCACTTGGTATGTTTATTACTTGATTGATGTCTTTTCCTATAATGCAATTTTCAGCAGCCATATCTACGCTACTAGGCACATTGGATGTCATCTGCCACTATAATTTATTGTCCCTTGTTATCGATCTTTGTTCCTCGACTAAGGCGAAATTACCCTTAGGCAGCATCGCGTCCCAGTGTCATTACCTATGATTTAGATTCTTGTATGTCAAATAAATATTTATAGGCTCTTAATTTTTAGAAAATGTGGCCATAGTTCATTGTAGGTTAGATTGGATAGAGCAAAGAATATATTAATTGATCAAGACGAAACGATTTTGATAAATCTTTGTCATTTTTGAAGTTTAGTTATTTTATGAAAAGTGTCTTAAGAAAATTATAATTTATTTGAAACCAACACTGCTTTAATACGAGCAATAATAGGCTTGCGAAAGAATCAACAAAGAACTATAGAAAATAGCTGTTTAATTTTTTTATATCGGTTTGAATATATATAATAGTGTACTTTCACGTTTATTCATTACATTAGTAGGTCGCGTGGAGATGCGGGACACTGTAGCCAATCCATTATACTTTACAATACTAAATGTTTCTTCTTGCTACGTGATCCCAAACGTCAGTGAAAGTTATATTTCTGTCGTTTTGTCAAATATAACTGTTGTTACTATCATCAGATAGTCGCATCGACTAAACGAAACAAAAAAATACAGTTAAAAGTTTAGAATAGAAATCAAATTAGACTCAGCAATTTATAATTCATAACTAACGCAGCGTGAAAACGCAATGTTGTCTATATTGGCTCTGAAGAAATTATTTAACGAGATCTTTTCGTGTTTATTATGTGGTTAATAGAGATGATTCAATGGTTCATGACATTTAACCTTTAAGCCCTTAACAAATTTATTTTATGTATTTCTATGTTTCTAGTAGAGGCTGACCGTGCGCGTCGTCACGAACGCGCCGGCCCACGCGCACGAGACGCTAAGTATTGTATCGCGCAAACCAAAAGAGCGGAATTCTAAAAATTTTTGTGTAACTGTTCTTGGTTGGACATGCGGACGTGAAATAACATTAGCAATGGATTTACCGTACGTAATTTTTAGACGAAAAGTTCCAATATCTAATTTTTACTGAAAACATAAAAAATTTACCTATATTAAACAGCAGTTAACTATAAAAAATTTATCGGAGATAAGTATATAAAGGATAAACCTATAAACTGAGACATTATCCTTGGTTGTGTTATGTAGTTGAGTGATTAACAAACGGGTCAGAAGTAGTTTTATTTCCTAAAAATATGCAATTCAATTATTTTATTACATAATGCAGTCTTGCTGATCCGAATGGTTCAAAATTACGGTCATTTTGTTCATCTTCTTACATTATGTGGTTTAATATAGGCTTAATATTCCTAGACTAGGCATATTTATACTCAGATTTTTCTTTTAGTAGAACTCATGCTATGGAAATGAAGAAGAGTAATTTCATTTCATGATACAATTATATGGTGATTTGATTATGTTTGAAGTATCTATGCAATCACAGCGCGTCGTGTTGTAATAAAGTTTATTGAAGTTGGCTTTTTTATCTATAAATTTTGGGACTACATAGATTAATATTAAGATAAAGTAGTGTGCATTTAGTTATTACTTATCTTATTTGTTTTTATTTGATTTTATTTAAAAATAAATAAATGAAGGGTTTAATGTTGAATGTCAAAAATTAGTGTAACAGAAATATGGATAGAAGAACTTTTGAAGCTTAGGTATTACATGTTAAACTTTATTTATTACTATGCAAATACTATTATTTGTGTATCTTAGGTAACTTATAGGTATAAATTGACACGTATGTATGCAAAGATGAAACTAATTCTATAGATGGCATCAGAAAGTTATTTCTGAAGCGACGGTCTTTCTTTCTCATTTTTCTTATTTTTTATAGCGCGGTCAGTATCAGTAGTATGTACGAATACATATTAGATTTATAATGAAGATTGTTATGAGTAAAACATTTTTATCTAGCGTGCAAGACACACGTAGATCTCGCGTTTTTATGTTCCGCGTCATGGTATTTATAAGTATTGCGATCTGGACAATCGAGATGGACTATATCATAAACGTGCATTGTACGTGTGACTTTAAGAGAATTTTTTTTAAGATTAGATTTAGTAGAATAAATAGTTTAGTTTATGTTCATATTGCACAAAGAGCCTATGTCTTTTATTATGTAGGAATTGACAAAAAATAGAAGCTCACTAACATTATTAGATAGATTTCCTTATTATTTTGAAAGATTTTTGTGTTTAAAACGAGTGACTTACGGAATGGCGGAGGTTGTGGGTCGAGCTGGCACTATCGGAGGGAGGGCACTGGGTCGAGGGAAAGTAGTGGGGACGTACGGTGCATACCACAATTACATCCGCGCGTTATGTTGTATTCAGATTAAGGCCGCTCTCCAATGACACGGTGCAACAAGATTTAAACAGTGCTACTGCATATGCACTTAAAAATATGGAAATATTCTATTCATACTTTATATACAAATCACGACGATATTAATTGAGCTTTTCAAAATATTTATTTGCATAGATTTAGTATTGTAATTATTTCAAAGAATTTTAGACTCCCTGTCACTAAAAGAGCTTTTTGCAAATCTATCTTAACGACGTAATGACAGATGGCTACTAAATAAGACAAGTTAACATGTTCATAAAATAATGAATAGGCATGCCAAACAATAACATCGGAATGCTCACAATAGTCTACGATGTAGACCGCTCTCACCTGAAAGGCCTAAGCAATCATAGGTATAGAGAATAATAGACTTACAACACAGTTGTAAGCCCACTTTCCAGAAGAAATTATAGGTTGCACGGACTTATGTGAACTTAAGTTTTTGTATTTATATATTTGCTTTAAGTATCTACTACAATTATTACTTATATTTAAATGTATATACAATTTAATAATAAGTGAAATATATTATAAAAACATAATATATTATATTATGTAAGTATGTCTCAATCTCAAGTAAATAGCGATCATAACAGGAAACAAATCTTTTAAGTAACTTTATTAGACATATAAATAATCCATTTTTAAAGATATCGAAGATAGAAATACTCATTGCTATTTTCTCACTAGCTCAGTAATTCGCACGTTTTTATACCGATAAGATAGTATCAGATTCCAAAGCAATTTAATATTATAGACGAGATGCTTCCGAGTAGCTTAGAGGTGTAAAGTTCTTTCTATTTTATTTTAGTAAGTAGGTTGGCCAATTTCAAAATTTCAAAATAGTTAATATTTAAGATAATGTAGTGAAAAACACTTGTAATATAATTATGATTTTATAAAGTTGCTTGTAATTATTGTTTATACTTTTTATTTATATTCTTAGTATAGTTTGATAATAATTTATTGTTTTTAATTACAATGTTGTGTATGTATTTAAATATTATTTATTTTCTTGAATAGTAAAATTAGTAATAATAATGGGTAAAATTGGTATTTTATAAGTAAAACCAGCGTTCTCAGTAAGGAAGTGTGACGCTACGGTTGCATAGCAGGCAGTGATGCGTAGCAAGGCATGAGAAAAATACCTTTTGTATAAATATTAAAATATAGCTTCTATGTAGAAAGTTATAAGGGCTCAGTGAATAAGTAGGCAGCGTCCTCTGCACCTAGGCCTGGCCAGTTTGTAGGTAGAGCATGACCAAGTTGACCGCCCTCTTACTATTACTACCTTATAGGAAATCTTAATTATACAGTACACGAACAATCTACTAGTTACATGGTTTTTGCTTTGCTTTTTTAATCGACTATTAAATCGTTCAGATTATAAATAGTCGAAGAAAAACTGTGTTTAACAAATTATATGTTTTTACAGGGCTAAAAGTTTTATTTTATAATACCTTCTAATACAAATGTAACAAGAAAATACATTTTACATTTCGCCCAAAATGTAAATTTAAATGTTTCATATTATAATTGCTGTCACTTCATATTCGCCTGTGCGTGAATAGAAGATAAAATAAAACATGCTTGTGTAGATTTATAGGTACATATTTATTTTCTATCTTGAAATATTTTCAAAATATTTATGTCTTTTAATATCATTTTATGTCAGGACATAAAAATATTTATGTTTTCGTATCGATACTAAATTTATGAAGTAATTTTAATAATTACTTAGTTTTTTAGTAACATTAAAAATTACACTATCTTTTCGGATTTTTTCGCGGATCTAACTTCCGTTTAATTAAAATACGAAGTTATTGTTGAATTATTAATCCCTTGTACTCTACTGAAATGATGCGCTAGCGAAGCTCTAAATTCGCCAATTATTTATCGGGATACAATTTAATACTCACTATAAATTTATATCAAAAACATCTGAGTATCGTTCATTAACTTTAACAATTAACAAAAGAAAGAATATTGAAATATAAAATTTCTTATGGAATGCATACGGCCCTAGAACGGGTTTGATCAGAACGTATATATCAACAAATAATTCTCACTCAATGAACACAGATATAATAGATATTTTTTCTTTTATGCCAACATTTCTTCCTTGTAATATGAGACGATGCGGTTGAGATAGATCGCATTTAGTTTTTATGTTTATGAGAACGTTGGACTGCACTTACACGTCTTATAAATGCCATACCTAACTAATATTTTAGTACGAATACATTTTAGACAACATTTTCTTAATACGTATTATTTTTATATATTATTGCATATTATTAATCATTAGGAGTATAATTTACTCGTGGTAAATTGGAAATTATTATAATTTTATAAACATGATATGAAGACTAATAAGTCTAATCTGTTAGCTGAAGATGTTGTTATGATGACGGTGATTATAGATAATACTAAAATTTGCCACTTTACCAAAAGAAAGTTCTCGCTTTCGCTACAACAATTTATATTTAATCAAAGTCATTAATCATAAGATTAATAATTACAGTCAACTTTTTTCGATTTTAATGTGAACACAAATAATGACAACGAATTACGAGAAGAAATACGGATCGATTAAACAGTGACTTATTAGCATAAATTATTTAAGCTAAAATCTAAATTAATCACGTACCAAGATCTATTATAAAAGGAACGGCTTGTAATAGTTTTATGACAGAGTGCAAGTATCAACGTGAGCGGGGTGTTAGTTACGCGGTGTCATTGACCTCAAGGATGTTTCCGCGCCTGATTGATACGATTGTTGAGTAACAAGCCTCGACTTGTATAATTACACTTTACAAAAAGTAATTAAGTTAAGGGATATTTAATATTTTATAAGAAATAATTAAAGATGATGATTTGTTGTACAATTTAATATTTTAGGAAAGAGAATACGGAACATGATATTAAAAAACAATGAATAATTTTATACCTACATAATAATGATTTATTTATAAGAATAGCCTATACTCAACCATTAGCGAGACGTAGAGGTAGGCCATTATCATTTTGTTTATAAACTTAGGCTATGACAAACAATGACTATATAGGTAAGGGGCAATAAAAAGCTTTGAGTCATGTTCTACAATATCTCATCGACATTAGCCTTTAAAATTTCTATTGAAACTTTCCAGTATCCTCCATGCTTAGTATTAATTTAATGATTTAAAATCCAAATTTTAATTTATTTGAAATATTTAACACATATACTCTTATTTTACAAACGAAGCTCGTTTTCAATTTTTCTATACAAAAGACATCAACGACATATCCCAATTTAATCATCATTAACATAGAATACCTATGATATTTGACTGTTTATAAAATATCCATTTAAATTGTAGTCTTAATAATGACTTTAAATTTTATACTCTATAAAAACTAATTCATTGGCTGTATTGCCAATTATGTAAGACATGCCTGTTACATCGAGAGGAGAAATATAATTAGATGACAATAGTTCAGAGATGAGGCAACGATAAAACCGTAATCGTTTTAACTTTTTATCCAACTAGTGGATAGTCTACTAATTTGTAATTACAGGCGTTAAATAGACTACAGCGTGTCGTGATGACGACGTTTCGCAGGAATTCTAACGGTTAATATAAAATTTTTGAATATGTGATGCTTATATCTAGTACATCTTGATAAAAATGAACTTTTACGTAAAGATTAAGTTTTTGTTTTATATGAATGAATGTATGTATTGAAAAAAAAGAATATAAGATTTTTTAAATACATACATGCCATTCAGTAAAAATATTTTATATTTCATATGTATGTCACGTAAATATATGAATATAGGTAAATTTATAATAAAGGTTCAGTAACAAATTATACTTCAAAATTTCACTTTTTGAGATTAAGATAAATTACATTACTTAAGAATCGAGGACAGCAATTTAATTCTGGGAAAATTCTACTATGTCGTTAATTTCAGATTTTTTCTCCACTTTTAGTGGGACATTTGACTGACGGTGACACTCACTATTAAGCAAGTTATGAGCAATCTGTTTAACACTGTAATTTATGACACAAATAAAAGTAAAAGGTAGCCTTCGTTGTGCATTGGGTTATGTGCTGAAATTGTGTCGTTGATAAATCATTTCATAGTAATCAGTCAAGTCAATCAGTTGATATCAAGTCAATGAGTTGATAGTAAAATACTATGGTCATTATTATTAGGTGACATAATAGATGTTAGTTCCGTTGAAGAATCCGTAATTTACGTACCCCAACTTTATACCCTTTATGTCGACACAAGCGGAAAACATTGAGCTATATTTATATGTTCCCAACACATACATACATATGTAATTGTGGTGGAACATTAACACACACGTTCATCATGGTAAGCTGCGCTTACGTAATGGGTGCCAGATAACTGATACATTACACATACCCTATATAACTTTAAATACATACATAATATTATACATATAAACACCCACTATTATAAATATAAGCACCCGCGAGTGCAAATATTCGTGTAAGTCACATATAAGATTAACCCCAAGGGGCTCGAACCCACGACCGCTGGCGTAGCAGAAGAGTCACTAAAAACTAAGCTAAATGTGTCGTTGCCCCATAAGTCCCTCGCATAGGAAAAAACCTGAATATTTCCAACTATTCTTCAACAATACCAATTTAAAAGATATTACAATCTGCATCAAAGATATGTTAATTGCAATCGTAAGTTGTGTTTAATTGTGCAATAATTGCTGCGGCTCATATAAGATCCCATTTATTAGCTTCATTCCCATGCATTTATAATAAAAATGCATTAGTATACACATTTTCTTTTAGTATTGGTGCGAGAATGTTATACAATCGATGATTAATTAACTGTATTTTATTATAATCAAGGAATTTACCCTTTTAGAAAAATGTTTATCTTCTAGAATGAAATACTCTTCGAAACTATATGTGTTTATATATATACCTGTATAAAGAATTATTCTATTTATGAAAATAACATTTTCATTCCTATATAAGAAATTAAAAACAAATTGACTATTATAGTTATAAATGTTATTTTTTGAAATGTACTTTAAATTGAGCACATAAGTATTTTAACCCCTCAGACTTCTAAATTTTAAAGAGAAGTCTAGTCTAAGTTTATTTTCTACAGTTCAACAAACGATTATGTTCACGATAAACCATCACTCACCTGACTAGTGGTTAAAGCTGATACGTAATTGATGTAATGAAAACAGGTTTGATTCTTAAGTCACAATCGGAAGATGTCAGCGTCTTATTATAGGCCTAGATGGATTGACTGAAGTTATTGTAGTTTTTAACATAAAATAGTTGCAAAATTAATATTAATAAACAAACATGCTTTTATATCATATAAATTGTGTTATATAATAAATTGGTTTGATTTAAAGTTTAATTTTTTTGACATTTATTCGTATTCTCAGCAAAACTTTTCATTAGATATCCAATTCAAAGCCGTAAAATAAAACATAGTCGGCCATCTTTGGTAGTCTGTCCACCTTGTTGGATTGAGAGTGACATCAATTAGCTAACCATGCATTGTTTTCTAAAGTAAATGTAAACGTGTGAAATTTCAGCTCAATGCTAATAAGTAGGTAATCTCTCTTTGCTCAACCTGTAAAGTGAATGACATATCTCTAGGTTTCTAATTATTATAATGATAATTATAATGATTTTAGCCTCAAAAAAACTAAATGACAGATAAATTGCGTGTGTTAAATTTTATAACGGAATATCTAGCCTATGAACTAAACGAAATTTAATTTTGATTTCTCGTTTACCTTAAGATTTAGTACATTTCAACCAATTAGCTTATTTTACAATATTAGAAGTACCGAGTTACTAGTCGTTTTTATGTATTGGTATGAAGGCCTTAACTAACGATATTTTAAAATTATTAATTAACTGACTAGTTCATACTTTGTCATCTCTATTGTTTATACTTTATAGATGAAACACAATAGCAGCGTCATCGATGTGATAGAGAAAGATAAAAATGTTTCATTTAAAAAAACTCGTGTGACACTTACAGGTACTTGTTAGAGTTAGACATCTCATGCCAACGTTGTCTCATGATTCTTTTTATTTTCATTGATAGCTCCATAATGAATGGTAGTTTTTGCTGAGAAATCATCATTTGATCATTCTTTTAATGTTATGCTTCATAATCAAAAAGTTCTAATTTTAATACAAATCCAAATAAATCCATACTAATATTATAAATGCGAAAGTAACTCTGTCTGTCTGTCTGTCTGTCTGTCTGTCTGTTACCTTTTCACGCCTAAACCACCCGACCGATTTTGCTGAAATTTGGTATGTAGATAGTTTGCATTCATGAGAAGGAAATAGGCATATTATTTTTTGGAAATTCAACCCCTAAAAGGGTTAAAAGGGGTGGCAAAGTTTGTATGAGAAAAATATTTTTATTGCACATTTTTGCATGAAACTTTGAATTAATGCTTTTTAGTACAAATGATGAAACACGTATTTCAGGGTTTTTCGAAATTCACCCCCATTGGGGGTTAAAGGGGGTGGCTAAGTTTGTATGGGAAATTTAATTCTATTGAAATATTTTGCGTGAAACTGAAATAATGCTCTGCAATACAAATTATGAGATACATATCTATGCGTTTTTTGAAAATCAACCCCTATGGGGGTTAAAGGGGGTGGCACAATTTGCGTAGGAGAAATATTTAACAGTATTTTTTACCATAAGTCCATAACAATGAACCACGTACATCAGTTTATCATTAACGAAAAACACACAAAGAAATTATGATACACATAGTAGCAAAATTGGTTAAAAATAGGAAATAAGTTTTAGAAAGCGCAGCAGTGGCGGCACGGCAGGATGCTACACAGTAGTTTTCAGAAAAGAGGGCCAGAACTTTAAATGGGGAATCAGTCCTTGGTACATTATAAGTAACAGTATATAAGCAAAAATTTTTATTTCATTCACTCTAAGCGCGAGCGAAGCCGCGGGCACCGCTAGTGTTAATATAAATAAGCCCACTATGGGCTTTTTGTACAGTATTTCATTCGATATTTGTCGACGTCACGTTTTCGTTTTATAAATTATAAACATGAATATTTATGGATTAAATATAAAAATCACTCTTACAGCGTAAATTTCTACGTTCAACATATTTTTTTACATTTACTGCTAAGTTTTGTGGTTTTTGTTGGCCTAGTTATCATAGGTACTTTAAATTGCTTTAAACGGTTTGTGTTCTTTCGGAGTTTTGTTGATAATTTAGTCGTTGGTCCGTTATTTTAGTGGTTTAGTCACTAGTGAGTAGGTGCAATTTACTTCAAATGTATTTTTGTGTAGGTGTTAGTTTCAAATTAACACATATAGCTTTTACAAATTTCCATACATATAATGTAGATTTAATTTATGTTGCCTTTAAACGGAAAGCAGCCTTCATCTAAATTGTCTTGTGTATTGTGTTTGCTTTTAAGTTTTTCCTATTTACTCAGCTTGTTTGCTCTACAATATACAACTAGAAAGGTTAATAACCTAGTTTTCCTTTCTCATGTATTGTTTGTCTTTCTTACAACAATTTATTCTCATAGCGGGCTTTGCATAACATCCGTTACGTTATGAAAATTTTAATATTAATCCAGGGTCTACGAGAAATATAAGCTTATTTATTCTATCTATTTTCTAAGGCTCTATATAGGATAGATTAGTCGGGAGAGTTGCGGGAGTCTAAGGAAGAGCGGAATGTGCGCGCAAGGTCATTGCGCCCTGCGCGGTCATGCACGTACCCCTCCCGACGGCATCCCCCGCGCCCCTCCCCCACCGCTCATCCCCGCACTACCACATTGTCTAGCGCGATCAGCTGCGGGATAAAAGCCAACGAGCGAAAAGCCGATAGGAAACGTTTCAATGCAAAATATCTTTTTTATTTTCCCCATCACGACCGCCGCCGGTGATTATGTTCCTCGCTCTAATCTCATTTTCTAAGCTTCGAAGCAAAAAGGCCAGGTCCTTGATTTATTTACAATGCCTGCTCTAACGAGCGCTTATACTGAGGCTTATGCGTCGGACGCACTTTATGTTCAGTGCCATTAACCACTAAAGATTAATAGGTGGACATTATGCTCTACTAAGATTTTGCAGGACTTTCACAATTAACCGTTAACCCTACAGTACAATATTAAATGGAAGCCTCATTTTACTGTATTTATAGTATTACAAAAAATAAACAATTTGCGTATATTTTCTTCTCTTATCTTCAAGCCCAGAAACAAAAAACAAGTTTTTACACATTCATTAGCACCGATACATTTTTTTTATTATTGAATATGATATGTTGACACATTTCCATATACGAGTATATCCAAATAAATATCGTAATTAAGTTGTGCACATAATTTGATTATTGACCTATTAGTTGTTAACAAATGTTATATTTCAATGATGTATTTAAACATTGATGTAGATCTTTAAAACTTTCAATGAATGAGGTGTTAAGCGGCCGGCAGCGGCACGCACGTCGCCGGACAGCCAGCGATGTCAAGTCATTATTTGCTCGAACATCTCGGCGCCAGAGGAACGTAGCAAATAAATGACATAGACGCTCTCATGTTACCATGCAGGCACTCACACGGTCCATTGAGACTATATTGGGTACTTCATAAAAGGCTTAACTTATATTAGATTATTATTGAAATGATTATTACAATTTTAAAGGTTTTCATTTATTTATCATTCTAGTAGAAAGCGTAAATCATATGAAAAGTTCTTGTAACCTCTACGTTTTTCTCTTGTATCAAGACGCTTCTTTGATATCCGATACCATGATTTAGCTTATCCAGACCGTGTCAACCGTCTGACTGAACGGCTCATACAAAGTTAGAGACATGGAGTCCGCTTCTTTCCGTATAATTTACTTATATACAAAAATGTACATGTTCAAAGTTTAAATACAACTATGCGAAATTAAACTGCACATTGAACCGGGAGAAAGTAGAGCTTTATTGACTTTTGCGCCAGAGAAAAGCAAACATGCTCTACTTTTAATTTGAAACGTATACGATTTAAATAGAATATGATTGCTCAATGTTTTGTTGTAACAGTTGAAAAATTTTACAATGATTATTGTATAGGTGAAAGTTTTTATGTTACAATCGAAAAATGATCAATGATTAAATATATGAAAAGTAATTAATTTATGTTTGATATAAATATGAGTATCACGTTGTCCCCTGTTTATCAAAATTATCAACAATTTAAATTAGGCTACAGTATGTTTAAAATTTTATAATTTATTTTTATTTGTTGCAGATAGTTACTGAGGTTGTCCATCGTTTGATATTGATATATTTAAGTAAGTAGATACGAGTTATTCATAATAAAGTTTGAAGCTTTGGATTACTGAATAATAATAATAAGATTTAGTTGTATAAAGTAATTGACAATAATATCAAAATGACATTTAACAGTAAAATAGTTGTTCTTCTAAATTGCTTAGATTATTTTAACTTTAACTTTATTAACTTTCGACCTCTTCAAGTACCTATAGTTCGCGTGCGTGACAGTAATCCTCGTTTGTGAACGACGATGAACTTTGGCCTTGCTTGCTGTGCGAGTTTAAATATTCGCTTTATGGCTCGACCAGTCAACTGTCCAGACGTTAAGACCATAAGACAAAATTGTGTACGATATTTCTATGTGTTTTACAGTCACGTAGAATTATGATAAAATTTTCACACGCACAGTCATACATGCCCATTTGACACTTATTTATGTACTTGATAGTTTTCTTGCATATTTTTGTAAACATTAGTAGTATTATAAAATCGTTTCTTGTCTAGAGACAGTAACATAATTATATCCAACAGATATGTGCATATAATGTAGGTAAATATATACGGATAAATAATTTAAGTGTTAATGTCAAAAAAAAACAAGATTTTTACTAAAAGCATATGAAATGTTTATACGATACTTTAGAGAAAAACACAATTTTTAAATTATCGTATGTCTATTTGTTCTGGCTAATACTTAATTTTGTAAAATTCATAATATTATTTGAGAAACTTATAAATACTTTTATAGGAGTCTAGAGAACAGTATACTAAGACTTGTAGATGGTAGATCTTGAAATGATTTATAACTAGTCATACCTATTACTTGCAATGCTACGTGGGCGGCACATGGCTTCCATCATGATTAATCGTGATTGAATTTGCACTTGTAACCAATTGTTAAATACAATTGATATATGATTTGAAGAATTATAGCAGTAAAAGTAAAATAGTGAATTTTCTCTATAATGAAAAATTTCATGTCATGCTTTGTTATCGATCTCCTCCGAAACAGCTTAACCGATTTTTATGTTTTTTTGTGTATAATTGATGCGGACCCTCTCCTTTTAGAACAAATTTTTATTTTAATGTTTTTATGATTTGGCATCAAAACATACTTATAACCCTAAATTTTCATCCTTATTTCACTAATCAGTTTTTTTATAGTGTTTGGAACGCGGGAGCCGCGGGAAATGTTAATTTTGTATAAAAAACTTGATTTAAATTTTTATGCGCAATACGGCGCAATACTTATTTTACTGTTATCTATGAACAATACAGCTACCGTAATAATTTTGGTTTTGTAATTATTACACCGATTTCATTCCTGCATTGTGATGATTTCTCACGCGTTTTAATAACGCACGAATTACAGCATCTTTTGTATGAATATTAAATATATTATATTTACTTATATTTTGTTAAGAAGTTAATACTAATTTGACAGAGTCTTTACATATTTTACCTAATTCAAACGTATTTTATAAAAACATTTGTTTAACTAGCATGTGCGCCCTTTGTACAATTTTGTTCATGATTTCATGAGCTTTTAAATATTTTTTCCAGAATCCTGATACTTTTTCTAGGATAAAAGTAGACTAAGTTACTTCTTATAACATGAGCTATCTGTCAATGAAAGTCCCGTCAAAATCGGTTATGTCGTTGCGGAGATTTTCAATCAAAATGTTTTTTCTTACTATACACGAAAGCTGTTGACATTTCAAAACACATCAATTTTATTTCTTTGTATAGATAAAGTTTTATATGAAATCTCTCCGCTTCAAGATATTTACGATTTTATACTTTGAGGATGTCGCCATTACATAAAACTGTATCGTACATCGAGAACATTAGTTAACATAACATTAGTCAACTCATCGGATTATTATTTAAAAGCCCTCGTAGTCTTTTAAATTCATTAAAATAATTTAAAATTAAAATTGCTGAAATAATTAATTTTACAGAAAGCTTTATATAGACTTTCATGGCACCTGATTTCCATTTAAGGCGAATCTACTCAAACGTTTATTTCTAGTTACTAAGAACTAATCAACATTTTAACGTTACTTCTCTCTAATAATATATATGCTATTGGAGATATTACGGCATTTATTACAGCGGAATCGAAATATTCACACCCGTAATAAATAATAAATAAGTTAATAAGATCCATAAAGGAGATCGTAAAACACTTTCTACGCCCGCGATAAATCCCTAACCCATTTATTCATGTCAGCACTATCGGTACCTAGACTTTTAGTCACGTGCTAACTTCAGACAGCAACAAGGCAAATCCTCTGCATTCCAATCCTGACCACAAGATAAACACGCGAGCTCGTTGTATAAAACAAATACGTCGTTTGGACCAATACAATGTAAAAACAGGCTCTAAATAATTCTTTGCTTATTCTATACTCACTGCTTTATTTTGCATATTACGTTCATGAACTTCTAAATAAATAAACCGCCTACAACCTTACTTTCGCATGTCGATCGTATGCACGCTAAGTTCTTTTGATTACTTTATAAATAATGGTCGTAGGTTATGAATTACATACTACATACTTATTTTTATACAATCACCTATATATGAGATACGTGTTCGTCAATTACCTATTAACTGATGAATGAATAAAATACATTAGATTATAATAGTATCAGTAAAAAAGACGATGACACTAAAACACACAAATAATGAATTCTTTAAAGGATAAAGTACATTTTAGAACTAGACAGCAAATTATTATAATTTTATACAATACTTTAAAGGAAGTAAAAGGACTTTTCATATAAGGCACGGTTAGTCACACGCTTTAAAGAAATGTCCTAGTTATCATATATAATTGGGTCAGACAGCAACCTGCCTCACACACATTGTCTCGCGGTAACAGTACCGTTATCATTCAACTCATTGTAGACGCTACTAGTGATTGTAAGGTGGATTAACCAAATTTATGAGGTGTATTGTCGGTATTGAGATACCATCTTTTTTAGATGGAATCTTTTAGCAAATTCTTTAGAAAAATTAAATAGTTTATATTAAACTTTATTAGTACTCACCGTGACTAATTTCTTTGTAAATTGGTCTTTTACAAGTTTATCTAATTGCACCTTGACCTCGGCAAACATCAAAGCGTTAGAGCTAGCAATATTCTATCATCCAAAGGTGCAATCTTAACAAAGCCGCCAAGAAAGCGCCGTCTTTGTATTTAAAGCGAGAATTTTCAATAGCTGACATACATTAGAATATCCATTACAACTGTACGTGTTTGTTATTTGAATGCAACCAGAGAACGTATGGCGAAAACAGAACCATGTTACGAAGTTTTATATCGCATTTTTATTTTAGAGAGAGGAGTAAATCTTTTTAAAAGTTCAGATTTTGTTAACAAAATATTAGAATATATTTATTATATCATACAACTTAGTTTATGACATAAATTAGGTTATATCAGATAATATACCAGAAAGCTCCTTAAAGCATCTCAAAAAATAAGAAAACATATGAACTAAAACAAAAAAGGTAAAGATTGAAAAATAATATTTAAGGATAGATAATCCCAATATAATTGAATGGCCGTGACCGCTACCGTTCTGTGTGCCACTGACCGGCGGCCGACACACGGCCATTGTGCGCACCCACGACTGACGGTCACGGCCGGTAATTGGGGAAGTGATTGTCTATCTATAAAAATAAAAGGTCATAAATAAATAAAAAGGTTACGAATTCACATGAATAATACTTATATAAGAATTTAAATTCTTCATAAATTTAAGCGATACATTAAAACATTGTATTACAGTCAATAATTTGTAGGCGTTAAAAGTAGATATCGATATACTAGCCAGTAATTTTGAACACTGCTCATGGGATTTAAGTGTCTATTCTATTGTACGAATAACAAAGAAACTCGATTAATGGTTAATTGTAGATAAACGCATTTGACCTTTTCTTTTTCAAATTATTTTGTTCCAATCGTATAATTTCAAGTAACAATGAAACCTTAACATTGATCACAGAAAATTGTGTACAAGTTCTGTGTCTCACAAAAAAGCTATCACTGATTCGATACGCAGGAAACATTTAGTAAAGACAGCAATGTTTTCCAAATAACTCCAAAGTTGGTTTTACCGTTAAATTGAGTAATTTGAAAGCGCATCTATACGGTGGTTGCATATACGTTACGGTTAGTCTGTGTTTGTAAGTAACGTCATGACATAACTGTTACAATAATTATTATTTGACATTTAGATGACAAATTCTAATCAAAGTCTATGGGATAAAGATTTTATGGTTTATTATCAATGCGACCAATCTCCTTCGTGTCTTCTCCATTCTACGTGACATTGGCGAAGTAATCTGTGCTCAACTGGCACGCTTGAAGCCATTAACAAGAGAATTGAATTGAATTGAATTATTATCAATGGCGCTTGAAGCCATTAATAAGAGAATTGAATTGAATTGAATTATCAATGGCAAAATACGAACTTTTAACTTTTTCGATTATTACTAACAGACTGTATACGTACTTTGTATATATACGGGATGAAAATCTAAACAATTTGAAAATGGTACTTCCTTCTTTAGTATGGTAAGTGCTACCACATAACGATGACTGTCACTTACATATGCCATTGTGGTTTTACTACTATAACCATTAATGACTGCGTGCAATATAACTGTTACTATCACTATGTGTATTATGCGAGACAAGTCACACTTGTTAATTGCATTTTAACATTACGGCGGTGACACGCCCTGGTTCATTCTTGGCTTAACGGTTTATGAATCTGTTATAGTAATTTATTTCGTAATATACCTTATATTGTATTGTTTACTCTAAAATACTTCGGAAGTGTTATAATAATCACTTTGTACTGGTTTAGACGTTAAATAAAATGTCACACATGGCCTACGGCGCAGTGAACACATAATATATTGAGCTTGCGATTAACAATAATAAAATTCATTGGCATTATTGTGAAAGTGATGTATTATGGGCAACCAGGATTAAAGGATTAAAGTCTACTAAACTGACAACAAAAGAGCAGAAATTTTAGTAATATTATAAGTATAAAATTCTATATATTTGAAAGATACTGAGAATTCAGATATAATTTGATTTTTATACATCAATGATCTATTGATAGCGTAATCGAATCCATGAACTTTTATGTGGCAGAAAAAGTTGGATCAAGCAAAACAAGAAAGTATAACAAAGGTTAAAGGTTAGTTTTTAAGATTAATTCGAAAACAAATCTACTAAGTACTTTCATATGTATTGAGGTTTCTTAAAAAACATATCTGCCGTCGAGGACATCTTGTTTGATTTTACAGAATTAGGTACATTATAAATAGACGATAATTCAGTATCTGTAGAGTGTATGAGTGTAAAAAATGTGTATCTGTAGAGTAAAACTACTTGTATTTAAATGAAGATACAAAATAAAATGTTTTTTTTTAATTGAAATAAATATCTTCTATTTCTAATATCACGTTAACATTCGTTTGTTTTCTTATGAAAGAAATGTATGAACATTGACTGGAAAGCTTTTTGACGTCATTCTAATTTGCATAGAGATAGTTTGCATAGAATAGTTTGCGAGTTATTATAAGATACTAGCAATTCCCGCGGCTTCGCCCGCGTTCTAATCCCGGTGGTAGAAGGATAAAAATTTAGGGTTATAAGTATTTTTTGATGCCAAATCTTAAAAAAATAACAATTTGGTTTTAAAAAAATTGAGAGGGCCACCTTTATTACCTAGTGAAATAAAAAATTACCTACGACCTATTCTGAGACCTACAAAATATACACAAAAAAATATAAAAATCGGTAAAGCCGTTTCGGAGGAGTTCGATAACAAACACTGTGACACGAGATTTTTATATGTACGAGTATAAGATTAGCTTATTATAAAGCTGGATTCAATCGTAGACCTCGTACAGTACAACATATAAACAGAAAGTCATACTAAGGTGTTTGTAACACTTTCGAATCTAAAAACAACAATACCAGATAGAGTAATGATTTGGATCAAAGGTTCCAATGGAAGAATATTGCGGTTAAGTTACAAAGTTTCATGTAGTGAGGAATAACTGTTTCGATATGTTTAATAATATAAGATTCTCTTATATTTTTTTTCAAAAAACTTATTTGGTATAATAATCTTAATATATATATTTCTTGTGTGCGTGTGTATGTGACTGAACTCCTCCTAAACGACTGGACCGATTTTGATGAAATTTTTTGTGTGTATTCAAGGGGATCTGGGAATGGTTTAGATTCACAATTTTGTCAGCTGGAGAATATTTTTTTTAATTTATTAGTAGTTGTTGATTTTGGACATAATAGTTGTTGATTGTAGACAGGACAACGTCTGTCGGGTCCGCTAGTATTGACTTTAAATTTTACTGTAAGAAAGACCTACAATATTATTAAATTGTGCGAAATTATTGACACTAATAAAACTTTTATTCAAATTGGCTCTTAATAAATCATAAATTTATTTAAAGTTATAATTCCTATAATTATTGCCGAAACTGCTATATCTATGGAGGATAAGTGTTAAATAAACTTTGTATTTCATTTCATATTCAAAGATCTGAACTTTACCTGTATAGTATATACGTACGGTTTTTTTTTGGGACGTATAAGTGACTTCAAATTATTATCATTACCGCGAAACCGTTGGATTGTTTGTGGTTCGTTAGAGTCAAGCTTACCGCATTTCGCGGTCTCTTCCCCTTCATTTTAAAGCGCCTAGTATATACTTACGTACGAAATTGATGGACTTAATTCGTTATAAAATTATTAATTTACTAGTAGATATATAATCGAGTATTAATATTTTTTTAAAAGCAATATGACGGGAAATTAAATTATTTCTTATACACTGTCTGTAGGCCTTGCCGACTTTTTTAAGACATTTCGACACTACAGCTTTTTTGCAGTATTATACGTTCGTATATATATTATAATTAAAAAAAAACCTAGTGATAAATATCAAAATCTTACAGATAATATCAACTTTTAAATCGAATTTTATTTAAAAAGTCTAAGTTGCTATGCTCATTAACCAAAGGACTAAGGTCAATAATAATAATTCAAGAAAACGCTTGCGAATAGCGGTTATTTTACAAGCAATTACACATTTTACGATAATACGATTATAAAGATACATATAGATTGCCAACAACTAATTAAAGTAGTTTCAATCTCTATCTTTTCAGTTTATTGGAGTGTTAAATTAGGCAGAACATTGTAAGAGCAATCGAAAGCTCTTCGACTCATTGAACATGTATAAGAATTATTTCAGCTGTTCACGATGTAAAGAATACAACCGTCGCCTTACTTTCACGTTTCCGGATGATCATTTGTCAGTTCATAAAAAGCCTAGTGAAAGCGATATAGCAATGCAAAAAATAATGAAAATTTGTGTCACTGCTTTCCTTGCAACTTGGGTATCATGACCTGCATTTAAATCGAGATAATTTACTTAAGAATGATTTTTATATATACTCGTAGTGTCTTAATAACCTGTTCAGATGACAATCTTTTTATTTGTTTCGACAAAAGTCAAAAGTTACTTATCGTCTACACTTTAGTGAAGCCAATAATATACATTTCATTGATATAAAAGGCAATGTCAAGTCTCACATTGCTGACCGACTTTCGTTTTTATTTATTCATTGTCTATTATAGAATTGCGTTTTTATAAATGAATACAATACATATAAGTATCCAACCCTCCATTCTAAATAAGGGTAAATTAGTACTTGTGTTTGTACGTTCATTCCTAAATAACTTAAAGTTATAAAAAGTAAACTTGTGTATGTCAAGGTATTTTGACAATTCTAGAATATATTTAATGCTACATGAAAAAAGATGGCATTAGATATATTAGAAGTTTTTAAGAAATGATGATAATTGTTTTTTCTCTATAGGTAACGGCATCATGAGGAACAAATTCTTAGACTACACGTCGCTTGCCTTACTCTTGCTACAGTCATCATTTGTTCTCAGTAAGTATTTCACGTTGTCTTAATATTTAATAGCTGGCTTCAGCTTTAAATTGTTTTTATTTATTTATTTTGAAACTATATTTGTATAATTGTCACAAAAACTTTACACAATACCTCCATATGAGGTTGAAAATCATAAAAAAATTTCGTAGCAATTACCAATGCCATCACAGAAAAAAGTATGTAGGTTGTACTTAGTGTAATAGTTTCTTTAGTATAACATAATAGCATTTTTCAATTAAAATGCAAATCAGCTACACACATTACATCATTCATTAATCCTATCAATGGGCCTCTAAGAAACGATAGATTAAATATTACCGTTTTGTACACATTACAATAGGAGAGAATATAATGTATACCAGTCACTTAACACACAATACATGGGAGAGCAAATGGCAGGAGCTATTTGCTAGCACTTCATTGTAAATGTGTGGAACGTAATTGCTTAGACAATCCTATTGCACTCGAATCGGTGCTAGGCTTGTATTCCCAGAGAAACTTCCGTACGTGGCCGTTATTTGCTCTTCATCGTGTATGATTTAATAATGAACTATAAATGTTGAATTTTAAACAGCTCATACGAATAACAAGAGATTTATTAAAGCTTTGAAGCTACTGCTAGGACTGTTAATAAAATTTCGATTACTCGAGCTTTTTAGTTGATTTTCCTGCTTACGGCTATTATCTTTTACTATAATTGAAATGTGATGAAAGAATACGGAGTATCCAAAAAAAATTCTTAAGCGACTAGATATTGTCTAGGTACTGGGTATTTGTGTTAAACCTTATATGAATGAATATTTTTTTGTATTATAAAAGTCTAAGAATAATAAATTTTATTTTAGGTCGACTCGCATTTGAAAAACTGACAGATGTCGACTTTGCGGGCACAGCGTACTACACCGTACGGAACTTGTCGCTTTACGAGTGTCATGGCTGGTGCAGAGAGGAGCCCGACTGCCAGGCAGCCGTATTCAGGTTTGCTTAATTGAATTTATTCACTTACTCGTAAATCTGCATCTAAAATACATCTAAAATATAATAAAATATATAAAAAATTACCATATAATGAATACACTTATTGAACAGCAATTCAGTCCAGTTGTCATAGATATTTTTAATTGTAAGATATAAAAATAAATCGTAGCCATAGTTGCAAGATAAAACTGTAATTATTTTAAGTACTGTTTGAAAGTTGTTTTCTAATCAAAAACATGACTTGTCATTCTGTGAGTGATCACAAATTGCGAGCAACGTATCGTAGATATCTTAGATCACGGTTAACCCAAATGTCGAAGATAAAATCGGATTGACGCGAGGATTCACTAATCGTCGGTCATCGGAGAAATCAGATGTAATGGTATGACCATTCCTTGAGATATCGGATGTTGAAATGTGTGTCAGTCTGCCAGTTCAACTAAATCCTTAGTACTTGTAGCATTCCAATGACACGGTGTTGGCTTTTAACAATGTACTTCTCGCCGCCACAAACCGTGTAAAAGCGGAAACCAACACTCGCTCTAAATTGGATAACAGTAAAAGTGATCGCATACGTCTTCAATAGATTATTGCCAATGAACCATTTGCATTTCATGTCTATTGGCGGTTTGAACTCATATTCAATTTAATATTATTATCCGATTTTCTAACGGAAACGGAATTGCTCAGAAAGTGGGTAGAGAAATCGTCGTTGAATAAAAATGTGTG
Organism: Boloria euphrosyne; assembly: GCA_951802675.2. Classification (NCBI taxonomy): domain Eukaryota; kingdom Metazoa; phylum Arthropoda; class Insecta; order Lepidoptera; family Nymphalidae; genus Boloria; species Boloria euphrosyne. Next base: position 9,750,209 of record OX637871.1, read on the forward strand.
ATATTTTTTTTATCAATAGAAAAAAATGTTACAAACAAGCCTTAGTTTTCTTGTCACATTTAATTACTGCTACCATTAGCATATTAACATTATGAAATCTTATATTGTAAAAAAAATCTATAAACGTATTTTGTTGTAGAATTATTATAAAAGTAAAATTTTTAAATAAAAAAATAGTTAACATTTATCATCATTATGCCGGAAAATACGGAGTAACAATAGACTTAGCAAGACATATAACAGTAATATCCAACATTTCTTAAAATTGAATATAACGGTTATAAAAATAACTTAAGTAGGTATCAAATTCAATTAAACGAGACCAATCTTTCCTCACTCCTAATTTAGTATTATACTATTAAAACGTATCTCAAATCAATCTATCCAAAGAAACAGCGATCTGACAAAAGAATAAGAAGACTGCGAGAGTAACAATCGGTAACTGTTCCCTACGGTGCCACTGCGTTCCGAGCCTTATACGAAGATAACGAGCCGACGCGACGCGACGCTTGCTAGAATAACGCACCATCTTACTTATCTCATACATTATAATGAACTTTAACAGTTATTAGTAAGAAATGTTATAGATTTTAAGATATCACCGTGCCTGTTAGTCATGTGAAAAAGCACATTAAATATGGATTATAATAAGCAATACGCATAATGAACCTGTATAATGTTTGTTTTGTTCTCAAGGTAGCATTTAAAGTTGAATCTATTTTAAAAGCTTTTGTACTTATACTTACAGTTATTCAAAGTTAAATTACGTACAGATTCTTAAAATGGATATTCTCGGATTGTTTTTTTTTTTGCATTCTATTACTTCGTTGTCTTTTCTAATCTAAAGGAAAATAGATCGAAGATATTATACTCTATTATTTTAAGGATCGTGACCTGCTGTACATTTCGCTGTCGGGATTGATAGCATCAGAAAGGCATCAGTACGTGGTCAGATTTTATTGATTTATTTCATATCTGATCAAAATTTATTCCGTTATTACATGATGTGAGCTATTAATATTGAGATTTAATAAATACAAACCTAATAAAATGATAAATTACATAATTTAATAATAATATATCATGAGATACAAGTATCTATCAGTTGTAAATTACTCGGCAGCATCGGAATGCAAAAGGTGTTTTAGAATTATCAACAGTCGTGTGCACTTGTTTCGTTGGATTCGTGCAGTAGTCATTTATTATCGTAAACTAGTCATTAATTTATAGTCCGATCAAAACATATTGAAGTATTTAGAGAGTGAGATGAAATGCATTGATATGCGCGCTACTTTACAATTTTATCGGTGGGTCTGTGATTGATGCCATGTTACTCGTAGATGCGCGATCAGGCGCCGGTAATGATAGGTCATAGGAGGCGATTTTAAAGATCTCTTTAGAGCTAATGTGTTTGGTTATTTGTATGATTTTATTTTTATATTTGATGAAGGAATTGTAATTATTTATTTATTTATTTTTGTGTACATATTAGCCGATAAATTAATACTAATTAAGAAGTTTTACCTATAATAATTTTTTTAAAAGTTCAAAATACATAGAACCGTGTACGAACTTAAGAGATAAAAATTAAAAAAAGTAATTTATTGTAAAAATAAAAAATAAATAAACTAGATTGCAAAAAGTTCTAAAGTATATTTTAATTACAAAAGTAAATGTCGTATGTATCATTTTTACCAGTCTGTTTTAAGTACGAGCAACGTAACGTTAGATTCTTTATAGTGGTTGCGAAATCAAAATGATATTCAACATCATTAATCTAAGGGCTTAGTGCATTAATCATATTTTTTATTGACGCGTTAGTATTTTGTCCGTACATCATCAAACATGCCACTCCATGAATAATAATAATTTATAATTGACCAAGAATATAGATGCAATTTAACATTATTTATTTGCATTTTGTAAATACATATACTCGTATATGGACATGGTTATGTAATTACATATTATTATTTATATTTATTCGTATTACTAGGTACTTAAATTTGATGTGATGATGATCGGACAAACGGTATCTATGCACTGAGCAGTGTACTTATAGAAGATATAAAGCAGTTTAAAATTGAAATTTTGATTTAATATTGGTTTTGCTATTTGACACCAGCTCGCTATAATCGGCCTGCTCTTTTCATTTTAAATATTATTTTATTCAGTTAAAATTTACATCATATAGTTGAATATAATATCTCTTTAGTAGTTTATCTTTAAAAAGAGTTTAAGCGATTAAGTTTTAACAAGGGCAGACAGACATTTTAGAAATATATTGGCATAAATACCTACATGTATATAACGGTTTACTTTACTTCATTAAACTTTATAACAACAGTTTAAGTGCTATCTATAAAATAAATGGAAGTAATGTAAATTTACATTTAAGCTTTAGCGTTTTCCAATATTATTGCGGAAGCAGAACGTTAAGCTGTATTTTTACAATTTACTTTGATAATAATACTTTGTGTAATTCGATTTATATTGTCTTAAGTACCTGAGATAGATGTTTTGCTTTTTATATTTAAAGTTTAAAAATAAAAAAAATCAAATAAGCGATTGGTTTTAATGTTAGGTTAAGTCAGTCCTGTTAGGCTGCTACTGCTAAGATATAAAATAACAAAATATCAGGTTGGAACGGTAAACAGCGCCGTTATGCAGGCTGTAAGTGTAACGCGCGATCTAGTGTCATTAAGACGAATGCAACGCATTAATTAGTTCTTTTAGTAAGAAAATATTATCTTAGCGTTAAACATGTTATAAAGTTTACGACATACCTTTTCTATTGCTTTTTTGTCCGACTGTTATAGAAGGAGGGTAATGTTGCTTCAATGCGAGTATGTACACATTTCACATATTTGTATGTAACTCTTATTCTTTGGTTTCATTTTAATAATATATGGAGTTATTCTTATTACATTCATTTTAGATGTTAGTGGGAGATTTATTTATCATATCTTTTACTAATAAATTTTGGTGTTTGAGAATAAAAAAGCAAAGGAGTAAGAAAAAATTGTTCATACAATAATAATGTTAGCACCCAATGGCAAGCTCAAACTAAAATTAATTATAAATTAAATATAATTAAATTAATAAAAAAAATAATTAATTAATTATTAATAATTTTAATATATTAAATTATATATTTTAACAATATAAGTGTTCTCCACTTGTATACCTAATACCTAAATCATTACAAAACCACCTAAAATTAATATACATAGTATGACTTTACGTATAATAATTTAGGATTTAATACATTTACCTTTTAAGGATTGTTTATTGTTACTACATGATTAGGTGCATGTTTGATTGCAACATTACTCACGATAATATACTCATAAATATTATATAAATGTAATGTAAAGTATAACGACGGTTATTCTAGAAAAAACATTCAGATTGTAAAATAAGTTTATACTTATTTTTTTTAAACGCATCATGGATTTGAGGGTTGAGAATTTTCATCGGTAGAATTTCTGTTATTTATTTAACTCAAATACTGCTTCGCTGCGGTAGCCAGTCCTACTTCCCGGTGCATTGCTCTCTATCTCGTCTAGTAAATGTTAAATGGCACTCTTGTAAATTATATCTTTTACAATCCAGAGATAAATATCATATATTTTCCGCAATAAGTGGGCACGTTCGTAGCGGACTAGATTAGACACCCTATATTACGTAACCAATAGCTGAGATATTTTAAGATATTATTTACTCACCGCCGATCGTATATGAAATATGATCAGTACATAATTATAATAAAACAAAGTCCTCCGCAACGTCTAACTGTCTGTGCGCGATAGACTCAAAAACTATTGCACGATTTTCATGCTGTTTTCACCAATGGATAGAATGGTTCCTCGAGAAAGGTTTTAGTATATAATTTGTCAAGTATTTGTATACATTTACTAGTGGCACTTGCAGCTTCGATCGAGCTAAATTTAGGGACAAGCCCGAGCGGAGCGAGGACGAGTCACTAGATTATTATAATTAAATAATTTCTTTTTGTTATAGTTTCGTCTTGAACCCCTTAACTCCGGTACAAGAAACGCGTTGCTTGCTACAAAATGATACTCAAGCTAACAATCCCATGGCTATACCACAGGTACGTAAAAGTAATTTTAGAATATAATAATGTATGCGAATAAAACTTCATTCTAATTAGTGCTCGTTTGCTTATAATTTGTACGTGAGCTATAAATAAGGGAAATTATACTAGGTACACTGGAATGAAATAATAAAAAGTATTGCTCTAAAAATAATTGTAGAAAACTTGTAAGAAGAGAGCTCTTGAGGTAGGGTACAGTAGATAGTAGGTCACATTTTGTAAATTTTTTTGAAGTATTTTTTTTGCTGAGTAGTGTTCAATTGGACAGCCTATGTAAGCAGGCTAAGTATGATGATCATTTTATTTTTCATACTTTCTATAATTGCTGATAATATTATCTAGACTCACATAGTATTGTAGTTTTATCCATCTATCATTGTATACGAGTATCTATTCGTTGGCCTATACTGCCAATTAGTGTTGCTATACCGAGATTATATTAACAATTCAGATTAAATCGGTTAACAAGCTTTAAGATCCCGGAAAAGCGCAGCCCGTGTAGAAGCTCTATACGTTCTGCTTTGTATTCATATCAAACGTTCTCGGTTAATTCCTATGCATTTCAAGTTGTATCGTTTGAAGTTATTCTGGCTTTTATATTATCCACAAATTTCATATCTAGCGACTTTAATCATACGAAAAAGTCTTTAAATTATGCAAGTACAAATAAGTATAGTAATATCGGTTTCCATGTTCTAGCAAGTAAATTAAGTATGACAAAAACTTATTATTCATCTAATAGTAGTTGTTCTACATCAAGTTAATGCAAAATTGATTAAGATGAGCTTACGATTTCGAATTGCTGTAAAAAGCAGTGAATACACTTTCAGAACTAATGAGCGCAGTCGTATAGTAAATTCAATGTTAAGTGATGCATCTCGACACATTACGTCTTTTGTTTATTTTATGCTAGAATAAGCAAAAAAAGAAACAGTGCGCGTGGGTACGGGTTTTATTACGTAGGTAACTTACGGAGCAAGTTTTGCATTGATACGAGATAACTCTTACATCCACCTAGATGTATTAAACAATAAAACCTGATAAAAATAGTTTTTTATTACACAGTATGCGCAAAGATTGCCAGATAAATACGCGGTATGGGCTACGCGTGCCTTTTTAGTTCATTTAGCTGTAGTTAATAGGTACTTTTGTTATATTAGTTGTAAGTCACATATTAGTTTTTTTATCTTGTATATTAAGTTGTATATTACGATAATTTATAAATCATTTTTTACAGCGTTCTGTCAACACATACTACATGGTGAAGCTTCAAATCAGATCGGAACACTTGTGCTTACGGCCTTGGGCATTCGAAAGAGTACCAGGCAAGGCGCTTCGGGGGCTCGATAATAGTATAATATACACTTCTACGAAGGAGGCTTGCCTCGCTGCTTGTCTTAGTGAGGTAATAAGTCCACTTAGTTGAAAATCCCCGTCATTTATATCAGCATACCGTTTGAAGCGATTTGTCTTTCCGCTGTCTATAAACACCTTTTCAAAGTATCTATTCAATTTATATTTTACGAGTCTGGTTTACTTTGAGAGAGATAAAGGAAAATGATACGGGTTTTATTGGGAACAGGGGACTAAAGCAACTTGCAGCAACTTTGTTACTTTATGGAAAATCGATTACGATTTTATGGGACCGCTTTAGTGCCGTGCACTCTACTAACCATTGTTTGCTTGTTTTAACAAATGTCTTTTCTGCAATATATTGTATCCAGTTGGAATAAGAAAAAAGGAGAAGGGTTTATTTATTTTCGGTATTTGATATTATTTGTACAAAAAGAAGTTTCTAAATTAAATTTATGATTCACGCTGCGAACCCTTTTCCATTCGCCACATTCCATACCGGTTTTACAAAGATTAGTTTTATACATAACATAAAGGTATCTATAGTAATATCTTTATAATTTATGGTAACAGAAAAAATTCGTCTGTCGGTCTGCTGAGTACGAGTATGGGAGTATGCGATGTGCACTTAGCGACTCTGATAGGCGTACATCTCAACACTTTGCACCCCTCGTCGATACACCGGGAACCGATTACTTTGAGGTACATTTTATTTTATAACTTAGTCATAATATCAAGTGATGTTTTAATATTGCAATAAGTTATTAAAGGAAAGAAAAAAATATAGGTGTCGAGGGAAACGTTATAAATTAATTTGTTGATTACCATCCATATCTTGGCTACTTGGTGTCCTGATATGGACTGAAACAAATTGTGTATTTTAAACATATTGTTCATATATATTGGCATTTTATAAGCATCATTTTAATAAAGTCTGAAATCGAATCTGTGATCTAAGGCATAGCAGTTATTCAAAATCTATTATTGCATCGATACGAGGGTCGTTTAAATCATTATTATTAATATAATAACCCATCATTAAATCCAATAACCCTTGAACAAAGATATAAATAAAGTATATATGTGATAAATATACAGGATATTATTATAATATACGAAAGTTACAATACATTTTACATTTCAAAGAAACTATTTGCTGCTATTTTGTTCTGAAATCGATTCGGAGAACGTTAACACACGTAGTGTGAACAGTGATTATCGGAATTACGAGCTATAAGTGTTTTGTGTGGTGCAGAATCTGTGCCTCAAGGGAACGCAAGCGTGCAAGGGGCAGAGGATTTATACTGCGCCGCGTGTAGGAGTCGCTGAGGACAAAGTAGCGCAGTACGCTGGCTTACATTACTACACCGATAAAGAGTTACAGGTATTTTTATGTCTAAATTTCATTTTATTATTTAACAATATTATATTTTAATATTTTATAGTTAGCTGTATATGATAAATATGCTATTTATTTTCAGATTTATATGATTTATTTATTGTAATAAAAAAAATTAAGATTTTTACACCAACACTTTGTGGAATGCAAATTATGTAGGAATAAGTGTGCTACATTCGTATTATTGTTGTAAAATTAATCTGTCTAGACATCCAATCAATTTAATAATTAATATTTTTATGTAACGTATGTATTACATACTTATATACAATTTGTTTTTGTTATAATTATAGTGACTATTATTAAATCTTCTCAAAATGCGTTTTAAATCAAGTTATATTTTTAATTTGAAATAAAATTGAAAGCTCAATAAAAATAGATTTGTAGTAATGAAAGATTTTTAAAGAGATAAATGTAGATATTCACCTTTAATACTTTTAGTTGAAAAGCTCTTAACTAAACTTAATTGTTGCTTAACGATATTCTTTAATTAAACAAACAATACAATCCAACATAGGAACCACCAGACAAACCATTGCGAATTACGAAATTTTTATATTTGAAAAGCTGATTAAGTGATTCTATAGAAGTCTTGTTTTCACTAAGTTTTATTACAAATGTCGACATTATATTGAGTTCAAATTAAAATTAAATATTGATTTATTAACAGGTGACATCTGAATCTGCATGCAAACTTGCTTGTGATATAGAATCGGAGTTCCTTTGCCGTTCATTCCTGTACTTAGGCGCGCCACACTCCGCTACATACAACTGTCGTTTATATCATCTCGACCATCACACACTACCTGACGGACCCTCAGCCTATTTAAACGCTGAAAGGCCCCTCATCGATGATGGAGAACCTATTGGGAAATACTTCGAAAACTTCTGCGAGAGTGAGTATTAAAGAAATTTTAAATAAATTATTTTTTGTGTATATTTTGTAATACTTACATAACAATTTTACTGTCCCGTTAAAACCATGACACAAAAATGTCCTTTCCTAAGCGTCTGTCTATATACGATCTAATCACCAAGTCTAGATTCTCTGGAAACTCTAGATTATTTCTTCCAAATCTTTTAATAAGAAGTATTAAAACCTTTGCCCTCAATTTATCTAATAAACATGTAGTTTTGTTTTTTTGTGTGCAATAAAAAATATATATTAAAGGCACTATATTTTAAAATTGTAATGTTTAATGTTAATTTAGAATCTAACAAATGTAACTTCTTACTATTTAATACCTACTTCTATTAATAGTGCTTTAATTAAAGACATTCAGATAAACCATATTCGTGGCACTCTTCAGTTTTTATCTACTTTAATTCCATTACAAATTAATGGCAAAATAATATCATGCAGTCACGATTGTAAAAACTAGTAATACTTAATATTAGATATAATTACGTAGCCACTGGCGCCTGCGCATCCGTAGTTACCGAGTAATAGATGTTTGATCTATATGAGAAGATTTAAACGCACTCCGATTGGCGCTAATTCCTTTTTAATTAAAAGTGTATTTATAATATTTTCTTAGTATACGCGAATATTTGACATTATTTATAAAACTATCTTTTCGGTTTGTTCTGAAAAGCGCGAGTCAGTCGATAGTCAACCCATATATTTAATAAAATTATAACTTAATTTAAGCTGTACATTGAACAATTTTTGGATAATCTAATTCAAATATTCATTATTGACGATACAGAGGCCGAATCTATAGTTTTAAGAATTTGTGTCTGTCCGTCTGGACAAATTTTGATGAAATTAGGATACTTGTAGCAACATTTTAAAATGATATACATAACTAATGTCTTGTTATGCAATTTTAGATCTATTAATTATTTTAGAATAGACATGAAATGGATTTTGAAATAATATATTTAATAAAAATATTTTATGAATTAATAATAGATATAAGTTACACTGCTGTGAGAATCAATTACGAACGATAATAATAAATGTTGAATAAAAATAGAATCGCGAGTCGTTGACTAGTAGGATAATAACGTAGAGTAGTTAATAATAGAGTGAACTTTTAAATACTAGAATGACGGCATTTTATCTCTTTATATAATATTGCCTGTACATTCTTTTGCGAGGAACAAAATGTCGTGTCAATATCGCCCGAATTTTCTGCTCCCTGGTTGAGCATCCGTTAAACCCTTTTTATCTTTTATCATGACGCGCCTAGAAGCAGACAGAAAGAGGTTTTTTTAAACTTATTTATACTTTATTAACAAGCAAATAAAAATCTAAGCTCAAAATAAGTTTAGTTATTGAAATTTTGAAACCTGAAACTTTTAGATGTAAAACATCTAGGGGCGTCCCGTAGGATGTACCTAGCTAGCATTAATTTTAAAAGGAGTTTCTTAAAAATCTCCTTAAAGTCTTGTAATAGTTGTAGTTGTCGGGAGCTTTATTCTGTCTTACTTTAAGAAAACTATTGTCTATAAAGTGTCCTATTTTAGTTTAATGCTAATCAATTTATTTAATTTAAGTCAATAAAAATAATTTCGTAAGATATACATACGTATTCATTTTTAAAATTAAAGATAGAATTTTTTTGTGAAGAAAATAAAATTCAAACTATTCTTGGATAAGTTAAATTCAATCCTAGGAATTAATCCTCTTTTGATTAACTCTATTAAATGAAACATTCCATATATGACACTGTGAAAAATCTTAACACTCCGTATTAAGAATTCTCATGTACGTCAAACCACGCTTGGAGCAATTAATATTTCCAGCGCGCAAATCCCGGATGTGCCTGTGAATCACCTGCAATACGTGGACAAAATTTATTAGACCAGCTTCTTGAGCTTGATATTATATACTGCTCTTTTTCTAAAAGACAATCATAAGGATATACACATACATTTCATACACCCTTTAATATTTACTATTAAAAACTTTATTTACACGATTTTTGGGTATTAACACATATCACATAATACTATACTAGTAGCTTAGAATATTTATTCTAAGACTAGTAGTACCTACCTATCAATATTATATATTCATTATACTTAGTAGTGTTTACAGAAGGAATGTTTAAATACAATTTGTATGAACCTAATTCATAACTATATAAAACTACCAGTGGCGAAGGGTGAAATTTTAGCAGAGGTAAGCTGTCCAAAAAAATGACAAAAACTAAATAAATACATGCGATGCAAAAGTACCTAGTACAGGTACTAGTACCTCGTAAGTATCCGTTATGTTGTAGTGAAGATTTTTTTTCGTAATAATTAAAAAGTAAAAAAAAGTGTTCATAAAGTCTTATGTCATTGTTTATTTTTTTAATTTATGTAAAGTTATAGCAGAATAGTCAATAGATTTAATATTTACTAAAATAATATAAAAATATTAATGACGCCATCTATGAGAAATCATTACGCATCATTTAAAAAGTGAAAGTACGGCGATTTGATTTAAGGCCGCATTATTTTATTTTGTATTCATTATAAATATAATTAATTTCAACCTAAACATAATTTAGTGAGATTTAAATATTCGTTTTTCCCTTCTGTTAATTTTACATTAATATATTAAATCATTATTTTAATAAATATCGCCATCTAGCATTGAGTTATTATTACTACGTAAACTCAATGCCATCTAGTGACAAGTGTTTGAAAAACTTCGCAGTTCGTTTGCTATCTTATTGAAGAGATTGATTTATTTTTTATTTATCAAAGTTAAATTAAAATTTTGAAATATGAAGATGATTTTACTTGTTTTAAAATTTAATTACAATATCCTACAGCATTACTTGATATTTCCTTCCAGTCCGAATAAACTGTTTAAGCTAATACGCGTAAAATAATTTTGTCAAGGAAACGCATATAAAATAATTTAAAAACATTTTCACTGCAACATAAATGAAAACAAACACAATATTTTTCTAATTTAGCACTTACACACAATTTCAATAGAAAGTTTTATTACAAATTACTTGACTTTTGCAAGTTTCGAAAACAAAGTTGCATACAATCCAACTTCAATAAAATACGCAAATTTAATAATGGCTTATAGAACTCACCGTAATTAAAACATATATGAACCATACACTATACAGACTCAACACAAAATATCAATATTAGTTATTACGCTAAAATCGAGTAAAAACTCAATAAAACGAAAGAAAAACACAAATAATGCACTAAGCACTTGTAAACAGAATCGCCATCGGCCATATTAATTTGTTTAGATACTTGTCGCTTGTCATTGGTCAATCATAGTGACGTTTTGTACTTTCCACCAATCACATGCAAAATAAGCTGCTCGGGAGCGTCCTAACCGCGACCAAAAATCTGAGTAATTATGAATGAAATCACTTGAAAATGTTCCAATACAAAAGTATGAATGAAACACGATTCGTATGGAAAAGGTAAGCCGAATTACTACGTCTTACCGCGGCATTTCTATGAAGGCGCATTTTAGCAAAAGAAGACATTTTTGTTGATTTTGACTTATTGTAGGCGTTATGTTATTTTTAAAAAAGGATTATTACTATAAATTATTATTTTAATTAGTAATCATGTAAATTTAAAAAACAAATGTTATGTAGAATAATTAAAACTTTATTGGATTTTTAAAAGGTAAGACGGTGGGAATCGTCTTGTATGGACCCTTCGCCACTAAAAACTACGTTCACATAATATATAAATTTTATATTTTTTTGTATTAATAGTATTTTCTTCTATTAAAAGATAAGATTAATGAACCCACAATCTTTGTAATACGAGTATATTCATAAAAATATTCGAAGAAACCGTAACAAAAACGGTTTCATATTTTTTGTTCAATCCAGTAATAAGAACGAAGAAAAGAAATAATCAAATGTTATAATTAGGAAAAGCATCTCCCTAAGATGAACTATAAATGTGTGCACGTACAAAAATTAGTTCCAGACCGACCACAGCAATGATACGACTGACAATAGCGACCTCGGTGGTCCGCAATTAACGGTCCGTATTTGTGCACTTCAGAAATTGTTTTCCAGTAGCACGAACACGAGATGAACTTAAAATGAAATTGCATTTTATATGCCGTACGTACTGACTGACAGAGAAGTCGTGTACTTATACTTTGTACGAGAGCATCAAGGAAATATTAAAATAATGTAATTTATATTTTATTAAATAGATAGTACAAAAATATATATGGTATAAAGGTCTCTAAAACACGCTCAAATATTAAATTCGAAGTATTTGATTGCTTACTGTTCCTCATATTAAAGCCAAATTATATAATTAGCGGACAGAAGATCCACATTGTACAAATAACAGTTTAACATATGTTTTGATATAGAAACTAGTGCACTTATTATATTTGGACTAGAATATTTTATTAAGTTTAGGTTACGGGGACGGATGCACTCATGTAGATTATATACGTAACCTAGGTTTCCGGTGGTCTCGTTTTTTATGAAATAATTGTTAGGTATATTTTTATTTTTAACAGTAAATAGCTTAGAAAAGGAACGTCAAGAGCACTTAGCTAATGATTTCATTTCACCGTAATCTTTCGCGGAAGTTACTGCTTAAGAGAGCAATTAAACATTCTCACCTTACCGGTTCGTGGGAAAGGTTTTGTGCATAATAAATTCATAAAAACGGATTAATTTTAAGAACTTTTAATTAAAGAAAGGTTCAATTTAAATTTAACAATCTGATCTCCATTGTAGAGTCTTGCGATCAAATCCTCTTTGCATATCCGTGGTGGTCTGGTATAAAACCCATTAGAATTTAATGATGCAATGATATACCTATATACCTGTGTGCTGCATCTATGCGTATATAGCATTAAGTTCAGGAAGTGTTTAGCATGTATCTCAACGGCAATGTCTCGGATAAACGTTATTTAGATAGTATAACAACTGGAATCATCGACGTTTTATCGTTTGATTTATGAAGAAATTCAGCCCGCTATATCGATATCGTAAATATAGTAAGATGGAGATAAACGTGGGTTAATCTCGCAAACGAGGGTCAGGGTCAGCAGCAATCGAGGTAAGTTGAGTAACGACGGACACTTTAAATTGAGATGTAGTTTTATATGTATTATATAATTTCAAGATAAAATATTGATTAATTATTATTGTAGTATCTATAAGCTGTAATACCTACCAAAAGTACACAAATAAATGTAATTAGGAGATGTTTTAAGCCTGCCTTGAAACGTACCGTTTTTATAGAGCCATTCCAAATAGAAACCTGAGGCGGATGAAATATGGTAAATATTTAAATAGTATTTATAAAAATATGTTAAAATAAAGCTGCTAATTTTGAAATGTGGGAGGGTTTAAAGTTACATACAACAGTTAGATTCCGCTATAAGAAGGCATGGAAAGCTACTCCATTACGTGGGCTCGATCCTACGACATTTAGATTGCCATCTATTGCTAAAGGCCAGGCTCAGCGAACGCTGAATAACATTATATATCACTACACCAATACCGTTATGTTCGAATAAAACCCCTTAGCCTACAGTAAAATACTTAAGATATGTAATTGGAATAAGGCGGTAGATTAACGACTACTAGTAATCAATGTGTCATTCCAATCGAATAATGTCTGATAGTAGTCGCAAATTGATAGAATTAGAGTTGAAAAGGCGCATCGCTATCTATTACATGTCGACATAATTTCGTTATGTTTACAATGCACAAAGTGCCGAGTCATGGCGATAGTTGCATTTTGGTGCAAAAAGTTCTATAGCGAGCGTCGCCGCCGCTCGTGCGTGCCTTCTAACGGTGGTGGTACACGAAATTGAAAATTAGTTTTTGCGGCGCCCAGAGCTTCGTCTTGCTTCAGTCCTAATTTAGCTGTAATTGAATCGAGATAGATGTAGAACAATGATGGCGTGGATGGTGCACATACACTTAATATACGTCACACGGTTATAAAAAACTTAAATGATTTGTTCTAGCGGAAAACATTAACTAAGTATTATGCGTTTGTCTAAATATACTTGTATAAAAGAAAATAGTCCCTCATTCATCATCAAATATCGAAAACCGCTTGAAGTATAAAAATGTTTGACAGAAAGGCAGTTTATAGTTAGACGTCCGCTAAGAACGGATTTTACGACAGGGACGGATTAAGGGGGTCTACGGGCTCAAAAAACAACATACAAAGTGCTATCCTAAAATAATAAATTCTTTTAAAATTTCCTACTTGATACAGAAATAGTTCTTGAGTTAGTCCTTTATAAAAGCTCTTAACATCATTCCGCCTCAAATTAGTCGTCTTAAATCATAATATACATTATGCATAGTTAACGAGCTCAGCTTCGCTAATGGCCTTGCCTGGCCTTGCAACCAGTAATACAGGTCAGCGTCCGCTCTATCCATCTCATGTATTACAACAATAACGACCATGTTACAGAAGCACTTATTGCATAATTTTATGTTAAATAATATGGCTACAATGTCCTCATATAACAGGAAAAAAACTGTTCTAAAGCTTTTAAAATAAAACTATTCAAAGGAGAACATATTTGTTGTTAAGCATTGAAAACGTTTGAACAAAAGCTTAAATTATACCGCAAACGAGGAAAATATTATTCATTGATTGTCCGTTTTAAAATTAAGTAATATTATTTAATAGCAATAATTAATTAGGTATTGCTCAAATATTATATCTTTCAAACCAAATGCAAATCTAAAATCTAAAAGAGTAAGCAGTAGTGCTAATTAGGGTCGATAACTCTCACAAGAAATAATGTTCACAATATCAATTTACAAGGCTCGCTTAAAATAAACTTGTCATCGCGTATATTAATACACACTAATGAAGTTTATTTGGTGCTTGGCAATAGCCTTGGGTGTCCTTGCCATTGCAACTTGTATATGCAGGTCAGTGGCTTCAATTACTGTAGCATCTTATTATCCTTTTCGTAATACTACCCCTATCATAACTTGGAAATGTAAATTGACGTTTATTTCTGAGAAACGTATGTTTAGGTGTCTACATCATGTGGCACTTAAACGATTTGTAGATACTAGGTTCATTTTCAATTATAAAATCCGGTTTCAGTGTCCAAGTATAACTTACTAGGTTATTGCGGTTGTAGATTGAAACATTAAAACTACTCGTAAATAGCAAAATGGATTTGATTAAATTTGAATTTTTTGTTAAAAATATACTGTTATTGAAAATGAATAGAACTATTCCTACATAAACAGTACCAGTTTTGCAAACCAAAAGAGTCACCATCACAAACTAGGTAAGCTGTTATTGGCTTAACTGGAATTCTGTCGTCGCCGTCGATAGCCTCGAATTATGGTTATCTTATTAATATTCATTATGTAACAGTAGCTAGCTGTTATTTAAGATTTTTCTTGAACATCTTATGCTTATCTCTAAATAAGGTAAAATGAAATTCTATAGCAAAGCAACGGTTTGTACCGTTCTTTGAATATACCGTTTCCAAATATATTAATAAAATGAGTTAAAATTGTGCATTTTTCATTTTAAAAACATCTATATATCGGGTAAAATGTCAATCCTCTATATATCAGACGAAAGAGCTATAATAAGTTTTGTATTGTAAAAGTTAGAAGGTATTAGAAGAAATTATCCGCATAGAGAAATAATAGAATAACAGTTGTTCTCAGTTAAATAATAAAAGTATTACTCTGTAATCTGTAATCGTAACATACCTAACGGCAAGCTAGTTTAAGTGGACAAAAAGGGGAATTTTCTATTGTAAAACGATGATCGCTTCCATAAAAACGGTGACTGACTAACTTTCAAATCGTAGGCGATTTCTAAAGTTTCTTTGGATACCGAAAAGCATGATAATAAAACTATTAAGACCTGAATGTATTATTAACATTCGATACGATACGATGGGACGACGTTTTTAGATCATTTTGTAAAGCCATGACCTTATTATCCATTTTTAACGTTACTTACGTTAGGTACTTCTATAAATTAAAAGTTGTAGGTTGATTTTACAGTTTAGCCATTTTATCATTAGTTTATACCAGTGATATTTTATAATACTTTCTTAGATTTAAATGGAACATTTGATATTTGCAACAAAACTGTATTATAACTATATTTCTTACATTTTCGCGGATTTATATTCATTTTCGGCTTCCGCCGTATCGAATGCTTTTCAGCTATTATGGTCGCGGGAAAGACTAAGCTTAATTCAAAAGTTAATTTATAGTTGAATATAGGCAGTATATGTATACCAACTTTTTATTTACTTTTATTACATTAACATAATTGATTTAGTATCAATATTAAAATTCAGTCTTGGAATATTACCGTGGGAAAAATTCATTACGTTACTGAAGCGTTACTAATATAAAACGAAGTGAAGTCATCGACTTTTATCTAGAAAATATGTACAAGCGTAAGAATAGGTTTTACGTGCGCATCGCCTAACATAAAAAAGTTTATGGCTTGGGGTGACCATTTGTTAGGGATTCACCTAACTAATGTAAGGAACAGATGAGAAAAAGGGATATCTGTCTTTTAATATCGAAGTAAAACTTTGTAAATGAAGCAAATAAGTGATCCAATTTCATATTTTTATTAAATTAAATTTACTACAATATTACTTTAATAAAATTTACTTACTATTGTACTTATTACTTAATACTACGGTCAATAATTTAAACAATTGCATAAGTTACAATATAATTTATTTAAAATATCTTAGAATATTTCCTTAACATGGTGTGAATGTCAATGTCAAGGAACTTCGGTTTGACCGGTCAACGGCCTAAATCGCTTTACGTCATTTTATTGGAGGCATGTCGTATACGAGACATTGGCACTATGCTAACGAATCAATTCGGGATGGCTCATGGCCGGCGTTCCGGTAAACGATTGTGTCATTAGCACCCTTATATTTACTGTTGTTCCTCAACGGAAATACTCTAACAATGTTGTTTCGACAATATTGTTTAGTTGTGTCGATTTATTTCAAAGGAACATTAAAATTGTATAGCATATAATAGCTTATCTGGTCTGATATTGTGTGTGTTATTCATATGCAATCCCATGTATTAATCTGCGTGTGAGGTATAATAATGATTTCCGCTGACAAGTCCACAGAAGATTAGAATAATTCATCATCATTCATGCGACATGAACTAAATCGCAATTTAATATAATGTTAAAGCGTATAGAGTTCTTAAGCTAGCCCACGGAGAACGTAAAATCTTCTAAGTGTTCTAAGTATGCACTTATGAATTGCGTGTGAAAAATCTAGAATTGCTCGTAGCGGCGAGCTTTGCCGCGCCGTGTAATTAGTGTGCCTACGTTACACTTGAAATCATCCATTGCCGCAATCTTCTATCGATTATGATCGTATACGCCGAACGCATCCGTTTCTAGCTAATCAAATGTCTAAAAATATACCCTCACACATTACTCATAGCCTGAGAAATGCAGTAGCTAATTGTGTTCTATTTGTTCCAGAACCACCTGCCAGTCCGAGTGGCGAACTGCCTGTCTCTATAGATCACCAACAAGATACTAACATGTCTAGCAACTTAACGAGGAATGACGCCAACTGCGACAAGACGGGAACTTGCTACGATGGTAATTAACTACCCACACAGCACTGCACTAACAATTTCGCCAAACGACTTGACTATTTTGGTCTTAACTAATAATGATTATATATTTCAGTATCAGTACATTGTAAGGACACAAGGATCGCAGTGCAAGTGCGCACAAATAAGCCTTTCAATGGAAGGATCTATGCATTGGGCCGTTCGGAAACTTGTAACATAGATGTAGTTAACAGCGATCTCTTCAGATTGGATCTCACTATGGCTGGACAGGACTGTAACACTCAAAGTGTCGTAAGTTACTATTTACTCAAAAAATCCTATAAAACATTACAATATAGAAATATTAACACGAATTTATTTGTAGACTGGTGTATATTCCAACACGGTCGTGCTCCAACACCACAGTGTGGTTATGACGAAAGCAGACAAGATCTACAAAGTCAAGTGCACATACGATATGAGTTCGAAGAACATTACATTTGGAATGGTGCCCATCAGGTCGGTAACAGTACATCGACACGATAATGTATTCATTAGGGAATTCACCATGTTTATGCTAAACTCCTACCGTGATGATTTACGTGATAAAAATATTATGATGTGTTGCTTTATTTTTTGACAAGCTGTGACAGTATGACATATAGGTATCTACTTTCTAAAATGTTTTTTATCGTTCTTAGAAAATTCTACGTGACTTTGGCGAATTAATCTGTGCTCAACTGGCACGCTTGAAGCCATTAACAAGAGAATTGAATTGTTCTTAGAAATATTTATTACATTTCCTTTTAGTAACATTTGTTTTTATTGATGCAATAAGTAAATACATATTAAAACCAATTTCACTACCTATTGGAACTAAATAATACCTATAAAATAATTCACATACCGACACATGCGAACACGAATATAAAATTCTATTGACCCAATATCGGCTCTGAATTATACATAAAACAATTAGATTCCCTCACACCGGTACGAAGAAAAACGTTATGAGAATAATAAACAACTTTTACTACTTTGTATGGGTTTTTAATAGCCACTAGAAGTGCGATTAAATCATGATTGCTGTCAATGATCCCGATATGTAAATTTCTATGAGGCATTGTATTTGTGCGGCAAGGTGTTGCACATAAATTATAGTTAAGTTAAAAGTGTTTATTAAGATAAATGAATGGGCGACATCTACTTCTACTTATTATCTTTAAAGTCGACTAAATGTGTAGTGCTGTTAGTTACTATGTTATTACGCAACGCTCTTTAATTTATTTAGCATTTACATAAGAAGTCCAGATTCATTTTGATTTTACTGCATGTAGACTCATTTAAAACTTGATTTTTAATAATCATATCATATGAAAACATACAAAGTGGCATTGAGATAATAAATAAATAAATAAATAAATAATCATCATCATCAGCCCTTTTTAACGTCCCACTGCTGGGCACGGGCCTCCCTCAGTACGAGGGGGATCATGCCATAGTCCACCACGCTGGCTTAGTGCGTGTTGGCGGACTTCACATGTCTTACGAAAACTTGCTAGGTTTTCTCAGACATGCAGGGTTCCTCACGATGTTTTCCTTCACCGTAAGACAAGTAAAACACCGTAAGGTAATCATGATAGAAATGATTCGCACATGAAAATATCAGAGATGCGAGACCCGGATTTGAACCCGCATCACTCGGTTATACAAGCAACGCGTTACCGCTGGGCTACCCACTATATACTTAAATATTTTTCTGAAATTTTGTAGTATGTAGTCTGCAATCTAACTAAATAGTTTACATGTGAGTAGATAAAATCACAGTTTTTAAGTTTTGTTTGTTAGTTATAAGGAGATAGAAAAGAATTTTTTATGCCATTTTAGTTTATTATATAGTTGTTCGTATTTCAGAGACCCAGAGATGATTTCTATCACTGCCGCCCCCGAGGCTCCGCCACCACGCATCCGCATCTTGGACGGCCGACAGCGCGAGGTCGAGACCGTGCGTATTGGAGACCGTCTTACTTTCCGCATCGAAATACCAGAAGACAGTAAGTTTATTATTGTAATTGCTGTTATTTATTATGTTTATAAACAGTAATTGTTGTATATTCAGTGTTTTCTCATTTTCTACTTAAAACTTTTAGAAAAAGAAAAGTGCTTCTTTTGTTTCAACGAAAAAAAAAGTTACTTTGTTAGTTTTATATTTTTTAATTATTTGTATATTATAATTCTTAAAATGTTTACAGCGCCTTACGGCATCTTTGCGCGCAGTTGTGTTGCTATGGCCAAGGATTCGAAGAGTACATTCCAAATCATCGACGACGAAGGGTTAGTAAACATCGTTACTAATGCTATAATTAAATATGACTAGTCATTGACTGTATATACTAGACTAGCAAGTCGAATACCTATACCTATCATACCTATCATATAATTTATGATATTTGAAATATCCACGCGACCTACGGCCGCGGCGTAGAGGTTGATATTCCGATAACCTAGCGGGTCGTAAGTGCAGTGTAAACGTAGTCTTTATTTTAATTGGTAATTTGTTTTTTTTTGTAGGTGTCCAGTGGACCCCTCAATATTCCCAGCGTTTATTCCCGATGGTAACGCGCTGCAATCAGTGTACGAGGCCTTCAGATTCACTGAGTCATACGGTGTTATATTCCAGTGCAATGTGAAATACTGTCTTGGGCCTTGTGAACCTGTGAGTGTTAATATATTTCATGTTATTACCATGAAGAAATATTGCATATTTGATTTGATATAATTATTTCTTTGATTTGAGGTTTCAAATTTGGATACAGTATTAAATTAATAACTTTTGAAGCTTAGGTATGTCTGCCTGTGAGGATTGATAACGAGAGATTTTAATGGTCCGAATTTAAAAAAATGTAGTTTTATTTTATTTAGTCTAGTAGAGATCTCGGGTTGATTCTACGATCTTTAAAAATTACTTTTATGGGTTTGAATGAAAAAAATTAAAGAACGCCTTTAGACGCAAGTGTCCTTACTATAATGGTTGTCATAAATCTTCAATGACTGAACTTTAAACACTTTTTCGTGCATAAATGCTAACGTTCATAATATTATACTACTGTGGTCAGTGGTGCTTAGTCACGCTTATTAAGATTGGCTGATGTAACCTTTTATTTATTCTCATTATTCTAAATCTTTTCCCATAACACGGTATATTATTAAATTATATAGGCAACTGTTAATGTTACAGCGAAGTTTTTTAATGGACAATATCGTAATATATAGAGGAAGAGATTTTAAATTTAATGTAGGTAATCAAAATGTAGTATTTTTATATATATACTTATAATTTGGTAGTTAACTGTTTCGTATTTGTTACCATTACACAATCTATTAATTATTTATGAACACGCAGCTCAAACCGTTGAAAATAGGACGATAACAGCGTATCAAAAATGTTATTTATATGGTTACCGTAAAAGGAATTTTATTTATGAAAACAATATTTTCGGACCAAAATTATCGATACTACTATAAAAAATAAAATATTAATCTTTTAATTTGCTTACACAGGCTGTTTGCGAATGGGGCAGAGAATCTATTGAGTCGTGGGGAAGAAAGAGGCGTTCGTTACCTCACAATGAGACCGAAGCTCACAATCAAGAAGAAGACATGAACATCTCCCAAGAAATCCTCGTCCTCGATTTCGGTGATGAGAGACAGAGTACTGACTTCTTGAGATCTGATAAACCTGGTGGCACAGCCAGTGAAACCAACTTTGGAGGTAAATAATAATAATTGAAGATTATATTATAAAATATAATTAATCGAAATGAGTCAACGTGCGAGTTAATGTTAGTTTTTCGTTATAGGTATATTCCTAAATATTATCGTAACTAATTATTTGCATATTTTAATAATATCTACATTAAAACCTTTATAAATCGATCGATTTTTAGCTTTGACGGAGTAGACTATAAGCTAATGAGTATTTAGACGACGCGACGCAATTTACTTTTTAAGTCCTTGCTATATTTTTAATACATCGAACATTTTTTGTCAATTAATTGGAAGGAAGTTTTTCAAACACTTCTTCCCAGTACACTGACGTTAAAACATGTTATAATTTAAGTGTCCATTTTATTTTTTGCAGAGAAAACCGTGACCATTGTCGAGCCTTGTCCGAGCAAGTCGTCCGTCCTGTTGCTTGGAGTTGCTTGTGCATTGTTAGTTCTTCTATACATTGCCACCATCTTTTGCTATTATATGCGCAAATGGCTGGCACCGCCAAAACATATGTCATAAATGTGTAAACATATTATGTCTAATTATTTATCTATGATCAACTATCATGTGTTCCAATTGTTTTCGACAACGTAACGACGATATAGACTTTACAAGATGATATTTTGCTTTGATTATTTTAAAATAATGATTTAAGAACTGATGTGGTATGAATAACTTAAATCGACGTTCATATTTTGAGAAGTTTTACACTTGTGATACAAATGACTGATTCGGAATTCCATGATTTGTCATTATATCCGTCCATTTAGTTTAGGAATTGTATCGTGGTTAAGAATATTATTATTATATAACCACCGCATAGCATTTACCTGATGGTAATCACTTGCATTTGGAAGCATTTACTAATTATAAGTAGATATACGACTGTAGGTACAATACATGGCTAATATTAAATAATTAAAGGCGATAATGCTATTTTATAGAGCATATTATAGTTAAGGTTCTATTAGATTTAGTATAAACTCAGAATTTGCATTTACTACAAGTAGCTAGTTCAATCTGATATAAACACAATTCCTTTTGGAATAATCCCTAAAAATTAGTTATCTGTGCCCATAAATTTGAGGGGAATATTCTGAATTCCATTTATTGATCTAGTTATCACGGAATTGGCAGATATTTTAGATACATAGGCTTTAATTTTAAGTTGTCATAATTTGTGTTATTGTGCCCATTTATAATATTAGTAAAATATTCTTTCTTTAAAATTAATTTTAAATTCTTGTAAATATACTGTTATGTGTCATAAAACAGCACTAACAGTTTTATTTCATTTTACATCTTAATGAACTTTCAGTTGGGTTTTGTAGAAATATGACTTAAATTACATAGTAATATTTTAGTATTTTTTTAAAAGTATTAGTTTCTCCTAACCCAACTTGAGATTTCTACTTTATTTATTTAGACTTACTGTAACACACTATTTATTTTTTATTTTATTTAATAAATGAAATAAATTTGTACAAATCAAATAGTCTTTTTATTTCTTGAAATATGTAAAATATGTATAAAATTATAAAAAATATCTACATTATTTAACAAGATGGTATTATCCTAGTTCAGCCATCAATTTACTATAAACATAACTAAGAATTTCTTGTTGCGAATCTATATCTAACTCTTCTAAATTACAACCAAATACTTTTTTGAAATGGTTTAGAAATATTGGGATTATTTTATCAATTGAGTATTCTTCACCAGTTTCCTTTGTTATTGAAGTAATACCTTTATCAGGTATGCCACAAGGGTCAATATGAGAAAACCATGACAGGTCGTTATTACAATTCAATGATATTCCATGGGTTGTAACATATCTAGATGCATGTACACCAATTGCAGCAATTTTATTATCACCTACCCATACTCCTGTATGTGGAGACCTGTTTGCCTTAATTCCTTAAACAATAAAGGAAAACCAATTTAATAAAGAACAAGGAGTCAGTTAAAAAATATATATAATTTTAATATAACTTAATTTAAGGATTAAAAGATTTAAAGAAATAGAATCAAAATTAAAGAAAAAATATTTTTACCTAATTCTTCACAGAGATTTATTACAGTTGCTTCTAAACTGTCAACATACCATTTGACACTGGGTTTAAAGTTTTTTAAATTGATAATGGGGTATGCAACAAGCTGTCCTGGTCCATGAAATGTGATGAGACCCCCTCTATTGGTATTTCGAAACTCAGCTCCCAGCCTACGAAGCCTTAAGATTTCTTCTTTTGATGTTTTATCTCTAATACCTAAAAAATATTAATGCTATTAAATTACTTAAAAGTGAATTAATTTTAATGTATATTGAAAACAAATCTATTATAATTATAATTATTTATTTAACAGAAACCATCAGACTTACCTACAGTGTATACTGGCTTATGTTCAACTAATAAAAGAGTATCATAGTTCGCAGCTGAACCTTTTGCTATTGCGTCCAAATGCTTGCGAGCTATAGTTGATTGAATTTTGTAAGCAGTATCATAACCTAGCAGACCCAACCTCCAAATTTTAACCATTATTTTATTTTTTCTCCTGTGGATTTATTTACAGAATAAATAGTAATTCTATATTATACATAATACATATTTGATACTTTTTACGATAAAATTAGGAATTTCAATTTATTTTAGGAATTTACAAATATAGATTGTTCATTTGACATGCGATATGTCAATTGGTTGACAAATGACAATCACACTAACGTTTATAAAGATTTAAATGTTACATATTCTTAATACAAAAAAAATATTTATATTATTACATAACTGTATACACCATAAATTAATAAAATTATATTTTCAATTTTATAAAAATAATAATAATTTATACATTAAGTGCTGCCATCTATGTTCAAGAACAATTGTTAACAGTTTACTTACCTTTTGGTGGTATAGCTACCGGCCACTAGATGGCAGTGTAATAAGCATTTTCTAACTTTTCCGTGTAAAGTACTGGATTACAAAATAACATCTTTCAGCCGGCTTAGTCCTCTCGTGTTCCCTGTCCGAAGGGCGGTGTTACGTTCATTACGTAAACAAGCTGTAATGTAAACATTGTATTAACCGAATGAAAATGCTCCTCTATTAAGTGGTATAGTTCTTGTTAGTGCCTAACGTTGTACAGAATATTATTAGTTCGAATAATAAAAGACAGAAAATTTTAAACTTTATAACTATTTACAAGAACATTAGCCTCGCTTTATAGTTTTGAAATATAGCTCTTATGTTATTAACGCGGTCTTCCGTAAATGTCGTGCTTAAACAAAGTGTTAGTAAGATCGGAGATGTGGTGTTCTTTAAAGCGATGACAACAGGGGTGAGTATTTAATACTAAAATATAAAAAGTATAGTTCTAGTTAATTAATAAACCTTTTTTTATTAGATTTGTGATATATTATGTATAACACTGTTTGTATTTTAATATTTACAAATTTAATTTGAAATAATTAATAACTAAGTAACATTTACTTATCCAATTGCAAAATTCATCATTTTGTGTGAAAGTTACCTTAAATATCAATAACTTACCAAAAAAAAATACATTTATTCGTAATATGAAAATCGTGTGTGTAGGTTATAGTCAGTAAGAAGTAAGAACTTAAGTTACTTTAAAGTATGTATTGTTATTATCCATATAGCGTCCAGGTAATGCCATTAGGTTTCATTACTGAAGAAATATTATACTTGAATATTTCCTATATATACATACGTAAATGTAATGGTACTTATATAAGTAACATACGCGTACATAATATATCAAAAATTTACCACATCTTACCCGCCTCTATAATGAGTGTGGCGGGTGAAGACTTCTTTTTACCAATTGTGGCAAAGCCCAGAGGTGGGTTATGAAAAAGAATGAAGTGAGCTTTCTTTTTATATTAGAGTTAGATATTTTAGTATTTCAGTGGTTGTAATGTTATAGTATAAGATCCTTGGCGGTCAATTAAAATGGAACAAGTTAACACTATAATTGCGTTGCAAGTATTTTGTCTTTTTCAACGTTGTTTAATTTTGATACTTAGTTATTTACTTTTGTTTTGCTATGTTTTAGTATTTTTAAGTTTCAAAGAGCGTATAACCAAATTTTTTCAAGAAATAGAAAAAACAGTTTGAATGGCCTTTTGTGGTCTCTCTCATCCATGGTCAACCTAGTTATTTTTAGGTTGATCATATAATTGTATTGATTTTAATTTTATAAGTATGTCTTTATTGTCTACGTAATGCTGGCAAGTGAAACGTAAATTTCAAATTAGTAAAATAGAAATATGATTGGTCGAATTTAGATACAACTTATAATGAAGAAGAGACCATGACGACATGATTATTTTCAGTTATGCCATGGCAAATAAATACAAAAGATTGAATAAAGTGAATATGAAATAAAATAGCGGCAACAAATACTGGAAACATCTTGAGGATTAATATTACAACGCGTAAATAAAATGTACAGTACCTAAGCAACTTACCTGTGCCATAGATAAAAAAAAAACTGTGCTTCACTACGGAATATTCTTTAGGAATGAGTGGTTTAGGAACGCATTGGAGAAATATAAATTTATATGAATAAAATAAAATAAGTGGAATATATATTTCATTCCCAAATGGGTTAGACCCTTATATCTTACTAATTTTACTAATGTGTTTATGTTTGTTGGACGTAGTGTACGGTTCCCGTGGGATAAAAAATAGTATACCACACGAGTGAAGCCGCGGGAGTTCGCTTGTTGACCATAAAAGTTTGCGGTATGTACATTAATTGCATTAAAGGTTTTCATAACTGTGAAAATTAATTTCCTAAACTTTAGTTATAATTAGGTAAAAGTATTATCAGACAGTAGTAGAACAGTGGTAACACGCTCGCTTGGATAAGCGAATGATGCGGGTTCAAATCCGGGTCTCACATCTCTGATATTTTCATATGCGAATTATTTCTAACATGATTATGCTTGTCTTACGGAAAGGAAAATCTTGAGGAAAATCGTGAGGAGACCTGCATGTCTGAGATAACCTAGCAAGTTTTCGATAGACTATGATGACTATGGTCTGATCCTCCTCGACGAGGTGACGTTAAAAAGGGCTGAATACATACATTATCAGTCTACTTTCAAGGGCAAGTTAGATTAGTTCATATTTAAGATAGTAACGAACTATCGGTAGCCCGGGCTAGGAGTATTATTAGGCATATAAATTTTGGAGTCAAGTAAATAAAACTTTACTCATAATATGTCTACAGCTTTACATGAGCTCATAAATTAAATGACCCCTTGTGAGGCACTAGATATATTTCAGGCAGTAAAGGTGATATTAAAGTACGTACTTGAAGGTAACCCTTGTTGAGCCAAAGTAGTATCGACATTGTTAAGAATTGCTTTGTGCACTTTTAAACTACACTTTATTATGCGTGCTTCTACTTTTATACTTATTTTTGTCTACTGATGAAAAATTACTTCACATTTCAGTCTTTTTGAACGTTTTTGTAAGCTTCACTTGTAAGTAACGACAAGTTCGTATTAAGAACTGACACTAATAATTGCCATATTATTGGTAATTTTAAGATCCATTAGGTATCTTTATTAATTTATTTTTATTTATTTATATTTGGGAAAATTATTTTTCGAATTGGCACATCATTATTTAACTTTAAAGTATCAATATAGAATTTTTACTCTCTCTCTCTCTCTCTCTCCCTCTCCCTCTCTCTCCCTCTCCCTCTCCCTCCCCCTCTCTAATCTCTATATTTCATTTCAGACTATTAACCTGTCTACAAATTTATTTAAGATTTTACTTATAAAATATACTGTGCACTAATTGTTTCTAGATATACTTCAAACTATTTTTATCACCTGTATTGTGATATTTTTAATTTAATATCTCAATAATGTATACAAGGAGTGTAAGGGTTAAACCACTAATAAGGTAAACAAGTGTCTAATAGGTGAAGCAGGAAGGCCGGTGCTTCCGTCCGGTCTATTTATAGACTGGGGTGGTGTGGGGTACGCACTGTACACCGTGTACTGCGCATACGCAGCTTAAAGCTACAAAAATTAACGTGAAACAAATTAGACACAATTTTAAATTTCAGCTCAATAGAACATTATAAGAAGTAGGTAATAAATAATCAATAAAATTCATATTGTGTATAAAGTAACGTATTTAAAATTATAAGCTATAATTTTTTTTAAATCATACGTACCTACCCACTACTTTCTACATAAATACTCGTATATAAAAGTCAATGGTCACTTTTTCATTACTAAATAACGAGAACCGCTTGACATATTATAAAGACGAAATTTGGCAGGGAGGTAGTTTAAACGTCCGCTTATTATGAGCTAAGTAGTATAGTATTATGTGATTATGTTATTAGTTAGTAGACGTCCGCTAAGAACGGATTTTGCGACAGGGCGGATTAAGGTCTAAAGGCTATCACAAGTTTGTATGAAAGTCATTCATTTTTGATGCTACAAAGTACAAAGTAAAAGTACAGAAGTACAAAGTATGTACTTTAAATTTGGCAGGGAGCACCTAGAAACAACACCGAGCAAAGCGAGGACGATTCGCTAGTACAAAATAAAATAAAATTCAAATCGAACCCGCAATTTCTAGCGTAAAAAGCAACATGAATGATATGGATTGTGTATGTACGAGTAGTTTAGGAATTAATGTTATTAAAACTATGTTTTCTAATTAAAATCCGTGATAATATGGACATGATTATATAATTTTCGTTCATAAGCTGGAAAACGTACCTAAATATAAATTGCTTATTCAAACTTTCAGGCTTATTCAGATGTTGTTTTCTATATTCTGGCGACGTTTTAAACTATGTATTAGTTATTTTATAGCAATTATCGAATTCACATCTTCAATAGCCAGTATCGAAATATTGTTATTTCTTTCTAAACGAGTACAAATTTCTTTATTGATCTTTATTTGAAAAAAATGTGTGGCTACAACAGTGCCTTTTATTTGTACTTAGTACTTGATACCGAGAAAGCAGTCAAGTAATATGTTAGCGATCATTAGTTATGCTAAATAGTTGACCTTAGAAAATGATAAACTAACAAACATCTTAGAATGTTATTGAAATTAACTTAGAAGTTTTTTTTAACAAAAACAAATAAAATTATCTTTAAAAAGGCATAAAAATCTAAGTATTATATCTAAGTAGATCTATGACTTATGTAACTAATTCACTTTAAATTTATGTACAAAGAATTAAAATGGTAATTTATAAAAACTTTATAAATATTTATAAGAATCGAAATCTGTAAATGTTTTTTATTTATCATATTTTGTCTGAAGGTGCTCGTTGCCATAGCGACGGCGCAGTAGGCTGCAAGCCGTGACGGGAATGACAACGCGTGGATCGATGTCGGTCTACACTTTTTATCACCGTCTTTGATCTCCTGTAAAGCCTCCTTTGACCGAATCCTTTGGTGTTACCGAATTTCCAGGGATTTGCGGCCTCATATTATGTTTCCCTCATGTCTCATAATATTATGTAAGATCGAAATGAGGTGATGCTGATTTTTCTATAGCTCTATAAATATATAGAAAGGATGGCTCCTTATTAAATACAAAATTAGTCTTTTTTTCTATTACTTTACGTATATTATATATTCTACGTAATACGTCTTTATCGAGTTCCAAATAGAGACAAACATTGATATCAAAATATCTCCCCTTACCGAGCTAAAAATACTGCAGTGCTTATTTTTAGCCGTGCTTTTTATACAGTTTCTGTGAATAAACGCTCCTAATTTCCGCTTTCCTTCTTTTAATTTGGTTCTTAAGTTACTTTAATTAGGTTTACCTCCATGCAACTTCAAACGACTGGACCTTTTTAGCCTCGAAAGCTGTTTTAGTATAATTATATTTGAACAATAATCGTAAAACTTGTGTTTCCGGAGCCTAAAATTCGGTTGAAGCTGTCTGTCTTATTGCTAGGCTAAGAAAATAGGACTATATATGAAATTTATTTCAGCCATGGTATTTTGTTGTTACAACAAACTATCTACATATTAAATGAAGTGAAATAATCAAGATGCGAAATAGATAATATCTTAATAGAAAAGTTACATTTAGTGTTGCATTCTTCAGAGGACGCAATTTTATTTTTTTCATATGTACTGGGGGTTAGTATAAGCTTAAGTTCATGTTTGTGGGGTCGCCACCCTTGTCCCCATTTTGGAAAAACGGGTGCAAAGGGTTTTCGCGCTGTATCTCGTAAACTAGCAACCCTACAAAAAATATTATCAAACATTATTTGTAGCAAATTAAATCGTCTACAACTTTGATCCTATTACTTTTTATCGTAAAATGGAAAATTAAAAAATTATAAACAAAAATTGCTGAAAAATTTTTGAACAAATTTTCTTTCGGGCTTTATAACTTTTTTTCCTGGTCATTTAAAATAAAATGACAACAGTAATCTTATAGAAGGTTTTTTTAACAAATAATTTCCACTATTTATCTGAGTTAGGATAAAATAATTGTATTAAAAATGTTGAATTTCTTGTATATAATACTTAATTCCAATTACTCTGAAAATTTACTTTCCCACGTTTTATTTACTTTACTCTTAATGATAAAGAGACGGTTTAGCTGGCAACACCGAGTCGTGTCGAGATGTAACTAATTAAGCCATAAAAACGACGTTTCCTCGAAGTGTTTTGCGACGGCGTCGGTGCGAGTGAGTTATCGCCTCAGTTTAATTATTCATGAGCCCTCGGACAACTTTCAGCAACTTTGAACTCGCATCTGGCGCTTAGCTTTAATTCGCGCTTGTAAAACTTTAAATACATGTAGGTCAGTCTAACTTCATATACCTGCGCCTACTTGTAATATAATAATTGGAAACGTAGTTTTCTGTCTTGAAAGTATACAATTTCTATTTTCTCTCATAAGAGACAGCGATGCGGACTTTTATTGGACAAACTTTTTGGGACTGACATACATAGGTACTTTTTTCGGATAAATAGGCCTCTATCCTTAAGGATTCTCGCTTTTCTAAAATGCAGAGAATATTTGTATGATAAATCGGATCAATGACACAAATCATCTATTCAGCACACTTGTAATGTAAATGAATATTAAATATCAATCGCATATTGTTACAGATGCGGTCGCCGCAAACGTGCGAGCGCCAGTGAGATGAGCTCTGCGGCTACCAGCCGCAACTACTCATATGATGAAACCATACAGGTGTGCAAATTTCAATATCTATACAAGTGTGTAATAAAAAATGAACTATTGACACGTACGGAGGAAATATTTGATAATGAAATAGTGATAATTCATGTTTTTTGAAGAAAAGCTGCACTTGTTTAAAGCTTTAAAGCTGTACTTGCAAGAACTATGTTAGGATGCATGCAGTAAGCTTAATATAAACTTTGACACCTCGTATGTTAGTCAAGTTTCAAGCAAAGTACGGGGTAACTTGGAGCCTAATATGTAAATGTACCTACATTGTACAGTATTTTCAGCGATCGAAACTTAATGCAACAAGAGAATATAATCCGAAAGATTTGAGCAGTAAGGGTTCATTTCAAGTGAAAGTAACAGCACTGAAACATCAGGTTGTTAAACGCGATACATAATGCGATTTTGCGAATTCATTGTTTAGCTAATTTTACTCTTGAGTTAATGGTACAAGGTTGTTTTTCCTTTATATAAAAGATTATTGGGGTGAGATGAAATTTTTCAGGACGGGTCATAACGACACATTAGCTGAGGCGGGCTCACTCACCTTTATTAATGTGGTACAGAGTTTCTCGCTTACATTCTATGGTTTTCTTGCCCCATGCAGGTCAAAGGGAATTACAGCCTTTTAGGTGTTCATTATTCTGCCATAAACATCTGTCAGTATGGGGGAAAAGGTAGAATAAGGTCTACAATAACTTTTTTACACATCATATAATAATATTATTTATATATTATTTATCTACTTCATGGTGATTATACAACTATATGAATATCTTTTTTAATTAGAAAGTAGGATTTTTATATAAATAAACACTTTAAATGTCAGCAAAGCGTTTAGAAAAAGCGTCTAAACTTTTAGTAATATTCGCATAGCCTCGTAAAGGCTTTATTTTGCAGATACAAGCCATTATTTCCTAGATACGATATTCCCCCGAGCGGGCACATTTATCAGCCTGCGACCCACATAGCAACATCTGGCGAACGCCACCCCAATATTGGACTTGAAAGAAATTGTGAAACGAAGTTCATGGTACTGGTGTGTGTTTACGGATTTTTGTATGTAATACAATAACATTTTTTTCTAAGATAATATTTGTAGTCATTCAATGTGAAAAAAATGTTGTCCACGGTCTACATGGACCGTGACCCTAGATATGAATAATATATTTCTATCCCAAAGTAACTTTATATGGTTTAAATATTGTAGGAGATAGACAGTGAAAAAAAATCTTTTGATGTTGCTACCGGAGTTTTTTGAAATGTAAGGATAAACAGTCGACTTACCTTTTTTATTTAACGTACATGTATTAAAATTACTATCCATTGTATTCTCAGATATCAGTCTGCAAGGAAAATGCCACCTGACTCTCACGTTTATAGTTTGGGTTTCATTTAATGAAATTGTTAAATCTATCATTTAATTGTTATGAGAACTTCAGAGTTATATATTTCGAATACCACAAAGTATAATATAATGTCGATTTAATTATACGTACCAGCATTTGTGTAGCTGTGCATGTATGTGTATGGATACAGATTGGCTTAGTGACTTTGATTAGCAGAAGGGTTGGGCCTAATGTAGAGGCGCGGGCTAGAAAATCGAATTTTCTGCTCTGTGCCTTTGGGTCTTTGTCGGGGTTTTTAGAGCGTGACGTAAACACAAACATTGACACACTTCCGCGTATCCAAGTCTCACGATGGGGATTAGTATTTTTATAAAATAAGAAGTAACATCTACGTTTGAAAAGTGTTACTTAGTTCATTAAAAATAAGAATTAATAACTATCAGATATAATATACATTTTAAATGTCTATAATCTAATATTCATACCTCTAACACCACGAAATAGAAGTCTAACACCCATACAAACAAGAAAATAAACAGTAAACAGTGCTTGGAATTGAAAACATTTACGCTGTTCTTGACGCGCTGTTTAAACAGTAAACAGAATATAGCAATTTCAGGGGCTGAATTAACGCAGTTTACATAGATTTCAGAGAGGCTTTTAATCCAAATTCAAATTTTCCGAAAGATAAAGCTTTAAGAGCCTTCAGAGCCTTTTGTGTGTCACGAAGATTATAAAAATACAGAATTCAAAATTACTGTAGAGAATAGATAAATTCGTATTTAGAAAATATTAGAATGTCGTCTAGAACTAATAATGTACTTTTAGGAGACACAGAGATCTTAATTCCATTATTAGGAGTGTTATTCTTTAGAATCGATTGAAGATACCATAATATCTGTTGATATTTGAAAATAAGTTATTATTATTATTAGGCTTTATAATACAGCGTAATGTTTATTGCTCATTCTCTACATTTAAACTATAGCTGCTAGTTCTGCGTTATGGTTTAATTTCGCTCACATAACCTCTGCGTAGAGCCAATTTACGTCTCCAACATGTGTGTTCATTTTCGTCTGTTTTAATTCTTTTGTTTCTGTTAAGGCCAGTTTTAATTTTCACTCAGTACTATAATTAAATATTTTTTTTTATATTTGACTGAGTAATTGACAATATTTTGGTAAATATCAGGATAAATAAACCTATACTTTATTTTTTGAATTTAAAAAGTGAAATTTTTTATTACAAACTAATTTCTTTAGGAATAATATATTTATTCTCACCAAAAGCTCGACCGAAATATAATTACAATAATTTTATTATGCCATCTAGTATCTAGTAGCGGCAATATAATTTATATCGATGACGCACACAACTACTAGATGGCACACTAAAGTATTCACACGCATTTTCAAGTATAATATATACCAAAGCATTTTTACTGTTAGTTTTTATCTTCCAATTTCATAGTTAAATTGTAGTGGCTGTAAACCTGTACAAGTTAATCTCTACTATATAAATTTGCCTATTCTAACTTCGTTGAGAAAAATTAGCGTTGTAGTATAAATTTTATCGGTATAATTGCATTGTGTATTTTTTTTTAATTACTCCGCTACTGTAAGTTAGAAGCAAAAAAGGTAAAAGGTAAAAGGTAACAAACAGGCTTTATAAAATGCCCAAATAATTTCGTCAAATCGATCTGGTAGAGTCAGTAGAGGTTAGCGCGTTAAACTTGCAGAATAACACATAGAGACACTCCTCTTTACAATATGGAATACTAGCAGTACCCGCGGCTTCGTACGCGTTCATGGTTTCTAGTCCGCTAGAAAAAAAATAATTAAAAAAGTATCCTTTGTTACTTCTAATACCCTCAGGAATATGTGTACAAAATTCATGATGATCGGTAAAGTAGTTTTCTTTTGAAATCGTAACAAACAAACTTACATTCACATTTGTAATATCAGTATAGATATATTGATGTAGTTTCTATGGAGAACATATTATTTATAACATAATATTAAAGATTCATTAATTATGTAGAATAGAATAAAACTATTTGGTAATAAGTATTAGCCACCTATCATGGCTCGCTATCCATTAGATGTTAACTTTTTGCAGTTTATTACAATCCATTTAAAATCACTTGATAAACTACAATAAGTCCTATTAGTTGAAGAACTTTCCATTATTACGTTATTTGTGTCAGTTATACATACATATAAAGAACTTTTAAAAAGTATTTAATTTTAAACATTAGCTTTTTTTGTCTTTCCGAGTTCGAGTTTCCTAGAAACTTACAGGTATTGCATATGATAACAAAGATAAAAATTTTGGATGAAAGAAGAAGTACAAGTTTAATTTCAACGCTCGAGCAGAGCAACGGGTGACAGCTAGTTTAGTTTAGTTAATCTTTATTTAAAATTACGAAAACGAGCTGATATGTGTAAATACCTTGTTACTGATATCAGATAGCAACGGCGTTCAATGGCCATTTGTCGCAATTAACAGGCGAAAGTTAATCTGGCCGGCTCGCGCGTCGCGACGCCCTAAATCACCGGCAAGCTGCATTGTGACACTGCAGTTTGGGCTGGCTATGTTGCCAATAAATAGTGTAACTTTTTAGATTGGTGTACTTCATGTTTTAAGTTTTAGTTCATCATTGTTTTACTTCACGAAGTATGTTTGTTAGAAAGTTTGAATGAAAACAAGATTCTTTTTGTATACGATTTATATCTCAAAATTGATGTTTATGATTAGTGATTTCAATTATATTTTTATAATATACAAAAGTCTTGTGCTATGATCTTATAGTTAGTATAGTCATGTAAGTAGTAAAATTTAAAGAGTAGTTTTGCATCACTCACCACTATGTATTTTAAAACTATGTCTGTTACTAATTATCACATCAAAACTCAGCGTTTATATTCATAGCACATATGATTTTATATTTGAACGTACTTAAGAAAAAAAAAGGTGATGCATAGTTAATTTCCACATGAAAATTTAAAAACTAAATAGCATTTACGGAATAACTATCCGATTTTTTCTTCTGTCACTTGGAAACCCAGGAGGTATGACGTCACCGCCCTTAGGATTTCCCTTATACTTTCATCAAATCCCGACATAGTTCAGTGCGATTATTCACACGATGAGCCAGCGCTTCTCAATTTATTCAGAACTTACAAATAAAATGACTCATTGCAGTCTCTTAAGTTTTTAAATATTCTTTAAATGTTACATAATATTATACAGTTATTAAAAGGTAACATATGTGCTTGAAATAAGTATAGATGATTTCCAAAGTATCTTATTTTATTATAAGTAAAAATAAAAATACATTACAAATAAATAACATCACTTATATTTTAAAAAACGAAGAATAAAAGCGTCTTTATATATCTATCACATCAATCATCAATATCTATCATATCTATCAAGATATCTGTCTAGATATCTTGATACTTAATTTAATATATTTGATTGTTTTTAAATTACATAAGAAATTATTAAATTGCAAAGTATTTCAAATTTTATAAATAAGGCACTAAGGAAAAAAACTTTATATTATGCAATTTATAAAATAATATGAGATTTGATGAGAACGAGGGACTTTAATAATAAGGTAATAAGGCTTCTAAAAAGTCTTAAGAGAAAAAGTAAAAAATCGAGGCTTAATTAATTTGGCCAGAGTTATGCTTAATTTTTTAAATAGTACAAATATAATAATACTAATAGTTAACTACAATACAAGAAAGTTTGGAAACATTTCGATACAGAAAAATTGTAGAATCCCCTTCTTACAATAGTAATCCCGAAAGTAGACGGTAATGTGGGGATATATACAGGCTGTTCCTTAATTTTAAATTAAAAAAAATACTACTAACTTGCAGAACCACAGCGTATAATAAAACAAAATCTCTGTAACACTAACGCCGTTGATGGGTAAATGTATAAAAATATGTCATTAATTTTTAAGTAACAAAATAAAAAAATAGCATTTTTTATTATAAATATGTAAATTTATACGCATACCTCTATGAATTATAGGTTATTTATTATTTGTAAAAAAAGTAATAAAATCTTCACATTTTTATCAAACCGCTGTGTATAGAAAGATGCATCGATGCATCGACCGAGGGCGAGAGCCCACTGCAAGCGCCTTAATCAAACCGAGCAATTTATGATCGTCGCAACACGCCTGCTGGTTTATTCTAAAAGTTTTGAATATCTTGAACAAGTTTTTGTTTCATATTAACGTAGAAATAGAAATATAATTTAGTACCCAATATATGCTCTTTCAAAGTTTTAAACGTACGTTAGTGCGCTAAATAAGAAAAAAGAGTTCCAAAATATGATAAGCTCTTAAAAAAAATATGAAATATAAATTCCATGTACAATCACCTTACCTACTCTTAGATATTAATATTATGACTTGCCCACCGTAAGACTTGAGTGCATTTTATATTTTTAAGGAATGGTCGAAAATTGCAGTACAGCGTCGTAGAATGACGCATCATAAACTTATTGGATCTTAACTTAAAGGGCGGCGCCCCTATAGAAAGTGCTTACATTAAGACTTACACTTGCGGGCTATCGATGCATGCGGATCTGATACTCATATTGCTCTTTTCTTCTGTTTTAATTTTTGTATTTCCTTAAAATAAACAAATCAATAGAAAAATAATTGATATTAATTAAATCTTTGTAGAAGGAGAGATGTTTTAAAAAACACTATAAAATAGTTAAAAACAATTTTATTTAATAATGTACTGTATGAAGGTATATAAAATAACACGAGTAAAATTTTAACTTTGCTTGTCTGCTATTTTCTTAATTAAGCTTGTTGAGTTACTATCAACTTTGCAGTTTTATCTTTCCAGACGTATATACCAGGTAATATAAATAAAAGAAAAATAGAGTATGTATTCTTATTTTTCTATTTATTTATTTTTCACCTAGCAGAATAAAAAATAGCCTACGACCTATTCTCAGACATACAAAATATACACAAAAAAATAATCATAAAAGTCGGTCAAACCGTTTCGGAGGAGTTCAATAAAAAACACTGTGACACGAGATTTTATATATTTAGAATACACAAGAGCATATTATCTATAGCACTAATTGAAATTAAAAAGCCTAGACAATAGGTATAGTATGTAATATATTAAACGTATTTTTTTAATTTAGACTATAACATTATTAAAAAAGTTCCATTTATACCCGTAACGGATATAAATGCTTTTTCCTTAAGTAGACGAAAATATTGTTGATTTAGTTTCTGTTCCCCTTGTTCTAAACATGATTCTAATAAATTTCGTGAAAGTACTTAAAAATGTAAAACATCGATCCAATGAAGTCTTTCTAAATACATATTTTAATTGTAGACCTAAAAATTACTGCTTTTTGCTCATAGTGTGCTCATTCATGTTATGTTTGGTAAACATAACGTAACAGTGTTGTTCGCTAAAGTATCAAAGGGCCTGAAGTGTTAGAATTTGTATCCATTAGGACATGCAAAGCGCAAGTCATTTAGGGTAGAATACTCGTAGGAGGATGCACGCAGTAATTTATACAGGCGACGATGCGTGTAATAGACACATAGTGAGTCTCTATGATCGGTGAAGAGTTGTTATACACTTATACTTTAAAAAATTTTTAGTTTACCTAATGTTTTGTATTAAAATTATAATGTTATAAATCGTCGATTAAAATATTGTATCTTTAAAAGTTCAAGAATTGTGTGGTTTTTTTATGTATTGCGCAATTCGTGTTTGCACGTTATTAACGAGAAGCCTCGTCTTCAGCCATATTTTCTAAACTCTTTTAGCTTTTAGGGACTGAATATCTAAATATCATTACTTCGCACGTGCTGTGTTATGTATGGGCGGAGAACATTGTAACTCGTGGTACACATGACGTTCCTCAACTGATGACTGTTGGGATATTATTTTTTATATTTTTATTTATTTATTTTTTCGATGTTTAGTTTTGGCCAGGGCGTTGATTATTGAAACTTAATGACAAAGCATATTTTTAATTTTCTATACTATATTGAACCTATGAAATAAAAGAACTATAATTTCAGACATAAAGAACATTATTTATTACCACGAGTAATAGGTAAAGGGCAGTAGTTATATGAAGTTTACATATGTTATGTAATATCTAAGTCGTTTGGATCCTTGAGTTTAACTTTTATCAGCACTAAAGAAGTTATCGAAAGAGATCAAAAAGGTAGCTTCCTGCACTTTAGACGTCAATTCAAGTTAACCGATTCTACGTGACTGAGGCTCTTGGAAAAACGTGTTACAACATAAACTATTACTATAGCATAAGAATATTTGTATGTAACATTTTAGTGTACCAAAAAAGGGCAGTAAAAAATGACAAAAAAAACATTTTTATGCTATCAACAATGTGTCAAAATCTATAGGTACGTACCTATAATAAAATTCTAACCTAGCGAATCTCTACATAGAATATTTTTTAAAAATTCTTTTTGGTATAATAATTATTATAGATACAGAGGTCAGATCTATAGTTTTCAAAATTTTTGTCTGTCTGTGACCACATCACGAGAAAACCATTGAACAGATTTTGATGAAATTTGGTACTATGATAGCTGGTTATCCGGGTCAGAATATAGGATACTTTTTACTGCTGGAAGATATATCATTTCTGAGAAATCTCAATTAACTGTTAAAATCTGGCTGTAAAACATCACACGGTGTGTGAAATCTAAGAATTTCTTTCTTTAAAACGCGAGCGGTGCCGCGGGAAATGCTAGTATGTAATCAAAATTGAATTAATATAATTTTTTTTCTACTCTCATTAATTAATTCATTAGCCAGTAAGTAAAGTGCTCGTTTTGATTTAAAACTTACCAATATAACACCGATATTTTTTTGGCAACAAACCTATTAACCTTAAATTTACTAAATTATAAAAACTTACTTAATCATAACAAAGAATAAAGAGCTATGAATTTGAATTTCAGTTGATACTAAACATGTTCAATAAGTATAAAATATGCAGACGAGAAATTTTGGAGCCTATAATAAATTTTCTCGAGCCGCATACACATAATGGAGAAATGGGATATTGTGTTACATTTAGCAGCGGGATATTTACTCAATCCTTTGCTTTGTTATTAAATTTCAATGTTATTAATATATCTATACATATAATAAAACTGTAGAAAAGTCGTTTTTGTACATCAAAAAAAAATACAAAAAAAATAGCCAGGGTGTTAAAGGACAACGAATAGAACCCATTTCCAGCATTTTTAGAATTTTTGTCTGTTTGTCTGTTTGTCGGTTTGTCGGTTTGTCGGTTTGTCTGTTTATTTATCCGGGCATCACGTAAAATGTACGAAAGCAATGTAGATAACTTTTATACACAACGATTGAACGTAACTTTAAGTAACATTTAGTTTTTGTTTCATTGCAATCGGTTCAGTCTATCAAAAGATATTTGAGTTTAAAGTGAAGAAGTAGAGAAATTCCAGAAGTAAAATTAGGGCTATGTGCATTTGATCTCACAACTTCAAGTAACTTTTATACACAACAATATGTGCGTAAATTGAAGTAACATTAGGTTTTTTGTTTCATAGTAATCAGTTCACACCTTATAAAAAATGTAAATTAATAAAATTATAATAGTGTTTCCGAAGTAAAATATTAAAACAGCGCCATCTACGAGTATTCGAACAAGAGATCAACTGCGTGCAGTATTGTTCGATAGATGGCGTTGTGCGTGTGAAGTCATTTTCTGAATCGCGGTCTTAAGATTTTCCTTGAAAGAATGACCTTCGCCCATGTCTGCCGGCAGTCTTTGAGTTTTCAACCGACTTCCAAAAGGAGGAGGTTATCAGTTCGTCTGTATTTTTTTTTAATGTTTGTTAGCTCATAACTTTGAACTGGGTGAACCGATTTTGATGATTCTTTTTTTATTTGAAAGGTAGTGCTTCCCGTTTGTCCCATTTTAATATTTTCCAGTTCTGACAATGGCATCCATGAGAAAACTATAAAAGTCTCAAATTTGGATTAAGTATTTGCGCGACAAATGGACGAATAACTCAATATCACGCCAACCGATTTCGATGATTCTTTTTTTAATGGAAAGGATATACTTCAAGGGTAGTTTGATGAGAGTTTGGTAAGGTTCTGATGATGGGATCCATGACAAAGTATCGGAACTCTTCAATTCTTAGGAGCAAATTAACGATGCTCGGCCGAATCTTTTATAGGCTATATGGATATTTGAGTCACGTACCGTAACTGATGATGGAAGGTACAACTCCTCAACGGTTAGCAGTTTAAAGAATTTTTTTCAATATAATACGCAATTATGGACCGATAGTTGTATACTTTCAGGCTATTAGGTTTACCTCATAATAGAAGGTAAATTTTTATAGTCATTAACACAATACGTATCTACTTTCCGCTAAAAATTTAAAAATAAATTATTTTTAACAAAAAAACAAAAACCGACTTCCAAACTTAATAAATCTAAACTAAAAAGTAGAAAATAATACTTTTAAGGACTTTGTTAATTTTGAAGTCGGTGCCAGCCAAAGCAAAATAACCCTAAATAGATACATATTTGATTAATCTATCAATTTGTAAACATAATCAAAATACCTGGCTGGCATGGACTCCAAAATTAACAAAGTCCTTAAAAGTATTATTTTCTACTTTTTAGTTTAGATTTATTAAGTTTGAAAGTCGGTTTTTGTTTTGTAGGAGTCATTAAAGTTCTGTCTTTAAAGAGGTTTGTCTATGTAAAGGTCTTGAATTAAATTGATAGTATCGTAAATCGTTCGTTCGTTAATTCATTATTTCGTTTTATCTTTCAAAAAATTTTGGTTAGTTAGATTCGGTCTTAATTTCGAAGTGCAAAGTAAATAATAACTTGCAATTTGAGTCAAGTAGTTTTATTTACTTCGTAGTTTGAAATTTTATTAGTCTTCATTCTCATTTTGAAAGTTTGTGTTGTTGTAAATTGTTGATTTATTTGGTTCAATATTTTATTTGTTTGGTTCAGTTTTTATTTTGAAAATGACTTCTAGAAAAAAAAAAAAACAAAGCTTTCGCAGCGTAGCCGAGATGCGAAAAGGAAGAGACTAAGTAGGTCCCAGGAATCAGAAGAAGATCGTGAAGTGAGGCTAACAGCAATTCGATTATCAGTTGCGGGGGTGGACCTAAGTATTGGATGCTTTTCTCATGGTCAACTATACGTAGCTCTTTCCCGCGTAAACAACCCCAATAACCTTTTTGTGAACGCTCCAGATGGTTCCACAGCCAATGTTGTTTATTAAGAAGCACTAGCATAAATAAAAAAAAAATGATTTGTATCGGTATCCTCCAACAGCGCTTCGCACTAAAAAATACATTGTTAAGTTCCGACATCCACGCGAACGAAGTCGCAGGCACAGCTAGTTAATAACTAAGATCGTTTTATATAAATTACCGCAATACCTTACGTTATTTCATATGATATTTTGCTTATAAAATCTTAAACTAAACGTATTATGTGTTATTACTTATTATTATACCTAAATAAACTCTATATATACAGTCATCGTACATAGCGACGTTTCATGTATAAACGACAAAACTAATCTCATCAGACATGCTAGCTTAGCTTTAAGGCTTAACATTATAATATATGGATTTCAGTCACAACATAAACATCCATAAGATTTAGACATCTTATTATTAGACCTCCATATTCTTATTTTCTTTATGCTGTCTGCAGCTGTCGCTTTTTCAGATGACGCTTATTAAAAAAGTAACACATACAACATATCTAAATATTTAAAAATGAATGTCTGTTTTCCTCGGTCACACCATAACTTGCGAACGACTTTACCAATTTAATATTTTAAATTTTTTTAAAAGTACTTTGTAGATGATTCATACGGAAAGAAAATTTTTCAGAAAATTGGATGATGCGTAAAACTCAATTACTATTTTAATTATACAAAAATCATATAAGAGTAAAAAATTAATCTTAAAAAACGTTCCATTTCTTTAGGAATAGGACAAACTGTTATATTCCACGATTATAACTGTTTTGCGATACATTTTGCAACTTTTAATCGCTGAAAACGAAACTGTTTAAAGAATGAAACTACAGAGTAGTTCGACGGAGGCGTTAAATAGGTTAATAGACCTATAAAGTCAGTTAGACTTTCAAGACAGGAGGTAACTGCAAGTGCGCATCCGGAGAGCGGCAAGGGGGTGGAGGCTGCTTATTTTCCCGACCGGCGGCAGTGCGTCGCGCGCGCCCACCGCGTCACGGCGACCCCGCGTCTACGCCAGCCGTGTTTGTATACTGTGTACGCCAAGCTTTAAATCGCTACGCGGTAATAACGTACGTAACCGAGTGTACTGTGTACTGTGAAATAGTGTTAGTGCAGCTCTAAAGCATAATTGGATGTTCGCTAAATTTTGTAAGGTTTTGTATATGTTACAAATTTTATTTATCAGATTTGTTGGAATAGCGTACATGCGGGAATATTTGTTATATTTCTTTAACAGTTTTCCGGCTTTCCCTTTTTATCCGAAGAGGTCGAATTTTTTATATATAGTTGTTTTTATGACATTGTTTTCTATAATATAGTTCTATCTGTATTTTATTTCTATAATATTTATAACAGTACTCCTGAATAAAATTTTAATGATTTCTTCACATTGAAGAT
This sequence comes from Boloria euphrosyne, assembly GCA_951802675.2. Classification (NCBI taxonomy): domain Eukaryota; kingdom Metazoa; phylum Arthropoda; class Insecta; order Lepidoptera; family Nymphalidae; genus Boloria; species Boloria euphrosyne. The sequence continues at coordinate 9,792,662 of OX637871.1, forward strand.
AAAGTTTGAATGTACTTCGCGAATTTTAAACATAACTCTTACTCACTTGCCGTAAACATGGTAATCTTAATTAATATTAATTTTCTAATTAAGAACCAACATATTGTACAAGTAAAAGTAGATTCGTTTACTCTTCACTAACTTAACCTTGATTTGTTTTATATCGGATTCCCACGACAAGATACCTACTATAAAAAAGTTCAATGTGACTTTTTATGAGTCATCATGAAAGTTATATTATTCATGCCATTTTATTGTCATTACCTGACTAGTATATTACTAATATGTAGGTATATATAATATATTCGGTGGTTCGGTTAGTCTAGCGTGTGCCGCGCTCGGCGTCAAGTTCTTATCTTGTTATGATCCATATCATTTCATAAAGGCTAGTGGGTTTTAATTTTAAAACACGAATTATTATTTAATTATTTATACATCAATATTTTTATGAATATGATTAATGAAATTAATATTATTGTAAATAATTGTTATAATAATTGTTATAAATTATATTTGTTGTTATAATAATTGTCTGTCTCAAGTAATTCGTGAAATTAATGTGAATACACAATGAATAAGCAGTTGAAACGATCGAATAACCACGTGTACGCCATGCCGTAACTCGCTCCCTACACCAGTTATCCATTTAAATAAACACTATTATGTGTTAATGACTTTATTCGTTTTGCATATTAGATATGAAAATTTATTGCGGCTTATTTGATATTCTCAAGTGAAAATTGCGGGATGAGTCAGTGTAGAATTATTGGATGCAGACGTGACCGAGCCGCTGTGTACGGAATAACAATACGCGACAATATTTGCTTTCCTGAAAAATATATTTGGTACATGCATGTTCTCGTTACTGACTAAATCCGTTTATATGACTTGTTTGATGAATATATACGTTTAAAAGTTTTTTGTGCTAACTAAATTAACTAAAATAAAGTAAAAGTATACGGTAAACAGTAATTTTGTAACGGGATTAGAGTAATTGTACAGCAAATGCATTTTAAAACTATCTAAATGAATACTTTTTACGGGTTCCGTAGTCCACAAGGCCTACCATAAAGGTAAGCGTAGGCGTTTTACCATGTTCGTCTGGTCAGAGCTTAGCTTTAAGACACAGACAGAAGTACAAAGAAAATTTATGGTAGTAGTATTTATAACAAAGTTAAAAGGAAAACTATCACAGCAAAGTAGGCTTTACAAGTTAACGAGTAATAGTCTACAAACTAATAAAATGTATTGTTATTTTGACCGGCTGAAACCGTTGTTCATAGTAAAACAAATCAAAAACCCTCTCCTTGGTCTTGGACAGTAGGCAACTACGGAACCCACACTGCGCGTGAACAAAAACACACTTGGTAATTTTTTTAGGCATAAAGATTATTATCCATCCATAACTGGTTTAATCTTTAAAGATAAAATTCTTAATTAAGTTGTCTACGTTTTATTTTAAACAGTTCAGCAACTCTTTCTTTGCGTTTCTAAATTGACGTTTACGATTTAGTACTTGAGAAATAAAAAATATAACTGAAACATAACTTCTATTCATTACTCCATACATATAATATGATAGATATATTAAAAAAGACCTGTCCTAACGTATTGTGTGCAGAATATAGATTCCAAAACAATTGTAATCAATTATTTTTGTCTGTTCGTCTGAGTGCGCGCTTTGCGAAAAAATTATAAGTAAACTTTATGTGGTGATAACTTATAACTTGAGTCAAAATTTAGGGTACCTTTGACTATAAATACCCTCTAAAAACACCGTGAATTATTCTTTTGAGTCATCCAGATTAATTATCACAACTAAACCTGAAAAACCCTGACTAAACTTGAAGAAATATATCAAAACAGAAAAGTCTACAAAAGTGTAATATTAAGAATAAGTATATACTAAAGTGCACTCTCAATAACTATTAAATTTAAAACAAACAAATGAGAAGGACGCACCCGAGCGAAGCTAGGGTAAGTCCCTAGTTATGTACTTAATACCTATATAATAAGCTAAGGTAAATAGGTAAGATAAGTAATAACGAAAACTGATGCATTGCCGATTATGTGCCTGCAAATATTGTCTTTCGCCAGTAACCACACATCGTTTGCTATAAAAGACAAAATACTATATTGATTATACCAATGTTATTTTTTGTATGTCTAAGATTTATCAGTTACATAATATACCCACACCAAGTATAGCGTGACAAAAAACTATGAAATGATTGATGCCATGATTTAATAAAATCGTAAATATATAAACTTATTAACCCTTAGCAACCCTTTTTTAACTGAATAATATCCCATGTTAAAATATCTTCATACAAACTAGCCTGTCACTAGCCAGCCCATAAACTACATCTATGCAAAATGTGTCTGTTGCTAGTGTATGAAAAACAAAAACATTATATTATACTTTATAAATAATATTTCATTCTTATATCTATGTAAGTAAGGAGTCTAAATAAGTTGAAGAAAAGCTTGCGATAAAAGGCTAATCTGTAATAAATCGGCGAAAATAAGATGATTCTTATCGGTAAATACTTTTCTCGACATGTGCTACGTCGCGTCGGTATCAAACAGAAAGTACAAAGGGTGTACTATTGTATAGCTATTTTAACCAATCATGTTTGCTTTACAATAGCATTGAATAGAAGATAGGAAAGGAAAATGTAATTGCATCAAGTTTTCTTTTGTTCGTCTTAATCGAAGTCTGGTCTTTCCGTTCATTTACTAAGCTCCCAGTGAGATGTAGTCGGTAGATTTCCGTAGCAATAGTTCTTTTTATGCGAAGACTTGTATTCTCCCAACAATCCTTTATGATGGTAAATGAAGAATATCTTGTTTCTGACGTTTCATAATAGTTTTTGTTTTAAACATTTTTATTATTTTACTTACAGTTTGTTCTCAATGAGGGAGTAGAAAATATTGTTAGAATTAAATTAATATAAGATGCTTTGTAATTGTTAATTAAAATATGTAATTAAATGTATATAACTCATTTAAGAAAAAATAAGTTTTATCTATGAAGTCACGACAAAAATACTCTAACGGTCAAAGTGAGGCCAATATAATCTTAATCAAAAAAATTCTTCAAACTCCTCTTAAATAAACCTTAAAAATAGTAAAATATATATAAAATATTGCTTAATGGTTATTTATAAGTATAACCGTAGATACCGTAGTAAATCAGGAAATCTTTGTCTCCTGGACTAAAGGTTTTGATAGCGCTTAATAAACAAACACAACAAATCTCATTGTGACAACAAAACAAAAACAAGAGTCAGGTTACGATCGGGGGAGGCTACATTTGTTTTTGATTAAACAAATTGTCCACACAGTTTATAGCTCCCCAGCGCACGCTCCCATTCATCTCATCTGTAACTTTTATTATTTACTTTGATAAGAAACGAGAGCGTAAAAAAGCAGACGTAAAAATTGTACACATTTAAGGTCTAATTGACTGTATAGTTTAGTGGGAAGATTAATTGTCTCTGGATGTATATCGAGAGATGTGGGTTTGATTTTTATGTACGGTTCTTCCAATGAAGTAAATCTTAAGGACGTATAATACAGCACTATTGAAAACGAATAGGTAGATCCTATAGATTTCGTTCCTTTTTCGTAAATTGTAAGTCAACTATTTCCAAATGAAATCCTATGTTATGTTAAAGTGAAGGTATAAAAAAAGTTTCTGTACTTTGTTTACAAAATCAATATTTTTTTGATGGACCCAACTCTATCACTAGGTTTTTCGCAGTCGTTTGAGTCCTATAAATTTTTTAAAGCTCGGTAGAGCTGACAGGCGCTGCTAGGAAGATCTAGCAAAATATGCGTGATTGATGTATCTTTTATGATAGCCCATGTCTTTGCAAATTTCATATTTTACTTCGTATAGTCTTACGAGTATATAACTAAATATTGTATAAATAAAAAATAATCAATAGTCTTCTGACATAACATAGTGACCAGAAACTCGGATGGACCTTGAACAAGAGGGATCCTCTCGATTTGAAGAAAATGTTTGTGTGTTCTGTATTTATATGGGAGGGCTGTGGAGAGTCTAATATTGATTTACACAAATCGTAACAATTCGAATGAGATTTTACGAAATTGAAAAGAAAGATAACAATTCGTTAATATAATTGTTACGTGCCTGCCCTTTCGGCTAATGCTGGATTTGACAATAAAAATAAAGGTATCGGTTAAATGGTTCGCAAAAGGACAGTCTGGGTCCCTCTGAACTTCGCTCCAAAATTGCCTTCGCACCTGACAAGCATACGGAAAATATAAAAAGACGGACATGAGTCTTAAATACGTAGTTGTTTTGCGTTGGTTCGTTTTTTTTATCTTTTCGAGAATGATTACCAGTATCGAAGCATTTTTTTATTATTTTATTGAGGGTGAATTTGTTTTCACAACGTATTAATTGCTTGTCATCTATAGAGTCATCAATAAGATATTTTTTAAATTAATAATTAAAACTGTATAAAAATGGCTATCAAATAAAATCAAAGGAATAACCAACAATACTTTGAGGTACATTTCAAGAAAACATACGAGTAATCTCTAGAAATACTCCAATCACAACATTTTGAAAAGTGCATTTGTTAGGGAAGCTTTTAGTACATAAATTATCTAAGGTGTTGCTATTTCTAAGGGCGAAGTTATCGAAGGTGTACTTCGTACAAATCCTACTCTAGCCAGATATTAATTATTATACCACAGATTACATGATAGTGACTTTAAAAGTATTGCTTTTAGAGATACATATTTGTATTTTATCAAAATTGCTAAACGTGACTGCATTTCTACTTAGCCTTAGTTGTAGTTAATCATTTAATTCCAAAATACCTCTATTGATGACAAAAGTTATACTGTCTTTAATATAAGCATTTAAACTTAATATACATTTTACTAATATTTTTAAACTTATTATTATTCTTTAAAAAAATACTCATTAGCACAATTTGGGTACGAGAGAAGTGAAACATTATTTTCCCTTAAAGTGCTCAATTACTTAGGTAGAACCAATTAAGAACGATTTACAATGCTTCTATAAAAACCACCTTCCTGCGTAAACGTGAAGTTAACTAGACCTGAATGAGAGGGGGAAGGAATAAAGTTTTCTTTGAAATTTATTATCTTTAATAATATATAACATTTTTGTATTCAGAGATGCATCGCATCTTTTTTTTAATCACAATGTATTATTATTATTTATAATTGAAGGGTACAGGGGCAAAACAAGGAATGTCACCAAAATATATTTTTTTAAATTTACATTGCAATCTATAATACACGGCAAAATCTTAATGTTCCCATACTTTTCAACTTTTTTAATTTTGTGTGACATTCCTTGTTTTGCCCCTGTATCCTTCAATTATTATAAACATGTTCTTTTATTATAAAAATACATGAAGCTTTTTTTAAAATCTAAGTACCTATTAAGATTATTTTTTTTTGGTCGTGAAATTTTTGAGCGAACAAATTAATAAGAATAGTTTTTTTTTAAACCTAAGTTTGGAAAGTTAAACTTTGTTAAATCTCTAGATGTTACGAATCTCTAGATGTTTAATCCATTCTTGAAATAAATACTATTTGATTTCTATAAAACAATAGGCGTGTACACTACCCTTAAGCCTTTGATACTCCCTAATATTATGACATAAAACATAATCTAAGGCTTAGAATTCCCTATAGCTAAGAAGCACGAGCATTGCGAAACACTTCGTCATGTAGTCGCGTGAGGAGGTGGCATTAGACGGAAAATGTCGTGGAACTCGTACAACCCTTTAGTGTTATTTATTGAGAGCAGCCGGCTCTAAGCTACCTTAAACACAATAGATATATTATAAGATATATGGGACGAAAATATTGTATCGGTCGTGAACATATGTAGCACGGGAACAAAATATTAATTCAATGTATTTCAGCATTCTTGTTTCCTACTTAAATACTAGGTAGTCATATTAACTTGAAGTTAACTTAAAAGGTAAAAACTAACTTTTGTCAGCAGCCTCGCTTCGCAGTTTATTTATTTATAATTACTAAGCTCATCAAGCTAAAAAAATATTGTAATTTTTTTTATAAATGGTTGTACATACCGTCATTTCTATTAATCGCACTGGTAGTTTAAAAGATTAAAAAGTAAAAAATCTTGAGAGTTAAAAGTAAACATTATTTATAAATAACTAATTTCTTAAATTGCATTCGTTATACGGTTTAGTACTAAAATATTGCTCATAATATTTCAAAAGATGAAGTTTTTGAAATTCTTTCCACGTACTTAAGTGGGTATAAAAAAGTAATAAAATGTTAATTGGCGTATCGTACCATGAGTTTTAGTCTGACAGAAAATACATTAAACTATTATTTTATTGCTACCTACAAATTCTACGTTTTTAAGTGAATATTTGAAGAATTAATTACTTGGTACTTGTGTAGTGGTAGCCCAGTGGTGAGCCGGGAAACCGAGGGAAGCAGGTTCAAGTTCCGGATCTTGCTTCTGATGTTTTCATGTGAAAATAATTTCCAACATGATTACCACTTGTCTTACGGTGAAGGAAAACATCGTGAGGAAACCGGGATATCTGATAGATTTTAACAAGCTTTCAAAATACATTGTGATGTTCGCCAACCAGTACTTGACAAACGTGGTAGATTCTTGCTCAGTAGTGGGACGATATAAAAAGGGCTGAATATAAATATTGTTACGGTCTATGAGTTCGGGATCAGATATTAATGTAAATTTTCGATTTATCCTCGCTGTGCTTTATCAGTGCTCTAAAATTTACTAAGATCTGTCCAGCCGTTTTAACGTGAATAAGTAACAAACAGAAACATATACCTATATGTATACTTTTGCATATATAATAGTAGATAAGGAAAAGACGCAGAAGAAATACGTCTAATTACATAATACCCAAAATAAAATTCTAGTTACTTGAAGCCGGCAAGAAAGAAGATTCGGTACAGCAAATACGTCTGCACTGGCGATAGCGGGATATCGATTTACCATCAAGAAGCGACCCGTTAATTTTTAATGACAACCCAACTCCCTAATTCCCTGTGATTATATCTACATTATCGGGAAATGACAATATTTGTCATCAGAATTTGTTTTCGTTAGTTAATAATTCGATTTTTAATAGGTATCTTGACAATCTTTTTTAATTAATTTCAAAGGATATTTTTCTGATGGATAAACTTCTTAATAATATGAATTTTCTAAATTACTATGTTTCTTTGTTTCTTTAAATATTAATTATTGTTAAAGTAAATTATTTAGTTTTTCCTAAAGGTCATTAATAAAACCTTTAGAGCGAAGGGTTTAGCAATTATTTATCACTTTCGACTTGGCGGACATCGGTCAGACTGATCAGAGTTAATGTCTGTTGAGTTATTGCAGGGATTATTACACCTTAGGACCCTAACTTGGGAATTAAACAATAACATTTTCATTTTAACGTAACAGAGAAGCTTTATATAAGAAGACTTTTCTAACAACAAAATCTGAGTGGAAGCCGATTATGGAATTTAAGCCGAGCTTCAAAACAATGAATTCGATATCAAATTAAGATCACTCATGTGCACTCGTATCTGCTTTTCAGACAATCTTCAAAATTAAAAAGGAAATAAAATGGGACCCTACATTTACTGTTTTTTTTAATTTCTCAGTATTTTGCCGATCGACATCGTTTTTATAGTCATTTTAATATGTAAATGTTTAAATGGATTTCGAACGTTAAAATTGATTAAACCCCAAAAAAATATATTTAGATCTTGACAGGCGTAGCCAAGCTTTGTTTTGGGGGTATCGGGTGTGTATATGACGACTTTACAGCTTAAAAAGTTATGGTGATATAAGCTTGATATAAATATCCTTAAGGAAATATAAGTAAAAAAATATCCTTGAAGAGAAACTTTATATAAGGTAGAGTTTCAACGTTTAAATGTGTTATGTGGTTTGAGCCCTAATTACTTTAGTCAGCTCTCTTAATACTTTTTTTACTCTAGTCTCTCAATCCAAACAAGCCATGTGTAAGATATTTAAATACCTTATTTTTAGTTCAGGTTTAAATAAATAACTTATGTAACCCAAGTAATACTCTTTTCATTCTTTTTAATTGACAACATATTATTTAACCAATAACGTGTTTGAAGCAGTTTATAAAATACATTTTTTTGAATTATATCGAAATATTTATATTACGATTACCATACTAATTACACCAAAAACGTGAAGAGTTTCCCGTGGAACTTTCAAACACAGGAAAGCCTTGTATCAAATAGTTTTATCGCAATCCATTTCCCATAACGAAAATCGTGTTATCTCTAACAGGTTAAAAGTTTTTCGTAGTCCGTGCACTATGATAATTTACGGTCTGACGACCGTCGGTCCGTCGGATCAGGGTTAATACCTGTTGAGTTACTGTCTATATTGTATCGATTAAATGACGGCTCATCACAGTAAAAAAAGGTCCCTAAATTAGGAAAGCTAAGATTTTTTTAGTAAAACATTAGATTTGTACCTGAACCTAACGGAAAAAGTCCAAAATGTGCTGTGTCCAAAATTGTCGTCCATCATGAATTTTTACCACCATTGATTTGGTAAGTTTTAGCTCTTACCTTGTCCAATGTAGAGATACGTAAATATTGAAAAATAGACAAGTTTAAAAATTAGCAAGCGTGTAAGGCGCATCATTTCATACTCGTGATCGGTCTTCAGATTCCCGTTACCCATATCACCCCCACCGTCACAACAGTCAATCGTTTGACACGTTTAAAAGAGTGCTTCTTTAATGCATGCATACAAACTAGCATGTACCATGGTCTAATGGTAATAAAGTGATTTTCTTAGCCAAATATATTTTGTTTTAGATCTAACCCTTCGCCTTTTTGCATAATAATATCTTACCTACATTAATTTTCAGTTAATTTAATATCTTTAAACAAAATGGCGAAAGATAGTTTTTTTTTTAAAAGACTTATTTATTTAAAGTTTATGTAAGTTCAGAGTTAATTTATTATTCCCTGTCACTAAGAAAGCAATTTGCTTTAGGGGTTGGACTTCAGTGCTTGAAAAACACTATCCATCTTGTTGAAGTCGGATGTCGAACGGCACGTTTAGAAAAATTATCATATATTTTTTGCTTTTGTGTAAAAAAATGAATTATTATATTGAAACAGCATAGGTAATATTTTTTCTTTTGATTAAGGCAAATATTTTACATTTTATGTAATATTCGGAAGATCGGGAATTAAAAATCAAGAGAAATCCGCAACAACTTTTATTTAAAATTACTACGCAATTTTATTTATAACGTAAATATCAAAGATATTCTTACAAGCAACTAGGATGGAACAAATAAACGTGTTGCGACATTATTACACACAATGCCATCAAGTTCCGCGTTAAGCTACGAAGCTTGCGTTACTGATACCAGATAGTTGATAACACTACACATATATTTAAAGTGGAAATACTTCTATACATATTATAAACACCCATGGCTAAAGTATAATATATATTCGTCCTCATCACACAAAGGAACCCAACCTGACTCAAACCCGCGACCTACAAGTAGTTAATGTTTAAGACTAAACTAAGTTCACTTTACTATGGAAGTGGGCGGTGCTATGCTATGTCTTAACATATTCATTTATTTATATTCACTGTTAGTATTGTAAAACGCTAAAGAAAATGTTCGAATATTCCTTTATTGTTTAATATTGTAATGGTTAATCTCATTAGGCAGTATTTTCATTATTTCCCCCGAAACGCTTTCCCCAACTTATTATCTCCTAATTTAATCAAAATCTGCTTACTGCTGGCAATTTTCCAGACAATTTTCCACATCGAATTTGTTATCCACTTAAATAGGCTTATTTGGTAATTGATAGAAGATCGATATTGGTGTAGCGATCTTTGAAATTTTAATTGTTTGTTGTGATGAATTTGTTTGGTATTAAAGACAGTTCTTATGTACGGCAATAGTCAAAATATCTAATATAGTATCATCATAGTATAGCTTATATATCTATAGGTAGGTACTTATAAGTTACAATCAGTAACATTCAAAACCGTATATTTAATTTATTTTAGAATATCTATTGAAGTAGGAATCTATAATTCAATTCAATTCAATTATTTACTTTAATGGCTTCCAGAAGTGCCGGTTGGGCACAGTTGACTTCGCCAATGTCGCGTAGAATGAATCTATAATTATTAAAATTTTTGTCTGTCTGTCAGATAGAAAGTCGAGAATAGAATTTGCTATTTACGGCACACTCAAACCGTTCTTTACACAGCAACGGATGGACAATATTATATATAATTTAATAACTGTTTCTAAGTAAACATACACCAAATGTCGCAGTCGTAATTAATCCGACCAATCCCCATCACAAATTTTAATAATAAAATGAGGCGACACTATTAATTAATTCTGCACTGCCGATTTCTATTCGCTTATTGGGATAAAGTTCCATCTGAGTATAAAACCGCCCTATCGTAGTACTTTTTCCGTTTACATGCTAGTCATTAAGGGAATGATCCGGTAGCTTGAACGGATAACTTATGGTCGGCTGTGGAATCTGCATATAAATAGGAATGAGGTTCATATCAGAGGGATTACGAAGGCACTTTCCGTCCGAGGGTAGCGTGGCACTGTGCCAGCGAAGGGTGGCTTGTGTTAGATTTTTTTTATTTCGAAATTTTACTCTTAATAACTTCTAAATTCAATTTTAAAAAATTAAAACCGTTATGAAACAGTTAAGATTGAAAATAAACCCCCGAACCGTCGAACGCGCTCCATTACCCGACGCAAATTAAATGCCTAGGTACTGAAAGTGTAGAAAAGTGTGTTCAATAAATATATTCACTCTTTTCACCGACGAAATAAAGTTCTTATATTCTAAAACTCCCAACCTCCCTTGGGTTCGTCCCTAGATACGTTTTAACAGTATGTATGCACTTCTCAGAAATAATATATTTTCCTGCAGTAAAAGATTCTATTTTCATTAAAACCTGTCCAGTAGTTTTGTCGGGATGCGGACACATGGATTTGGCTTCTGTGTCGTTAAAAATGACTATTTTAATTAGATATTCCAAAAAATATTCAATGCACAGATTCGCCAAAATTAGGATTTCTTACATTATGTAAAGACAAGACCGTAGATGTAAAAAACACTAGAGTATAGCTAATAGATTCACATAAAGCTTTTTTAAGGAAAGAAATATTTGAAATGAAATGTAATCTCATTAAATTAGCACTAAACTTCGTATAAAAACTTTGCACCAAAGTTGAGAAGATTCCTCGTAATGGAACGACAAGGGCGGGCGGGGAGAAAAAATAATTATAGGGCGGTTTACAGCAATTTCTCTTTCCACGCCTCGCGCTTTTGCTCTTTTAGTAATGCTATTTTAAAAGCATACTGAGTAGTATTTTCAAGTTTTATTGCTTTGGACTTTCGAAACTTTGATTATGATTTAGAAAACATAGAATTAATGAATACAAAATATGTACATGATTCAATTAAAAAAAAAACAATAATGTTTAAACAGTAAAATATAACTTTCTAGATTTGTCATGTTAAGACGAATAAGCATAAAAGGTTTTTTTATGTCCATCAAATCGATCTATTGGTGGAAGGAGTGGAGGTGAAAAAGGAACAGGTAGACAAACAGAGATGCTTTTACTTTCATAATTTATATTAACGTATTGCACAATGTATTTCTAAAATTTGTAGGAATTTTTTGTGTTAATCTGTATCATACGTATTCATCTTCATAACTTTCTTCTTCGTATGCGAGGATAAATTGACGAATTCAAACTCTTTTGCTCACGGCATTCATCTTTAACAAAGAATTCACGAGATAAGATATTCTTCATCATTGCAATTCTAGCCCAAGAGAATAAACTTATGTGTTTGTCTTATTACATTATCATATCAAAGGATTAGTAACATTTCGACACCTTTTACTTGCAGCGGAGTGAAAGCGACAACCCCTCACAATTAGACCATGATAAATGGATCATGAAAAATCTCATCTAAATATTTAATCGAAAATTCCCCCACATGCACTTCTGCATAGGGTGAGTATTGTTGCAAGCGAAAACAACTGATTATACGGGTTAAATGATGAGGATTGAACCAGAGTGGTCACAAAATATGAGGTACTAGATTAAACATCACAAGAAGCATACCATCGAGTATAATTCAAAAAACCCTAGTTTCTATGCTATTTCTATACTATATTTGTTTCTGTACAAAAATGTTTTCACGCTATTTGGCTATCGTATTGGGTTTCCTGCCTTGCAGATATGAAGCAAAAAGTAAAATAATCAAAATTAATTAGGTATGTTAATTTGCGAGTCATTTCTAACATGTTAATCTTGTCTAGCGTTTTGATTTGAAAAAGATTGTTTAACCGTTCTAATCTCGGCTATTATCAGTTAACATTTTATAGCCTATTTATTGACGAAAGTTATATGCTTTCTTACTACACACTAAGTATCAATAGCGGTATCATACATAGGTACATACTCGTACTTAGACAACGTAAATCTTAAACCAAATTAAATTTAGATCAGCCAAAATCTATACATACTTGTATAATAAAATTGTAACTGAGACGAATCTGTACATTGAATATTTTTTGGAAAACCTAATTGAAATAGACATTATTATTGATATAGAGGCCAAATCTATTATTTTTAGATTTTTGTCTGTCTGTCTGTGACCGCATCACGAAAAAACCACTGGACGGATTTGGATGAAATTTGGTATGATGTTAGCTGGTTACCCGGTTCACTATATAGGATACTTTTACTGCGGGCAAATAACTAATTTAGGAGAAAAATACAAAAAGAAGCTAAGGCATAAAAGCACACTTGCATTTACGTCTTTAGAACGCGGGCGGAGCCGCGGGTATTGCTAGTTACCTATAATTTGTTATATTGCATGTGAGCGATACTAAAAACAAAACGTCTATAGTAGTAGTCTATTAAAAATTCTGTTAAAATGATTAAAGTGACTTTTAGCTTTTAAAGAAAGTGCAACATTTATAACAGGGGAGCATGTGCAACTTGCATACGTAATTACTTAAAATGAACGAAGGAAGTGCAGTGTATCGGCATGCAGAGGGTTGGGGTATCGTCCCGTTACCGTACAAGTGTTTCCTAAGAAATATTGCAGTTATCACGAACGTCTGCTAACGTAAAAATATTATCATATACATATTTAGTAAAAAAATCTGTCTTCCAAATGCTCTTTTTTATGCTTTACGTGGATTAAGTTAAGTGAAGAAATTAAGATTATCAATAGACTAAAAACTATCAGATAAGATATTAAAAAAGCATCTATTGAAAAGATACCAAGTAATTGTCACATTTTTAATGTAAATATATTAACTGACGGGCGCTAAATTACAGTTTACTAAAAATTTTGATTTTGATAATTCACTTAAATGTGTATGGTCACAAGCTTTGCAATTGAACGAAGACAAACATGGTACATAGGAATGCACGGTGCAGGGTGGCGCCCCTGTTATCCAATGCAAATATTTCTTCCCGACAAAATATTGCAGTGTTAATACCACGCTAAAATGCCACACAATACCACCCTATGTGTACTTTGTCCATTGGGTTTTATTAATTCCTTTATTGACCGCGAATATTTTTTTAAGTAGAATCAATATGACTTTGTATTTCCAAAATTGCGATTGTTATTTTGATTATTTGTTATTTATCTTGTTAGTATTGAATATTTTTAATGTGATGATGATGATAAATTTTAAGATCATTATACTAATTCAAGAAAATTGTCCGTCTATTTATTATCTTTTTACGGTAAAATCAATTTAAATGAAATTTTGCAAGAATGTTGGTATACAACACCCCGGGCTTTCTTACATAAATATATAAATAAATAAATATGTTAGGACATTATTACAACAGCGCCATCTAGTTCCACAGTAAGCTACGTAACGTGCTTGTGTTGCGGATACCAGATAGTTGATATACTACACATATAAATTTTAAATACATACATATTATAAATATAAACACCCATGACTGGAGTACGAACATTCGTGATTAGCAAATGAATGTCCCCAGCGGGACTCGAACCCGCGACCGCTGGCGCAGAGTAGGGTCACTACCAACTGAGCCAAACGAGTCGTCAATCGTCGTTCTTACATGTTACTTAAATGTTCGAAATATATGTATGAATATCCCAAACGACCACTTGATGCCTATGTATTTAAGGATTAATGTGGCTATTATTGAAATAGCCTCTTTTACATTTATATTTTTATATAAATTGTATCCAATATAATTTTATTTTAATTTGCACTAAATCTACTATATAGAACAACCCCCTTTCAAATAACTTTAGCCCTGAATAATTTTCTAATTCAGCCTCTAAACCGTAGATTTTATTGCTTTCGGTTTCCCTAATGCCAAATGGCGACGTAAACTTCGCCTTCCTGACCTATTTAAAGGATATCCTCGTTTCAAATTCTGTTCTTAAAAGTTTCTCTCTCACTTCAACGTACTATATGAGAACGGGAAAGAAGACGAATTTGCAATAAGCACTGCAAGTTTGCCTCCTCATTTCATATTAACTGTATTTCTTAAGAAAAATAAATTCGGAGTTGTAAACAATTTTTTTTTTCTTTATAAATAAAACTTATATTCATATTTTGTTTAAACTATACAATGTAATACAAATTAAACTATAAAATATTTACTGCAATAATTATATTTACATATATATATTTTAAAATGCCTTAAATGTCTTCCAAAACGCAACATTTTAGGTATAAGAATTTTTCGGAAATATTAGTTCTGTAAGGCTTTATATGAAACGTCCTTAAAAGGCAGTGCCTTTAAGGGTGTACTGCGAATGGGTCACAGGGCGCCTCTAAATCACTTATAAGGAGTCGTGGAAAAGTTTCTGTTTCTGCTCAAACGAGTATAGCTAGAGTAAACAAATATTTAAGCATGCAAAAATAAATGAATTTCATATTATTAACCTAATTTGAGATATATTTTAAAATCTGTGCTTTTAAAATTTAAGTTTTGAAATTATCTTTCAAGAAAGAGGTTAGTACGTAACGAAATTGTGATACAAACATATATTTTCCGAAAGACACTTTTTTTTACAACAATCAGTACTCAGTAGGTACCTAGCAATATACACACAAGGCGCTATTCTGAAGACACATTTTCATTGCAGTGGTAAAAAACCTAACATATATCTTCCACACAAATCTAACCGACGGACGGTAATGAATTCCAAAAAAGAAAATCTTTCATGTAGAGTATTTACTCTTTACATTGTTTTAGTTAGTACCTACTAGTAAAGTACTGGCGCTAAAAATATATCTTTCTCAGACCGGTTTAAACGTTATCTGTGTTAATCAGAAAGTTTGTTATAAAGAAATAATTAACCACTCTAATACTTTATATTATTTTTTCTTTACGTAATTCTCGTCTATAATTTTTTTTTGCTAGTCATGAAAAATGAGATGCAAACTTTTTGCTGCGTTTAAATTTTATAAAATTTAAGGTTTCTTTATTGAAATTCCACTGAATTGAATACGAGTACCTATTCAATATGCAGACGGCACAAATCCTCTAGTTCATGCACCAAGAAACTGAACAAAGTTCAATTGTAAAGTTCACCATGGAGGACTATAGTTGCGGCATATGTACCTACATACATACAATCTACATACATACACATGTTGTACATACAGATATAAAAATATTTAAGTACGTTGTAGGATTTTTTTGATTTATAACTGTTTATGTATTATTAACATTTATATCATGATTTACCTATACATGTGTATACATTGTACAGGCAAGAAAATCGGTTCAAAATCATTTTCTCCCCTGTTTGGTAATAGTTTTTTCCTGATTTTTGCTGATTAGGTACTGACAAGCTGAATGTTATTAATAAAAATGGAAACAGGTACATTTTAATTATATTTGTAATAGAATATATAAATTTTATTCATATACTAGCATATCCCGCGGCTCCGCCCGCGTTTTAAAGACCGGAAAAAATTAAATTCTTAGATTTCACTTACCGTGTGATTTTTTACAGCTTATTTTTATCGGTTACTTGAGATTTCTTAGAAATGAGATATATTCCAGCAGTAAAAAGTATCCTATATCCTGGACCGGATCATCATATTATCAAATTTAATCAAAATCTGTCCAGTGGTTTTCTCGTGATGCGGTCACACACAGACAGACAGACAAAAAACTATATATTCAAAAAACTACAGATTCGGCCTCTGTATCGATAATAATGACTATGTCAATAAGAATTTCCAATGTACAGATTCGACTAACCTAGAATTTTATTATATACATAGCTTATATATACATAATATGTATATTTTCCTCCCAATATATTAATTTTCACTTTTAAAAATTTTGACTAGCTGAAGCTAATTAAAAGTTTGCCTACATCAAATCCAAGTAACGTTACGCCCTTTGTTGGAAAAGTTATATATAGCCCTTACTTTTCGGGTAATTAGGTTACCTAGCGGGACACTCGGGAGTAATTTGTCAAAATTTCTTACCAACTTCGCTCGAACTATCCCGCAGTTTATTAGTTTAGCTTTCGTAGAAAAGAGACGACAGTTGTATTTAGTTATGAAGTCAATTATTATTGTCAAGCAGACACTTCTGCAAGTTAAAGAATATAAACGAATTTTGAAAACATAAGTAGGTACTTACTTTACAATTATAATTTAATTCTATTTTATGTAAATAAAAATAGTTATTTGAATAATATTTTCCTGTTGTATTCGCCGCTAGACTATTCTGTATAGCTATAGTTATCACTCACCTCACTGTTTGTATTTTAGTTCTATTACTAAGTAGATTTAATTTATAAAGTTCGTAATATTATTTTTTAATGAATCAGTAATATAGTAGAGCTGGTGCTCTATTAAAACGTTTAAAGTATCCGCATACTTTCCTTTATCGTCGTCACTACAAGTGAAACAATTTAAAATCAAAACCATCAATGTCCAATAAAAACAAAACAAAAAAAAACATCTTTTGGATTGTTAATGTCCAAGAAGAAACTTAAAGAAAGGAAAACAATAAATTGATCACAACAAATTCGTATAATATTATAACAATATTATATTAATTTAAGAAAATCGTCGTATAAATAAATTACACAGCGAGCAGCGGCGTTTATTTTTAATTCAGGAAGTGTATTGCAACATACGGTGGATAGGTTTGCGATGCAAAACTTCTTCCGGTCCCGATCCTGTCTACAAATAGTATACGCGTAAATGAAAAAGAAATACATAAATGTTTATATTTTCTTATCTGTTCTTTTATTCGTAGGTACTATTATGAGTTGATTACTTGTTAAGTTTTTTTTGTTTAATCAACGTATGTATTAACTATTTATTTGCTTTTAATATTCATATATATTAAGAACAGTAAAGGTAAATTTTTACAATGTTACATGTGATTATTAGGTATACACTTAACTAAGTATTCTATACCTATCAGCAAAGTGTCCCATGTGGCATTTACATCAAGTTCGTAATTAGATAACAATCGAGCTCGACGACCGGAGGCATGTTCGTGTTCGATTCCACTAATGACCAATATGTAACTAACCTATTATCTCTTTCACATCAACTACTTGCCTACATTGTACGCTATTCCAACATCGAAACAGAATAATATGTAATTATGATTCATAACAAGTGATATAAAAATGCTAGTGGTGAATAATGACTAGCCCCAGACGTTCTAAAAAGAGTGGCCAGTGTGTTTTACAACACTTAGACTGGGATTCTCCTTCGGCGGCAACCGGTACAGTTAAAAGAAGAAGATCTTCGTGCCCTGAAAATTCAAAACGAAACGTGACGAAAGATGAAGGGTCTTTGGAAACTCAAACTACGTCTGATTATGGTAGTGGCACATCTAGGACTCTCAGTGAAAGTGATAAATCTGATTCTCTCATAGAGGTAGAAGAAAGAATATCATATATTATTAATGAGAATAGATCATCTCAAAGTAATTCTGAATCAGGCGATGTAGATATTGTAATTGACAGATTTTTAGAAAATCCTATCGATGAGGAATTATTAGCACGAAATGATTTACTTAAATGTGATCGAAGTAATACTTTCATAAAAGTAGGAAATATTTCATCAGATAGACAAAATTTACAATCTTCACAAGCAACACAAAAAACTAAAGAAAGGAGAATAAAAACTCCAATACCTATCAAAAAGCTCAATAAATCTTTAGATATTGTAAGAAGTTCAAAAGCAACAAACACTAAATTATTAAGTGATAAATCTAGTGTTTTACCAATATACAAAAGTAATGTACGAGAATGTGGTGTAGATTTAAATAGTAGTAATCATAAAAGGAAAAATTCAAAATTAAAATTGCCATTTTCACCGGCAAAATCCATGGAAAAACCAAAGGGAAATCTCTTTCAAAATAAAGCAATACCACAAGAAGCTAAACCATCACCCTTGTTGTCTTCTCCTTTGAGGAGGACTATTTCTAATGAATATGTGCGTTTAAAGTTTACTAACGACACTGTCGTACGACGCACGATTGATGGTAGGTCGATACAAAAAATAACTCCAAAAATACAGTCAATCATTCCAGAAAGTCCAATAGATAGTGAAGACCCTTTTTTGAACTTAAGCCCAAACAAGAAATATACAGTAACTGTGAACAATAAAGTAAGATGTGATAAGGACAATTACGTTATTTTTGACCCAAGCACTGGGTTTAAACCCGATGAAACACCGCGACAATCTCGTCTACCACCCAAAGCTTCTGAGAAGTCTAAAATACCGTTAAAATCCCCTGTCGGTGAAAAATCCATAGTGACTAGAAAATCAGTGAGTGACACAGATAGTGGTATTTTGTCTCCAAACTCGCCAGGTGAAACAAGTGACAAAGTGAACTCTTACTATGTGAATGCAGCAGTGTTTAGTGATACAGCAAAAAAATGTACGTCGGACTTGGACATCCGAATACTAGATCCAGCAGTGGCAAAAAAGGCAACGGAACAAATAAAGGTAAATATTTTGCATAATTAATTTTGTGTTTTTTAAATGTACATTAAATTAAAAAAAAAATATTAAATATAGTACATATTTATATTTATAAATATATATTTTATAATGTATTTTCTTGTGCTAATGCATAAGCTAGGGTAAAAAAATATTTTAATCGACAAATTTATGGTGAAAAATCATTTAGCAGTAGATACAAAGTTATGTTACAACGTAACTTGTATATTCTAAATAATTATTTCAACTACAATTATATAGAAATAAATCTAAATACATAAGGATTTCATAAAATGAGTTGCGACATCTAGCGGGAAATAGCAAAAGCTTACACTTACATAATATATTTTAGCATTGTTTTACGCAGAAAAATAATATTTTTTTATATTTTATATATAGTTATTGAAGAGCAATAGCTTTATTTTAAAAAACTTTATTTTAAAAATATGTATATTGCTAAATATTAAAGTAAGCCTAAATATGTAAATATAAAAACTAGGAGTTTCTGTCAAAGCGCCATCTATTGAAATGTACAGTCGTCTCAATTACTTTTGATCACGTGGTGTAGCTATTCAACGCTAGAGGGCGCTCATAAAAAGTTGTTCTAACAAGTGCAGTCTATGAATCCTTTTACCCTTTATAAATTCCCCTTAATTTGTTTTAACGCTTCCCGTTCTCGTTTCATATATCGCTCTACACCAACACATTATTCGGGAGCAATCGTGCAGTTAATTTCCAAATGGGCCCATTTAACGCAAATAACGAACGGCAGACACGCACTACATTTTTGTAATGATCGTATTTGCGTTTATGCAAGCAATTATTGCGGTCCTGACAACCATTCCACTTTTTGATATATTAATTGGCTGTAGATGAGGATGACATGTTAAGTTATTGTTTAACTTTTATAGTAACCGTATCGAAATGTGTTATTTAAAAAAAAATATTTAAAAAAAATAAGGGTATTTACATACAACGGTAATAAATTTAATTTATTCATTTGATATTGTCATAAAAAAGAAGCTGTTTCTATATTGATAGAAAAAGATATTATGACAACGCTAAACTAAGTAATTAATACGAAACAATTAAATTTGATTTATTTACTAGAATGCATTTGCATGTTTTGTGAACCGTAATAGCAAATTCATATTTTGGAATCTAAAAATATTTTATACATTTATGGTATACTATATCTATACTTACCAGTTACCACCATTACTTATTATATATTTACGTAAAATAAAAAAGGTATATAGATAACATTTAAATAAGAGATCAACGGCAACGGCAAATATCACTTATCAATACAGATCAAATAAGTATACTATACTACGTTTCAAGTTTTCTACGTGTATTTCTGTGAAGTGAAGAATAACTAGTGAATAATTTTTCCAAAAAGTCAATTACTATTAATTTAATTAAAATACTAGCTGGTATATTTTAATTAATAGGCAAACCAATTCTTTTAATAATAGCATATAAAAAAACGATTTCAATTAAACGCTTGATTAACGTAGCAATTTAACTGTTTACAGTCGGATCTTAGACTATTAGGTTTTCATTTAGAATTCCAGTGCGAGTATCAAAATATGCTACATTTAGAGCCGTAGCTGATGAATGCAGACGTCACTACGTGATTAATTTAATTTTTTTTTAAATATATCTTGACATTCAGAGATGGCAGATAGACAAACAGAAATAAAGACGACGAAGTGATACTATATTGATTACTTTTTCCTTTTTCAAGGATAGACAAATAACTAAGCCGAAGTGAAAAATTTATATGCGAGTATTGGAGTTATTTATAATAATTGTTTTCTCAAACTTGCATAAGAAATTTAATTGCATTTTGGCCTTTACTAAAGTAAAACTGCCAAACTGACGGTTTCCTTGCAACAATGTAAAAAATACATTTACTATCTGCAGTCCTGTGATTGCCACGCAAATCACATTCGATGCAAGACGATGAGAATCCAAGCCTGATTACTGCGTTTCGAATACATTATTTTGATGCGACTCCAGGGGAATGGAATAGCACCACTGCTTGCGATTATATTATGACGTTAAACTAAAGATATTGTACTCGTAAGTATGTACACTTAAATATAAATTTAATGTCTTAGGACTTAGAGCTTTGCAAGACATTTGCTTTTTTATTCAAACAGTTCTACGTATCGTACCTACCTATTATTACATTTATTTACAAGTTTTATATTACATTTATTCAGATAGAGACAATGAATAAGGCGATGGCTTTGAATTATTGTTTTCTAATATACGACAATCTTGAGCTAGCATAACAGCTACATGCTTTAAATATATTGTTTTACATAAAAAAGTAATGAAAAGGTTTAAAAATAACTTCAATAATATTAGAAGTGCTAAGTAATGAGTGTAAGCGCTGGGAGCAAACACTCAACAAGCGAAGTTGAGGTGCGCCTCTTGAGGACTCTTGTCTAAATGCTTTACACTGAGTGAGCACTGAAACGTTTTACTTCCTTTCGACGTGTGAAACATTGTTGCTGACTGAAAGTTAGCGCTAACAGCTCACAGTACAAACTTATTGACTTTTAGAAATACGACTGGTGTGAAATAAAAATGCTATTTGAGTTCGTGCACTACGTGTTGTAAATATTCAGCTTTCGTTATTTTTTCATCTTATGGGACTACACTTATATAGTCTTAACCATTACACTGTTTCTAGAAGACTAGACAATTACTGAGTGACTT
Source organism: Boloria euphrosyne (assembly GCA_951802675.2). Lineage (NCBI taxonomy): Eukaryota > Metazoa > Arthropoda > Insecta > Lepidoptera > Nymphalidae > Boloria > Boloria euphrosyne. Next base: position 9,814,494 of record OX637871.1, read on the forward strand.
CTTACTCATAGATATATTTTATACAAAAATGCCATAATTTCTTATTTATATCCTTTATTTGAATTAAATGTTATTTTTGTGACAATTACTTCCTATAGGTAAATTATTTTCATGAATATATAGTTTCCTAAGTTGGTGGTGAGAATCAACCCTTTCTGAAATCTTGAGTAAAGAGGCTTTCGAGAGTTCTTAAAGTGGATGGGGGTGTAGTTTCATAAATTACATTTTCATAAAATTCTGTATAAAACAAAAATATTTTAGTGTTAGGTTTGTGGGCTGTTTTTATACAACTATTAATTTTTTAAAAATCTAAGAAGAAAAAGCTTTAATTTTAGTTCAGTCTTGCTATAAAACATGATACGATACGAACGTGACTGAGAATTCATATATTATCCCCACAAATATTTTGTAAACAATCAAAATTATAAAAGACTAACTATTTTATGTCCCGTTTGCTAGTTATAAACCTATGAAACTCAATTAATATGCTTTTACGAAAATATTTACAGCACATTTTGGATTTTTACTGGTAATACTGGGTTGGCCGGAGCCCGCGGGCGATGGTGACGTGCTTGAAATGCCGCTCACGCGCGGGGTCCGTAACCTAATTAACGACTCGTTACTGATTGGAACGGGAGAGCTTATATTTTCTTATCCAAATTGAAACTCCTGTTAAACTACTACATAGTTATATAAGTCAAAAGTCTATAGATTAAAATGACAAAATATCAAAACACAAAAAAGATCGATAAAAAGAAAGATATATAATAATATAAAAAAAACATTTAAGTACATACGTTCATTGCACTCATTAAAAATCGGTAATGTTTGTAAATTATGGCGCAAGTAAAAATATCTTTGCTCGAATCTGAATCTATCTCAAAATAATAATTTGAAGTATGAAATGAGGTATAGGTATACATTAAATTTCAAAATATTTTGATTCCATGTTATCAAAATCTCTGACTTGTACAACCTTTTCTAACACTTTGTTATAGTGAATTTTAGGGAATTTAAAGTGTTTTAATATAATGTTTTTGTAACTCACTATAAAAGCTCGGCGGCGCTATTGATGCTGTTGTTACGCCGCGCACGCTCTCCGCCTAACCTAATTACCGGCAGACTTGTTACTGATTGAGACAGGGAATTATCGGAATACTTTTTACTACTTAAAGTACTTTTGTAATTATAAAATATCGAATAATTGCTTCTTAAAATACTATTTAATGAATATTTGCACTAAAGTATTTAAAAAAACCTAGTAAGATTACATCTTGTATCTGTAGGTATTATCTCGTCAATACTATCCCGTAAATACTTGTACTTTAAAATTTATTTAATCTCAGTATGTTTTCTTTAAGAAATATTTCTTAAAGAACACTAAAATGGTTAAAGAAACGACAGGAATAATTTGAGTTAGAATAAATTAAGCCAAATGTAATATCTTAGTTTTACATTTTTCCTTTTTTATCTAATTAAGGTAAGGTATTTTAAATAAAAGGAAATTTAAATTAACTTTTAAATGATTTTACATAAAAAATAAAAATACATTTACTTAAAATTATTATTAAAAAAATATAAATGTTACAAGTATGAAATAATATTTTGTAAAATGAAGGTATGAAACTATTTTACTCTATTATAATATATAATGCACGACCAGTTCGATATAATTTGCGGTTTACAAAACAGTTTGGCACCGCGAATCGGTAATAAACAACGAATTTCAAATATACACTTATGTATAAGAGACATAATTAATTGCGATAATTATTAATGGCTTGTATTCAAATAAACCCATTTGTGTCATCATTACGGGAGAATTATTTACTGTCAATTTCCTTTTTAAATTTACTATTATATATTTTTTTAATTTTTAATCCTTATGATAATACTATTATCGAAATAAGAAAATATCAATGTACGTGTATGTTTATTGGTCTTTTACGCTGAAACGGACGGATGGATTATGATAAGGTTTAATACTTAAATATATTTTTACGACACGTTTGGCTCAGTTGGTAGTGACCCTACTTTCTGCGCCAGCGGTCGCGGATTCGAGTCCCGCTGGGGGCATTCATTTGTTGAGCACGAATGTTCGTACTCCAGTTATGGGCGTTAATATTTATAATATATATGTATTTAAAATTTATATGTCTAGTATATCTACAATCTGGTATCCGTAACACAAGCTTCGTACGCTTACGACGGAACAAGATAGCGCTGTTGTAATAATGTCCGAACATTATGACCTCTAAAATAAAGGTGCAGGATGCATTTTTTATTATTAATTTAACTGAATAAATCTAAATCAATTGATAATATGACTACAATTAAAACCTAAATCAGTAAATATTTTAATTATTGTCATTACTATTCATGATATATACTGTGGCGTCATCAACTTTCTTCCGGTCGAATCTTGGACCCTAAATGTCTATTTCTCGATTCAGTGAGGGTGCATCCACGGATAACAAGCTTCCTTTATAAACTACCGCAGAATATTTTGCTCTGAATACTCAAACTCAAAATGGAAAGCTCTTAGCTTCTAAATCATCAAATTTTCTAACGGTGATTTGAAATGGCCTGTAAAAAGATTATTATTTTTATATGGTTTAAGTAGTACCTCCTTTATTTACTCTGAAGTGTAGAGATCGGGGTGAAAAATTTGGAGAAATCAAAATAAAAGAGAATTAGAACGATAGAAACAAACAAATGAAGTTAAATAATTAAAAATAAAACAACCATTTGCACTCGCTGTTTAGGTTTTTGTTAACCAATTACTGCGAGTTTAACGTTATAGCTTTGGCTTAGCAAAACATTAGGTTTTCGTTACGTCCAAAAACGGCAAGAAGTTGAGAACATTACTCCTATGTTAGCTATATAATATGTATTAAATATCATAGAATTAAATTACAGTTTTTTTTAATATATAATTATTGTTTCTATCATATAACCTACATAACTTATTTACTGAACCAACTAGAATCACTGCTACTAGTGCTACATGTATTGATAATATATTTACAAATTGTAAACCATATTCTAAAGCTATTATTAATAAATTAAGCTCAGACCATTGTGGCCAGTTAGCTTCCTTTTCTTATTCTTTATTAAATGCCAAGAAAAATATTTCAAAAAAAACTTTTGTACCTATAAATACTACACGTATGGAGAAGTTTAGAGGTAATATTGTGGCTAAGCTTCCGTATTTATCTTATATTAATGACCCCAACTACTTATATAACTCTTTATTTAAATTAGTAAAAACTGAATTTTCTACAATATTCACTTCTAAAACAGTCAATTCAGGGGGTCTCTTGACATTTGGTGAATGGGCAACTCCTGGCATATGTAAGAGCAGGCAAAGGCTATATGAATTGTACAGTGAAAGAGCCTATAATCATAGTGTATCTTTTGCTTCTTTTGTAAGTGCCTACTCAAAAATGTTTAGAAGAGTATGTTCCATGGCAAAATCCTTGTATATTAAAGACAAAATAAGAAACGCGCAAAATAAAATCAAAATGACATGGAACATAATTGCTTGTGAAAGTGGAAGAGTCACAGATCGCAGCTTCGATTTTAAGTTAAATATTAATGATAATTATATTACCTCAGAACGAGAAGTTGCGTCTGAGTTTGAAAAATTTTTCACTGACATTCCACTTTCAACGACGCAATCACTTAATTCATCTCCCGACATTGCTGAATTTTTGCTAAAGGAAAACATTAAAGAATGTAATGAAATATTTAAATTTAAACCTGTAAGCCCCAAAGATATAATGGTAGCCTTCAGAAGCCTGGACGTCAAGAAAACAGCTGATTTATGGGGTATATCTGTAAAAGTTGTTAGTTCGGTAATCGATGTTGTTGCACCTCTTTTAGCTACTATATTTAATGACTGTATAGAACGTGGTGTGTTTCCTGATCTAATGAAACATAGTAAAGTTATTCCAATTTTTAAATCGGGTAGTACCCTAGACCCTAATAATTTTAGACCAATTTCACTACTCCCAACATTTAGTAAAATTTTTGAAAAAATCATACTCGGGCAAATGTTATTGCATTTTAATGCACACAATCTACTTCATAAGAAACAGTTTGGCTTCACAAAAGGTCGCTCCACAGCAGATGCTAGTGTTGAGCTAGTTAAAAATATTTTTGAGGCATGGGAGAGGTCGCAGGATGCTCTTGGGATATTCTGTGACTTATCCAAGGCCTTTGATTGTGTGCATCACGTGACGTTGATCAGGAAACTGCATCATTATGGGATTAGAAATAAGGCACTCAACCTTCTGAATTCCTATCTGAGTAATAGAATACAGAGGGTTGATGTAAATGGTAAGAGATCTCCTGGGGCTCCGTTAGATATGGGGGTTCCACAAGGCTCTATTCTTGGTCCATTTCTCTTTCTAGTTTACATAAATGATTTGCCATTTTTTGTGCAGGACAAACATGAGATAGTATTGTTCGCTGATGATACTTCACTTATTTTTAAGGTAAAACGTAATTTACTTGTGTATGACGATGTAAACGATGCTCTCTCAAAGGTTGTCTATTGGTTTGATTCGAATAATTTATTATTAAATAACAAAAAAACAAAATTAATAAAATTCACAACACCTAATGTTAAACTTGTTGATAATGGTGTAGTATTAGGCGGGGAAATATTAAAACCGGTACAGTCTACCAAATTCCTAGGTATTATCATAGATTCGAAATTGCGGTGGGATCTCCATATTGAGGAGCTAGCGAATAGGCTTAGCTCTGCAGCGTTCGCGGTTAAAAAAATTAGACTTCTTACTGACGTAGATACAGCTCGCATAGTATACTTTAGTTATTTTCATAGTATTATGTCATATGGAATCTTATTATGGGGAAATGCAGCTACCGTTAATGCAATTTTTGTCCTGCAGAAAAGAGCTATTCGTGCAATTTATAGTTTAGGTCCTAGAATATCATTAAGAGATAAGTTTAAAGAAATAAAAATATTGACTGTTGCTTCTCAATACGTGTACGAAAATTTTATGTATGTTCATAAAAATATACACGAATTTCCCAGAAATTGCGACATGCATACCATTAATACTAGGAGTAAACATAAACTTGTAATGCCTGTGACTCGTTTACGCCGAGTCAGTAATTCTTTTTATGGACAATGTATACGCTTATACAACAGGATCCCAGAAAACGTTCAAAAAGCTCCTATTGCCAAATTTAAAAAAATTGTGAAAGAACGTTTGTGTAGTAAAGGATATTATTCGATTAACGATTTTTTAGAAGACAGTACGCCTTGGGAATGATGTGATCGCCTCCAGGCTATTTCAACCAATAAAATTATTGTTCATTTCGACTTCCATTTAAAAAAATATTAAAACAGACAAAAAAAAAAAATTAGTCCCGCTGAGTTTCTTTCGCCAGTTCTTCTCAGGTCAGTGGCTTCTTCTTTCCGAACTGGTAGTAGACTCATGACGTTCAGTAAAAAATTGTAATAATTTTATGCTGAATAAAATATTTTGAATTTGAATTTTGAATTTGAATTTGAATTGCTAATGTAAGCAGTGCGTTTTAAGCTTTTAGGAAAAAATGTTTTTAATTATTTATAACACGAATATTTCGCCTTCCTTTTTTCTTCTAACCGTAAAATGCGAATAGTAAACAGTATTTCACGAAGCTTCCACTCAATCCGCACCCGATATTTCACTGAAAAGCCAAAATAAATCTATGTTAGAGGTGAGAGTCAAAGGTATGGGGCGACGGTTAATAATGTATAGAGTTTACTTTGCGTATTTGTATAGGGGACAATCTCATACTTTATTAATCTTTGAAGACCTATACTTTGATATGACTTCCTTTTACATATTTTATATAGAGCCAGAAATATTATTCACTTTATGTTTTACTAGCTTTGCTCGCGGCTTTATTCGCGTATTTTTTTTTGTATCCTTATATCCTACTCGAAATAACGGTAGTGATGTTAGATATATGCCTATAGGTACTTAACTTACTGAATATGCAGGCTTCATAATAAATAAAAAACGATCGGGTCTTACAGCAGTCGCGTATGATGTGTTACATTTAAATTTCAATTCAAATAAACCTTAAAATTTAAAAGAACAAAGTACTGAAATATTTATTTGAAAAAATATTCAGTATTAGTCCTTTTTTATGACCGTGACCTAAACTTTTTTCAGACAGTATCAATATCAATAATATTTAATAATGTAATACAATAGCGCGTGTTCATTGTCAACTCTAAAGCGCGCTTTTTCCGGTTGTTTCAGACTTCCGTCCCTTCTCACAAAATCACTCCCACACATTGCAGAAAAGTGGGAGAAAAAAGGTGTAACATCTTTTCTCTTCAAAAATTAAAATGGTTAGCTAACTTAAATAAATTGAAAATAATAAATAAAGCCGTAACTAAATCGGAACATAGTTTTATTGAAAATGTCGAATAATTTATAAAAAAATTAAAAATAATATTTTCATGGTGACATACCCACGACTTCCACATGGGACTTGACGCGGGCGGGTATTTACAGACTTCACGACTGATATATGAAGCCACACTTCCGGTGACTGTTAGAATAGACGCATTACTTAGTTTTTCGCTTCCCATTTACCAATTTAGGGCCATCGTTTGTTTTTTCGAGGAAAATGGCAGGATATATTATGTTTAATGCTATGACATTATACCGAATATCTTAGAAAACTTAAAATATAAACTATATTTACTTTTATAATTCCTTCCTTCATTTGTTGCATGTGCTATGCTGATTGCTTTTGAAATTGCTGATTAAATGAAAACAAAAAAAAAATTCAAGCTTTTCGTTTTTAATAAATGTAAAATAAGTAAAACTTATTTTTGAAGATATATTTATTTTTGAAGATATATTTTGTAACCGACCGAGATAGAATTAAGGCAAATTAATAAGATGCAATAAGAGTTTTTCAATTGAATAACATGAGTCTCATGACTCATCGTATAAACTAATTCCTAAAAAACCTGGTCAGCAAACTACTTGACTAATGATTTATTATAATATTCATTGATTTATTTTACCTAGTAATATTCTCCAAAAAAATGTAACTCAATATATTTTTTCCAAATGGTTCCACGATGATCCACATTTAAGAATTCGGACGGATTCAAGATGATTTTGATTACTAAATTACTTAAATACTGTTAAATTACTTAAATACTGTTAAATTACTTAATATTGTTTCAATTAAGATGTGCTGCATTTAATGCTTTTACATAGGTTTAGTTTATAAAAATAATTCATAACAAATTTCCTTCAATGGAAAATTAATATAGAAAATACAGATACCTTTTACGTTCATTTTTTTTTCAAATGTGGGCAGATCTATTATAACGCCTCACTTCTTTCGTTAATTGGACGTAGTAACTAGTAAGGTTTTATTTTTATATCGACGAGCTTTTCTATAAAACTTTTCAAATTTGCATCATAGTTTTCCCTGTTATTCAGTGTAATTAATCAGTGAATAAATCCTTTTATATATAGACATAATAATTCACAGAAATCATATTTTTTTAAGTTTATTATATTTCTGTCTATTTCTAAGCAATGAGAATTAAAGCCACGTTTAAAAGTAAAAAGTTACTATGTAATAAAGTTACACGATTCAAAATTGACCTATTTTTATTAATTGGAGTAAAAATCGGAGCCTGGCAAGAAAGAAATAGAAGTATTTGAATAATTTATATATCTATTACAATCATTAATCAAAAAGCAATACACAAATTACAAGCGATAGAGCCGTTAATACTGTAATTTCTCAAATAAATTCTCTTTAATTTTATCTAGATCCCTCTTACGACTGACGGGAGTGATAATTAGTATGATCGCGCTATTCTAAGCGTCCCTTTCGAAATGTAGCTAAAAATGGATGAAGCTTTCGAATGGCGTTTCGTGTCAAGTAATAGCCGTTTCTATTTTTTTAATTTTACGACTAGCGTAATCGTATGCTATTATATTTTTTAAACTTATTAACCGCTTAAAATACAAAAATATAATAAAGATATTACTGCGCTGTTATGTGATATTGAGTAACTTTTTGTAATATTTTACTAGCCAAACAAAATTGTAAATCAGATATAAAGTTTATGACACATCACAAACAGTCTTTGTAAAAAATAATGTCTATCCCCAGTTAATTACTACTTACGTGCTAATAGAATGCATTAACAAAACAGTAAACATTATCATAAGTTTAATTTTAAGATACGATTCATTTATCTGCAAATACAAGTAATCAATAATTCCCCAATACAATTTACCATCTAATTTATCTGTCTTCAAAAGAATTCCGAGGGTGGTGATAGGCGTCATTATAATTCTGTACTTCCTTTCCATAACAAAAATGGCTCAATCAGTCAAACGACGCGTCTATTTTTAACAAAACATATTCTATTTTTTGAATTTGCAAGTTATACAAATCAAATATTTTCTTTTTTTCATTTGAATCGAAGGCATCGTCATTTTTTAGTAGTAGTAAACATAATAGCTTTTAAATATTTTGTTTTAATTTAAGTATCTAAATAATATCATGATTTGACAACGTTGACATTAAAAACAGGTGTCTTGCTTGTATTTTAAGTCTCTACAATGCTTTACCGCTTCTAAAACTTTTTGAGCTTTCGAGAACACTCGTTTTATTTTTGCCTCAGGGAAAAATATTCTACGTAAACTGAACAGCTCTTTGAGGCTTTATTTCGGGAGATTTTCATAAGAACTGTTTATGCTGTTTGTTATAGTTGTAGCATTGTAAAGTTTTATTTGAAAGTGAAAAGTATTAATTTGTGAATTTAATGTAATGGCTATAATATCAAAGAGCTGTATATAAACGTTTTATTAAATTTTATTATACGTATTTACTGTATTTAAAGTAAGAATACGTAAACGTGCATTATGCTTAGAAATACTATTATGTTTATTCTACCATACCCTCCATTCTAAGCTACACGGTATGAGACACGTTTGTATGAAAATGTTAAGTAACAAAGGGATTGAATTTTAAATTAAGTTTGCGGCAGAACGTGTCCGTACTCGAATTTTGATTAGCATATTAGTGCTATGAATGATTAATAATTTGTTTGCTTTGTAAGAAATGAATGGATTTACTAATCAAACCAATGTTATATACCTGTTACATAAATGTTATTATATATACCTTCATTTAGTTACTTTATACAAACTTCTAGTACAATCAGTAGATTTATGCACTACTACGACTTGGTTAGTAAGATATATTGTCATTCTTATAAAAGAAAACATTAGCCTACCCTCAACTTTGCGTAACTCAATACGGTTTTCAAAGGGACAGGCAGAATAGATGGCCCGTCGTTTCTCGAACTCGAATTTGTGGATCTTCCGTGAGTTATTTAATTTGTTACTTCATGTAGATACTGTGTAGCGTGATTGATAGATTTAGACCGTACATTTCGTTTCAAGATTTTTTTCGGTTTCTTAGAATTTCAGTTAATTGGTACATGAAAAGCTTATAAACGTCAGTAAATTATAATTCTTAAAATATTATTAATAGATATTTATATATTGTTGAGTTTTGATAGGGTATCATACATTTTCTTAAATCCTTTTATAATAGTAAGAGAAGTACGAAGAAAAGTTTATTTGCTTCTTATTCACGAAGAAAATTCTTATATACTCGTTGTTATATAATAATTGGTAATAACTCAATTTTTGTACATGTTTAAATATGAATATATCAATATATAAATGTAATTGTTTTTAAAATGAAAAAAATAATACCTTAAATTTTTTCTTGCTGTAATGTTTTATTACAAATCGCCAAGCAGAAATTTCATTCATCAAAATAAATCCAAATAGAAGATTTTCCAAATAGCAAAATATTCCAACACTCGCTTGTCACATCCAGCTAACACCATGCATCTGCATCCCCGCGGGAGAGGGCGCCATCGATCCGCCCCGTGCATGTCCTGTGCAGTCGCGATTTGTACGTCCGACGTACGCCCGCCCGCCGCGAAGCCTTTTTAGGCGGGAACTGTTTACGTCTTTACTGTATCACTGACATTAGATAAAAATTAATGAAATAACATTAATGTTTTGTGACAATATTTAGGCTTCTATATTTTGTGCATTAAACTTATAGGTAGTGTAGTGTTTTGAAACTTAATTAATAAGTTGGTGTTTTGGGTGGTTTGTTTTCTATCTAACAATGGCAATTCTATGGCATATTTTATTCATATTTAATGGCTTATATTTTTACTGTATTCTAGTATTTTATTATTTTAAAATTATATGTTATAATAACATAGAATATTTTAAATATAATTTATTTTGATATCATATAATATGTAGTATATTTATGTATATCTGTATTAAAATGGATGATAAATTCGAATAATTGTTTTTTTGTTTAATAACTTACTAAACGTCATACAACAGCAGTCATAAAAGGGTTTAGTTTACAGTATTCACAAATTTCTCATACCTCAATAGCTTTAGCTGTATCTTCATAGATCTACGGTTAAAATCGACCTGCATAACAATTTCCATAAATAAAGTAAACTTGGAAACTTTATTTATCTTCCCCAAAATTTACCGGTCTCGTTTGTTATGAAGTTCATTACAAAACGACTAATATTGTGGATAAATTTGGTTTTATGCCAAAAGGGAGAAATGGTTTATAAGGCTGAAGTTTTCACCCCGAGGCATCGTGTTTCAATTTATTTGTTTCATTTCCTCGAATGCTCAAATTTTATCGTTTAACATAGTCACGTTCTAACAATAAACTTTTTATATATTCTTTATATAATATTATTAAATTTATTATTAATATTATTGAAAAAGGCAACTATCATAGTTGTTTACATTATTCCTTATTCAGCTCTTTCAAACGTCCCACTGCTAGGCACGGGCCTTCCTTCATTAAGAGACCATAGTCCACCACGCTGACCAAGTGGCAGACTACATGTCTTGTGCAGTCACAAGAAATGTGTTTTTCGAAAACCTAGAAAGTTTTCGAAAGTTATTTGTCTTTCAACTTTCTAGGTTCTCTCAGACATGAAGGTTTCCTCACGATGTTTTGGTAATCATGTTACTGATTTGAACCTGCTTTTACAAGTTTTATGTAGATATTGTATGATAATATACAGCAAAACGCTCAGTATTAAAAAAGTTCAAAATTAATATTACATTGTATCTATAATGCGATTTAGCATGGTATTTTGAAGCCTTTTTGTATCAGAAAAGGCATTTCTCCATAAGTAACATGCCAGGGCGATTAATCTGGCTCCCTTCTCTAATCCTCTACACGCGAGCCCGCACCGAATTACGGCCAATATAATTTTATTAATTAATTTAATATTATCTCATATCTGTGTCGTGTTTCGTTCACGTATTATAAAGTTAATTATATTAATTTTTGTTAAAACATAAATTATTATTCATTTAAATAATGCGAGCTAGCATTTAAAATACTTATAGTAACATGAAGAAATCTATTTCTTAACCCGTGTGGCTTCAAGCACGTGGTAATGTCTACTTAACGATTGAAAACTATAAAACAAAAATAAATTTATGGACATGTCGTAAATGTCTTCCAGTAATCAATTAATTATAAAATGAGCCCGGAAGCTAGCGGAGGCTGGGTCGTTTCTTCCCGAAAGGATACATATAGTCAAAATGTTTATAATATATCCATATGTACATGTATGCAGTATATATCTACTTGGACGTATGTATGGTTAATGGCTAGGACAAATCGGAAAGTTTATCAAACAGTCATTTATCATTTCGGATACTTTTGGAGTAATATATTTGCATATGTTATACCTACAACTTTCTAACTGTTTATATTAGATAACTTTTTAAAAGTTATATTAACAAAAGGTATAATTTTGCATTTGTTCCGTGGCAAAATTTTGTTCCTTGGTATAATATTACTTATTAATTTAGGTCCTAAAATGAATTTTAACTTTAGGTATTTTATGTGGTCTGTTACATTTTTAAAACTTCAAAAATAAACACAAACAGATTTTAAATAAAGACACGGATTATATCTAAAAAAGAATAAAAATTGGCTTTACGTATAACCGGTAGAAGTAATGGTAAGTTAATATTAAAATTATTTCAGAAATTTATTCATAAAACTTTTGTCACAGCTCATAAGTTATGTAAAATATTTATATCAATTTTAAGCTTCTTAAAAATGTCTTATAGAATTTATAACATTAGCATAAACAGGAAGTATTATAATAATGTACATCTTGGGCGGCCATGACCGATTCGTTGAGTGAATAACAATTATCTACGCCAATATATATTATACAATGTATAAACGTCGTGCAAATAAATCGGGAATAAATATTTTTACTACATTTAAATCCAACAAATAGACATTAAGTCGTGATAAAGATTCTCTGCTTGAATATGAAATTGAACGAAAGGAACGAACGGAATAATGTTCAATAATCTATACCGATTTCAAAAAGAACAGGCTGATACTTATATCATATATGTATAGATAAGACTGAAGTATAAAATATATACTAGATAATAATATTTATCCAGGCGTGGACTTGAAATATGACGACTCAAATGTATAAAGCAAATTAAATTGATCTTTTGGTTAAAACTCAGTCGGGTATGAATCAGATTGTACTAGAAGATATTTTTTTATGGTTAGTAATTAGATATTTAAGGCCATGTATTTTTTTGTTTTGGTAAAGTAATATACTGTGATATCTTATATCTTAAATATTTTTTGTTTACTTTAGTCTCAGACATGTAGGTAAAACGTGAAAAGAATGTCACTAATAAAAAAATCAAGAATACTTGATGTTTGCCTTGATAAGTTAGACGATAATGTTTAAAAAGTTATTAATATACTGAAATTAATTTCTTTAGCTTTTTTTTTGAAGATATCTTAGTAATGTGTGTCGTGACTTCTCTTTGATATGCCACAGCTACTTAACTTTGCTGTATGTTAATGATTGTGTACAACTGATAATTAATACGAGTATATGTAGTACGTATCAGGTTTCAACTTTTGATTTTCAAGCTTCTTGCAAGCTATCATATGTTGTAGATCATTCTATAACCAAAAATATAATCATAAACCTTTAAATTATTGTGAAATTAAAATAACAAAATGTACCAATCAGATAAAGCTCTACCACATTTCACACGTCAGATATACTAAGCTCACTAACTGATCCCCACTTTGTGCTAAATAATCTGGTAATTGCCCCACGTCCAGCAAAGGGCTATTTGCATTTTAATGAGGTGTTGATTTGAAATAATGCTTAGCGTGCATAATTACATACGTGAAGATTTATAGGTTCACATCATGTAACTAATTCTTTTTAATCGGCAAAATTGTACGAGTAACATTGGTCGTTTTAACGTTTTTAGTAAAAGAGGTTATCTGATTATTTAGTATTTGCTTTAAGATAAAAATTAAGGCTATCTCAAGTGCAAAAACATGCACGTTTTTATTAAATACAACAATTTTAGTGATTATTTTATATAATTTTATTTTTTTTTATAATTTCATTAATATTATGTATTTTGAACTGACAATAGAAGGGTGAGCTTGCGTGAAATATAAAACCTCAAGAAACTTCTTCTGAAATAAGTCTCCCTCTAGTTTGATTAAGAGCAAATGGAAAGGTGTAATGTTACGTTAGTATAACAGTTAAATGAAATATACGAATATGAAATGAATTTTAAGCTGCATTCTTAGATTAAAGTAAAAACATAATAAACTATTGTCGTAGATAGCTTCCTTCTTAAAGCCTGCTATTTCTTACACATTCCACTAACTTGGTTAATAAATCCTATTTAAATTATGTTGATCCTACTTACCCAGTGAACGCAGACAATAAGTCGTATTGGACCAAACCTACCGCATTGACTCTACCTAGAGACGTGTAATAGAGTCCGCTTTCATGCTTATTTCTTAAGCAATAAGGATGTTAATAGTTTAATGTGATGGATCTCTATGACAGTTATTTGGGAGCAAAAAGGGTTCCCTTGGGTTCAGAAACATAATTCGGTTCTTGACGCGACATCTTAATTAAAGTTGCCGTGTCACTACGCGGGTTACCGCTATATTGTGTAATCAACTCTTCTTATGATTTATACTTTGTATATGTGATTAATATCATTTCGTATATGCATTCTGTAATTAAAATACAGCTAAATGTAATTGATAAATCGCGTACAAAGTGTAAACTTCTTTTGATCGTTGATGTTATAAAGACTTGTTTATAGTTTTTTAACTCTATAAAGTTAGCATATCAGTTCCACTAATTAACTTCCTAGACTAACATTAATTTGGATGTTTAGAATTCCTTTCAAATTTAGGAAGCCATCAAAGGGATTTCTTCGCGTGTTATTTCCTGTTTATTTCCGAATACAATAGTTAGTAAATAGTTGTAAAAATAACTCGCGGGCGGATTGTCAAGTTCACACTCGTATGGGGTACGCGGCTATTTTTGAATGAGTAGTTATAGAAGCATTACCTTTTTTCACTGTTGACATCTACCAACGGTACAAATAAGTTCGTTGAACTGAAATGACAGAGAAAGATCACTGAGTTCCTTAACAGAACATGCTCGATTGATTGTAAAATACGATCTGGAATACTTGGAAAGGGTAGAGTTGTCGCGGTAATGGATACTAATGCTTAAATAGAATATTCAATATTCCTATATGTAAGATATTATATTATATATAAAGGTATTTTGTATTTGATAGAATATGTTCTTAATATAAGTTATCAAAAGATCAAACGTGTCATTTTACAGATACATTCGTATCTAAGAATCTTCTTTTATAATTAAGAGAAAATGGTTTTCTTTTTCCCCCTTCTAGCGGTCAATTCTACAGGATTTCTATATGTCATCTTCGATTCGTCATGTCATCGAAATGTAATAAGTTCCCCTCTTATTGAGAACTGAGAATATCGAGTTACTTGATATATTCGTACCTGAAGTTGTTTCTTACTTACTTACAAATAAATTATCAAGATTTTTTTTTCTTAATATTTAAACTGAAAATGTATTCATCCTTGATATTGATGAGATTTAATAAATAAATATTTAGGTATATGACGTTTTACGACTTAATTAAAAGTTAGTTTTATACTGGTCATAACGTAATAAATGACGGACAGTAGTATAATTTTCAAATCGTGCCATATACAAAATGGTGGTGGAACTTTAGCAAAAGGACTTCCGTTTGTATTTATGACTGCGATAATATTGTTACGTAGGATTGACCGCCTGCACCCTTACAGATAATACACGGCCCATCTACTCTGCAAATCTGAAATGCAATAAAAGAAAACGTGAACTCAAAAAAGTTAAAGGTGTTTTTATAAAGCCTCTATTAATTTTCATATATCATTTATAAGTATTTATATCTTTGTCATTCTTTACATAACTCAATTTATATGAAATTAAGTTTCTCTTCAAAATAAGCTAGCGCTAGTATAATTTGATTACCATTTTTTGAAAGGTATACTTCGTAGCGAAGTAAGATGACAGTTAAATTGCTGTAAAGTTGGGTGCGTGCTAATAAATAGAAGGGGAGCTATCCAACTTTGAAGTAAAGGTAATTAGAAATTAATATTTAAAAATAAATTAACAATGTTATATATTTTGCATTAAATATTAAAATAAATATCGTTGAGCTGAACCAATATATTCCATATCAGGAGTGAATAGTAAGTCTTAAACTGCTATAAGTAAAACTTTCGAGTTCGGGCTCATTTGATTTATTTCGACAAGTGCCAATCGTTAGAGTTGCTAAAGAGTGTGTTTTTTTTGGTTTTATTACATAATTAATTCAAAATTCAAATGTTTAATTCATAAATTAAAGGAACATTTAAAGAATAAAGACGGCTTTTATATTTTTTTACGATTTATTATTTTAAATATTCTGCTCAATTATTCTTTATATAAAATAGATATAAACGAAATAAAAAGCTAACAATAAATTGTAAGAAATTCTTTGATGAGTGCTATTCAGTATGTAAGGCCTGTAAGCCCTGTGTGCTTGCCGAAAGAGTTTTTCAAACTTACATCTACAAATGTCTTATTTAATAATGAACTTTTGTGCTCGGTAATAAAGATCTTTTTAGTAATTTGTACTGTTAAGATAAGGGTACAATGTTTACCCACGCACTGCGATCGATCGGCTTCCGCGTGAAAATTGCAACTCTGTAAGGCTTTCACTTGCCAAACTGAATAACTGAAACGAAACTAAATTGAACCTGTTACATATTTACTAAAATATCTTCTTCTGAAAATATTAAATTATAATATTTATTCAATATATTTAATTATAATCTAATTGATAAGGTTTGGCAAAAGCTTCACATATTTATGTAATTTATTTACACATATTCTTTTTCAGAATCTCACACGAAAAATTTATAAGTAATATACTGTATACATATTGTTACATATAAGTATGTATTATAAGTAAACCATATTCTATATACATATTTACGAGCAGGTAGTGTATTATATTATTAATCGATATAATTTATATTTTGCCATAGAAATGCATTTATTATGCATTTATATTTATGCAATTAGTGAAATACTAATTTGAATTCTTAAAGAAAGTTAAAGAAACTAACATTTTAGTAAATATATGAACTTAGTGTGACAGAAGTAATACATGGAGCGAAGATTCATGAAATCCCATCGCACAACAATACCAAATAGTTTTAAAATCCCCGAGCCTTACGAGTTTTACAACAAAGCCACCCCCTTCGTACAACGCACACTATTATTTGTTGCCGATGAAAATTCAGGACCAAAACCCAGTTCTAGTGCTCCAGAAAACTTAGAAAGCGTGCAAAATGCTTCCGAAGAACCGAATACATCGAAATCAAGCGAAACCCAAGAAAAATCTCCAAAAAAGAGTTCATTTTTCTTCTCCCCATCGAAAAGTTGTAAGATTCATGGTCGCAGCTTTTTCCGACTTCAGACGAGCCCTAAGAAAAAGGTCGAAAGTGATGTGGCTTCGGAAAACAAAGCAGGGGCGCCGGGGAGTTTGATAAGCTATGCCCCTGGCTGGTCCCTCAAGGGCGAACATCTTATGAAATGGCAAGCCTCTGGGAAGACAACTATTGAGGTAAACATTTCTATAAGCATTTACTGGAAACAATAAGTTACTTTAAAATCATATTCATACTCGTATGTCGGCAAGCAATCTTGTGTAGTCTATGTCATGTATAGAAAACTATACGGACTAACTATCTTTTATAAATAATGCCAGTTTTAGATGAAAGCTAACGTCTTTTTATAAATAACCTTTTATATGTTGTGTATGTAAAAAAGTTTCTTCAATATTTATGACGAAGAACATTATCAATGCACTTAAATTACGACAGAATCAATCAATTTCTTAGAAACAAATATGATTTAGTTTATGTATACTATAACGATATAATAACATGTATTACCTATCTCTAGAAAGCCATAGCAAGCTTCCAAGCCTCCTAACTGTTCACCACTTTTCATGTTTTTCAAGCGGAAACCATTTATCTTATAAAACATTTCAGATCCTTGCAAAGAAGAAATTTGCGAATAAATCTATGCAGAGGGTGAAAGGGGGCGTAAGACGGTTAAGAAAAAAATAGAATTTGTAATTTATATTCGCCCTCAGGTGCATTAGACCAGGCTTCTATTATTAAAATCATTACTGGTCATTTACGTTTTTGAAATAAATATAATACGCGTATGTATAAAGAAATACATATTATAAATGGAAACACTGCATGACTGGAGTACAAAAAATTGTGCTCTTTCCACAAATGAAGCCCCCAACGGGACTCGAACCCGCAACCACTTCCACAGCAAGTAGGGTCACAACAACTGGTCCAAACGCGTCGTTAAGTTGATTTATAGCTCTTGTTCCTAGACCCATTCATGACAATAATTAATAATAGTGCCAAATCATTAGCGCTTTAAGAACTACGTATGATGAACGTTCGTACGATTGAACATTACATACACCATTGCAGATGCAATAGCGCGTGAAGCGGCGTTTTCGTATTATGGAACCATTTGTCTCTCGCTGACTGATGCTGAATAGATTAAGCCAAAACTGAATCAATTTGTGTGGAAACAATGCTAGTGAATTTGTAATTACGCAGATTTGGATGATTAAAGCATATGAGGGATTTGAAATATTTTAGGTAGTTTTAATATAAAAAAGTGCAAGTTAGTACTCTGAACCAAGGATTCTATATATACCTATTTGATAGAGATGAGTTATGTATTCACCAATAAAAGACTGGAACATATTATTATACTACATTTATTCATGTAATCAGCCTTTTTTAACAACCCACTGTTTAGCGCGAGCCATATTGCCATGGGAATTAGGGCATAATTCACCATAACGCCCACTTAAATCCTTTAAGTACTAGGGTACACTATTAGAAAGCATATTAGAAGCAAAAATAAGTAATCGTTTTACAATAAATTTAAGATAGTCATTGTGCGATGCGATTGATATAACTAAAAATTAAACAAAAATTACGTAAAATAGTAATTATTCATTTTCAGATCTCAAATCATTTTTTCAGATCTCAAAGTTTTGATTGTAACACTTTGCTTATAAATAATTTTTAAATATTAATAAATTTACATAAAAAATCAACAATTCGTAAAAAAGGCATTAACAGTTGATAAATCTGTATCTCGTATAAAATAAATATAAGAAGATTCTGTCAGCGAATATTACAAGATTCGTTCCGACATTTTGCCCCACAATAATATCGAATTAGCCGGCTCGCCACCCCCGCCTTTCTTTTTGTTAGCAAGATGGAAAAGTAGCCAGATTAATATTGTAAATGTCATTTTACAGAAGTAATACGAGTACATATAGCTGTTTGTATTCTCTGTGCCTTATTACTGCGTCTTCCGAAACTTTAAATGACAATAGTTTTATTTGTTAGAAGATATAATAACAACTGAACGTTTAACTTAATAAACGTTGAAATATCTTAAATTTAATAAAATTAATAATCTATTTTATTTGCATAAATCGACTTTAAGGTGCTTTGTCACTAAAAAATAAACATTTAAAATGAAATATTATATTAATAAATATTATATACGTACATACACACAGTAATTAAAATTATAAATATAAGTACTAAATATTTATGAGTTAAAATAACTCTGTATTAATATGATGATTGCACTAAATATACTTACAACCTACTGAAGTACTCGGAAGAAAAATTATCAAGAATTAGCACATAGAGTGTAGAGGCTAATTTTAAGTTAACGGAAAAGTCTTAGATTAAATACTAAATAAATAAAAAATAGTATTTACTCAAAATATTATTGTAATTGTAGTATGTATTTTAATTCAATAGTGCATATTCATAATATACAATATATTATATTCACTCCGACAAAACATTGTGGTAGGAATACCGCATGCCGAACTTTACCATTGTGTTCTCAACAAACCGAGCAAACCAAAGTACATTTTGCAAAATTAACTCAAAGCTGTAAGTTTCGGAGGTTCCATTTCAGATAGAATATCTAAAGTATCATTCACAAAACTCTACATAGTTCTTACTTTCCTGAACAGAGAGGTCAAAATGTATGAAATTAAGTGACGTATCGTCCTTAAGCGGATTTGAATATGTATGAGAAATAGGAGGTACGCATGTGTGACTGATATTAGGGGTACGGTACAAGAGATGTCATGTGTAAAATGAAATCGTTGTTATCGACTCGTCAATAAACAGCTTATGTTTGTTTGGTTAAAGTTGTGCAATGATATTATAAGTAAAAAGGTGTAGATACGTTACCTAAACGACATTCTATCTTCAAAAACGGCACACTAAGCACACATGAATACAGAATAACTAAAAATATTGCAATAACACACTACATTACGATTATATATGAGTACTTTGAGAAAGTATTGGAAGAAGTTTTGTTAAAATTAAATATTTCTAATAAGGTTATTATTGTATGTGGAGATTTTAATATTAATTTATCAGATAATTCTAATATAAGTCTTAGATTTAAATCTATGCTTCTATCATATAACCTACATAACTTATTTACTGAGCCAACTAGAATCACTGCTACTAGTGCTACATGTATTGATAACATATTTACAAATTGTAAACCATATTATAAAGCTATTATTAATAAATTAAGCTCAGACCATTGTGGCCAGTTAGCTTCCTTTTGTTATTCTTTATTAAATGCCAACAAAAATATTTTAAAAAAGTCTTTTGTACCTATAAATACTACACGTATGGAGAAGTTTAGAGGTAGTATTGTGGCTAAGCTTCCATATTTATCCTACATTAATGACCCCAACTACTTATATAACTCTTTATTTAAATTAGTAAAAACTGAATTTTCTACAATATTCACTTCTAAAACAGTCAATTCAGGGGGTCTCTTGACATTTGGTGAATGGGCAACTCCTGGCATTTGCAAGAGCAGGCAAAGGCTATACGAATTGTACAGTGAAAGAGCCTATAATCATAGTGTATCGTTTGCTTCTTTTGTAAGTGCCTACTCAAAAATGTTTAGAAGAGTATGTTACACAGCAAAATCCTTGTATATTAAAGACAAAATAAGAAATGCACAAAATAAAATCAAAATGACATGGAACATAATTGCTTGTGAAAGTGGAAGAGTCACAGATCGTAGCTTCGATTATAAATTAAATATTAATAATAATTTTATTACCTCAGAACGAGAAGTTGCATCTGAGTTTGAAAAATTTTTCACTGACATTCCACGGTCAACAACGCAATCTCTTAATTCGTCTCCAGACATTGCAGAATTTTTGTTAAGGGAAAACGTTAAAGAATGTAATGCAATATTTAAATTTAAACCTGTAAACCCCAAAGATATAATGGTAGCCTTCAGAAGCCTGGACATCAAGAAATCAGCTGATCTATGGGGTATATCTGTCAAAGTGGTTAGTTCGGTAATTGATGTTGTTGCACCTCATTTAGCTACTATATTTAATGGCTGTATAGAACGTGGTGTGTTTCCTGATCTAATGAAACACAGTAAAGTTATTCCAATTTTTAAATCAGGTAGTACCCTAGATCCTAATAACTTTAGACCCATTTCAGTACTCCCAACATTTAGTAAAATTTTTGAAAAAATCATACTCGGGCAAATGTTATCGCATTTTAATGCACACAACCTACTTTATAAGAAACAGTTTGGCTTCACAAAAGGTCGCTCCACAGCAGATGCTAGTGTTGAGCTAGTTAAAAATATTTTTGAGGCATGGGAGAAGTCGCAGGATGCTCTTGGGATATTCTGTGACTTATCCAAGGCCTTCGATTGTGTGCATCACGTGACGTTGATCAGGAAACTGCATCATTATGGGATTAGAAATAAGGCACTCAACCTCCTGAATTCCTATCTGAGTAATAGAATACAGAGGGTTGATGTAAATGGTAAGAGATCCCCTGGGGCTCCGTTAGATATGGGGGTTCCACAAGGCTCTATTCTTGGCCCATTTCTCTTCCTAGTTTACATAAATGATTTGCCATTTTTTGTGCAGGACAAACATGAGATAGTATTGTTCGCTGATGACACTTCACTTATTTTTAAGGTAAAACGTAATTTACATATATACGACGATGTAAACGATGCTCTCTCAAAGGTTGTCTATTGGTTTGATTCGAATAATTTATTATTAAATAACAAAAAAACAAAATTAATAAAATTCACAACACCTAATGTTAAACTTATTGATAATGGTGTAGTATTAGGCGGAGAAATGTTAAAACCGGTACAGTCAACTAAATTCCTAGGTATTATCTTAGATTCGAAATTGCAGTGGAATCTCCATATTGAGGAGCTAGCGAAGAGGCTTAGCTCTGCAGCGTTCGCGGTTAAAAAAATTAGACTTATTACTGACATAGATACAGCTCGCATAGTATACTTTAGTTACTTTCATAGTATTATGTCATATGGTATCTTATTATGGGGAAATGCAGCTACCGTTAATACAATTTTTGTCCTGCAGAAAAGAGCTATTCGTGCAATTTATAGTTTAGGCCCTAGAGTATCATTAAGAGATAAGTTTAAAGAAATAAAAATATTGACTGTTGCTTCTCAGTACGTGTACGAAAATGTTATATATGTTCATAAAAATATACACGAATTTCCCAAGAACTGCGACATGCATAGTATTAACACTAGGAGTAAAAATAAACTTGTAATGCCTGCGACTCGCTTACGACGAGTCAGTAATTCTTTTTATGGACAATGTATACGCTTATACAACAGGATCCCAGAAAACGTTCAACAAGCTTCTATTGCCAAATTTAAAAAAATTGTGAAAGAACGTTTGTGTACTAAAGGATATTATACGATTAACGATTTTTTAGAAGATAGTACGCCTTGGGAATGATGTGATCGCCACCAGGCTGTTTCAACCTATAGAATTATTGTTAATTTCAATTTAATTAAAAAAGAAAAAGAAAAAACACTAAGACAAAAAAAAAAAAAATATACATTAGTCCCGCTGAGTTTCTTTCGCCAGTTCTTCTCAGGTCAGTGGTTTCTTCCTTCCGAACTGGTGGTAGACTCATGACGTTCAGTAAAAAATTGTAATAATTGCATGCTGAATAAAATATTTTGAATTTGAATTTTAATTTGAATTAGTCGTCAAAATAGGATGGCATGATTCAAGTATCGCCAGTGAAAAAGAGACAAATATAATTCTCGACAGTGCGTCGTCAACGCGTTGGTAGGCCAATAGCCTAGTTTTAGTGTGCCACTTTTTGAGCGCGTATGACTTATCTACACCTTTTTTCCTAGTATATCAATGTAGTTGTGGTTATAGTATAAGTCCCGATTATAAAGTTATATATTCATTATCACTTTAAAATATGTTGCAAAGAAAAATGAAGCCATGCTTTAGGAATTTATTGATTTTAATTATTTTCTGTCAAATCGCTTTTCAAATCACAACATAAATTAATGAAACCTATTTTGTTGTGCAAGGCTATTTCGGATACAATATTTTTGTTATTACTTCATTTTGATTCATCATCATCATCATCAGCCCTTTTTAACGTCCCACTGCTGGGCACAGGCCTCCCTCAGTACGAGGGGGATTAGGCCATAGTCCACCGCGCTGGCCTAGTGCGTGTTGGCGGACTTCACATGTCTTTCGAAAACTTGCTAGGTTTTCTCAGACATGCAGGTTTCCTCACGATGTTTTCCTTCACCGTAAGACAAGTGGTAATCAGGATAGAAATGATTCGCACATGCAAATATCAGAGGACCACAAGCGACGCGTTACCGCTGAGCTACGACTGCCTATTTTGATTATTCTTAAATAAAAATAAATTTATTTGTAAACTTTGAGTTTTTTTTAATTTTAGCACATCAAAGCAATATACGGAATACCACTATCTTACAAATGTTTCTAGAATAATATTATTTTTATAAAGTAATCACGTCCCAACAATTGTTTGTAGTCGCATCAGTTATTCACCCTATTCTGCCAATATATATTTTCAAGACGCGTTCAAGGGGCGATAGATAAATAATACTGATGTTGCTGTAGAATTGAGATAAATTGATGGCTATTTGTTAACAAATATCCACTTTCCTAAATGAATATCTTAAAATAATGTAGGTACGTATATAAGAATGGATAGAATAATGAGATAGTGGGATAAGTGGGGAGTGGAGTGGGATTTGAGACGGTGCGAAAATTATTATTTTGATTTTTTAAATTTATTCTTACAAATTTAACTTAAGGTCATTTTATTTTGTTATTTTAAGAAATTTTATCACGTTAATTATATAATTTTAATAAAATCAATAATATTAATATAGAAACTATAGAGATAGCGTAGATAAATAAAATTCAAATGTCTATTCGTAGCATCCACATAGCAGCTTTTTAATTAAAGTAGTAAAATAATTATAATTATACATATAATACTAGCGGACCCGACAGACGTTGTCCTGTCTACAATCAACAACTATTATGTCCAAAATCAACAACTACTAATAAATTAAAAATTAATTAAAAAAACATTGTCCAGCGGATAAAATTGTGAATCTAAACCATTCCCAGATCCCCTTGAACACACACAAAAAATTTCATCAAAATCGGTCCAGTCGTTTAGGAGGAGTTCAGTCACATACACACGCACACAAGAAATATATATATTAAGATAGGCAGTGGTAGCCTAATGGTAAAGTGCTCACTTACGTATCTGAGTGAAGCAGTTCATGCGCGAATCATTTCTAACAGGATTACCACTAGTTTTAAGATGAATGAAAATATCATGAGGAAACCATCATGTCTGAGAGAACCTAGCAAGTTTTCGAAAGACATGAGAAGTTTGCCAACCCGCATTTGGTTGGTATTTTATATACAACGGTCATTTAGGGACGTGCTTAAGCTAAACTAGAGTAAGTCAATAATGAAACATTAATTTAAAATTTCAACTGTATATTAACAAAATAATAAAAAAAAAGTAAAAGATTTAATTTCAAGGATATAATCTATTTATACTTCAATAACACATTAAGCAAATAAGTAAACAAAATAAGTTCGTTGCTCAGTTAATTCTGAGGCAGCTTATTAGTCGGCTAATTATAAAAAGGAAGTAGTTAGGGCGCTGCGGAAGAAGGGGACTCAGCTTCTGCTAGTGACAGGACGCTCTTTGATTTTCGTGCCTGAATTACAAAGGCTTGGTCTTATCGTGTACCTTCCTATATGGTGGTGAATATTAATTTGTTGTCTAAATGTGATACGTAACCCTTTTTTGCTATAATTTAGTGTATAACAAAGAGTCAAGTCTTAGTAAATAAGTAAATTTTTAATGCTTAACAATTACTTATTTAAAACGCTAAAAATCTAATTAGGGCGTACTGGCGTTAAATTTATACATAATCTAGATTCAACGACTGCATGGAAGAAATGATCGATTTTTCTTTCGATTTTTCGCTGTCTTAATTGAAATGTACCTTTTGTAAAACTCAAATATCTTTTATAAATCGAATTATTTCAAGCATATAAAGTTCATAGACATACTTTTATGGCGCTATAAAGTTGTGTATATATGTAGTAGAATTGTAGTTTAACGATTCAATAAGTTAATCTATGACGTCAGCCTTGCGATGTTAAGGCCAGGGACATCGTATAAATTGTCTGGAATGTTCGGATTGCGGACAGGTGAGCTGGTGGTCCTCCCAAAATTGCATTGGAATGCATTGCTGCGGATGTGTAACGAACCTTATAGACGTGCAGACTACAAGAGCGACAGAATATTTCTACGTTCTTAAATAAGTAGTTTAGCTCAAGCTAGTTTCAATAGGTTTAAGAAAATTTTACTTTTATAAATAAGTACTAGTGGTCGCGCAGTGGTCGAAATTCGACCATAATTAAAAACTAATAATACTCGTACATCTATATTATTTATAAAGCTGAAGAGTTTGTTTGTTTGTTTGTTTGTTTGTTTGTTTTCAATGAATCATTTGATTTGAATGAATATCTTACGAGATATCTTAGTTTTAACATAACTCCGCCACAAAATAATGATCACCGCGTGCAAGACGCGGCGGTGGCGAGGGAGGGACGCAAAAAAGAATTTGGTTTCCAGTCTTTAGAACGCGAGCGAAGCTGCGGGAAAGGCTAGTATTGTAATAAATGATTTTAATACGGTTATGATTGACATTTAGTAAGACTATAGACAAATAATATTAAAGAAAAACAATATTAATCTATTCTCAATTTGACCACAGACTTTAACAATAAACAAAAGAGTATAACATGCGTTTGTGTCAAATACATTGTGTGTACAGTGTGTACTGTTTTTTTTATTGTTTTAATGTATTTTTTATGCATAATTAAAATAAATATTAGCATATTCTGCACTCCGTCTCTATATAAGCTACTTATAACTTGCGAAATTTCATACCCCTCCGTCCGCGCAATTTTCGTAAAAAGGGGTACAAAGTTTTTGCTTCACGTAGAGGTTTACCTACCAAAAATATGAATATAATAATGATAAGAAGAGATTTTTTTAAGTTTACCTACTTACTGGAAATTTATTATGTATTCACATAATAAGTAACTGTGATAAGTAATAATTAATTGGAAAGAAATTTCATTTATGAAAAATAAAAAAATGGTTGCCTGTAAAGTCGGTTTTACGGCCGAAGATTTTACGTGACAACGTCTTTTTCTCGGTAGAATATTTATTGATATGAATATAATTAAATTGCACAATAGGAACAAGGAATTGAATGAAAATAAGAATTGCACAAATTTTAACTATAGAAATATACTTTAATAGTTGAGTGGGAGAGAGACGCAAGGCATTCGGCGGGCCTCTCTCTCGTTCGGTGACTCATCGTAACGTTACCGAGCGTTACACTTTTTCATAAGTGACTCCCAGCCGCAACCTAATTTAAGACGTTGTCACGTCAAAAACTGTTAATAAAATTATCGGTAGGAAACTTCACAAACATATTATACATAATATATTCAAAACTAAAGGATTAAAAAGGATCAGAGAAAGGAAAAGCCACCCAAAAATCAATATTTATAACTCTACTATGATAGTTTTATCTAAAAAAAATTAGTGAGAAACATTAAACGTATCTAAACTAAGTACTGCCAAAGTCTGTATTACAACTTCTGTACATGTAACGTGTTGAGAGGGCTTTATGGCAAGTTCCATTTAACACGGGATCGTGAACATCTTTTATACCTACAAGCGTTGAATTAATTTGGGCTGACGTACTCTTGTGAGCAATTTAACGAATTTTACAAACGAAACAAAGTTTTTAATTAAATCTGTATATATAATTTTTTGCATAATATTATTGTAATATTTGTAATAATAATACATAGGCTTTATCTATATAGGCTCCAATGATCAATCATAATTTTAATATTTGAACCGTTAACGAAAAAAATGTCTAGGCGCAATAAAATTGACCAAAACGAAATGAGTGAAATATTTCCCCATTTTCATAAAAGAACAGAGTTCTAGCGTAATGGATGCAACAATTCGATACGAAAGTCTGTCTTTTCAGCGGAACCGTTTATGAGGGGAAACCGTGCAAAACCCTTGTTATTCTTACATTATGGCGAACAAAACGTACGTAAAATGTATTTTTTCCTTTGTTTAAAAGCAATGAGAGAAAAATGGAAAAAAAAATGTGGCTTTACGCTATAATATTTATTGTATAAAGTCGAAATTTTAAAGCTGAATATATGCGAGAACTTAAAATAAGTACCTATCCGAAAATGGCGTTCAAGTTGCATCGTATTAGTGTTCAGAATCCAATAAATATGGTTTACTTGACAAAAAAGGGAAATATAAAATTTGGAAATATCTCTTACTAATAACTTAAAGGATTTCAATGTTGTTAGTTTGTATAGTAAAAGTACAACAAAAAATTCTTTAATATATCACATATTATTAAAGGACTTTTTGTTGTAAATTTCAAATCGAAAAAAATATTTTAAATATTGGCTTGACTCGGCGGTCGCGGGTTCGAGTCAGGATGAGGGCATTCATTTGTTGAGCACGAATGTTTGCACCCATGGTGTTTGTATTTATAATATGTATGAACTATTTGGTATCCATAACACAAGCCTCGTAGCTTAGTTGTGTGTAATGTCCTAAGATATTCATTATTTATTTGTTTTTTTTAATTCATTTTAAAAGCCAATGTATATTTAAATAGGTAACTTTTTATAATTTAGTGCACGAAGAACTGGACAGTGATTTTACTTATCGCGTATCTATTTTATGTGAGAAATATTTTTGGTTCTAAATAAAACCTACCAAGATTCCCTATAATCGAGATCTTACAAAGGTAGCCAATATTTATTAATATTTTTATCTTGCAAAAATTTTCAAGATGCTTCACCAAAAACTCAGCATGTAACTTTGTAGTAATATTTGAGCAATAATATTATTTAAATTGCAATTGCACGCAAAGTAATGACAGGCACAGCATAATAAGAATAATAAACCTAGATTTAAACAATAAGTATGTACTGAAACCTAACTTGGTATCTCTATCTAGGTCAAATATAAGTACTAGAAAATATGTTTGTCGATGAAATCTGATATTTATTTTATCTGATGAAAAGGATCAAAATCGAATGACTCACTAATTTTATGATAATCCATTATATCGTAATCGGTTATCGATCTGAGCCGATTAGCTAAATAATGAATATTCGTGAAACTTTCGACTATCACTATGGTTTAATTAAGTACTAGTTAATAAAACGTGAGGTAAACATTTTTTCGCTATATAATATTTTACTACTAAAAACGTCGAAATTGCAAAATTGTAGACATAATCTGTACGTATAGTCCATCTGTCTATTTATTCGAGAACAATTGAAAGGATTTTAATGAGGCTACCTTATTTATACAAAGTATCGACTACAAGTAAGTGGACTGATGAACGACGATAGACGATTTACCTTTTAAAATCTCTTTGAAATATTAATTACGGGAGAAATATTTATGCGAATTGTATAAAAGTGGGCAAAATTTTTTTAGAATCTGGTAATTAAAAAAAAACATTATGAAAAATGTATGCGCCCATAATTGTGCTCTGTAATATCTCCACACATCAGTCTGAAGGACATCTTCAGTACCTACATATTTGTTCCAATGAATCTATCTATTATAAATAAAAATCAAATTCATGATTATTATTTGATCACGCTTTGCGAAAACTAATTTAAATACCCATACATTATTAATAACATAATCATATGTAACTCGAAGAAATAAAAGCTATTACGCTTTTCATACAAACAAATGGGTGGAAATACAGTTTATTCATAGTAACCCGAGTATGTCGTCATTGCCAGAGTAAAGAACATTGTTTAATTCACGTGAATGGGATTTTATTGCAGCGCAATGAATATTAACTACATCCATTCACGAGCTATACAGATTGTCTCATCGTAACCTTCCTTGTAATTAATGTGGCCCGCATTCGTGTGTATTTGCTCGAACAACGTTTAAAATGGTTTTTTGGACATTGGGACAAGCTTTTACAGACATTTTTTTTTATTTTCTGCATTTAATTTTCTTTATAAGGGCCACCGTAACTAAACATTAAACCACTAAAGTCTTGTCATATTTTATACTTACTCTATATCATTGGAGCCCTTTGAATTCTACCTTAAACTCTTATATCAATGTTTTTAGAATATTTTTTCTATTTTCTATCATGAAGTCATTTTCGAATGTTACCTTACCTAAGTTAGTTATTATTTTCGAATGTTAATAAGCTAAATTATTTTTCTAGTCTACAATTAAAATCCTTACAGCTCATTTAGACTCTCGCCTCGAAGCTCGTATCGCACCTCGCCTCGCAGCTCGTGTGATTTTTGCGAGGTATTGTGTGTCTGTTCACACTCTCGCGAGTCGTTCAGTTCACTTTAAGCCAGCAATGATGGAAGACGTTGCGGGACGAGCTGCGCACCATTCACACACTCGACTCGTGCCTCGCCTCGCGGCTTGTCTCGTCACTCGCGCGAGAGTGTAAACCTATTATTACATGTACCCAAGCGAGCGTATCATCTGTGGATTACCTCTTTTTATCTATAGATTATATACGGGAAGTATAAGCATTCACTCAGACTACTTACTATTCAAACAATGTCCGTAATTCGTATGGGTAACATAAATATTAGTTATATAAAAAATAACAAAACATAAAACTGCCGAATTAATAGTTTAGAATTATTTGACTATTTCAAAAAAGTAATAAATTCTTGTAATAAATGTAACACGTATGACGTATGTGACAAGTAATCATGAGCGAGATTCGAAGCCCACCACTACCACTTGTATCAAAAAAAATATATTCTCATACCGGTGCAGAATAAATTGAGAAATATTAAATAATCTTTTAATAACAAAATAAGTAATTAACTGTTAGTACAAAAATAAATAGTTACTTCAATAGTGAAATATTGCTTCTAAGTTCTACTCACAAAGTTTATAAAATCAATACTCGTATTACATTCTACATACGAATATCTACACGTTACACGCCTATTACGCCCATACTCGTAACATCTATGATCTTAATTGTTTCGAGCCTACCAAATTATTTTGATTTATAACATTATGATTGCTGCAATTCGATTTAAAGGGGCTTTTAGGAACCTTAAATTGAACGAAATGGAATATAAATTAAGCCCGTGGTAAAGTGGAACGACGGGTTAACGAAGAATACGTTTGTACACATTGTGTACGGTGACAATAAGACTAATGAAAACGAATATGGAAGTTTACTAAGCGATTGAAAAATTGTACTACAATAGTGTTTTGTATGTTATTTTGTACCGGTTGCCCTGTTTGTAATTCTTTTCATTTGCCTAATCCAATAAATTGATTTTATTTATTATGTAGATGTATTCAATTAAACAAATTAAAATATCTATAGTGATTTTTATGCTCAGAATACTAAATGGAAATTGAAATGTATTAATGGAATGTAATATTTAGTAAACTAAACTGTTCTGTGCTTCATTATGTCTTATATTTTCTATTTTGGTAATATTTGATTAAGTTATAGCTATATAAGTAATATTACGCCCTCGACCAAGGTTAATTTTTTTTAGGAGAATAAGGGGCTGTTATGTAAAATTATGTATTTTAAAAAAAATCAATTTTTAAAAACAATACCTCTATATCTGTTACATTCGGACAGTGTGATGTGATCTTATCGCAGCGGTTTATCCAGGAAAATGAAACATAACGATAATAATTTTTGGTCTAAGCTCACGGTTTCCACTAGACACTACTAAGATAATATATAATTTAATGCAAAAACAAAATACCAAACACTCTTGTTTTTTTCATTTTTCAAAGGTCAAAGTACCAATATTTCTTACTACGCAGATATTCAACAAAGACAGTCACAAATCTTAACGTTCATTAGGACTGAGGACATTAATATCGCTGTAATATGGTATTAAGTTACACTAAATTATGATGGTTGCACAACAGTGGTGAGACTTAAGTGCTGTGAATACGACATTACTTAAGGTTTGGAGTGCATTAATATAATATGCAATCAAAAATATATCATAAGCCTTTGTTATAAATCTTACATAAAAAAGTAAAATTAAATAAATATGAAAAAAGTAAAATTATATATTTTTTTGTAATTCTGGAATAGTTTTCGAATTTTCACCTAAAGTAATAAAAACTATTACTATACTTAGTAGATTTTACAAATAATTTTGATTTCGAAAATGTCTTGTAAAATCTGTTTTAAAAATGCGTAAGTATAATATTTTATTTTTAAATACCAAAAAATTATTTGTTATTTAAAAATACTACATTATATTACATGAAATAGTATTTATCATATAATACTTTTTACTTCTTCTTTTTCTTCAGGAATAGTACTGCTAGAGCTTAATTCAGACTAGTTGAGTCAGTCCTTTGACTCACCGATACTGTTTACGCGGAACATCGGTACGACCTATAGCGCTCTTCCAGACGTGAATAAGCGAAAAAAATAAATTTCCAGACGACATGTGCGAGATTTAATCCTATATTAGACGGAGCCTAACAAAAAATACACTTTTGTAACTTTGAGGAGATCCATTTCAATACTTGAATCGGCTAATTTATTATAAAAAGCAAAATGTGTTCTTTTTTCGGAATATTAAATTACAGAAATATATAATAGAAATAAAAAAAAACAAATTATGTTAAACCAATTATATTAAATATATATTTATATATACCTATACGTATTTTGGTGTTATATCTACAATTTTCGTTTTCGTATTAAAACAACTTAATTATAACGTAAATTTAATTATTTTCACACATTGTGTTAAATTTACGAATATAATATATGCATGCGTATTAGTGACCCTTGGCAACTATTTTACATTATTCGCTATTGTAACTGATAGTACTCGTAACATGAATCACAATCGCTTGATAGGATTATTCCGCGTCCCTGGGTACATTCCAAGTGCGAGTCATAATATTTCGTTCATGATCGCTATCGAGATCTGAATTTGCGGAACTGAAAATGATGCACATTTTCCTTATGGTCAGCTTTTTAAATAGAACACCTCTTAAATTTTAAAATTTTTCGGAAATGATTCTAATATCACTATTATATATTATATACTCAACTTACGTTTATGTGTACTTACGTTTATGTATTACTGTCTGAATTGAAGAGGATTTCATGCATACATCATTGTTTTCTATGATTACCTAAGTAATCGCATGAAGTCTCATTTCACGAAAAATTAAAAAAAAACCAATAGATTTAATAGATTATCAATAGATTTAATAGATCTATCAAGTGGTAGTGCCATGCTTGTTACCTTCGGGTAGCAGCCGAATGGGCCGGCACGCCCCGTATAGTACCACTCTCTCACAGAAGACCGGCGTGAAGTGGCAGCTATGCTGTCGCGTTTCGTCCGGTAAGTGAGAGTCCGGGAGGCCCACTCTCCATCCCTACTCCCGTCCTTCTCCCTCCCCCCTCCCTCCCTTTCCTGAAAGGCCGGCAACGCATCTGTAAGCCCTGTGGTGTTGCAGATGGCCATGGGCGGAGGTGATCACTTACCATCAGGTGAGCCTCCTGCCCGTTTGCCCCCTTTGTCCCATAAAAAAAAACATATATTTTTGTTTTAAAAATATTCTTAGCGAAGGGAAAAGACAATACGTTATCAAAGTGTAGTAGATCTAGGGACTTATCTCTATAGTTTGTATGCTCTTTATGTACTTGCTTAAAATTATAGAACGAATCAACGCGTTTTTTTTCCATTAATATAGTGCATTTTGTGCATTTATTCAATGCGAAGTTTCCTAAGGGACTTTCATATATAATAAGACTAAGTCAATTTTAGAATTTAATAAACACGTTATGTGCTGTCTGTTTGATGACTACATTTCACACTGTAAAGTTATTAAAATGAACAAAATATTATAAGCCATGTAGCTATAAACCCAGTTGCGTTCTGTTTGTTGTAACCTCAATCATAAGAAACCGACTACAGCAATAAAAGCCGAATTTATCATTAAAAGTTGCACATTAAGTCTAAAACACTCGTAAATTACAAAATAAGAACATGTATTTATATTTGTGTTTTAGATCAACTAATATATTTTAATACTTTTACACTTTATACAAAGACATATAAATATAAAAGTTACCTATCATTTTAAAGAAAAATAAATTAAATTATATCTCTTTATATTAAAAAAATCATTTTTTTTTGTAAATTGTATTGTTATATTCATGCTTGTGAATTGTAAAAATCTAATCTAATTAAACTAATTTCAAATACATAGAAATTTTACAAAAAATGATAAAAAATATTATTTGTTTGTTATAAAATTCTAATTTTTTTTTGTGAATGTATTAAAAAACATGGAAAAGAAATAAAATAATTTCATATTGCTGAAGCCGTGAGTATAAAGTACCTAACTCTTTAATATAGATTATAATTAGTAAGTATCAAGAGTGGCCAATCCGTACATAGTATAGCTTAGTATTGGCGCGGCGTCCATTGAAGTAGAGCGACGTCGGGCGCTTGTGGCGAAACGAATGCGTTTAAAATAGTTTCCTGCACCTTTATTTCCGTACCGTACCTGTAACCCCGGAAACCTGCCAGAAATTAGAGAACATGATATTTTTGTCTATGATACAGCACGGCACAGGTTTGGACTAATCTGGGAACTATTTTTGTTCGCTTCAAGTAATCGCAAGTCGCAATAGTAAATGACGTTGATTTGCAAATATTGGAAAATTAAATCTGCGTTCGAATAAATCAGTCGTTTTATTAATTTGTATAGGCAATGATGTATAGGTATGTGATAAGCAATTCATACAAAGTAAAAGCGCTGTCTGTGAATATATGTATATTTTATCATGTACACTACAAACACATATGCCGATATTACAATAATCAGTAACATTACGCAAATTTGATTACATATTGTCTTTTCCCTTCGCTAATAATATTTTTAAAACAAAAAAATATGTTTTAGGGGACTATTAAATCTATTGTCTTTTTTTAAAAAAAATCGTGAGATGAGACTTCATGCAATTAGTAACAATGTGCAGTTTATTAATAAGGCCATTATTTTTTTGTTTAATATATTACTTCTAATATTACTTCTATTGGAATAACTATCGGAATTAAAAGCTTGTTTTGCTTTTTTTTGCTTTTATTGTTCGTTTATTTTATCACGCTATCTCAAGATCAATCGAACATGAAAAATGTAATAAAATTATGTAGTAACAATTTGTTTAATATACCTACAACGACAGGTTTAGTACAGCTTTGATTTAGCATTTTTTTCTCCCTATTGTCATTCTATATGGGCGATAGGGTTAAACTTAATAAATACCACAAGAATAAATCGAAATGGGGTGACGAGTGTCTAGTATCAGTCCTATATTGAGCGGTCCCTTCATTATATAGCAAATATTTAGAAAATTGTTGTTTAACTACTGCATAATTAAACTGTCGGAAGCTTTAAACTCAAACGAGCTTATTTCAATTAGATTACCATTTAGTTCAAATGAACCAATGATCGTATCCCTTACTGTATCTTAATTATGTTTGTAAATTCGACTATATAAATACGGTTTATTAAATTTAGTGTTCGTTTAAAAAATTAGGATAAGGTTAAATAATTATATTTTTGTAATTGCATTTTCGCAATTGATTTTTTTCTTGTTTTTCTCAGTGTAATAATAAGGTTGACTGAGCATAAAAAATAATAAAAGTGGTGTTAAATTGACTTTAATTGCAAAACACAGCTAATGTTTATAAACCAAACCTATTTTTCAAATATAAAATATTAATTGTAATAAGATATACTAAAAATAATAGTAAAATAGCTACAAATAATTTTAAAAATTGTTCTGTTGCATCATCTAATAATTGTCAAGCGTGTCGCACACAAAAGGTCTAAAAATGCTAGGTCAAGTGCTGGTTTCCCGGAGGTGATATCTTGACAAAAGGCGAATATTTTTTTTAATTAATAAGCACGTGACTTGGGGTGCAAGGGCATGAATGTACCTATATACCCGGGTGGGAAAAACTAACTGCCAATTAAATCTATTTCTAGATTTAGCCTATTTGTTCATAGATGTTTTTTTTAAATAGTTTAAATCAATACATAATATTAAATACTAATTTACTATAAATTATTAAAACAATAACATAACTCATGAAGAAATGTCGTTATTGTTCTTATGGTTGATTTTTTATGAAGATTGCATCATTTTTCGCAAACCACTTCCATTAAATACCACTACTATGTTCAATTAGTACCACATTTTCATTGATTAAAAACCGCTCAATTAGAGTAAAACAGTATGCTATTCTTCGATTTTCCTGCTATCTAAAGCACGGTTTCTATTCTGACAAGAGCTTTTGTGGAGCTTTGAGCTTTCCGCTTAGTCAGAGGAGCGCGAGCGCACGGGCCGCGCGTGTCGCCACGATCCGACACCATGTGATACGATGTCAATATTCGCGAGTGGTATTAATTAGTGATTGCTGAGCAAATAATTTTTTTTTCAATATACTTATCTTGTTATCAAGTAATTTGCGAAAATTTTTGAGAAACTAGTTTTATTTTCATGATTGTGTAATTTTCGTGGTATTACCATATACACTATACATAAAAAATATTTAATTTTCCATTGATATTAACAATAATGTTGTTGCAAAAGATTAAAGAGTATCTCTTATGCTGCAAATCAAATGTTCATAAAAGTCTTTAAATAAATTACGAACGGTAGGTCGTGAGTGCATTCGGACGATTTATTGTAACGACTTTCGAGATCTTCTTTTTGTAATGCAATTCCAAACGGTTTTTAAATTAACAAAATACGTGCTCTTGAAATTGTAGGTACTTCAAATTGTAAAATAAAATTAAAAAAATGTATAAATAGTTTTTTTTTTATATTTTGCATACTTTCCTATATTGTGTTTAAAATATGGAATTAAAGATTCTTTTAAAACTATTATCAGTATTTTTAAATACTTAAACTTAGCGTTCATAGGTTAAGATAACACTGTTGAAAACTTAGTTGCAAAGAAAACAGTCACACAGTCATTTTATAAAAAGAGCATTTTAGCAAGAAAAAATAATAATAAATTATAATTTAAAATACTATTAAATAATGAAGATGTTAATATAATAGTTAAGTTTATGGTTGACAATTGCAACGTGTTCGTAGAGACCGATCATTTACCTACAACAACATTCGAGACTATTTATAAGAGTCGACGGAAATGCTACTACCGACGAGGACGGAGTTTGGCATACTTTTTGTTTGAGTTCGTAACTTTGTATGATTTAGATTTATCTGTCCAGACTTGATAGATTTTCTTGATCTTCTTAATAATTAATTGAATGTTATATGTTTAACCGCTACCTAAATAAACAGTACAACTGTATATTGCGGGCTTTTACTGGGTATAACAATATCTCCGAAATGTAATAGTATATTTTTCTTTTCTTCTTTATATTTTCTTACATATTATTATGGCGAATGGCTTACTAAACTATGTATATAATATTATAGAGTTTGCTAATCTTAAGTAAGTATTAAAGTTAATTACCTAATATCTATTCCATTATACCTAATATCTATAAATAAAGCTGCCTTGAAAATAAGGAAATTCCAGAAACACGGTGCTTTTATATACAGGATTTTTACAAAATTTAAAGATCCTTAACTATACCTATTGTATACAGGCTAGCTCGCTTGGCTAGCTTAATTAAATTATATTTTGTTTTTAATATGTTACTAAATTTTCAACTACAACCGTCTATAGATAAATCGCTAACCCGCTCTTGTACTATGCTCGAAGTAATCAAAACATTGTACAAATTGCATGTTATTAAGATTACTTCTGAGTTGATATTGGCAAATAATATGATTACTTTGAATGATGTGTAATAAATAATTATACGTTATTGCTAGTACCTTCTATGTATAAAGTACTTTGTACAATACAGTCAGTTTTTTTAGAAAATCTTATTGAAAAAATCGTTTTTATTTATACAGAGTCCAAATCTATAGTTATTAGAATTTTTTCTCTATGAAGACACAAAAATTGTAGTCTCACTGCCTGTGACCACTAACTGTGCATTACGAGAAAATCAATGGACAGATTTTGATAAAATTTTATTTGATGCTATCTATGTCAAAACATAGGATACTTTTACTATCGAAACGTATCCGAGACGAACCCGAGTGGAGTGAGGGTGAGTCGCTAGTATTAATAAAAAAAGCTAGAGTGTGTTTTATTTGTTTAAGCGCGCTGGTCTCTGCGACTATCAGTCTGGTTAGAAAAATATTATTTTTACTAGCCGTTAATGATAGACTATCTAACATAGGCGGTACGGTCTCTAGAGTAGATTCAATATACATACAAAAAAAACTGCATTAAACTGATGTATGTGTTGTAGGTAAATACGACATTATTTTCTTAATTTCAGTAAAAGTTTTCCTACCTATTTCTAGTGAACATATTTATATGTACACGTACTCGTATGTAGTTAGAACAGGACATTTGTTAAAAATGGAGAATATCATAAAAATTTGATTAAGTCGAGTTTGCTCTATTCTACAATAGAAATGAGAAATATTTTATAATCTACGTATAGTGAATGTATTTTTTTAGAAAGAAACTCTTACATGAAATGTTTTTTTTTATTCTCGCTTTTTTCTGCACATAAGAAAAATTATTATTTCGTTTTAAAATAAGCTGCTGACCTACTATAAATAGATTACTCAATACGGCATTTCCTTTAAAAAAAAACGCTTTCACTTATAGCAAGATAATGAACATTATCTGTTACAATTATCACAAACTCGACCTATTTTTTACAATTATTAGAAACAATAGTGTTACTGTAAAGTATTTAGCATAGAAAACGGTTTCCGGAAATATCTCTTGCAAATGCTAATAAATTTAATTGATACTCGTAAGCTCAGCGATATTGAGATTAATATAATAATTATGTACACAATATGTAAAATGTAAAATTAACTATGTCTGTCTGTCTACCGCGCTTTCACGCCAAAACTACTTAACCGATTTAAATGAAATTTGGTACATAGATAATCTAGAGCCTAAGAAAGGACATGCTTCTGTTCAAGGCGAAAAAGGGCTGTAAGGGGTAGAAATAGGGGATGAAAGTTTGTATGGAAACTACGTCATTTTTAAAGCTAGAAGCTTGAAACTTGGTTTTTAGGCTTTTGATTAGATGTAAATAAATAACACATTCAAAGTTTGTAAAAATTCAAACTTTATCCTAAAGGGGGTCCCAGGGACAAACCCGAGCGGAGCGAGGGTGAGTCGCTAGTACTTACATATAATCAAAGCTAGAAACTTCTAGCTACGGGCAAGAAGTCATAAAATTATTTTATTTAAAAAATAGAACGCCTTAAGAAAAACAGACGTATCATAAATGAAGTATTTACAAAAAATTACTCCCTCTTAAAGCTTCTAATGACGTTTGTACAATAATTTAAAATAAAACATGATAACTGTCTCATAAACCCTTTATGGTTGTTTCACACTATCGCGTTTATCTAATGTTTAAAAGGTGCTTTGTTTTATTTAAAGATTTGACGTGAGCTCGTTTATATCGCTGCTACTACAAGTATACGAAAGTGTATATCTACATAATATATTTTTTTTAATTTGTAAGCAATAAGTATGACATTAGTTAACATATTGTATTACAAACAAAAAATCTATATTTTTCATTTTATTTTAATTTTACCTGATAAAAGTAGAAGTTTCTTAAAGCTTGATAAAAATTGAATTGAAGATAAGTCAAGCTTTTGAGATATGGAGAATTATTGTAGGTGAATAATGATGGCCTTATTTGTTTTATTTTTTCATATTATAAAAATAGTATTCTGTAAGATTATCCATGCTGTAGTGTAAACGGACTCTCAAATAGTCGTGTTTTACGATTGTCACAAGTTCGTTGCTCCGGCGCACCTTCCGCAGTTATAAATACGCGTGTCGAAGTTTTGACACGAGTAAACAAACAGTGGTCGGATGTGTAACACACCTTTTATGAGTTTTACGCATCATTACGCCATTTTAGCGGTAGTTTTAAATATGTTACACCCTGAAATATCTGCGCTGGAGCGTGACCTAATTATTGCAGGTGATGAAAAGTAATAATGCTCTCGGTGTAATAATTTCTTTAAATATATTTTATGTTACTCTCTACAGTTTTGTACCAAAACTGAAAAATTTTGTTTTACCACCGATAGTAAGTACTATTTTGGACACACGTCATATTAATGTGATAATTTTTGATCTGACATTGTAAGGATTTAATTCGAAATTTTAATACAGCTGTAATACAGCAACAGCAGCAGCAGCACTTAAAAGTAATATCTTATCTAAGCCCCCTTTCATATCAAAGTTGATGAATTTAAAATTATATTGTTAAAATACTTATAAGTCTCAAGTTTCTAGCTTCATCCGAATCTGTTAACTATATTTCTAAGTAACTTGGTAAGCTATCATATTTATTACAATAATGTGACGCCATTATCAATTTTACATATTCGGCGACTTTTACAGTCAATTGTCTGAATTTTAAAAGTAGTCAGTGTCACTTCTAGCGATGACTGCTTTAAGACAGCTCAGTGAAGTTCAAAGAGGTGCTAGAAACGCATCCTCTTTGCTCTTCCTTTGACGGTTTTCTTTTTATAGAGACCATTTTCAACCAGTAACTCTATACAGCGCATGGCGAGCAGTATATAAATAAAAGATAGTTTTCCTTTAACTGAATACAAACTTTTAGGTGCATATTCTTATATTTTGTAAACAAAATAACTGTAATTTCTATCGTATATGGTATCAATTATCAACATGCATTTTAAGATTAGAATATTCAAGAGGTGTTGAAACGTTTGCGATTATAATATAAAAACCCACGCACCATCCATGATTACCAACATAAGCTTCAATAACACAATAGTATCGTGAGAAAAATCAAAAAGTGATTATTATTTTCAAACAAAGGAAATAAAATTATTGATATCTATTGTTTAGTGATTATTTTAACTTTTGTATTCATACAAGTATTTGTTGTTCAATTCATTCTGAGTGCTGGTACCTGCTGCGTTATGCTTTAAACTGAAATGGAAATAAGGTAATGTCATGATCAATAAAAATAAATAATCTTTGAGGAAATCTAACCTATCACCTTAGGTGTTATAGACAGTACCAGTTAAGTAGATGCTGCATCCTAATCACTGAAGTATGAATGCAAGACCCACATTTGTAAAAATCTGGGACAAAAATATTAAAAGGAATCCAAAGAGGCCTATCAAAAAAATCCATATGTAATCTATATAATATATTATATGTAATCTATCTTCATTCCTAAACTAAAAGTAGCAAACACACACGTTCACCCCATATTTATTATTGTTATAAGTAAAATGTACAATCGATATATAAAGATTATAGATTTTAATTCATTGTATACACGCCTAACTTTGTGAGTTAGGACTAATAAACATAATATTACTTTCCCTCCCACTAAACGGTACTCCGTCATTGTTTTAAGCATCCGCTATTTCAATATAATCGTGACTACGGCGCCTACACGAAAATTGTGCATGTGTAATTGTAGACACAATAGGTGTTTTGTTATTAGACTGAGATGAGATTATTGATGCTTTTATTAGT
This sequence comes from Boloria euphrosyne, assembly GCA_951802675.2. Classification (NCBI taxonomy): domain Eukaryota; kingdom Metazoa; phylum Arthropoda; class Insecta; order Lepidoptera; family Nymphalidae; genus Boloria; species Boloria euphrosyne. Next base: position 9,855,287 of record OX637871.1, read on the forward strand.
CAAATAACCGTTATTAAAAATCCTAATAGAGGCTATTTTGAATCAAACTCAAACATTATTAAGTAATATGAATGTAAAGTTAAATTTTTAATTTGATTTTTATGCGTATTATTTTTTTAAATTGCATAATTGTATAACACAGATTTAACGTTAATCGAACTTAAGTATCAATTTAAAAAATATCAAAATTAATGATTATTGTCACGATAGTTTCACGCTTTAGATAATAACAAACTTCATCTAATTTGGTGCCGCGGGAATTCGAATTGACTTTTTTGTATCGCGTTTTAGGGTTCCTTAATTTTATAATTTCCTCTTTTTTCTATTAAAGTACGAATAACAACATTTAATATGAACACAAATAGGCATAGTATTAATTCGTGATACATGACTCTATTGTCTTAGAACTTAAATATAAAAATATATATTATTTTGCGAACATTCACGCAAATACTATTAAGCCAATGCTTTTGCTGGGAGGTCTTGGTCTATACCGACGTTTCGTATAGCACGACTCATGACGCTGTCTCGTGGGCGTAAGCGCCGATTGCTAGAGTAAATATTCCGAGAAGACTTTATCGTACAAACTTACCCATTCATTCATGGACTATGACGCACGCTTGAGTTATACCTACCTGACGGAATCCTCTTATATACTTAAAGGCTAGACAGCTCAAACAACATTGGTTTTTGTTTATCAACGGGTGTTAATACGCTTCTGAACCGACTTCACTGAAACAGATTTGTTCCATTGACCAGGAAAATAACACAACATAATATTACTAATTTTTAAATTGTAATAATTTTGATTTGCTCAGTAGGTACCTAATAATTATTGAATATGTAGATAATTGTTAACAGATATATTGTTTTCTTGATTGTGAATCACAGTGATAAAAATGTGCAAGTGATAAAATGATACCAACTTGTATCAGAGCACCACGTTCCATACAGGGCTCGACTGATGACGTCACTCGGCAAACGCGATCCATTGTTCAGGTAAAATTTATGTTTTCACAAATTTCTAGTTTACAGTTATTCAATTTTCATATATTTTTATGGAGAGAGTGTCTCAGTGGTAACGGAACCATTTAGTAAATCGATTGAAGCCGGTCCGTGCCCAGCTGTGGGACGTAAAAAAACATATAAATACATACATTAATTTTCCATATCAAATGAAATAGTATGTTAGAATGAACGGACGTAGGCAATATAGCTAAAATGTTTGGGCGGCAGAAGCCAAACAGCTAAACGGGAAACGTAATGGTTTTACCATTTCCGCACATCTATCCAATCTAAATAATAATATATTGTAAGTATTTTAGAATATTATGAATATCTTTATGACACTTCAACTGTATTTCTTACATTACATTAGTGAATGATTTTTTAAAATGCTCTTTTGTCCATAGTATCACCTACCTATAGGATTTAGTTATAAAATCATTAACCCTTAAAGTCGATTTCTATAATGACCGGTTTAAAAAAAAAGAATTACCTATAACATTAATATTATGTTAATTTTTGCTTCTTTATTTGAAAATCACTTTCTCTATAAAAATATTTTTTTACTCCTCTCTTTTTATTTTTATTTAACTTTCCTTCTCCATAAAATGAAAATGTCTATAAATTATTATGTATATTTTTTATTATTTATTATTTTAATTTTAATAGGTATGTCTTCACTACTATTAGTAGGTTATCCAATTTAAAAAGTGAACTCATTTTAAATTAATTATTTTGTGCACATCAACCTATCGGCGATGTTCTTAAGCATAAAGCAATAAAACATTAGGTGCTCCTATTGGCAGGTCGCCATGGTGACTTCATAGTACTAGTAATGTAACGTCGGCGATAATACTAAAATAATTATAGTTCATTCTTAATATTTAGTATTATAGCGATTAAAATGAATATTGATATATTCCATAGACAATTTAGAACATGAAACCTGAAGAATATGTTACCCAAAAAAAATAATGTTAGAGATTTCATAACATTTAGCAATACGAAGATCGTATAAACTTAATTAAACTTTGTTTGAAAAATAATTCGGCTGAATCTACCTTTACATCGGGTGTAGCATGATATTTACAAACTTTTGAAGACGTTGAATAGTGTATTTCTGATTTCAATACGTTACCGCTAGTAAACCATTCGCCCAGAGATATTAAAAGCTTGCGACCTCATTTCCATTCCAGATTTGCGTTTAACGTTCGTCCATTTAGTGTGTATTTAGGTTTGGCTTACGATTTGTGTACCCGTTTATTTACTTAATATTACTTAGTCTTACCGAAAAGCAAAAAAATGTTATATGTATATTGCTCATCCACTTCCGATACGATTAGGTCAATTTATATGTTAGTATATTGGCAGGAAATGTTTGTTTAAAATTCATGTAAATTAAAAAAAACAATTTGTGTCTTTTAGATCTAATAAGTCTACGTAGGATCCTATATAAGTATATAAAGTTTGGATATTTAAATAAATTTCAGGACTATATAACATTTGACATCCATTTAGATCTTAATTATTAAGCACATATGCGTTAAAATAAGGCGAGGGTGTTCCTTTTACTCTCCTAGTGCCTTATAGGACCGCAATCCGTTAAACAGCTTCAATTTGCTAAGGTGTAACATAGCCAACTTCCCAAGATTACGGAAAAACTTAATTATAAATATAACTCTGGACGGGACTTGAACCTAGGACATTAAAAGCTACAGACAAACTACAGCATATTCCACTAGAATCATTTGAAGAACAGAAATAGGAAATTGTCTTTTCTTCATAATACTACAAAACGCGCGTTTTGCGTCATCGTTGAATGAAGTGTCAATACTAATATTGCGGGTTTGTTTGTATATTATGGAAAGTTATAAGTCATTAAATGAATTATGTTGCTGATACGAGAAGTATTAATAACTTTAACTATAAATACATTATGTACGTATACAAAAAAAAGTATACGTACGGAAGGAAGTGAACTGCACAGGTCTGCACTACAAAGTTTGAAACAGTTTATATATAGTAACTCTATCAAACCTAAAAGCATAAAATGGCCATTTGACTTTGTAATTTCCTTAGCAGCTAAAGTACACAGATACTCGTACCACAGCGCGTAAAGAAAGAAATTTTATTAGAAATTGACGACTTAATAATGTTTTTACTTTATGGTGTAAGTAGGCACTTGATTGCTTATCTATTACCTACATTCTTTTCTCGCCAGATGTTACAATTTAGGAAATTATTATCATAATTGGTATTACTTATTAGTGAAATCAAAACCTGTTAATTTAAATTAAAATTAATTTAATGCTTCTTACATATCTTAATTATTGTCCAGTGGTCATTTATGTTGATTGGGCCGTTTATCGGAAAAAGATATCATGTTCGCAGATAACACAGCGAAATTTGTCGAAATTTAGAGGTCAAAGACATGCAAACAGTTTTATTGATTGCCTCGTTATGAGTTTAAACTGACCCAATTGTTGATAGAATAATTTCTATAATTGTATTTAAAGTCTATTGAGTGCTCTGTCATTTTTATTAGTCCTGATTTTGTCTCTATTAAAGCACTCGACAGTACCATTTTAAGAGCTATTTTATTTAACGAGCGTATTTTTAAAGTTCAACTTAATAACGTACTTTAACTTATTCTGTATTATTTATAAATTATATAAATACAATAATGAGTTCCCGATCTCAGATCACCCGTAAAATATTTTTCTTTTCATCTTTGTTATATTCTCTTTCTTCCAATGGATTTCATCCTACTATTTTTTTTTTCACTTTTTACCATTTTCAAAGGATCTACTAGCACTGGTCTAAGTGGGAAAAAGTTCTAAATAAAAATAACATTAGAAACGTTTACTTTTTTTCTTTTAATCGTTTTACTTAGACTATTACTAAAATACTATTGATAAAAATGAAACATTAAACATTTAATGGAAAATGTTACTGAAACTTACATTATTATTGATACAAAGGTTAATATTTTAGAATTTGTGTGTATATTTGTTTGTTTCTGCATTACGAGAAAACCACATTACAGGTTATCCGGGTCAATATATACTTTTTACTGCGAAACAATATGCCGTTTTTAAGAAATCTATATAAACTAACTGTAAGGTACCAGGTGCAAGGATAAATTGCTAGTACATGATATTGATTCATCGTATATTATCTTGTTTTAATTTATTGTCTTAGTCAAACTCATAATTATTAATTATTATTTTTAACAAGTTTTTTGTATAATGTAATAAATATTAAAGTCATCAAAAACATCGCCATTTAAGATATAAATGACGGGTTTAAAACTGTGTTTCGTGTAAAATTTTAATGAAAACAATCCATGCAGCAGTCCCATATAAAATTCACTGAATGTAGTCTTTATTTCCTTCACAGAGGAGCTATATTGATAAATATTGATGGCTAATGAACTGTGCAGAGTTGATTCGCTTGGGAAATAAATGATGCTGCATACTGGATATTGAGGTCCATTTGTTTATTTTGAATTTATATACAAATACAATTAGACTGTTAGCAAAAATAACGTATGCCTAAAGCAAATATGATACACAAAACGAATAAATAAAAAAGCTCGACAGCTTGTGGATGTAGTAGATAGAATTAATTTATCTGTTTTTAGAGTCAACATTATGTTAGTAAATAGCTATTTGATTAAAACAAAATAAGATTTTTCTCTGTATTTTCTTGAAATCACACAAAATAGTAATATAATAATAGCATACACAATAATAGCAGATTATAAAACAAAAGTCGCTTCCCGCTGTCTGTCCCTGTGTATGCTTAGATCTTTAACACTACGCAGCGGATTTTGATGCGGTTTTTTAATAGATAGAGTGATTCAAGGGGAAGGTTTTAGTATATAATTTGTCAAGTTTATGTATACATTTACTAGCGGAACCGCGGCTTCGCTCGCGCTTAATTTAGGGAGTCCGAGCGAAGCGAGGGCGAGTTACTAGTAGAATAATAAGACATTTTTTAGAATACTTATTAGTCTCTTTTGAAAGTTTTAAATGCAAAAATCGTCCTTTCTCTTTCGTGTAAACGATACATGTATATGTATGTATATTGTAAGGTAAAAGTAGTAAAGATTCGTGCTTTTAGACTGTTTTGTTGACTCTAGAGTGAACGATTTAAGCTTTTCTAATTTCTATGTCTGAATTAGTGAATAACTTTATCTTTTTAGTAGTAACAGTATTTAAAAATATTTACCACTTAAAATTAAATACAACTTTATTAGGGAAATTAAATTAAATTGTAAGGCTTCATTATATGAAGGATGGCAGACGACGTACCTGCTTGCAACATAAAGGAGCTAAGTGTAGACTATAGTAATACTTACTATAATAATGCTTTGCCTTGCATTCTAGATACCTGAGAGAGAGAGAGAGAGAAAGAAGGAGCAGTAATTAGTCTTTTTTAGTTAAAGAATGAAAGAGAATAAATATTTGTTTGGTTGAATTTTCATCGCAGTTTACATAAAAATTTGAACTAAACTAAAATACATAATGCAGGAATGGTAATATAATACCTTCTTTGATTACCTGCTTATTAATTAACATAAACAGCGCTGAAATAACCTTTAAAATATTTTAAACAAAAGAGAAAATATGCATCAGCTTTGTGTTTCTGTCGTATAAAATTATAATTGTTTGAAAACTCAAAACTCATTTTTTTCGAAGGTTTTGATTTTATAAATTACATCTAAGTATATAAAAGTTGTTATAAAATTATAATCAACCAAACAATAAAATCAACAAATCTTAATTGATTTATGAACGAGCGTGAGATTTAGCTGATAACATCTTAAAGCAGATATGATCTTGTCGTGGATAACTTCGAAATATTATATGAAAATATGTATTAAAATGTTCGATTATGCGATAAGTCATTCGTTTTGTTATGGTAATAGACCCTCCGGCAATGGGTCCACTGTGATATCCACACAATAATATTTAGGCGGTTATTGTGATTTTGATATTGAATAGTTAAGCTCTTAAATATTAACATAATTTATGTTTTTTTATAGTAAAGTCCCATCCTCAGTTTGTTATTATAATAGAAAATTTAAAATATTATTATGTTAAAAGGCTAATTCTATTAGAGCTACATCACTAAAATTTGTTAGGTAAGTTCATGTAAACCGCTATTATGTAGTCAAATTACAAAAAATAAAAGTATTAATTTAAGATGAGACGATTCAATAAGCATTATTTCGAAGAGAATAAATAAGTACTTTTTAATATTCATGCGTTAATAAACTACGGAATACAAACATTAAATAGGTAGCTAATAAAAATCTAATATGACATAAAAATATTTTACACTACGGAACCCTCGATGCATGAGTCAGAACCGCGCTTGTTGAATATATTTAGTTATATTTTTTGTACCGTCTGCGTCGTCTAATATCAATTTTCATAGTTATTATAAATCTTAATAAAAAATTAGAATGCAAGGAGAAATGGCACAATTTTTTTTATTAAAGACATTTCAATTAGTTATTTTAATAACTCAATATAAATTATTGAATTTCGACTTACTTAATTCGTATTTACGAGTATATCTTTTTGATGTTTCCCACACAATTTTATTCAAAAGTTATTGAATAAAATTGTGTGGGATATTATTTCTTAAATAATTCTAAAACTATAATTACAACATTTACGGAAATTATAAAATAACTATTATAAGTTAGCTTGAAAATTGTTTGAACGCGATTTAGTCTCATACTAAGAAAAAGCAGCTTTATGTGGCTGACAGCTGATTTGCGGTAAGTTTCCGCATGGCTTCTGTTTCGATATTGCTGTGGTGAAAATGATGTGGTTTGCCTTTATGAAAGTTAAGATACTAATAGAGAAACGGATATTAGAAATGGAAAAGGTATCGTTCTCTTTTGTACATCTTTCTTCATCTTTTTAGAAGGGTTTCTTATAAAAAAAATTGTAACCACCGGACTACTACAGATAATTCTTTTAAAGAAATCTATAAAATGTGAATTTGCAACGGTATTTATAAACTCTTGGGACTAGTCAAGGTAAAATACGTGTTTTATAGAAAAGTTATACCAATAAGATTACAAAATTAAGAATTAAATATTATATGTTACGTATATATTTTTTGTGTAATAAACAACCGTTAATTAAGCCCACGATGTACCTACAATCTACATATTCTTTTTTTTGACAATATTCAAAGTTTTTCATCGTAGAATATACAATAAATTATATATCTCTCGAAACTTAGCAGTGTTTTTATAGTCTAATTCGATGTGTGGTTTTCTTGTCATGCTAGCAAGCTCCAATGATGGCCAACTAAACTCTTGGGTTTCGTAGTCATAGGCGTATAATAAATCCTTGTTTACCTACCTTGTAACATTATTAATTTTGCATGTGAATTACCTTCATCTTAGTTGTTAACTTAGATATAAACATGTCTTCAAGTATAAACCATTTTTATTTGTCATTGGTCCATTCTGAAATATAACTTGATATAGGTAGATATAAATGATGTCCATCCTCCAATTATCAAGTGCGATGAATGAGTAAATTACTTCACACCGAGGTCTGAGTGCCTCCTGCACCGGCGTGGCGTCGTTCTGTCGCGACTCTCCACTTGTCCCCATTCTTCTGCAAATTGACGCGAATATGACTTAATCCTTTTAAGAATTCATTTCGGTAGATTACGCTCACTAAGTATGACCTCACGCGTTATAAACTTTAAAGCTATCGATATATCACAATAGCCCATCAATTACCTTATAAGTGCTGATGATAACGCGGCTATAAAATTAATGCAATGGACCATGGTACATTTTTCTTTCATAATTCAGAATTTCCGAACAATGGCGTACGAAGAAAAAGGCGGTTCGGATGATATTGTATTTGTACTCTTTCTATAAAACTCTCGTGCAGATATTTACATGAACGATGTCGTTAAAGTTTAAGTAGCAATTTTACATCTTACGAGCATCGTCTTATCTACCGCTCTTTGTGCGTCAAGATATCTTAGAAAATACTTTCAGTACCTACTCCGAGGCTTAGTCAGACTGTTCAGTATATCTTTTAGATAATACCTTTAATATAGGGCCTGGTGCATTCTCTGTTGCTTTTTCTTTCATTGTTCACTCCACGGAAGAGAAAAAACGGTTCGCTCTAAGAAAAGTAAATAGAATTCTCTATAAAGTAATATGGCAGTTCTTATACGTATAATATCGATAAAAAGTAGCAGGCAATCTCAGGCAATTTAATATTGTTTTTGAACGCTTTTTATACTGTAAAAGTTTATTGTTTAGAAAACATATTATGAAAGAGTGATACAGGAATCAATTTTTTTCATAGAGTATATTGCTACGTATAAAAAAAATTGTTGCTATATTTATCATGTCAGACATTAGATGTTTGAATTAACACTAAAGAAATATTAAGTAAACGGTGAAAAAACGCCATTTACTCAATTACTTAGTCTTTTTATAATTAAAATCTAATTATGTTTTGTTTATCCATTTTTTCCAGATCTATACGGACTGGGCTAACCACTATCTGGAGCGGGCGCGCTCGCGGCGTCGGGCAGGTACTTCCGGTGGAGGCCTGGCCCGCGACTGTGCCGATGGATTATTGTTAGCCGATGTACTTGAAGGCGTCACAGGGCAAAAAGTGCCTCGAGCTCATCGTAAGCCAAGGAACCCTCAACAAATGGTAAGTTTTAGTATTATTCAACTAGTATTAGTGTTTTTTGTCAAAAAATGTCTATTGTTCACTAGAATATTTGGCCTTATGAAGACGTCTAATATTTTAACATATGTTATGTTACTATTAAAAGTAATTAAACTCTATCCAAAAAAGCAAAAATGCGGAATTAGGAACATGCCTCGTTGTATGTGAAAAATAGAGTATATTTTAATGTTATTATATAAAATATAAGTAAACGCAATGATACTTGAGTCTAAATATTCATTTAGAAGCCTCGTTAGTCGTTAGTATATTGCGTCAGGAAAAAATAAATCAATCTCACTCAACTATTTTACCCGCCAATAAGAGTTCTTTAAACTGATGATGGTCTTCGTAATACATATTATATACCTATAATATATATAAATACCTAAACATTTATCCAGCGAAAATTCATGATTATTTCATGACACAAAAAACCGTTCAGCTGTTTCAAAAATAAATAGGTTTCTCGAAAAATGAACTTCAGGCCAATAGAGCTAGCATGTTAATAAATGAGCTAGGTAAGGTCATTTTAAGTAGGTAATACTAAGAAGTAGAAACTCACAAGCCAATTTGTATGTCACATCATTAGTGCTAAGGCGAATAATGTACATGACATCAATATAATGAAAGTCCGATTGGTACAGAGGCAGCAAATTATTTAATGCTTAAACGTATAAAGTCATTATGTACCTGGTCCTTTCTCTACGTATAGTCTGTACCTAATACCTAGTACTTACTTATATTTTCATAATCGTGCTAACTCGTTGCGATATAGGTAATTGATACAAAAAATGTTTAGCCATTTTCTTACGATAATTCTGCGAACTAAAATCTAAGTAGGTAGAATTATATTTTTTTATTGCATTCAATTTCGAATAAATTCATTTATAATTTCGAATATATTATTAATATCTGTAACAGATCCTTAATTGTTATTATTCCAAATAGCTACCAAATCAATCATAAAACGTCAAAACACAACCCTTCTTAATATCCGTTTTATTTGTTTATTATTAAATCTAAATCTATTCGAAAATGAAAGCAACACATAAATATTTCTTTAGCTTAAAATAGCTATCAGCTCACAAATCATATGTGCAGGTACATCTTCGCCCCGTATTTGGTTGTACAGTCGGCATCATTGATAGGGATAATTTATGCTAAAACTATTTGTACAAAATTCGTCCTTATAACTATTTGCTAAAGGAGCAAAATGGCGTGCTGTATTATAAATATTTCCTCGTAAGTCAGTTTGGGTACATTTATAGGATAGGTAGCCCACAAACCCGAATCCTGTAGTAAACCATGGTGCTTCCGGCATGAGTTTGAGAAAGTGCTGATAAGATTTATTGGTTGGTTATAACACATGATGTTAGTTAATGGCTGTCGTTCACAGACACGAGGTAATGAATGTACATTCTTCTAAAGCCTGATATTTATAAGTATATAACAGTAGATACAATTTAGTGAAATCTTTTGTAAAATTAACAGTAGGAATTGATTAGATAATGAATAATAGTAAGTACCTATAGCTACAAATAAATTATATAATACATTAGTGAACTAAATATTAAGAAGCGTATACTAAAAATAATTTATGAAATTAACGAAAAAAGGTTATTTTAAAGGTTATAATGAAATTAAGTTTAACAAAAAAAAGGTTATTTTTAACTGTGCTGAAAATGGTTTTTAAAACCACAAAATATAATGCGGGTGTAAACATCACTTGAGCTGTCAAAGCTACAAAAGTTTTGCACTTCGCAGTATAAAGTTCAAAGAGTCTCCATTATACAAAGACGAGGAGCCGCTACTATAAAAGTGCGCAACATTTTTGTAATTCAATCTACCTGCGGCAAGCCGCGGGACGTACAATGCGACCACATCCGCAACATGCAGGAACATGGTTGCTGAGACCCTATAGTCTGAAAGGTTTGAATGGTTTGGTAAAATAACTAAGAGCGATATAGCGAAAGCGACAAACATTTTATTTAATAGATAGTGGCAATTAACTTTTTTAAATTGAAAGACATAGTTTTCATAATATTTTGCCTGAACATAAATATCACACACAGATGCACGAGAGGTCTTGTGAGAGCTCATTTAATGCTCACGGTATATAAAGCCCTAGAATATAGCACAGGACTGTTATTGGGCTAAATCATTTATTGTAATATTATTATAGATATGAGTAATTACTTGCCACTTGGTAAGAAATCGATACATGTTTCAATTGTATTTTATGTTGAACACTTGGTATCTTCATTCTTCGAATAAAAAATTAGTCGTTTGTTATATAGGTACATCTCAATAGTTTATATCAGAACAGATTGCGATAGTGTTGTAATTCGAGCTAAGCCAAGAGATTTCCAGTGACTCGTAAACCAATTAATCATGACTCAATTCCAGACTGAGCATGGTATTGTGTATTCTGTGACTACGTATATTTGTAGATGCAAATAAATAATTGACTAGCAATCAACGGATTGCTGCAAATGGATTAACTTCGATATACGTACATACCTATTACCTACATACATACATAGTACAAATACAAAGGTATGAGAAAATTCTATCCGAGATGTGCCCTGACTCCGTTTGAATTTCCTTATACATTTGTATAGTGACAATTGTTTTGTACGATTTACATTATATCATCTACAAGCGATTCATCTTGTCAGATTCGTCCCTAGGTACGTTTTAACAACTAGGTACCTACGGTTAGCATGAAATAGATACTCAGATAGACTTATTATATATAATATATATTACGAATATATAAAAAGCACATAAGTATATATTATGTACTTAAAAATATGTTGATTTGTCATAATCGTCGAAATATTCTTCATTTAAAAAAAATTAGGGATAGAGACGGCTTAGGTGTGATAACGTAACAGAGAGAGCTGACAGAGTTAATGAGGTATTTATATTATTAGTATGGTTTTACCCATCTTATGTAAATAAACCATTTATTTAGGCAATTTATGTAGTATAGTTGTATGAAACTTACAAAATATTTGCGACAAAGACAAAAATATATTGTTATTGAATACCTAGATAACAGTCTCGAAAGTGATTCATGTGTGTCTAGACATGGTGATAGAAAGTTGAATTTTTATGCACTGGGCTTTATTAATACGCAATAAAACTCCCAAAAACTATCCCTATTAAGTACTATTCTTCTTGTTTAGCTTAAACCAACTTTTTTTGGTTATTTCTTGAAAAACGTCTAATTCAGTACCTATTTATAACAAGAAATCTTTATTGTCTGATTATATTTATCCTTTGTACGTTAAATATAACGTAAGTAACATGGATTTATTTAATTTTTATCTTGCGGTTAACACAAGGCGCCTACTTAGTAGGTACTTACGCCATCCAATATACAAACAATATTTATCCGCTCCAATAAAATATCTGTGGGATACGGACAGACACACTTAAAGAAACATTATATTATAAAATAATTTTCCGAAAATGGGATCTCATAGAAGATACTCCTCGTTCTCATGATTCAATATCATTAATAAAATCTACAAAAAACCAAAAATCTATTCTACTTATTTTATGAATGACGTCTCTTCTAAGCTCCAAGTATAGTGAGAAACTTTTATACAATGTAAAAAGTAGCTTTTCTATATAGGTGCTTCTGTAAAGTTCAATCATCAATGTTCAAGTTTAAACATATCAACTTATCGCTTTTTTTAAGACGTATTGGAAACCTAATTTGCTGAGTTTTTATATAAGTTTTTTTAAGGAAGAGAACCCTGATTTATCCGTAAATCATATCTTACATATACCATTAATCGCCGCCGAAGAATAATTTCTTGCAATTTTTAAGTCCCCAAATTGAGTTCTTTTTGCAGAATTTGTAATAAATATTATATAGAAATTGAAAACTGACGTAGGGATAAAAATTTGTTCTTACCATGATTTGCACAAGGAATAATTGAGTTCTTTTTGCAGAATTTGTAATAAATATTATATAGAAATTGAAAACTGACGTAGGGATAAAAATTTGTTCTTACCATGATTTGCACAAGGAATAATTTGTTGTTGTATTACCTACTGTATTTTAAATTGAAGTGTTTAGAAATTTGTAATAATTTATTGTTAGGTCCATGCCATATCGTTGAACTCTCGTATTGTGGGTAACACTTGTTTGTATACATTTAGGCCTTAAACATTGTATTTTATTGTTTCAATTAAAGGTTGAAACTTTTAACTCTGTATAGCACTGAACGATTCTTAAGCTGCATAAACATAAAACAGTACCTATGTAATATCTAACCTTACACGTACAAAAACCGGAATGTTAAATCGGCATTTTATGCATTAGTTAGTTATATAGTAATTAAATTTGAAAATATGATGTTTTAATTATATTTTAACTTTAATACATTACACAAATATTAAAAAACAATATATAATAATTTTATTAGATAGGCAATATTAATTCTGATTAGGATATGGAATACCGTACGCACCGTAACCGTTTTTTCCTAATGCTGGAAACATGAATAAGTATTTTTAACTAAAAATCTTCCTTAGTATTACCTAGTCAAATTTAATAACTTTCACATAAAAACGAAAACACTTAAAATACACGAAAAACTTCATTGTGAAGTGTTATTAAATACTCACAAGTCACACTTTGTATTGTAATCTTAATTATTAATTAACAACTAAGCCAAATTCCACGATAAAATTAAATAACGTTGATTCAGTTTTTTTTGTTCAGATCTTTAAGCCTCTTTATTATATTCTTAAATATTTTTTTATAGTTCTATTGTATAACAAATTGGAGCAAAAAGTCGTTGCTCAAATTAGATTTTGTGGTGAATGATATATGGTGTTAGATGATGAGTGATTAACAAACAAACGCCTTTGATTGTTTGCCTTTCGAAGGTAGGTATATTGATTTATCACAACTGGAAATGATAAAGAAAGAAACAAGGACATACTAAGTACATAGGTATACTTAGTTAATTTAAATACTTTATTATGATTTTATTCATAAGTCGTAGTTACACTATTATATTTTTAGTTATTAATAATTTGAAAAATTCGTTTGATTATATCTTTTTCAATCGAGAATTAGTATGTTATATTTAATATCTATATGAATGTTGTTTTCCTTATACCTGCTATATGATTATTTAGAATATCGTAATTAACGAGTTTTGGAATAAAGCTATATTGGAATATACTGACTAATTTTGTGACTATAATTCATTTGATTGATGGAATTATAAATTACCTATTTTTCATTCTGATTGCAAATTTTGTTTGAATATATTTTTATAAGCAAACTGAACGATAAAATAATGCACGAATGGTAAATAAGCTAGGTAAATAACTTAAATCTAACCTATCTGTGAATACCCTGCGTTTTGTAATAATGATTTTATAATAACATAATTATTATATAAGTATCTAATAGGTTGAAGAATTATCACTAAATATAATTATCATACAAGATAATGAAACTATATTTTAAGATTCTGTCGCGGATTTATTTTGAATTTTGGTTTCCGACGTTTCGAATGCTTTACAGCAATCATGGTCACGGGAGAGACTAAGATTTTTGACGTCTTAGAGGTTTATATACTTGTTACAGTGCCTATCTATTTCGAACGGTTTTTGTAGTTTTTAAATTAAAAAAAAAACAAACATATAAGTAATTGACATTCTGCGGTTTATATTTATAAGTAGGCATGACAAGATAAAAATAATTTTGTATTTGCAAACCAATCAAATAATAAAACAATAATTATAATTAATATTAATTAAGGCATTAAATCGAAAGAGAAAAAAGCTCTAACTTTGCAAGGTATCATATTTCAATTGATAGAATCTATGTAAATTGTAAAGTAATTACCTAAATTCCTTCCTTTTTAAAAAACACCGAAATTATCATACTTACAAGTTTAAACAGGCATATCGGCCTAACTCTTATATTTTAAGTTAAGTATCTTATGTATAATTTCTTATATGATAACTACAATCAGAAATTTTTAAAGCTCATAAACAATTAGCTCTAACTTTTTATTTTATAACTGTTTGAAAGCTGTAAATGAGATTTAAAGTCAATCAGAAAATAGAATATATAAATGTACCATAAATTAATTTCGAATAATAATTTATGTGTTAATTAGGCAATCACATGATATATTTACTATCTCGTTCATCGTCGATGATTTTAAGTAAGAATCGAGTGTAGATACCCTGCGGGCTGCGAATCGCGATGTTAAGTCATTCGAGCGCTTGCCTCGCTCGCTTACGGTAGTGTTATATTGAAACTGATCGCACTTTATGTTACGATGTATCGATATTCACTTGTTTAAAACGTTACGACGTTCAACAGATTTGAATTTTTTTTAATTCATTTTGACAGTTGAATATGTTTGTGTTGTGAAAAAAGTGATACCTAAGTCATTTTTTATTAAGAAGTGGTTATTAATGGATTACTTGTGAAGTGTAAAGGGATAATGAACTTATGAGGTCAGTATTTGTTTATTTATGTGGTGCGAAGTTTTTTGTTTAAATACCGTTGACTTATAAAATTTAGCCTCGTCGATAGACCAGTGCCGTTAATTTTTTATTTGTAGGTAACATCCATATTTGATTTATGAAAGTGAGACCGAATTAATCCGTTCTTAGATGCTAGATAAGAGGTATGCTTAAGATCTTAATTATGTTCAGATTGGTCATTTTTACTATTAACAAATCAATAACAAAATGTTAATGATACTTTAAACTTTTAATTAGGTATGGTAATCTTTTTTATTTTATGGTCGTCAATATATTTCCTTAAATGCGGAAGATGTAGAATGTATAAGACAAGCTATTAAATAATTTATAAGATCCTTCTAAGTTACTAGTGAGTTACTAGGTGTTCCCTGTCAAATTTTAGGTTAATAGTCTACAAAAATGATGGACTTTCATACAAACTTGCGAGAGCTTTTAGACCACCTCAGTCCGACCCTGTCGCAAAATCCGTTCTTAGTGAACGTCTACTAACTATAAACTACCTCCCTATCTTTCATCTTTATACGTCAAGCCGTTTTCGATATTTCGTGATGGGTAACCTTATGCTTTTATATAATACTAGCGGTGCCCGCGGCTTCGCTCGCGCTAAGAGTGAATAAAATAAAAATTTTTGCTTATATACTGTTACTTATAATGTACCAAGGACTGATTCCCCATTTAAAGTTCTGGCCCTCTTTTCTGAAAACTACTGTGTAGCATCCTGCCGTGCCGCCACTGCTGCGCTTTCTAAAACTTATTTCCTATTTTTAACCAATTTTGCTACTATGTTTATCATAATTTCTTTGTGTGTTTTTCGTTAATGATAAACTGATGTACGTGGTTCATTGTTATGGACTTATGGTAAAAATTACTGTTAAATATTTCTCCTACGCAAATTGTGCCACCCCCGTTAACCCCCATAGGGGTTGATTTTCAAAAAACGCTTAGATATGTATCTCATAATTTGTATTGCAGAGCATTATTTCAGTTTCACGCAAAATATTTCAATAGAATTAAATTTCCCATACAAACTTAGCATAATATACTATACTTAACTTACTTAACATAATAAACTTAACATACACCTTTAACCCCCAATGGGGGTGAATTTCGAAAAACCCTGAAATACGTGTTTCATCATTTGTATTAAAAAGCATTAATTCAAAGTTTCATGCAAAAATGTGCAATAAAAATATTTTTCTCATACAAACTTTGCCACCCCTTTTAACCCTTTTAGGGGTTGAATTTCCAAAAAATAATATGCCTATTTCCTTTTCATGAATGCAAACTATCTACATACCAAATTTCAGCAAAATCGGTTGGGTGGTTTAGGCGTGAAAAGGTAACAGACAGACAGACAGAGTTACTTTCGCATTCATAATAATATAATATTAAATTTATATAAAAAATTTTACATCACATTTTGTTCCCAATCCCGTATTGAAAAAAAAATAGGTTAAGGGTCTTATAATTATTATTAAACAGCACTTCAAGCGAAGTTAATTAGGTACCGTAAACCGTTGAAAAGAATACGTTTTAAACGTTATTGTGATTTTCCATTAATTTTGTAAGAATGTGGTGTGATTATAATTCATAGTCCTAAATGATGACCATGACCAGTATGTCAAGAATGTAACGACTAAAAATAAATAATTCTATTACTTTTTAATTATTTTTTTTAATTATTATTATATTTCTTCATATTGTCAAAACCGGCTTAAATCAGCTGAATAAATATTAAATATTTGCCCGGCGTTTGCTACTACATTAACACATAAACAAACTTAAGAATTCATTCTCGCAACATAAGTTGGAGCTATCTCACATAAATAAACCATCGTCTAATTTACACGCCAATGTATTTCCAATATTAAGGAGGCACGATGAATACAAATGAAGAGTAGAAGACCGATTTGCCATGCATCAGATATAAATCGTGAGGCGTGAGTGCAGCTGTAAAAATGATGATACGGTTTCGTTTTATTGTGCTAAGTGACTTTTCACACTTGTCCGATGGGTGGTCGCCTTCTGATTGCAAGCCGACGGGCCGCACGTGATTTCCAAGAAGACGATTCGTAACATGTTTAAATGTCATCGTGTTTTATTACAATAAGATCAAGCAGACAATTTTCGGGTATTTTCAAGCATCGAAAGATCAGATAAAGTTAATTGCTTCTTATAAGATAAAATTTAAATAAAAGTTAAAATATAAAATTATTTTAGATTTTATTTCTAATAAGAATAATATATTTATAAGTCATTAATAAATTGAATTATAAAATATGAAAAATATCACATTGTATATAAAAGCCTTCGCATCGTGTGTAAAGACATTACACTTGCGCAGGCGCCACATGCACACTACGTCGCCTTGAACTGTCGCCCCGGCTTAAGGAGCAACAGATTTAATGCCAGGAGCGTTACACACATACATATGTATTTCCATAATAATCATAATTGCCAAAAGCAGGCTTGAACTAGGACACGCTGATTAATTCGCTTAATGTTTTTTTTGTGCTAGTCCACTCTCGCCTAGTGCAAACAGGTCAACCGCTCGACGCGACGCCGTTAATTATGTTAATAACAGATTTTGACTAACGCTACTGTGATGTCTGTCATCCCTCGAGTTTTTATTAATTGTTCCATTTATTTTTGTATAAGCTGGCAGAATCAAAACCAAATGTTTCATTTAATTTGCTATTTAACATTGACATAGGACATAATAATATGTCATTTTCCTTACAATTTTTTACCTTGTGTATGATGATATTCAAAGAAACGTCTAATAAATAAATACTTAAATGTATTATTGTTAATAGAATAATTATTTTTTTATGATAAGGTACTTATCACGATTTTGATTTCTCTTATGGGGATTTTAAATTTTAGTCTGCCTTTAACTCAACATAGCATAACATGTGCCATGAAATATGATTCATGTCCAAAAATTAACTTACTAGCCAATTGCTCATAGATTTTTATTGTCAGTAACTTGTTTTTGTTCAATGTAATTATGTTAGGCCACAAGAAACTATTCTCCGAAATGTAGAGTAACGAGTAATATACCTACAGCTAAATTATCTCGTTATTCGAAGAACGTGATGTCAGAATTACTAAATATAGATCATAACTATTAATTACCAGGGTTGTCTTTGAATTGGAAACGATCGTGATTCAATGTTTTGTCCATAAATAACAAAATTACGTTTCTGGGAAAATTTTCTTACTTTAATACAGTTTATTTGATTCATTTCAATATAAATATGTCATAAATTATAAATAGATTCATGTTTAACTTATTATACAATATTATATACAACTTTTTCCTTAAATTCTAGGTGTCAATATATCTAATAAACTCGAGGGTTATGAATGAAATTGTTTTTGCAACTCACGCATGTGTAGCATATTCCGATATCATAATTTTTCATCCAGGCTAAACAATGGACATGGAAATAAGTGTCTTGTCTAGACATCTGACAGCCCCGACTATTAAAAAGCAATTTATCAACACACGTCTTTCAATTTAGCACATTGGAATTACATAGGCATATATTATCATTTATTAGTATGAAAAACTATCTTTTGCTGCATGAAGTACCTATACTTAATGGATAACTTTTAATTTAGTTCCTAAGCATGTCTGATGGCAAATTGTTTAATTAAGCAAAGTATTTCACAATAAGCACTCTGATTTTTCGAGTCGAGAGTTCGATTCTGTCATAAACTTTGTGAATGAAACTACTTTACGGATTTTCTCATCAGTTTTCACTGCGTATAATATGTAGTTACTCTGTACTCTATACTTCATTCTACAAATTATCCCTCGATATGAATTTATCCAACAACTTCAATTGTATTAACAACCAAAGCAATTAACAGGTAGGTATATTGTTAAAATACTTCCTTCGCCGTACAGTTACGGTAGTGTAATATACAGTCATTTTTCATATAAGAATATTTATAAAAAAAACAATATTATATTAAACCTTATTAATTAAATTAATTTTAAATAAAACCTTAAATTTAATTTAAAAAATAATAATTATAATAACTATGACAACTCTTGCATATACGCCATACAGCCAATATCAAAACAGCTCAACCCGCATAAAAAAAAAAATTTAAGTTATAAATATATTCTAAAGCAATCATACAGGTATATTTGTTTTTTAATCTACGGTGGTAAAGTTTGATACATATTTGCCATTTACTTACCTCATAAAAATTTTGCGTGTTAAAATATATTTTAAACCCATTACGGAAAAATTTCTTAGAATGTACCAATAATACAATAACAAAACACGTAATTCAATACGTATTGGATAGCCTTAAATATGTAGACCAAGGTCGCAATCCTTATTGTTTTGCAAATTTCCCCGTTTGACATGAGGCTATCAGAAGATGAGTTGCGTATGAGATCAGCGTGTTGGCGGACCGTCGCCGTCTCTACAATTGTCACGTCCTCAGATCTATCTTACATGACCAGCGCATCCACGTCCGTTCCACATTACTCAAGGATTAATAAAACTTGATATGATATTACGGTCTTAGATGTGATTTAATAAACTAATGAAAGCCAATTTAGTAGTAGTAGAGACATAGAATTAAACAAAAGAATGGTTATAGAATAAAATTCCAAATATGTTTGTTTTAGGTCAATTAACATTCGTAATACTTAAAAATGCCTCTGATGAATTGTATAAAAAAATAGTTTTATTAATTATTTCGATTCTTAAGAAAAGAGGTCAAAAGCTGGTGGAATATAAAACTTTTTTATATAGGCACGTATATGTTTATTTTAAATTCAAGCCTAGTTGTGCTTATAATGTATTATAGAAGCTGTGTTAACATCGCTTACTGATTTGTCAACTCCCCACGTAAAGGCCTGGAGCGAGTCATGTAATTTGGGGCTGTAAAGCTCCCTTAATGAAAGCATCATACGTAAAACAAAGATTTTTGAGAAGTGAAAATTAAAAGCTGCACAAAAATAAAGTTCAGAGTAATGAAATTTAAATAGGTACATACGAGCACTTATTTAGCAACAAGCAATTATTACGAGTTTGGTAAATTTATACACATTACAATGCACTTTACTTTTCTAGTAAATAAGTTAAAAATCAACTCAAATCGTTAAGAAATTCCAAGTTTTCAGAGTAAACTTTTGTGTTACTTATTTCTAACTGATGATCCTAGTCGTTCAGACGTCAAAGGACTAGGAGTAATGTAATACCTTACTGTCCCACGGGAACTACTAGATGGAACGGTATAAAAAATAACCTTAGACTAGCACAACTATAGAAATTTTAATAATATTGGAAACTTATATTTATATTCATGTTTATGTGGGATATTTCTTTTATTATTTAGTACCTAAATCCTATAAATAATAAAATCATCCTGCAAAAAATACTTTTAAGTTCTTTAGTACTTATTATGAAAGATTAATTCAATATAATACATATCGATCAAAATTGATTTTAAGAATCTTCTGAAGAATAACTTCAATTCAAGCGTTCAAGTTCAATTTTAGTGTTGTCTATTTAGTATTTAGTCAAAGTAGTGGATTTATTTCAATTCACCTATTCGCTTTATCTGAGGGTCACGAGGAAAGTTAAATTCTAATAAGAACCGTTTTAATTCGTCTAACCTTCATTGATTTCATTCTATGTCTTTCAGTTGTAATTAATTTGCAATGGCGTATAATGCAAAACATGGTTTTTAATATTTTTGCCGACACGTTTGGCTCAGTTGGTCGTGTGTTCGAGTCCCGCTGTGGGCATTCATTTGTTGAGCACTAATGTTTGTACTCCAGTCTTGGGTGTTTATATTTATAATATGTAATATGTATTTAAAATTATATGTGTAGTATATCAACTATCTGGTATCCGTAACACAAGCACGTAACGTAGTTTACCACGGAACTAGATGGCGCTGTTGTAATAATGTCCCGACATATTTAATATATTTTATATTTATATTATATTCCTAGTAGGTGCTGCCAAAACTTTGTTCTCCATTAAAATTCAAAATTTGCACTTGAACTATTGTTTTGTAATATAAATATTAATAAGATTAAGAACAATAAGTATGCCTGTCTGCCTAGAACGCGGCTTCTTTTAATTTTATCCCCTGTTATAATTATTTTGCTACTCATAATTTGTTTTAAAGTCATTTAAATCTTGATTGAAATAACATGCGAGTGTATATTATATAACATTATATTTATGAGATGCTCCACAAACATATGTGATTTATTCACAGAACCTTGAACTTGTTTGAATGTCAATTTTACTTAGGTACATTAGCAGAATTTTATGTACGCCGTAACCAATATCGATTTCGATACCTTAGCTTTTAATATACTTACTAAGTAAGTTAACGTGATGCTTATTGAAAGTATGTACAAATCGTATATACAAATATTATAAGGAATACTACTATTTTATTACGTAATAGGTACAAAAGGCTTCTTTGTTGTTGTTTTTTATTTCTAACGCTAATTATATATTATACGTAACTAGATGAAAAGAAGCTTTAAACACACATTTAAAGCTTATTGTTAAGTAATCATAACTTTTGTTCCTGTAGTTATGTGTTTTTGTCAGCCTTTTAAAAACTGTTCTTAACAAATTACATAAACTAGCGACTCACCCTGGTTTCGCTCGGGTTTGTCCCTAGAAGTCCCTTTAGGATATTTTTTTTACGAACTTTGAATGTCTTTTTTATTTAAATATAATTAAAAGCCTAAAAATAAGCTTCAAGCTTCTAACTTTAAAAAGTGACGAATGAATGATAAATTTCATCTCCTATTTCAACCCCTTTTTTCGCCTTGAAAAGTAGCCTATATCTCTTCTCAGGCTCTATCTACCAACTTTAATTTTAATCGGTTCTATAGTTTTGGCGTGAAGGCGCGACAGACAGACAGACTTACTTTCGCATATATAATATTAGTAAGGATTGTTTTATTATGATATCTATAATTTACTAACTTTAATAGTCAATCCACGTTGCACTTGCAATGTGCAGAGAATGTGCCGCAAACAAGGCGGTGAAACTATAGTATGGTAGAATGGGAACAAAACCATTCGCTTTATTGTTTTGGATTTCCGGGGGTCAATTAAAATTTTTCTTTTGTTTATTGTTAGGCGACTTTAACAATTGTTTCGTTTTTAGACATATTGTTGCAAACACTTCTTAGAGAAAAATAACTTAATTCATACCTATTGACGCATATCTATAAGATGAAAATCGCATACATTTAGAGATTTATCGTATAAGAAAGGATCTTATTTTATTATTATATTATTTTTTATTACAATTGATCTTATAATGTTTAACTAGATCAACAGCTGATTTTCCAACACTGCGATCGATATACTACAATAGCGTTATCACTTAAAAACCAAGCGTGGAGATTAAAATAAACATAAGCTTTCTAACTTAAATAACCTGAGAAAGCCTTTAATTTATGTAAGCATTGACCAATGCTAGTACAATTAAGTATATTTATGTGTAAACAAATATATAAAGCATAATAACCATTTTAAAAAGACACGAATGATCTATTTCCTGACGTCCGTAATGACTTAAATGCGTTTAAAAGCTATGCCACTACATTTACCAAAGTATCACCATCAGTAAACCGTTACAATTTAGTGGCGCTTTTATAAGTATAGCACTACACTTATGAGTAATGTCGGTATATTTCTCACGACACTCGATCGAATACATTGTAGTATACAAAACAATTCAGTCAATCCGAGATTTGTTCCGGCCATCGGAACCGCGCTTCGTCCGAAACGTAAGTGGGTTAATTTGTTGTACGACAGATTTACGACTTTCAGGGAACGATATTAATGGTAAGCGCAAAAAAGAAAACCAATATATTCTGTTACATATTAGTAATTCATTGATAATGAATATGGCAATACATTGATAATGTTATACATTTAATATTAATTTTAGAGTACTTTGTTTTTGGTAGATGGTAGAGGTGCTTTTATTTTAAAAATATGTAACGAACACGCCACAATAATAACAGTATTTGAATCATTTGGATGTATATATTTATTCAAACATAATTTGTATGTATATTGCATTATAATTACATTTCATGCTTAGAAATAATGGATATGGCAATATCGAAATAATATTAATAATTTAATTTGTTTTTGTTACCTTTTACATTAAAGAACATACAATAACGGGTTAGGCCCATGTGTGATCGCGTGACCGCTTTAACTGTTATTCTGTTAAATTGATATCTTTTCACTTCCCCCATAGAGGGGACTTTATCTTGATTTATTACAGGCTCTAATAAGAAACAAAATTATTAGCCGTTTACGTGTAGACTCTAAATCAAGGACTCATCTAGAATTATTGCTGTTTCAATTGAAATATTTATAACTAAACTAACTTAAATTTACTTTTTCTGTGGATATTAAAGATTTTACTGCAGTAAAAAAATATGATCCACAAAATTTAGCCAAAATCGGTTCTGTTTAGGGATCTATAATACACAATACGTTAAAGAGATTGTTTTTAAAAATATTATATGTATAAATTTCGCTGAGTTATGGTTTTATTATTAAAAAGTCATGTCGAAGTAAATCAAGTAGGTAAATAATAAAAAAAATACTTGAAGAAAATATTTGTCATTAATTTGAAAAATAGGATTTATTTCTAATGTGAAATGATATTTTTAGTACAACCTTCAAACCTTCACTAAATATAAATTGAGCAGTATAAAAAAACACAAGTCACTTTCAGCTGTTAAGATATTCAAAACCATGGACAATTTACATAATAACATGTCTTATTCGCGAAAGTTAAAAATATACGACTGATACGCTATCTACTACAACTTGCTTATTAAAATTGACCACTTTTTATGGTAATAACACGAATATGTGCAAAATCTGCGCGTACGCAGATAAGAACTGTTTTATAGCATGTTGAAGGGCCGTATAAATATTCATATAATCATTTTATATATGGGTCATTATAAGTTAAGAGGTACTTTCCATGGCCAGGACAAAACAATACTTTTTTTTTATACTAACTTCCTAATTAACCTATCTATTACTTCAAACTAAATGTTTTCTTCATGCTCACTTAATTTTATTACAGATGTGTACGTAGTTTAGTCACAATAAGTTCTAATATAAGAAAAATGTCTCTCCTCTGGTCTGTCCCCAAACCGACTTTATTTGTAAAACAGTTATTATGAATGTATTAAAATTTAATAATTACCTTATCATCGTTAATTTTATACAAAACAATAACTTAGTCACAGTGTCTTATAAGTAAAATAACTTATATTCCAATTTTTCATAAATAATATCAACGCCGAAATTTGTCCTCCGTGTTTCGTGTCTCGTCCCCTGGCTTTTTGTTTTTATTTAAAAACCAGATTTGTTTTGCTAGTTTGTGGGAATTGTGACCTTGAGTGCGTAGGATGTAACGTGAAGCTAGCAGCAAGCGGCGCATAAGCTGACTGCGCAGCCATTTTAAGGGCCATTCCAGTCACGCCGCTCGCTGAGTGTAGAAGTGTTGAGTGAATGCAGTCTTTCCTCTGGTAAGTTTTATTTAGCAATTATTTATTAAAATACTAATATAGACTTAAATATTCATTATGAATAGTGCATAAATTGTTACGTTTGATTGTGAATTGCGTACGAGAAACACTTTTACGGCTATTTTAGATATCAATCGAAAATGTATCTCCCCTGGTGTATTTCCCCTGCCTCTTTTGGTGGCAGGGGAGATACTTAATGTCCAGGGGAGATACATTTGTATACGGTTTCATGAATACTTCTACATTTTTCTCTGAACCTTTACTTGGCATTATGTATAACTTAGCTTTACAATTTAATATGGCTTTTTTACAGAAAAAATGGCACCTAGAAAAAAAATGACGCGCGAAGAACGGCTCGAAAAAAAAGGATAGCAGAACGATTAAGATATCAAATAATTAAAAATGACAAAGATAAGTACGCTCAACAAAAAATCAAGGAAAGGGAAAAATATGAAAAGAAGAAAGAAAAAGGAGTTATTAAAACAATTCAGCAAATGACTCCCAGAGAGCAGCGGAAGGTTAGAAAAGTATGGAGAGAAAAGGCAAAAATTCGTAGACGTCGTTTAGCACTCCAAGATATAAGCAATGCTCCTGAAACACCACCATGTTCGGATAATGAAGACCCACCGCCCCCTCAAAATATAAACAGGCGAGCGCAGGCAGCACAACAAAAGTCAATTCGAGCAAGAAAAGCAAGAAACCTGATAATAAGAAAACAAGAGGCTGAAATAGCTCAACTTAAATCTGCAGTCCAACGCTACAAGAAACAAATACAACGGATCAAAAAACTACCAATTAGCACACCCAACACCAAAGTAAATTCACTTATAACATCAGTAAGTGCAGACGACAAAGAAGCTATAAAGAAGAAACTGCTTTTCAGTGAAGTTATTACACAACAACTTAATGAAAATTTTTTAAATCTCAACACTGTCCAAGAAAAAAGAGTCTTCAGGAGAGTGTTAAGCGGGAAAATAGTCAAAAAATACAATGTTTTACCGAAAGAAATGAAAATAAAACCATTGATTAAAATAGGCAAAAAATTAAGACTGATGGACACAAAGCGCAGCTCAAGAAAAAATTGTGAGAAATTGAAAACGTGCATAGTCAAATTTATGGAAGATGATTCGAGCAGTAGGCTTTGTGCAGGAAAAAAGGACTTTATTACGAAGAAGGGTGAGCGTAAGCAAAAGCGAGTTATGTTAGATACGTTACTCAACTTGCACAAACGTTTTGTGGAAAAGACACACATTAACATATCTTACCCAATGTTCTGCAAACTCCGACCATTTTGGGTCGTCCAACCACGCTGTGACGGTCGTAACACTGGCATGTGTGTTATACACAGCAATATAGATTTAATGCTGAAATCACTATACAACGCTAAGATAATATCTGTGTCGAATTACGTGGACCTTCTACACCAAGTTTGCTGCAATAGATTTAACGAAAAATGTTTATCACGCGAGTGCAAGACGTGTTTAAGCAAAGGCCTACATTACAAGGAATTCGATAACTCCATTCCATTACTTTACAGCAAGTGGCAAAGTGTACGCCAAGATATCGTGGATTTAAAAACTCAAAAATCACGAACTGTAACGAAATGCCTTAAAAGCTCACTACAGATTCTACCAAGGGACTTGATTTTGGAGTTGGAATCAAAGATGGAAAAGTTCTTGAATCACGAACTAAACATAGTGCACCAATATCAAACGATAAAATCAAAAAAAGAGTCCCTTACTGAGTCAGAAGCAATTATACACGTAGATTTCAGTGAAAATTACCTAACAAAATACGCTGAAGAAGTACAATCCTTTCATTTTGGAGGATCAAGACAGCAAATAAGTATGCACACTGTTGTAGTCTATACTAAAGATGTCGACCAAGAGCTAAAAAGCCAATGTTACTGTACTTTGTCACAAAATTTATTGCACTCACCTCCTGCAATTTGGGCGCATTTACAGCCCATACTTGACTGTCTGCCGTCTACTGTTACGACTTTACATTTCTTGAGCGATGGGCCAGTCACCCAATATCGAAATAAAATGATGTTCAAGGTTTTGGCAACAATGCTAGAAGATTTCTACCCTAACCTTCAAAATTTCACATGGAATTTTCATGAAGCAGGTCACGGAAAGGGAGCTCCTGATGGAGTGGGTGCTACTTGCAAGAGAACTGCAGATAGATTAGTTGCGAGTGGCACCGATATTTCATCAATAGATGACTTAGCTAAAGCTCTTGAGAAAAACTGCCCGAATATTAAAATTTTCACCGTAAATGATGCAGACATATCTGAAAAAGCAGTAAAATTAGGTTCTGCTGAAGGTATAAAGACTTTTTCAGGCACACTAAAGGTTCACCAAGTTACCGGTTGCGTATTTATACCTAATTGCCTGATATTGAAAAGTTTGAGCTGCTTCTGTGACTCAGAGCTATGTCGTCATTTTCAATTGGGTACTTTGGATTATCCACAAACACATCGTAAATTTCCTCTACGTGTTGATGATATATACGGAGCTAGCGATTCAGAAGATGAACCTCTAATCAATTTCACATCTCATGAACACAGGAAGAAGCCTCAAGAAACACTACAGCATTCTGTACCTAGTATAACCACTAGTATTAAAACCAATCTGCACAAAGATGATTCAAAGCCCTCAACATCTGGAAAGAAAACATTCTGCAACGGGGAATTTGTGCTGGTTAAACTTCAAGATACAAAAACAGAATATCATTATGTTGCAATGTGTACAGGTGTTGAAGAAGATGATGAAATTCAAGTTATATTTTGTAGAATCTGTGATGAAACTGGAAAAAGGTTTAGAATTAATGATGACGATATTTCTTTCATCGCCTGGGATCAGGTTTTAAAAAAACTACCCTCCCCTAACTTAGAAATGAGAGGGCAGCGTATTTTTTATGTATTTAATAATTCTATTGATGTCTTTGAACGCGGGTTTTAGAAAAAAACTTTTTTAGTTACCTTTTAATTAAAATGTTAAATTAGAGTTGAAGTACAAGAAAAATTTAATACTGTTACTCGGAGAAGTTTTTGTTTCTTTTTATTTTATTGTTGATAGTAAAGTAATTTATATTTTTGTTTTGATGGAAAGGAAAAGTAAGAACCTTTTTATGTTTTGTACCTAGCGCTTAAGAAACATTTAACTTTATAAACAAAGACTGCTAAGAAATGACAAGACTGATTATAAATAATTCATAATTAAAATAAAAATAAATAAATAAAGTTGATTCTTAAAAATAACCCTGTTTTTAATATGTCTATCTCTCTTCCCTGAACACAAAATATCCTCCCCTGTGCATTCTGTCTCTACCCTGTACTGAGTATTTACTCTGGTCGCTTATAAAACGAGATAAAACCAACAAATTGACTGGCCACTTTGTAAACGTTTTCAACTTAAAAGTTTCCATATAAAAGATGTATACTTAAGTAGAAATATCAAAAAAATGCCATGCCGTCACTTCATACAACATATTACCTCTTAACTTATAATGACCCATATTCTTCATCATATACTGTAGAACTAGAAGTAATTTTAAAGTACACCACTTACGAACATTTTCTTTTATTTTTATTAACTGTGACTTGACTTGTGTTAAATGACCTTCGCTTTGAAAATATAAATACTAAAAAAAATACTTATTAATGCGCCTTTTATTAGCCTTAATGGAGTGTTAAAACAGCGAGAAAAATATATAATGTTCAATTTTTATGATATTAATAATTATGAGGAACCCTGATCAAGGTAGTTGCAGACCTCGACATACATCGGCCAGTACACCGTGACCTAAGCCTGAATAACAGGATGCACTTGACTTTCAGCACTTATTTCTCAAAAATAATTTACCTTTGACATGATTGAGCTTATGTTAAAGGGTTACTTATTTCCTTTGTAATATAACTAGTGATTAACTGTCGTTCTCGACTTTTTTCTTATTATTCTTTTCGTCTTATCGTTTAACGCTTTCGCTTCACTTTACGACTTGACTACAAAACATAGTCGTTACTATGCGTATATAATATTTTTATCGTTGTATTTTATGGGTTCCGTTCCTCAAAATAAGATGAAATCCTAATATGATTAATTTAATGTCTATTATCGTCATCATCTTCTCTTGTCATATAAAAGATTCAATATTGATATGAACACCAAGACATTCAATTTTGAACTAATTTAAAAAATTATAAGTGAAAATTCTTTCAACTTATCCTATGGATAAAGAAGTATTTCTATTTAATATCAATTTTTCAAATATATACCCAATGCACTACTTGGTTTGATTGCTTCTAGGTTTGAATAGTATCTTACTTTTATGACCGCTGTGTTTTTGTATTTTCCATATTTTAAAACATTTTCGGATTAAAATTATTAATTCATGGGAAAGAAAACTTACGTTAAGGTTTCTTTTAAAACGCACGTGCCTGCGTCCCGATATGCCACATTTAAGTACCTATTCCCCTTGCAACAATGGAAATATGGAAATAAAAATTCACCTGTAGAACAAGTTATGAGTTTTAAAATTTAATAAACAGGAACAGTTTTGTTGAATTTCTAAATTCATTTCACGCAAATAAATGTACCTTCATTCGTTATATTATATTTTTACCGTTTTGCGGATTCTTATTTAATACTAAGATTCAAAAGATAACCAAATTATAGTAAATAAACACCAAACAAATTCCTACCTTGTGTAGCAGCCGAACCTACGATCTTACGCGTGGCATAAAGTGCAATTCATATCTAAACTACACGTACATATACTGAAAAACTATGAATTAAAACGTGTAATATTTTAAAACTGCTTCCTTGCAGTATGTTCTTGAAATATTGTGTAATTATAAATTAATTGTTATGTCGAGAAATAAATTGGCAAGTGTCCGCGTATGTTAGCAAAGTTTCAGATTTAACCGTCTACATGAATCTGACATTGCCAGTTGATTTGGTCAATCTAACAATTGAATTTGTCCTGGTACTAGTTAGTACGTAATTGTACCTTTGTTAAACTAATGTACCGTGTTCCGTTCTACAGTTGCTTTGGAAGGAAGGAGTTACGTAATTCGTATAGGCAACAGTTTTGTTTATGCAATGTGAAATATAATATTATTTTCAATTTAATTCATATTACAATGTTTTCCTTTTCGGGTATAAATGACATATTTTTAAGAAAGCTGAAACCTCTGATCTTATCTTACCGTGGAGCCACACTATTGTCATGTCGTAACGTCAGCTGTCAAACAAACATACACAAAGACAAGTCGAGTACGATGCTAACTGTAGATATTGATGTCAGGCGTGACAATAGTTAACGTACAAAAAATGTTGTATTGGAGCTTACGCAATTACTGCTCTCCTACAATTATTGATCAGTTACTTTTTTCGGATTGAAAGATTCTTAAGAAGTTATGTATAGAGATTTTTCTGAGAAATTGATTAAAACTTATATTGTTACACGTTCAAATGAACTTTATTTGCTTAGTATCAAAATTGAAATAAGAAAAATTCTATTAAAATAGCATTTAGTAATCAGAGTTCCTATAAGTTAACTATATATTTATCTTTGACAATTTTGTTACTCATGTTTAGCCATTTCTTACTACATACTTTAAACGGCTTAGAACTGTTTTGTGGAAAATTTGGGTTATATAAGAAGTTTTTAAATAGATATTCTCGTTTTCCTCCTAACATTATTACAATTCGTTACTTAGGGCGTTAACCGAACGAGTAAAACATATGGTCGGTCGTGTTTACATTAAGCGTTACAGGCTGTATTGTAAACAAGTTGGCTTAAAGGCGGTCGAGCCTGAGTTGTGCTGGTGACCTATGAGATCTGTAGACAAGCCTTTTAAGGGCCGACGCCGACCCTTGTGGCGCAACAAAGTGAACTAAATACTGATGCTGTATAGAATTCGGTATATGTCCATTTGGCTGTTTGAAGATGAAACCTTACATTAGAACTCGGTGTTACTGTAATGAATATGACTGTACTGCACCCTAACAAAGGACTACTAAGAATTCTTTAAAAGGAAAATTCAATTACCGAACTTAGCCCGAGACTCGAACCCAGGATCTCCAGATCTAACGAGTGATGTAATATGTAAGCGTAAGAACAATATTATTAAAAAAATAATAATTTTAATCGTTACGATGACATATATCACCTCACTTTATTGTCTCATCTCTTTAATTATAATAAAAAACATCATAAACGTCGATAAAAATGTACTTTTTTTAAATACCTACCGTGAAACGAAATTATTCCTTTACGCCATTTATAAAATACGACATTAAGAGGCCCATAACATTCTTAACTTTGAGGATTCTTGTTTTTGTAGTATGAATACATTATGTTATTATCCTTAAACCACCTAAATGATATTAATGAAATTTTATGTACCTATACAACCGTTTCGTAAGAAAGGGTCGTGTAAAAAATACAAAGAAAGGACCACAATTACTGTTACATTCAAGTGGAATACAAAAGAAACTTATTTATAAAGAGATGCATCTACGTGTTTTAGTTAGTTTTATTAACGCTTTTGAGTTTTGATTATTATTTTATTTATTACTAGCGTATTTTATTGTTAATTTATGAAGCTTACTATAAGTATTCATAAATTATATTTATTCGTCCTTAAAGTAAATTGGCTCAACATAATAACAAGTCTTGTTTAATATGTCATTAAAGATTGATGTCCTACTAAAAAGTTTGTAAAATATTACTTTATGACTTTAATTTTAATATGTAATTATATTTAAAATATAATACTCTTTAATGTATGTAGCTTTTATTAACGCCGGTCCTCTTTAACGTCCTATTCCTCCCTCCCCATTGATACGAGAGATTAGGCCATAATCCAGCATCTTATTTTTTTTATTCTATCTTTTATTTCACTTTACACGGTTTAAATAAATAAAATACGTTTTATATTCAGATATTGATTTTCAAGTGTAAACATGAATTTATAAATTCTTCATGGGTCATTAAGGATAAGGATAAGCTAGCTCATTGTGTAGGCCTCGCACAGACTTGGCTGCCGCGCGTATGGTAACGCACGTATTCAGTATGTACGTCGCGTGCGATGCACGTCAAACGATTTTGCACCGAATTACTTTCCTTTTTAGAATTCACGAATTGGACCTAAGCGTCATTATAATGCAGTTTAATCAATATATTTTTTACATTGTGTTTAGTTATAGTTAAATAAATCTAAAGATAACTGTAACTAATAGGTATACTTATTAAGAAACTAGCGACGCATCCTGCCTTTCTTTATCAGTAAAATACTATTATTTTGGTATACAATAGTAAATCTGCCTATTATAATAATTAGCTAGGCAAATAATATACATACACACATGTATTCAGCAATTTAACGTCCTCACGCACGGGCCTCCCTTCAATTCGAGGAGGATCAGGCCATAGCCCATAGTACCGCATGGGCCTAGTGCGGGTTGGCGGGCTTCACATATCTTTCGAAAAGTTGCTAGGTTCTCGCAGACATACAGGTTTTCTCACGATGTTTTCCTTCACCGTAAGACAATTAGTAATAATGTTACTACGTATATTATGTAAAAATCAGAGGTGTTAGACCCGGATTTGAATCCGCATTACTTGGTTATCCAAGCAAGCGCGTTACGAGTTACGACTGAGCTACCACTGTCTTAGGTAGATACTGTATTGTAAAATTTAAGCTACAAGTCATTTCTTTTATCAGAACCATAATATAATATGTTTAATGCATTATATCCATTAAGTAGGTAATTTAAAGTTGAATCGCATGTAATCGACAGTCTTGAGAAAAAATACTTTGTTTTCAGAGAAGACCTTGTCTACGCATGTATTGTAATACCATGGACGTGACCAAGATGTAATTTCTTCAGCCATTTACATTTAATGCGTGTAGTATTTTAAATTATATCACATAGTAAAATACGTGACAATATGTTATAAATTACAAACTAAATTAGTGATCGATCATATTTTATTTTCTAAATCAAAAATATTGGCTGAACAGTTATTAATACGATAACTTTCTTTTTTTTCAGTTGGAAAACGTCCAGTGTTGCTTAGACTTTCTCCATGCACAAAAAGTCCAAGGTTTAGAACAAGTAACAGCAGTTGACATTCGTGATGCAAAACTAAAAGCTGTTTTGGCATTATTTTTTGCACTAAGTCGACATAAACAAGCGTCAAAACAAAGAACAGTGCCATCTAGCGGAAATGCTACGAACGCGGGAAAAAGTTCCAACGAAGATGTGTCTTTAAGTTCCGTCCAACGAATAACAGGTGGCAGCAGCTGTGATGAAATATTAACCGCATGTGGAAATAACATCGAAATGACGACTTTAACAGCTAATAGGTATGTAATTTTTTATATTATATTTAAAAATAATTTTAAAAATTCTGTGTAACATATTTCAGGCAAAATATTTGCGCGTTTAGCGCCATCTGTTGAGCAATAGATTTTGTTTAAGTTTTCTCCTATCGTAAATAGATGGCGCCTCTGAGAAGATTTAGCCATAACGAAAATATGAAATAGTAACAAGATCTCTTCTACAGAAATCTTACTACACGTTTTAATTTATATGTTCATATTTTATGTATTTAAAAAATATATAATAAAATGTTGACATTAATACATTTCGACCCTATATTATTAGATGATTTACCTATAAGCATGCAACGAAAAATATGACTTTGATCTTGTTAATATAAATGATCTATAAAGGATAAGCGTTCACGCCGATTTCTCAACGAGACGTAATTCGTTGCGCTCGTGTAATAAGTTAAGCAAGGGTTGACAACTAATTTATAAGCAGTCGGATTTAAAGTATACATAATATATAATAAAATAAGTAATAAATATATTTGTTAGAAGTAGTATTTATAGCTCTCGGATTATTAGTGGTGGTTAATTTCAGTATTTAACGGTGCAAGCGCGCTTAAAAGAGCGGAATAAATAATTTAGATTTGATATCTTATTTTCTATTACAAATATTAATTATAATATTCTCAATTATAATTTAATGTCGCTTAATAAAAGTAAAGTATTAAATTTTAATTATAGTAAAATGTGTAACCTCAAGCACCATTTTCATATGACTGTAAAAAGTGTAGATGTTCTTTCTTACTAGACAATAATCCATAAAAAGACAGCCCTATGAACTAAACTATAAATCTTGATCTATAAATACCCGTGTTCTCCAAGTTTATATCGCTCGTAACACGGCTAAATTAAAAATAAAAAGCTGAGCCATATCCACTATTCCCAGTAATTTAATACTAGCGACTCATCCTCGTTTCGATCGGGTTCGTGCCTAGATACTTTTTAACGATTATTGTAGATTTTTTAGAGCTGTGCTGTGTCCTGTAATAAAAAAATCAAATTAGTTAACTTGAATTATAGCTAATAAACTAAAATTCATTAAATATCGGTCGGATGGTTTTCTCGTGATGCGTCAGATAGGCAGACAGAAAATAATTTTAAACACCACCTGTTGACCCTGATCCTGCCACTATATTCTTAATAACAACTATTATTTCCATAACACTTTTCGTTCAATTTTGATATTACAGATTCGACTAAGTTAGAATTTAACTAACACTATCCCACAATCTGAGTTTTTTATGGTACACTTTACTGAAAAACTATCACGATTATAGCTTTGTGCTTTAACATAGTGATTAAACTTTATATCTAGATGTATATATAGACTGTGAAAAAATATAATTTTATAACCATTAAAAAAATGAACATTAACAATTTTGTTGTGTTCATTTAGATAGAATGTTATTGTACTACTAAAGTCATCTGTTAGAAAACCAAAGAGTTAACGAGGTAAGAAATGCTAAAATAAATTTTAGATTTTTTTCAGTATTTTATTCATTGTTAAAGTAATAGTACTTATTATATTTAATTTTCCGAACTAATAATTTTAATTCATATCGCAAGATTTATTTTAGCCAAAGGCGTTACCTATCTTCTTCTATTATTGACAAAAATTATAACATGCAATACATTCATTTACATCAATTAACTAATAGTTTAATACAATAGCATATTAAATCTGTCCTAGCAAAATAAAATCATCTGGTCACATTAGCGTATAACTCTTGTAAACTCCACTTCGACGTGCGGAACGACATTCTATTTTGGTCTAGCGCCCTCTATTGGCGAGTTGCCGAGCTATTGCTGCTACGGGTTTACTCACGATCTATGTTTGTAAACAAAGAGGTCTAAAGTGCAGTAAGACGCAATTCCCGTTTAAATATAGGCCTTATTCACCAAAAACTTAAAGTGTATATTATTCATGAGGAAATTATAATATTTTAGCGAGTCACAACAGTCGAGTTAACGCATCTCTGCGTACGTAAGCTTTTTATCAGAATTGCTTAACCCATTTCAAGCTAATGAGAAATTTTCATACGTATACACGTTTCATAAAAAATATAAACGGCTTTGTCTTATATGGATACGAGAAGAGCTTCAAAATAACTATAAGAAGTACTATGCGGCAACTCAACGATTGTGAATTTTTCGTACTTGAAAGTGGTGAAAAAAGTAGGCATTGAACCCTTTTTTTCGTCGTCTGCTGGGGACGCTGGCCAAGTGCGGGTTGGCGGACTCCACACGTTTTCGAAAACTCGTTAGGTTCTCTCAGACAGGTTCGTCACTGTGTTTTCCTTCACCGTAAGACAAGTACCTAGTAATCATCTTATTAAAATTATAATTTGTGCATGAAAATATCAGAGATGCGAGACCCGAAATTTGAGCATATTCACTCAGTTTACTAAGCGACCGAGTTGCCACCGGTGACCGGGCTACCACCACTGCTTTCAAAAAAAGTACTCTATACAAAAATGTTTGGATAGTCTGTATAGTATATTATGACAGTAGTGAAATGGCGTCGACTCCCTATTCTCGGTCAATGCTACTGATTACGGACAGACAGACGGATGTCATGCCCGCCCAAAGCTCACGACAAAAGGCTTAACAAGCCATTGTTTGTCATTTTCTCCGCTTCAATGAACGGTCACCTCACGACCTTTGTGCTTAGACTAAATTTAAAAGAAGTTTTGGATATGTTTAAACAAAAAAAAAACTAAGAACTTTTCTGAAATAAATATGGTTTCATTCATATTGTTGTATTCTAATTAAGAGTAACTGTAAAAAATACTTAAATAAATGAGCAAAGTTAAAAAGGTTCGAGAAACTTTTACAAAGTTTAAGGTCCTCTTAACAACCATAATTATTATTTATTTATTTTGTTCAACAAAAACGTTACTTGTTTGGTTTTATTTCAGCATGATTTAGCCGTTACAATGCTTTATTTTGGGTATAAATTACATCCACTTTGTTTTACTACATTTATTCTTTTCATATATTTATAATTATTTTAATTAACTTCAATATCATACTTACATTTTAAACTAATAAACATTGCTTTTAATGCCCAATTGCTGTAATTAAAAATCTTATTTACAAATGAAGTAACTTTTTTAACCTCTATTTAGAGTAAACGTACTCGTATTATACGAGTATAAGTAGTGTTCGCTTAAAGAAAAACATCTACAGTTAACGGGTAGATAATATCTAATTTTTTCCAAAATTTGTATATTAGTAATTCTAAAGCTCAACAAATTGCTACTAAATAAAAAATTAAGAATAAGAAAATGAGTGAACAAATAGAGTGGAAAAAGATAAACTAATTGCCTTTGCCTATTTATATACCCACTCGTAAATTTATTTTTGAATTTGCCCTTGATTTATAGCCTTTTCAAAAAATATTTATGAGTAACGTAAAAGGAAAATCGGAATTACAGAAGATATAACGTAACATACACAAAAAAGTACCAAATTAATAACCTTTTATTTGAGGTCGGTCAAAAAATATTAGAGAACACAAGAGCACGCTTAAACCAAAGACTCCCTTGCCGGGTGTAATTTAAAAATTGCCGTAACGGGTTTTATGTTTAAAACAGGTTGACTAAGTATTATCAAGAGAGATGCTATTTACGCCCTTGGAAATTAAAATCTTTTAAACGTTTCAAAAGTAAAAGCATTTATAAACGTTTGGACCAGTTTCGATTTAGAATTCAGTGGGTTCTTATAGGTGAACAACCGTCTACACAATGGGTTAACTTTCCTTACAGGGATATGCCTTCTAAGGAACTTGCGTCGACTGAGACTGGCATGCCATACGTGAACTTTTAAGTGCCCGTATAATTGAATGTCATGTTGCATATATCGCTCAAACGCATCTCGGTTTGAGAAGTAAAGCCAAGTAGAAAATGAAAACGATTAAAAGCTTCTCATAGCTTATAAAGCTTGGTTCATTTTTGTGATATATTTTAATTTATACAGAACTTATCGTATTACTTTAAAATGATAAATTTATTAGGGTTCTTTTTACTTTAAAAACAGATTAAAAATATTTTAATATGTCAGAAATATTTACGATGGTGTCAGCGGCTATCTCAATCCATTCCGTATATTAAAATGCAAATTTTATACTTGTTGTACAATAAACTGCATAATAATTTATCTTGATTATATTGACGCATATCGCTGTTACAAAAATGCGGCATCCTAACGGTACAGTCGTGCTTGGATCATCCCTCAACATATAATGTGCTTATGCAAAGGGACGCGGACGTGGTTTAGCACAATATTGTTATTAATTTTTACTCTTATTTACTTTGTATTCAGCCGTTTTTAATATCCCACTGCTGGGCTTCCTTTAATACCGGGTGGAACACTAACAGGCCACGCCTAGTGCGAGTTGGCAGACATGTCTTCTGAAAACTTACCAAGGTCTTTCATAATGCACATTTCATCACGATGGGTTATTTCACCGAGATAAGTTGTAATCGAGTGCGAAATGATTCGTACATGAAAATTTTGGTATATATAATAGGTGATACACACGGATATGAATCCGCTAGTGCTTTACCACTGGGCTACCCCTGACTGCCTTTTTACTTGTAACAAAAATTACCATTTTTTAATATCATAACTGAGGCTAATAACGGGCTCAAAAACGTTTCCTCTCATAAGCGATAATACGAGATAAGTTTCAAATTACGTAGGGCGTTTTGAAAAACCAATTATCAAGTAGGGTCGAGATTAGGCTTGGAGAGCAGCTGATTTGTAAAGAAGCTAATAGGGTGTTAATGTGAATACTCGACAGAAGTTTTTCTGATCGAGAGGAAGATCGATTTCGTTACGTATCTATTTTTATATTTGTTTGGGTTGTTGCTCTAGCAAACTCGTGTTCCTGGCAGTTGTGTAAATAATCATGTATCTTGTAAAAAAAATAAACTAAACAGCCTTATACATTTTAAATCCTTAACAAAATAGGGAAAGCTACTTAAAAGCAAATAAATTTTACCAACTATACATAAAAAAGTTTTTTTAATGTACGTAGTTATGCGGTATCATAACAAATATTACCGAATACACTATAAAACACGACGAAAATGTTTGCTCGAGGACCGCGTGCCACATGTTTGCATTCTATCATGGTGACCGCTTCGCGTCGATATATTCAGTCAACAAACTATGCAGGCAGAACGTTTGTAGATTGTTATTCAAACAGTTCCGAACTATTGTATGCCAATAGTTCATCATTTGTTTTGGGAAAATTTTGTTCAAGTGTGCTCTATAGGCTACGACAGTGTTCCGCAAACTTTTTATGTTCAAGGTACATTTAGGAAAACGAAAATTTTTGGAGGTACACCACAATTTAAAAATCAGTTTTTAAGTAATATTAATCAACATTTATTATTAATACAAACGAATTTTGGCCGAATATTAAACCAAACACGCAAAATAGGCGCACAGTAGTCGATTGCGGAAACCAGCGCGCTCATACCATACCAAGCCCCTAACCAAACGAAACGAAACAAATCGCTTCGCTCGTGCGCTCGTGTTATTTACATTATTATTTATTTATTTATTTACCTATTTCAACCAAAAAATTACAGCAATCTTTACAGGAATAACCTAATGCGATTGAAGTAATATTTAACTAGAACTAATAACAAGTAATGTGACCTTTGTGAGTTCACTCAAAGGTGCGTTAAATATGTCTATTTTATCCGCTACTCGGTTAACATTAGTAAGGGCGCGCGTAAGTGGAGCGCGCTCCAGCAGAGCTGTGCGAGAGCGCGGCACTGCCAGCAGTCGCGGACGCCTCCGCCGCGAAACGTACTCATCGGGGACATTCAATTGCAAATACTCCAATAAATTAGGATCAGAAACTTTACCTAACAATAACTTGATAAGGTACACACAGAGCGTACACTCCTTCCTAAAGTATAGTTTGTTATATCCTACCATGCCTAGCACAAATAGGGTAGGGTACATCAAGGGGTAGAAAGGATATACACCATATAATCTGAGATACAAAAATCTGGTAAATTTATTTTGTACCTTTTCCAACATGTTAATATATTTGGTTTCATGTGGAGCCCAAATCACGGAGTTGCACTCGAGCTGGCTTCTAACCAAAGCATTGTAAAGTGATGTTATAGCCTTTATATTAGTAAATTCAGACGATTATATTATATGGAATATTTTTTTTACCCTTACTTACTTACAAAAATTAAGTTTATAAGATAACCTTATTTTTCGAGGCACACCAACTAGTGACCACGGTACACCAGTGTGCCGCGGTACACACTTTGCGGAACACTGGGCTACGATGTAATATGTTGTACGTTTTTTGTGATACTGTACTTAAAAAATCTTAATTTTGGTTGTGAATTAAAAGTTGTTGTGAATGAAAGCTAGATATTAATAATTAACAGTTCAGTTCATTTAAGTGAAGTTTTGTTTGAACTTAGTCCCGTATGGTTCGTACGTTGGTTTACCAATAATAGCTTAGTCAAGAATAACCAATAATTTTCGATTTCTAACAAATTACCTGGAATTATAGTTAAGACGAAAAATAAAATAATTAAATGTTATTATCGTGGTTTTATCTTTTATTTGCTTTTTATCGCCTTGGGTGGTCGAAGTACATACCTGTCTCCAGTCCGAGGTCGCGGATTTTAAATACTAGACGTGTGCCAGAGCATACAAATGTGAAACGTTTTACTACCTATTAACCCTTAGTTTAGGGACTATGTTCGAGAAGTGATGATACACTTACGTTTTTACTCAAAAATTGAGATCCATTCATCATACTGTGAAATTTTAAGGTTTTACTGAGTATCAATACTATAAGAAACTCGTGCAAAATCGCTTTACATTTTGGCTTAGGATGTGAATTTTATTAGATAATCAATCTGTTAGATTTTAATAACCGCGGACCGCGGTCATTCTGGAAATAGCAGTTAATATGATATGAAATCACGTGGCCAATTTGTGTTCTTAAATATTAGGTTGTCTGCGTTAAGGCTTCATGAAATCTTGACACTAATTAATTAGATAAAGATGTTAGGGCGTAGCATCGAGCTATTTTTTCTCACTTCGACATTTCATAGAGTCGCTCTATTTTACTACTAGCGGCCCTTGTTTCTTTGTACACGATATGCACATTTTGTTTTGTATGCATTTCTTTCGCTTTGCGGTAGGTCTTTGTGAGCTTCCGCGTTACATAAAGAAGCTTTATAGTTTATTATGACAATATTTTCATAGAGCTTATATTTGTTCAAGCCAGTGAAGTACCTTCTGCTTTAAACAGGATATTTACTCATATACATATAACGATACTGATACTGAACGATCTTTAATTGCCAATCAACATGTCTTTTAAAACTTTATTATAATTTTTATTACAAACTATCCATTTTTTTTTTATTAATTGTATTTGTTTTGACTTTGTAATACAATTTTCTAGTCTATTTTAACACACGTCGATAGAGTCAATGGAAAGCTCGTGTTTGTGCTTGTGTTTAAACATCAATACAATAATTTCACGCTATCGAGCTAATGTGATTTAGACTTTAACGCTTTTGGCACTGTCTTAGGAAAACTTCAGTTCTTAAAAAACTTGAGTCTAAGTGATTCTTTTTTTTTCAACTGTGATGAAAAATATATTTAT
The DNA here is from genome assembly GCA_951802675.2 of Boloria euphrosyne. Lineage (NCBI taxonomy): Eukaryota > Metazoa > Arthropoda > Insecta > Lepidoptera > Nymphalidae > Boloria > Boloria euphrosyne. Next base: position 9,896,209 of record OX637871.1, read on the forward strand.
AGCTTTTTTAACTATGTTTTTCATGAATAAAATAAAAAAAAATTAAGTTATAGTTTTTACGATCTCTGGTTTTTCGTAGGTTCAAGTTATATGTAGTGATTTTCTAAAAATGAAAAATCAATAGCATTTCGATTGTTATATGTAATCGTCGTATTTGCCCCTGAAATAATCCGATAGGAACGTTAGAAATTCGTTTACGATCTCTCCGCTTGGGCTTCTCAAAACCCCACTTATTAAACTTCTCCCCTTTATGTCCTCATAAATAACTGGTTATGGGTTCAACGCTTCGTATAAATTTGTTTTCATTAGCAAAAAGTACAAAATATGTTTAAAAACGGATAATGTTCATTTTCGTAACCTAATTTCGTACATTTGCACACCTTACAAACTTATATCGATTAGGCTTAGCACGCACTGCGTTTAAAACGCCTGCGTTTTACCACAGGCCTTAAACCGCAAAAAATGTAGCTTTCTATACAAGCGCACGCATTAACAACTTTTTTTAGTGACTGATTCTAAAAACGCAACTTGCTACGTTTTGACCGCGGTTTGAAAACGCACAAACTAGCTAGCAAACAATGGCTAGAAATCCATGCTGAAACTGAAAATAAAATTAAGCAAAACGCCAGCCGCAGTGCGTATTGACGCGGTTTTGCGTTTTCAGCTATTCGTAAACCGCTTGCGTTTAATCGCAGTGCGTTCTAAGCCTTAATAATAATATGCTCTTATATTCTTAACTTAATATTTCAAAGGCGTTGATTTGTCCTTAATTTATTATATTTAAATTTTATTCATATTTTAATTTATTATATTATAAAGATTCATTTGGATTTTTGCATAGAGATAGTTTATCGATTTAAGCAATCTACTAACTTACAGTTTAATTGCTTGGCTTGGATTTCTCTATTGCAAAAGGATACTAGGGGAGGGCACTAGCTTATCATAAATAAGGAATTCCAGATCATTCCATACCGGAAGATCACTATAATAAATAAAAGTTATATACACTTTCTGAGTCCCCTAAAAATGTTCGTGCAGTTTTTTAATATATTGTACATTTCTCTAAAGTAACGATTTCTTTATTTATTTAAATACAATTAAATTTAAATGTTTTTATGTTAATCATTATAATAAAACGTAATTGCTAAATGTCATAAAAACAATGAGATGTTTAAATTTTTCAGTATTTAATTAAATCTAATTAATTTTCATAAATAAATAAATTTTACAGACTGTTTACGAGCAAACCGCGCGCTGAAATTAGAGAGCAAATATATACAAAATTGGTTTCGTATTTTTCTTTGTATGGTGTAAATATATTTGCGTACAATTTATGCGATACACGAAGAATCATGACAGTTTAAGTGAAGCATATTCAGAGGATCGTCGTGATACTCGTATTTCTTCCACGCATCAATACGCACTAACTGGATGCATTTTCAAACGTTTTCATAATAAATCACCGTTTACTTTTAGACGTACCACGAATTGTTTAATCTTGTTTAACAAGCTAATGGGAATTAGTCGATTCTTAACCGTATTCGTTCGTTTCCGCGTTGATTTTACTGTTGTGCTATAAACATTGACTTAAAGGCTTACACTTCTTTATATACAGCATTAAAAGTGTATATTATTTTGACTAAAACTTTTTAACTACCTCATTTCTCAGTGCAAATATTATTAAAACATTATGTGGTAGTTAGTTTGGAAAGGAATTTTTAAAGATTCCTATTTTAAATCTTTTTTTTCAGTAGCTCCGTGGCCTGAAGCTAGCTACTTAGATCGCATAGCTATTTTTATCCAATCTAATATAGTAAATTATCTCTTTTCGGAATTTTGCACAAATTCACGTTCAGTTATTACCTACATCGTAAAGAAAAGAAAATACAAATTTTAAAAGTTTGTGAGATATTAATAAAAAAACTTCTGCTCCTCATCTTTAATCCACATATACAAAATGTTAAATAAAGAGAAGTTGTGTGTAAAAATATTTGAGTTACCATATACTATTTTTACTATAGTTTTTTTTTTTATATTTAGGTACTTAATTTATATTTTATTTTATGAAATAACAGAATATTATTTGTGCCAATTCTCAGTTGTCAATCCAAACCTTTATAATTGAAAAAAAAACTGCACGGTATTTACAATGTAGATGACGCACAAGTTGGCATAGCTTGAGCAAGAACGGGTACCTACTTTAGATCTGCAATTCCTATCTGCACTGCAGCAAACAGTGCCTAACAAACTTCCATTGTTTGCATTTACCTTTTGTTTTTCGCCACTAATGTATTAAATAAACTTTAGCTTTTAAATATTTATTTTTTCTATTATCTTTCGACTCGTTGGTTTCTAAAGAATATTAAAAAAACATATGAAAATGACATAATCTGACCACGTGGTATAATGCTTAAATGCGCAGTTTTCTATAGCGATAGCCACTGTAGAATATCGTCAAGCCCAAGTTTTTTATATCAAGAAAAGAGATCATCTAAAAATATGAATATCCAAATATTCTAAGTGGCTGGTGATGTTGTCAGAAGATTTAAAGTCATAAATGATATTTTTGTATTAAGGGCTTTTTGTTTTATCTTTGTTTGAATTGTGATTTTCCATGTCAAGATATTTAAAGCTTTATTTTGCTTGGCTTGAAGACAGCCTCATGTTAGAAATACAAGATCACATTATTCAATGTATTATTCGTTAGAAATTATATAAATCTTATGTAAGAGTGATTGAAAAATTTAGAATACTTTGGTTAGTTTATATTTTCTTAAATTTTATAAGTTACTTACTTAATTTACATTGTTTACCCTCGGAAGCATATTGAATAATTGAAGGCAAAGCGGGATATGGGGACCACTATCCGAATCATAGTTTAATTGAGTTGAATAGTGCAAATGGGGCTTAAACGACTGAAAAAATAAACTAAGTTGCTATTATAAATTATTTGTAACAGAATGTGAAATATTTCGTGCAATAAAGCGCTTTAAAAAAATCGAAGTGACGAATAACTAAGTAATATGTCATATTTTTTCACCGAAAAGACAAGTTTTTTTGTTGTATAATCTACTTTTTTTTTTACTTTGAATATATAGGAAGGAAAATTGTGATCCTAAATCTGATGTTTCGTTGTTCATTGTAAAATTATGATAAACAAACTTTGACTTCACTTTTAATATTAGAAAGTAAGTAGACATTCGATCATAAACAGGCAAAATAATGGCAGTCATTATCAACAATATGAATAGTGGCGCAAGAATGGGGCGAACGTAGCACCCTCTTAAACAATCGACAGTTATTTATCATGCGAGAAGTAACCAATCATATTTTATAGAATTCATTATCTAAATTGATATAGTACATATACTTAGCCATGTTATTTAAAACTCCCGTAAAAATATATGTAAGTTGTAACAGAGCAAAGAAGAATAAGTCACGAAATACATAGGTCGTGTTCGTTAAATAAACATACAAGCAAGATACGTACAAGCCCTCTCCCACACGATTGGAAAGAAGAAACCTTTGTATCAGCAGGAGGTTGTTTACTGAAGGCCTCAGTGTAAATTATTTCACCGTAGCCAAGCGTAGGGACTGATTTAACGAGATAAGCCGCGAACCCTTCTAAAGGTAGTGCATAATGTCATCCCACTAATGCAAGGGCTCCCCGACACAGATGGCACCAGTTTTTTGATACAGGATGTTAGAAACTGCTCTTTTCGTGTTTACAGCTAAATTCAGTCAAATGAAAGTTGTTATAATGTGACAACATCCAATTTTTAAAAGCAAAATTCATTCGCATTTGAATATTACTGGATACTGGATTGCAATTAAATCTCGTTTCTTAACGAGGTAAAAAGTTCTTGCCAAAATAATAATCTATTTTAGCGCCGAATGTATAGTTAGAATTATTTTTTATTTACCTCCAGAGTAATTGAATATTGAAATCTATAAACGTTTCCTGTTCCTTTAGTACTTCGATTAGTACTCAAACTCTCGTTTGTTTAAATAATAGCGGTACAGAGTTCAATTGGTTTTGAAAGGTTCCACGTTCCTCGGTTCTTTTGTTTACACCCTGTGCACACTTGAATATAGCATTAGCATTCGCTGCATCCCGCGCGATCACTCGGAAGGGGAGTAGGCCCTTTCCGTCGTATCCCGTCTTTGATGCAGACGTGGACGCAATGCCCGTGCGTGCGCGCGGTGCGACAGTGCGCTGATCGCGCTCTCTATCCTCGCGAGTGTATGTGACAACCGTTTACGTTTTAGTATATGATGTGCGAAGCTCTACTATTTATATCAGTGAAACGTGGCTAGTCCGAGTTTAAGTGGTCGCTATGAAAGATGGTTTGATGCTTATTTTAATACAGCTCAAGTTAATTCCAGTGCCGGGTCATTTTGTTTACATTGCGGCGTGAATCACGTCAAGTTTACTTTGAGGCTTGACGTAAACCTAAAGAAATTTAAGTTTATTTTAAGTTGTGTATCTTGATGTGAGCTCTTTAGTCCGTTTTTGAATTGTTATTAATCTTTCAACTTCTATGGTTAAAAATGTTGTTAAGGTCACGTTTTCATATTCAAAGCTGCTTGAATAACAAAAGCAAAAAGTTAACTAATAACTTTAAAAATATATAATTTTTATTGCGATGCGTAAATCCGTATTAATATTATGTAAAGAAAAAAATATAACGTAGGTAATGGCTACGTTATAAACCGTAAGCCTATGAGCGGTAAGATAAATCACAAATAATATAAAAAGTAAATAGCAAGTGCCTCAGAGGTTTTATAAGATTTATTAGCTTATATTACTGACTGAACAAGGGCCTAAGCGTGTTTTGCAATATATAAAACCGTAGGTGTAAGGTATTTGCAATCGTAAATGTATAGTGGTGGTGCGAAGCCTCGCATTTTACTTATTGCATTCAATGAGACTTTACAATCAGTACTGTGTTTATGTTACGTTGCAAATGAGTAATTAGGTAATTATTTACGTCTTATCAATAGTGATATCGTCAAAAAAATATAAATACTAAAGCAAAATTTACCTAAACTTTCTATCAAGTTGGTAAGTATTGGCTGCTATTTGGCTTATTATAAAGTTGGGTGAATTAAGAGTAAATTAACTTTAAGCAAAAGATTCCCAAATATAGATTTATTTAAATTTAATATCTATTGAGATAAATTATTGAAGTGTCTATCTGTTAGTAATGTAAAAACAGCTTTTTGCTATACATATGAAATTTAATATAGCACTTATAAGACTAACATATTTTTTAATTTTTTGTCTGTCTGTCTAACCGCTGGCTGTCCATGTGTTTGTTACGGCTAATGTTCTAAATCGATTTTCATGGGATTTTCACTGACAGAGAATATTAAAAAAATGGAAGCTCCGCTCGAAAAACTTAAAATTTACTGTAATTCTATAAAAATAAAATAATAAAATTTTAATAATATCCAATAAACACTTTAATTTCACGCTTAACCTGTATTGGACTTCGCACACACTAACTTATATTTCAATTATAATCCAAGTTACAGCTAAGCTTAACCTGCTTATATTTTAATATAATCAAATATCAATGAATATATAAAATTCATTAAACTTATGTATAGGACTAAAACAAGATTCTCTCCTCAAGTAAATGAACACGAAAGATAAGCTCAATACCCCGAAGTTGTAAAACTTCTCGGCTTATCAGTTTATAGCAAGTTCGTTCGATCCAATTGGAATTGAAAATTTAGTTTATGCACAAAGTTACTCTAAAGTTGAGACCACCTGTGGCACTGTTACATTTATTATCGAATTTAAAATTGTCTTAGATTAAGAAATATTGCACGTGCACAGTAATAAGTGGTTTAGATTACACGATTTACACGTTAAATCGTGTAATCGTGTATGCACGAGTAACTTATAGAGGTATAAATTATGATGAATGTGTAGCTTGTGAATAATATTAATTTATTTTAGCATTACAGCATCGAAAGTCAATCATTTATTTTTGAATTCTTTTTTAACATACAATACTTTATTTAAATACACACATATATGGAGAACACCCATGACTAGCAAACAAGTAGGGTTACTATAAAGAGTAAACCACAGAGTACATTGGTATATACTAGGAGTAAACTGAGCCAAATGTGTCATCAGAAGACTTTCTTTACATTTTTATGTTATTAGGCAATGCATTATTCTATTGAGCTTTCCATTGGCCTTAGTTTATTATTAATTTGTAATGTTTCAAAACAAATAAAATTATATAGACATGTAGAGAATTAGTATACATTATTTATATTTTCTATAACTCGACCATGTCTAATGAGCCTTTGGCTGATTACGATCGATTCCATGTGATTTATAGATTTGAGTGTCCCATTTATTAAACGAAGTCAAAATACATTCATCATAAATTATTATGATGATTAATAGGTAAAATAATATATTATCTTCTTCTTAATGATCTCTATTCCTTAGAATATAATAAAAAGGCTCTCATAATGCATTCCACACACCCAAAACATTGACAATTTGCAGTACTTTAACATAGCAAAAATTCTCATGACTTTCTTAATAGAAAAATATAAAGTTAAATTAATAACTATTCTATTCAAAGATAGATAAATTATTTTTAAAAAAAGTCTTCAAAACTAAACAAATCTAAATTAGAAAGTTAAAAATTAGTTACTTAGTTATTTTTAGAGTCGGTGGCAGCTAATAAGCACAGTCTTATCCTGGCTTTGCTATAAACTTTCCAACGGTTATTTTGATTATATTTATAAATTTATAGATAAATCAAATAGTATTATCGTAGTATAGTAGTATCTATTAAGGGTATTTTGCTTTGACTTTAGAAGTCTTTGACCAAATGGGTCTTGTTTAAATAAATAATATATAAATATGTTGGGACATTATTACAACAGCGCCATCTAGTTCCGTGGTAAGCGTACGAAGCTTGTGTTACGGATACCAGATAGTTGATATACTGCACATATAAATTTTAAATACATACATATTATAAATATAAACACCCATGACTGGAGTACAAACATTCGTGCTCAACAAATGAATGCCCCCACCAGGACTCGAACCCGCGACCGCTGGCGCAGAAAGTAGCGTCACTACCAACTGAGCCAAACGTGTCGTCAAATGAATCTTATAAACCAAAACAAAAGGTTTTACATTTACTAAAAGAAGTCGTAATCAAGGCTTAAGCTCTATCATCATATCAGCTCGATGCAATGGTGTAAAACTTACAGAGACATTTAAAAGTAGTTAAAATCATCTTACATTATTTGAATACATATTGACTAATTCTAACTAATAATGAACAAAAATCGAATTTAAATCCTAAACTTATAAATAACATTTCAAAATTGCTTTACTCCGAATAGCAACCTAATCAAATAACAAGCGAAATTGGAAAGTTGTTTACTATAATAAAGTAATAACGAATGTCGAAGTCAGGAAAATATCGTTTTCAATTGTTTACCTTTTGAAGTACGAGTAAGTAAGGAACTTAAATAATTTCTTTTATAAAATCCTGTAAGTAAAGTGTTGATTGGAATTTGCGATTTCGAGAATTGTTACTATGGTAAGCAGTTGGTTGGTGCACTAGCTGCTAAACCAGTTTGTAGATGAGTGGGTGCAACTGCAAAGTTTACTCTGCTGTATCAAAGTTAAACCCAAAGTAATCGATTTAACTGCACGAACTGTTTAACAATATAAGGTATAACTTCTAGTAATATTCTATTAATATGTCGTTAAAATTAATGAGTTTAAAGAGCCCGTAATAATAAAGGTCAGTATTATAAATATTTATACTGAAATAGAAATGGTATGTCATCTACATGATTAACTACAATTGTATATTACGTACAAATTATAAACCTTATATATTAAAATATTTTTAATAGGCACAAATCATGCAAAACACTGTCGATGTACGAACCAAGCAAGTGTAGCGTGCCACTTTATTACTTCATTATTTCTTAGTTAAACCACACACTTACTTTTATCGTCTGAAATAAAATATTTATGGCAGTTTAAACCCGTAGTGGCACAAAAAGTTAAATGTATACTTTTGCTAGTTTTTGTTTTGAGGGGGAGGCATGGGGGCCGCCACCCTAAGGATTCTGTTCCCTCGTCCCACAGAACAATAGTTCACATGAAATAATCGATAAATACCATACTTTTAAAAACGGGCAACCATTTTAGGGACAATACTTGCAGTGTTATATAGCTATCATCTTTTATTTCTATAAAAATAATAATTTTGATGTTTCACAAATTAGTTATACTATTAGTATATAAATATTTTTTATGGGTGTATGTACATATTTTTGTAACGTTTCATAGGCTTGGGGGACACTGACACAAGCGAGACTAAGCGACTTGGAAATATTTTTTGTTATTAAAAGGCACCTATTCTATTCTAATTTCTAAAGTCGCAAATGTGCTTAAAAGTCCTTTCGGACAAAGGCGGCTTAGACGTCCCATAAAGTTCGTATTTGCCACTTACGTAAATACAAATGTATCAGTGTCAATTAATTCTAATTGATATAAATGCGGCAAACGCGTTTTAATCTAATATACGACCCACACGACCGGAGCATCTGACATAATGTGCGAAAGCACTGATATAATGAATGATTTGTGCATCGGAAATCTTCTTTGTTCTTTGTTTGTGTTTATATCATCAAATATTTAATGAGAAAATACATAATATGTTTTACATAATTTTTTATAAAAATATCGATTTTCATATTTTTATTGCGTCTAAAAGGAGACTTTTTCTTTAATCTTTTAAAGTACTCGTAAGTATAATATACTATTTTTCGTCCTTAACCTAACCTGATCGGTCATTTGTCTTAAGATTCGAAATCTAATGTGGGGGTTTGAATAAATTAGTGTCTTGAATGGCAAAAATCGTGAAGGGGGAGTGCGTAATAAATCTGAATTTACGTCTTCATACCTACAGCAGGTAGATGTAGATGTCCTAATGAAAATATATCGATTTTTTTGCTCTTGCCAAAGCTATACTTGATGTTTAGTAACTTAATGACACTTATTTGAAAGTTTTTGGCTATAATAGTGATATAAATCGTTTAATAGCTAATAGATTGTTTTTTATACATTTATATCATACAGTATTCACTCGAACGACATTATAACTATTATATTATAAATATCGTTTAAACAAATAGTTTTGCTTGATTAACTAGCAATTTAAATACAAACTTTAAGAAAAGCGTTATTTAAGGATATGGGATAACTTAAGGAAACAATTTAACACAATGTACAATAGAGATTTTTCGCAGTTGGAATTTCACACAAAAGCCTTTATAACATTAACAGTCTCGGATAATGAAAGTAGATTTCGCTATGTAATGATTTGGTCCAAGTTAGAAGCTGATTACAGAATTCGGAAACCCTATTTATATATTTTATTAAGTTAAAATATTAAATATTTTTAATTAATTAGTGGTGCGTGCAAATTGCATTTCAGATATATTTCTATAATGAATGTAGTGAATAGTAGAGCTTTCTTATTTAACTTCACGGGAAATAAAAGCATTTGAGGTATTTTAGTTTACGAATAAACAAAAAACCTACGCTGATGGTACTTACAAAGTTCATAATTTTTATTTAAAAAAAACAGTACCTGCAGGTACTTAAAAATTTATCCTAATCTAATCTATGTATTCATTTAATGTTAAAGATTAATTTTGTGATTTAAAAAAATAGATTTTTGACGAAATCAACTTTTTTTCTTATATTGTATTTAAAAATGTGCTGCGTAAAGAACTCTCAAAGTTCAGCCATTATAAGAAAATTACGTTCCTCTCAAGATTTGCACTCCATTACATGAACAATCCCCTCGTTTCGCCCTCGCCAACCCTCCCTGTTTTCAGCTGGGCATTGTATGAGCTTAATTAATTTGCTTCTATGTGAACAATCTTTAGATTATTATTTGTTGAATCATCTGTTGCAACAATTTCAAATATTAAACACACTTATACTTATATACCGTGCTCGCTAATTTTTACCGACCTCAAAGAGGAGGTATTCGAATAGGTTATATTATGTTTTTTTTTCTTATGTGTTCCTCTATCAATATTTTTGAGCCTCTTCTAAAACGTAACAATTTTTTCGAAATTAAATCCTAAAAGTTCTGATCACTCAATCACTCAATCGAGTAACAAAATGAACTAAGTAAAATGTCATTTACATACAATACTCAATACGTTGTATAACATCGAAGTTATATTGAATACAAATAATGATAGCAATATTGTACAGGATGTGTATTGAATTGATTTATGCTAAGATAAAATGTCTAAGGAATATCTGACAGCAAGCAGTTTCTGCAAGATCATATCGTAAGTAATGAAGTATCACGATTCTACTGTAAAGTTTAAAAATAAAACCTGTCACAATATGCGTATTTTTTTAATTTCTATGAATGTATTAGTTTTTGTAACTGGATTAGAAGTATAATTGTAATTTTCTAACTAATAATATTTTTTATTTATTAGTGGGGTGTGTTTTTGTTCCCTTCTTTCACGCAGTAATAGAGTAACGGCTTGGCGTGATATTTGAAAGTTTACGGTTTTGAGAGTGATATAGCTTACAAAATGTAATGTAATTTATGCGTTATATATTCATGATTCGCAGTACTCTTATTATAATATTTGGTTACAGGTTGTTGAGACCCAAACAGAAAAAGTGGATGTATATTAATCTATTACCTAAATATCGGTTATTTAAACGTCTTTCATTTATTTAATTTAATTTAAATATAAATAGCACTATTAAAATTTTGAAAGTGCTCAAAAATGTAAGTTTATACTTATATACCGTGCTCGCTAATTTTTACCGACCTCAAAGAGGAGGTATTCGAATAGGTTATATTATGTTTTTTTTTCTTATGTGTTCCTCTATCAATATTTTTGAGCCTCTTCTAAAACGTAACAATTTTTTCGAAATTAAATCCTAAAAGTTCTGATCACTCAATCACTCAATCGAGTAACAAAATGAACTAAGTAAAATGTCATTTACATACAATACTCAATACGTTGTATAACATCGAAGTTATATTGAATACAAATAATGATAGCAATATTGTACAGGATGTGTATTGAATTGATTTATGCTAAGATAAAATGTCTAAGGAATATCTGACAGCAAGCAGTTTCTGCAAGATCATATCGTAAGTAATGAAGTATCACGATTCTACTGTAAAGTTTAAAAATAAAACCTGTCACAATATGCGTATTTTTTTAATTTCTATGAATGTATTAGTTTTTGTAACTGGATTAGAAGTATAATTGTAATTTTCTAACTAATAATATTTTTTATTTATTAGTGGGGTGTGTTTTTGTTCCCTTCTTTCACGCAGTAATAGAGTAACGGCTTGGCGTGATATTTGAAAGTTTACGGTTTTGAGAGTGATATAGCTTACAAAATGTAATGTAATTTATGCGTTATATATTCATGATTCGCAGTACTCTTATTATAATATTTGGTTACAGGTTGTTGAGACCCAAACAGAAAAAGTGGATGTATATTAATCTATTACCTAAATATCGGTTATTTAAACGTCTTTCATTTATTTAATTTAATTTAAATATAAATAGCACTATTAAAATTTTGAAAGTGCTCAAAAATGTAAGTTTCTACGAAGAAAACATTGTAGTAAATAGTATTGGTACTAATGCGAAGACAATGGCTCCTTGTAATAACTCGCCATAAGGCCAAGGAAATACATGCAAAGACAAGTATATTTGAAAGTAAACGTTACGTTCATAACTATGCTTGTACTTGGTATTGTAGTTCCAATGAGGATATTTTCATGACATTTATTTATGATCAGAGCGAAGTATTAAATTATTCCGTGATAGCGATTATATCTAACATTAGGTTGAACACACACTAAAGACTCACTTTATGATATTATGTGAAGGTAGTGCAACTCTTTATCAAATTTTGTTATTAACGTATAATAAATATGTACTCGTATATGTTACTCTAGGACCTAAGTTAGTCTCTGTTTGATAAAAATTCAAACTTATAATTACTAACATACTTTGCTTCGCCTATTTAAAAAAAATACTACTTAAATTTTAAAATATCCCATCCCATTGAACTGCATTAGATTAAATTTCGAAAATCGGAGTATCTATATACGGTCTACGACGTCATAAAAAGAGCCTGTTATAATTATAGCTCTCTAGGTCCAGCGGCTTAGTTTAAGCTAATTAGGACTAGTCTAATATTTTATTAGTAAAAGACAAATGCCATTATTATATTTGGTTTGTGATTTGTGATATCGATAAAGTTGCGGATTATAAAACAAAGTTCTCTTCAGTCATTTAAATTTATTTTGCAATAGAACATACTCCTCGAAATCTTCAAAATTATTTCCAATACACTAGTATTTGTAGAAATTGTTCGAAAAGTGGACAATAATATTTATCAGTTAAGTCTTTTTTCAAATATTATATCTATATCTATCTATATCTATATATTAAGATATAATTATTAATTTGATTAAGACAAATGGCAAAAACTTATTGAAGCATCTTACATTAAATATTTCATCGTACTAAGTGCTTCTATCTCCCCGGTGGACAACCCTGTGGGCTAAAACGACTCAGTCGTACTAAATCTGTCATCCGATCATTTACCTTGGTCTTATTGGTTTCTGCGAGAATACTGGGTATTGTCGGTACAAATGGCGCAATAAATATGAATTACACATCGATATTTACGCTTCCTAAGTCGTAAATTTGTCCTTGAGAAAGTAATCTTTTACAAAAGTACTTTTTATACACGAGTCGCTTAAATCGTGCAATTTTAACTCAATATTATAAATTTTGTCAATACCATTTTTTGTTTCTACACTTGAATTCAAATAGCCATACAAATTCTAGCAATACCTAATTCTTCAAAAGAGATCGACCGTAAATATTAGCATAAAACGTGCATTCACCTACTTTGCATGTACATTAATTATTGCCTTATCAGTCTTAAGTTACTAGAAATAAAGATCATAGTTGACTAAGGTGTAATTCGTTGTAAGCGAGTCCTGTCAGCCTTTGCTTCTTCGAAAAGTAATTCTCTGTCGAACACAGGCGGCTAACGTGTCTAAGAAGCTTATATGGCATTTATTAAACATAGGCTGAGGTAAATCCTTAACGTATGGTACTTTGTATATCCGAATGGAAACTTTTTTTTTAAATTTAAGTTCGCAAAATTGATGATTTATTAGAGAACACGAAACCTTTGTTATACATTTAATTGTGATGCCTCACATTTCCGAATTCCTTAGGCATGCATATTGGATCCAACGATATGATGACAATCAAGGAAAACGGCCTTAAATTTTAAGCACAATGAATCACACAAATCTAGATGCTCTCCCCTTTGACATTTCAAAGTCGTATCCCTGTCGCATAGCAGTTTCCATTACAAGTAAGCGCACATTACATTAGGTATACACTATACAGCTTAGGTGAGGCACTCATGAATTATGTAAGTGTACAATATTGTTTATACCGTCTATGTTCAGTTATGGTAATTTATCTTTAAACTTATATTTTTAATGGATTTAGTTTTTGTTAAAAAACGTGTTTTTGTAAGTAAACAAAGCTTTGAAGAGAGATATCATTAGTAATAATTCATTATAACAGAGCTGCATAGCGATAAAAAAAAGTAGGTATAATTAGTATCATCGTGAATGAATCAGCCGTTAGAACTTTATCCAGCTTAATACATTACGACGATTTTTAGAACGGAAAGCGTTCCCAATGAGTGGTTTTATCATTTTACACTGTCACAATCAATTAATTTTAACAATGCCTTATTCGAAAGTTTATGAGTTCCTCTGATGTATTCATTTTGAAATCAGACAGTAATTATCGTAGGTATATATTTAGATTTTATTAAAATATATCAATTAACAAATACCAATTATTATTATTTCGCATTGTTTATGGAGTTCTTTCATTTTAAGTAAAAACTTTCGGTAGTTTTTGAATAATCGTAATTTTTAGATTTTTCTAAACATCGGCAAATATTTGCTCGCGCCACCTGTCATGACTGTCGCGAGCCACCCACAAGGGATTTTTCTCTGAAGGGTGTCAATAGGGCTTATCCAGGAATAACATAAATAGCTCGTAGAAATCTCAAAACTTTTAGGTACCAACAAAGGCACGATAGTATTGCAGATAACATTACGTATGTACGAGTACGAATATTTGATAATACATTTTAGGCACAAGCTTTTTTCAAATATCTTGAAGCATTAAAAAATGTATTGTAATTTTAAATGTTGGGTAATTCATGATAAAATTATATTTTTACAATAGTAAGTTATTACGTCCAGCATAAATCGAAGACGAAAATAAATAGGTATTGTTCGAAATATAACCTATGTTCGTGGAAGTTTACCGTCGATTGGTTCAAATACGCTCAGCTGAATCCAGCACGAGTGCGCCGTCATGATAATTTCGATAACGCTCTTTACCACTGCTCTGCTCACTTCCAATACGTTGATTTGTTTTCACAATTTGCGTGTATTTGCGGCTATAACAGTGATCCTAATTTGGAAACACAATTTAACACGCGAGTCGCGACTCAAATATGTTCGTGTTGGAGGATTTGAGCATCGATAGAACTTTATGATGTGGCCTAAATAGAAAGCGTTTTAAGTAATAGTACCTACATCTTGTGTAACTTACACTTATAAACCTTTAATAAGCAATAAACTCGATTACTTATCAAATTTTTTTTCAATTTAGGTGTGGGTACTTATCATTTATGAAACCAAGATTTCAGATTTTGTCGCAGCTTTATTTAAATTTTTATGCTTTACAGAAAACATGGTTACTGGGGAGACTAAAAATTTATTTTCCTTACAAGTTATAACGTAATCGTTACAGATCCACAAAAATAAACAATACTGTCTAAGATATTTAAAAAAAAAACATTTAAAACAAAATATATACGTAAATTTAACAAAATATAAAAATTATCAATTACCTGAAACTTGCCTCTTTCGGGGAAGTGATTTTGAATCACAGTGTTGATCACACTTTTTAAATTAATTATAAAAATATGATTCCTTTTCTGTGATCACTTGATTCTATTACGTACTTATATTGAAATGTTACATACGTTTTTGACCGGCTCCAAATGGTAGGTTGCTTTTTAGTTTAAAATTGATATCATTCTTACTTTGTAACATAATATTGAACAAAGATCAATGAACTAAAGCTTTGTGTGACGTCGTTCCTATACCTTTCTTTACGCCTTTAATTCTCCGAATGGAGACAATGTACGTAATTGTTGAGTCCCCTTCTTCAATAACTATTAGCTAAATTGTTGATGTTTATAGAACGATTTTGTATAATTTATTTATTTCAAAGCATAATTAAATTTACAGTTCACGCCTTATCTTTAATGTTACATATTATCATGTAATTTTAAGAGCGCGTTTAAAATATTTCTATAGGTACTCGTACATACTTAGTAGATATCGGAGAGATGAGGACAAATCTATCTTTACTATTTACTACTTGATGTATTATATATACGAAATACAAAATTACAATTTATTACAATTACCTGCATTGATTTATTAAAATTTGTATAAAAGTCGGCTTTACTCGCATCTCATAAAAAAATCTTAAAAAATAGTTCAGGAGCTTGGGGTTTTCTATGAGACATAAAATTATTTTAAATTCAGTGTGGTAGGTATACCTTCTTTGATAACAGATTTGAATTTAAAAAAAAATCTAAAGAAAATATTCAATCATCTATGTATCCATTATATTATACGGTATTTAAAATATGTATAGTTATTCTGTGACACGCGTACTGGTAGATATATACCTACCAGTTCGCCACGTTTTGACCGATCTGACCTTTGGAATTCCTTCGATATTCAATCGATGGTGAACGATGGTATTTGCGGATTCGGCTTTGGCAGCCTCGGTAATGAATGAGCAGTACCTATCGACCGAATATCTAAAACCGCACAAATTTCATTTAAATGATTCTATGAAGAATTTACATACTAAAATAATATGAAAGGAAAATGACAGAAATAGGTACGCTGTGAAAATAATGTCGATTTAATACAAACTATTTATAACTAATTATAAAGATACAAATGAAGCCATTACAAAATTTATGGTTATTTAATTATTTATTTTCTATAATTTTTATACACATTATCACGTTGAATGTATTAACTTTTATAGGTAGTTTTTTTAAATGATTTACGCAACGGCACTGTTTTTAAAGAATTAAATTACAACAGTCATAAAGTCTACATCGTTAAGATAGCATCAATACCATGCTTCAAAGCTATAAACTATGTGTTAAAATGGAGAAAAATTAGTATAAATAAGTGCTAGTATATTTTTACCCGCCATGGGTAATACGAACTCGGGTCAGGGACACTCCCGTCAGAATAGCAAAAGTAGAAAATGTAGAAGTTTACCCACCTCGCCAGAAGTAAGAAGGTAAGTGATGAATTACTTTCATTTGTGTTTTTACAAATTTTCATTTACGAGAGTGTTAATAATATTTTAATATCTACATTAATTATTAGAGATTAAGAACTTAAATATTGTAAGCATATTTTAGATACATCATTGGAAGTCCATATATTCCAAAAGTAGAACAATCAAAAGTTATAGCGGTATTGACGTAAAAAGTCTTGTAAAGTCCCAACAGTAGGTATAATAATACCGAAATGAAAATAGGAGCGTCTATTTCACTTATCCTGCGTTCTAAAATTGGCTAAACCTGATTCAAGTAACAGTTCGTCGATCTTTTACGATCATCTGCATCATAAATATCGTAAAAGAGAAATATCTTTGATCTTATGTTCTTATGTTACTCGGAAGATACACCTAAATAACGAAGTCTGCCTTTTGTTATGCGAGGCGTTATTTAGTTTATCCTTTAAAGAAAGTATATAAAATCTTTTTATTTGGAATTATGCTTATAAACTTAGTATTAAATTGTATGACAAAAATTTTTTACCGACTTCAAAAACAATATAGTCATAGTAACTCCTTTTTTATTTTCTTTTGTGAGTATGTATGTATAAATAGGTATGTTACGCGACATCAAAGCAAATCGTGAGCCCGTATTTATATAGGTACACCTTACTATGTTTACTTTGTAATTAATTGATTATACCTCAAAGTTGAAAACTTATGTGAAAACTTCATGTTAATTTTTGCGTTAAATGAGTTATTATTATTTTTATTTTAAATTAGCGACTCATCCTCGCTTCGCTTAGGTTCGTCTCTAGGTACCCCTTTAGCATAAAATTTTTACAAACTTTAAATTCTAAAGTCTTACTTATTTATATATAATCAAAAGCCTAAAAAATAAGTTTCAAGCTTCTAACTATAAAAATGACAAACTTTTATTCCCTATTTCAACCCTTTACAGCCCTTTTTTCGCCTTATAAAGTATGTGTATCAAATTTCATTAAAATCGGTCCAGTAGTTTTTGAGTTTATTCGTTACATACAAAAATACAAATTTTTCCTCTTTATAATATTAGTTTAGAAGAAGTATATATTTAATATTTATATGAATTATGAACGTTTTTTAATTTCTTTACCTATATTTTCATACATGAATATATTGAGTAGGTATGTTTTTAATGCTTAATATTAATTCATACTATCACGGCGTATCCCAAGCGTGACAGGTTTAATTTCCGAGCCGGTCGCCCCGGAAGGTCGCGTCACGCGCGTTGCTGTTGATGTCCGACCTCCGATATTTGTTAAAAGGCGAGATTCACAAAATTTGTTATCATGAGTATTTGAATATAATTATATGAATACTGATTAAATAATGATTACAAAGTATACCCTTTGAAACAAAAATAAGCTTTTTCTAAATCAATTCAGGCGCCTTTGAGTAACCTGTAAGTACATACATAAAAAAAGATTACGACGTATTGAGGACCTCGTCCATTTTTTAAGTCGGTTGATAAATTGAATTCTACCATTTACTTTAAAAAAATAAATAACATTTGACTGAAAGGTCAGTTTTTTATTTTCAAATAAACTTCTACCCTTGTGGTTCCCCTATCACACGCGTGTCAAGTATCTGTTGCGCAAAGACATGTAAATGACACATTGCGCGCGCGCAGCCAGATGTTCATTGTTTAGGTTTGCTCTCTTGTAAAGATACAAAGCTTTAATCACAAAGGAGACTGTATAAAACAATCGAAGTTAAGAAAAACATAGACTCTTCACGATCGTCATTTTTTACTGATAAGCATATCACGTGTAATAGGTACATTTGGAGATTTTATTTTTTATTCTTACTGTCAGTTTTATAGACAAGTTAGCTATGTTCAAAATATTGATGATATTTGGATAGTTCTTATAATTCGAAATCAAGAGCTATCGATATTCTTTATAAATAAGAAACATTTACATTCAGTATAAAAAATCTAAATATAAATCAGTAAATTCTAGTAATATAAATAATTCAAGTAACTGTGCAAATACGGCTACTAGAGCCATCTCGTGATGAGCGGAGGTATTAAGCGCAAATATCGTCTTAAGGCGCGCACGCAATAGGTACCTAATACCTATATCTTATAATAGTTTATTCAAATATGAAAAAATAACATATTATTAATATGTAATATTAAATCAGTGAACTGCAAATTTGGACGGTACTTACTCGTATTTATCTAAAATACTATTTTATTTTAAAAATGTTATCATTATATTTTTGGGCTTTAAAAATATACATAGATATTAGATACTAGTGTACTTTGCCTTTTTTAACTCATATTCTAAATATCATCCTAACTGCTGCAGACAGTTTTTTCTATGATTTAAATCCTCGTATCCTAATTTGCTAAGTAAAGCAGTCTGCATATTTCGGTAGCATCTACTTAGTAATTACTAAGTAGATGCTACGTAGTAGTTAACTATCTTAACGTAATAAGAATGTAAAAAACACAAAAAGAAAACAAAGTGGTCATATTAATTTTAGATATGCATACCGCATAGTTATATGTTACCACTCCAAAAGGTATAGTAAACCTATTTACCTTAACCAATGCTTTTGATTAATTTAGATATTATTAGGTACTTACTGTACATACTCTACTATAGATTAGTAAGATGAGATATTTACATGTAATAAAACGTATTCTATATATTGACCTGAATAACCAGCTATCATCATACCAATTTACATCAGAATCTGTCAAGTGGTTTTTCCCTGATGCGTTCCCAGACGGACAAAAATTTTAAAAACTACTTTTTTTTTGATTTGCCCTCTGTTTTGATATTATTCACTATTTCAATAAGAATTTCAAAAATTAGTTAGAATCTTATTATATGTATTATTTATTTACAACTAGTGTAAATGATCGATCGATGTTTGTTTTGATTTATAAACACGACAACAAAGAAGTTAATCTTTCAATCCGTAAAGTTGTCATACATTTACATGAACCAAGTATTCCTTAACAGGCATGATTTATAATGTATCATGTATATAGATAGGAATAATTGTATGTAAGAAGATAAAAGCACTATGACGCACTAAAGAGTTAATAGGTACTACGAATATACTTAAACCAAAACGGTTCACTTGTGCAATTATCGTAAATGTGATCGCTTTATCTCTTATTATATATGTAAAACGTATAAACAAGAAACATTGTAGCATCAGACATTTTGTAATCGTTACGTACATGATATAAGAGCTTTTTGTCGCTAAATTATATTTGCTATCATCTTTTGCTCATGTAAGTCCGCCTTTAAATAATTGTTTTGTACAAGTTGTTTTATGGATGATATAAATATTATACTGTTATTTTTGTACGGTTCATATTGTAAATTATACTATTTTTAAGCGGTTTTACGTGGATTTTTGTTTACCGACATTGTGCAAAATCCCATGATTTACTACAAACACTCATGGAATTATGTTTAACTAAAGTTTTTGATGTCTCAAAAGATATAATTAGTTATTACTTTAATCTTTAAGTCTAGTTTGTATTTATAGTTGGTTCTTTGTTCCCAGACAAGTGTCGGTGCTGCAGACGTCGATACCGCTGCCGGCGTCGGCGGCGGCGGTGCGACGCGCTCCGCCGGACAAGCGACCCCTGCCAGCTACCCCGATACATGGTGAGAGATTTTAAATCCAATAAAACGGCCTATTTACATATTAGTATAAACTTACTCTCGCTTCGCTCGAAATGCCTAACATTAGTCTTAGATGTGTTAGTCTAGGTCCAGCTTCGTACTAAGTTTCAACCAAATCCGTGCTACTCGTTTAACCTGAAGGATTATTACGCGAAGTTGTAAGAACCGTAAAACAAACTTTCGCATTTTTAATAGCAGTTAATCCGAATAATACGTAAAAAGATTACTCTTTTGAACCATAATATACGTGGGTAGGAGTTTTTGCAAAGTATTTTTTTATATGAAGTACTGCCGAAATCAGTACATCAGTAGGTAGTAGTGGCGAAGGGTCCATACAAGACGATTCCCACCGTCTTACCTTTTAAAAATCCAATAAAGTTTTAATTATTCTACATAATATTTGTTTTTTAAATTTACATGATTACTAATCAAAATAATAATTTATAGTAATAATCCTTTTTTAAAAATAACATAACGCCTACAATAAGTCAAAATCAACAAAAATGTCTACTTTGCTAAAATGCGCCTTCATAGAAATGCCGCGGTAAGACGTAGTAATTCGGCTTACCTTTTCCATACGAATCGTGTTTCATTCATACTTTTGTATTGGAACATTTTCAAGTGATTTCATTCATAATTACTCAGATTTTTGGTCGCGGTTAAGACGCTCCCGAGCAGCTTATTTTGCATGTGATTGGTGGAAAGTACAAAACGTCACTATGATTGACCAATGACAAGCGACAAGTATCTAAACAAATTAATATGGCCGATGGCGATTCTGTTTACAAGTGCTTAGTGCATTATTTGTGTTTTTCTTTCGTTTTATTGAGTTTTTACTCGATTTTAGCGTAATAACTAATATTGATATTTTGTGTTGAGTCTGTATAGTGTATGGTTCATAAATGTTTTAATTACGGTGAGTTCTATAAGCCATTATTAAATTTGCGTATTTTATTGAAGTTGGATTGTATGCAACTTTGTTTTCGAAACTTGCATAAGTCAAGTAATTTGTAATAAAACTTTCTATTGAAATTGTGTGTAAGTGCTAAATTAGAAAAATATTGTGTTTGTTTTCATTTATGTTGCAGTGAAAATGTTTTTAAGTTATTTTATATGCGTTTCTTTGACAAAATTATTTTACGCGTATTAGCTTAAACAGTTTATTCGGACTGGAAGGAAATATCAAGTAATGCTGTAGGATATTGTAATTAAATTTTAAAACCAGTAAAATCATCTTCATATTTCAAAATTTTAATTTAACTTTGATAAATAAGAAATAAATCAATCTCTTCAATAAGATAGCAAACGAACTACGAAGTTTTTCAAACACTTGTCACTAGATGGCATTGAGTTTACGTAGTAATAATAACTCAATGCTAGATGGCGATATTTATTAAAATAATGATTTAATATATTAATGTAAAATTAACAGAAGGGAAGAACGAATATTTAAATCTCACTAAATTATGTTTAGGTTGAAATTAATTATATTTATAATGAATACAAAATAAAATAATGCGGCCTTAAATCAAATCGCCGTACTTTCACTTTTTAAATGATGCGTAATGATTTCTCATAGATGGCGTCATTAATATTTTTATATTATTTTAGTAAATATTAAATATATTGACTATTCTGCTATAACTTTACATAAATTAAAAAAATAAACAATGACATAAGACTTTATGAACACTTTTTTACTTTTTAATTATTACGAAAAAAAAACTTCACTACAACATAACGGATACTTACGAGGTACTAGTACCTGTACTAGGTACTTTTGCATCGCATGTATTTATTTAGTTTTTGTCATTTTTTTGGACAGCTTACCTCTGCTAAAATTTCACCCTTCGCCACTGGTAGGTAGGTACTAGGTACATATAAATAAAATTGAAGTGTCTGAAATTTTTTGCCTGTGTCTTTCTATTTATTGTAGTCTTTCTATTTATTCCGGCTCTGAAACGGTTGGACCGATTTTGACAGGACTTTCACTAGCAGATAACTAATGTTATATTGTAAGGAGTAACTTAGGGTACTTTTACTTAATTAAAAAATAAAAAATAAAAATAAAAACCCTTTAATTTATTTAAACTTACGCCCAGTAAAGCGGGTTTGCTATTATGATAAAAATAAAGCTAAAGCGTTTGTTTGTCTGCACGTGCTAATGTTAGCTTAGTACAATTTGAAAAAATCTTTTCGCTTTTTATATTTTTTTAATAAATTAAAAATATAATTTTAAAACAATTCATACAATTCTCTTGTTAATGGTTTTAAAGCGTGGTAGTTGAGCACATACTACTTCGCCAATTTTGTCCCCCTATTAAAACTTAACTTTTTTCTTGAAGTTTCGACTTCATATTGATCGCATAAAATAAAAATAATTATTTTAAAATAATAATAAATTCATAGGTTTTAAATAAAACCCCAACCCTGAATCGAAATCACTTAAGCTGTCTTCTTCACGTATGTAAATAACCTATAGGTACGTTAAAATAACATTATTTAATAATTGAATGGATAATTTATTTTCTTGCATCAGATTGTTTATACCTTGTTTTAACTTTTAGCACTTTATAAGTTAGTTCAAAAGTCTCATACAATATCGTAGTCGCAAGATAACTTATCAGAATTAAAAAAGGTCATGGAATTCAGTTTTTTCCAATATAGTTTATTATAATTCTAAGGTTAAATCTCTATTTGACTGGACTAAATAGGAAATTAATGAAATACACCTTCATCGCTTTCATCAACCTTTGTTCGCTTTCTCTCACACAGATGAAATAAATCTAAGTCAAGATAGCGAAAATAAATTTCCTACGGAAATCTGATAAACGTTATTAATCGCTTCAACTAAGTAATAAAGCAAATATATGTGTATATAATAAGCAATAGCTTCTGTAAAGCTAAGATATCACAATAACTTAGAATTATAATTAAAAATTATATTCTTTTTAGTTTCGTTTGTACGATTGTAGTCTTTACATTTTAGGCTTATTCTACATTCTTGAACTTTCCATGCGGGACAGATTGATATCAGTATCAAAATGTACGCGTTGACAACCGATGTTTGACACCTTAGTTTGTCAACCAGTCGAGAATATACATTTAATACTTTTATTTGCTCTATGTGGGAATCGAACCGGTGATCCCATGAAATTATCAATACTTTTAACTATTACTAAATGTTTTTTAAAAGCTTTTAGTAATGTGATTGAAACACACAAAGTTAATACCTAACTTAATACCTTTCACATTGTGCAAACCGTCCTTGAAAATTAACAGTTGAACCAGAGTTAGTTTACGATATGATTCACAAAGCTGGATTTGCACAGTGACAAATACAGAAACTACAAACAGACTTGCAAATAACGCTGCTCTGCACGTGTACGTTGATATTATCACATAGCGACTGCTGTGTTATTACTTATTGTATTGTTAGTAAGCTTAACTTTCATGAAAATGATTTCATACTTTATTAGCTTTTAGTCATAGTAATTGAGTATTGCAGAAATAATTCAATGTTTATTTCGTATATAATAAATACTAATAGTTATTTAGAATTTAGAATTTACAATCTTATAATACACACAATTTATAAGTAGGTATATCTTATAACTTATTACAAATATAAATATCTTTTACAGCAATCATGGCCATAGGAGAGACCTCTCCTGAAAAGATAGTTTCATTTACAATGACAAATATTCGTGTAAACTAAAGAACGTAGTATATGTTACTGTTAAATAATATATCTAATATTTATAAAAATCTCGTGTCACAGTGTTTGTTATCGAACTCCTCTGAAACGACCGATTTTTATGATTTTTTTTGTGTATATTTGGTAGGTCTGAGAATAGGTCGTAGGCTATTTTTTATTCCATTAAGTGATAAGGATGGCCTCCACCAGATTTTTAATTTTTTATTTTTTGACCAAGTTTTTATTTAGCATTTTTTATGATTTCTATCACCAATCCCTATTATTTAAAAGTGATTAGAACATGAGCAGAGCCGCGGGAATTGCTAGTAATTCACAAATATTAATTAGACATTATTGCAATATCAATCTTGTTAACTAAACGCTTCTTTAAGTTGTTGCCAAAGTAAAATAAAAACAAAATATCCGAGAAAGATATTTCATCAGTCGTAAAGTAGCGCTTCAGACCACTTAGTGATGAGACAATTGAGTGAGATTGAGATGAACAGCATACCTAAAGTTTTATTCACTTAGACGCTAACGATATCCATTCAGAGTTAGGTGTTAACTAATGACTTTATATAAAAAAATACTATAGTTATTGATATATTTAAGAATAAAGTTCATGACATACTAAAAATTAAAGTAATTTTGCGCTATTTTACTTTATAGAAATAATAAAACCGCGCTTTCCCTTCTTTTGATTGAGTGAAAAATTAAATTTCTGTGAATATTATCTGTGTCACAGAATGATACCTAGTCCGTCCGCCTAAAATACGGAAAACGAAATGATAAGTTTTAAGCTGTATTCGGTTAGCTACTAGCATCCTTATTATCGACGACCGTATACTTACGCTGTAGGCAGATGCAATGCCAGTTAATGTGCACTTCTCGTCGAGCGCGCTCTTGTATGGCGATCGATAAAATCAATTTCTAAATTAACATAGTGATAGTGCTTTATTTGAATTGTGTGTGTAATAAAAATGGTGTGAAATCAGTGTAAAGTTAGTGGTTCATATATTAGAAAATATGGTCGCAATACCTTCAGAATGGAACACATAAGTTTATTGTAAGTTTATTTTTAGATAAAGCATATGTGGATAATTAATACTTAACACATTAATGAAGTAATTGTTGTTTAGTTATTCTATAAAGTTGTCATTATATTTTGTAATAGGTAATTTATAACATGTATTTTTTTTTACTTTATTTATTTTCCATATACATAACGAATGTTATGTACTTATTCTGAAGTACTTCGTCTGTGTGTTATATCGTGTATATCGGACGAGGGTAGACTGTAAATCGTCTTTAAATAATATGACAATTAATTAAAAAGCAATAATTTTGCCCAAATAATGCTATTTCGCTTCTGTTTAAGCTATGTGTTCACCAATTTGAAATATAAAGTACCTACTTATTTGGGTGCTTACACAGTCCATTAGCCGGAGATGGTCAGCGATGATTCGCCGCTTTCTCCAGACGAATTCCTTGCTTATTTACAATTGTACCTAATTAAGTATCGTAATAATTTTTAGTTAGATTATTGAAATTTAGATATGAATTTGGGTCTTATTGTTAAAATATATATTTTTTTAATTACTTATAGTTGCGTTTTATCTTTTTTAATTTTTTATAATTTAATTGTTTTCTTTTCTTCACACTTCTGTTTTGTTACTTGCCAGTAATCGTTAGTTATGCTTTGCGAATGTTAAATAAATCAAGTTAAAACAAAAAAATCAAGGCGATTAGGAGCCACATTACGGTGAAATTTTGTTAAATCAAATTTTTTGATAAACGTTATGCGTATGAGTTCCTATTGGGGAAGATAAGACGACCGATTAGATCTATTCTAGTATCCTTTCATTAGACCATCTAGCTTACAAGTGGACGATGTTGTTAAAGTGATGGATCGGCCAATAAACGGATGTATGCGCTTGATTGAAATTATTCGCTCTTATGACGCAGGACTTCCTTTTAACTCGCATACATGCACGGCAAATAATGTCTTCAGTATTGTACATTTAATGTACAAAAATAATATAAAAAGAATATGTGAGATGTACTGGCGCACCGAGTGTTTCGTAAACATATTATGTATACAATATATCATATATATTAAAACATGAACATTTAGACTTTCTTGCGTGGTCAGTTTCACAATAACTTATTTAAATTTTAATATTTGGCTACATACTGATTATGACTTATTGATATATTATAAAAATATCGATAAAATTAGGTCAGATAGATAAACCGAGAGGCAATCAATGTAAGCTGAATAAAAACTAGGTTTCCTCTCAGACCACAGGTAGTTATTGAAAAAATATAGGTAGGTCGACTACCTAGCTCATTTTTAATAAACAAAAAATATTTTTAAATAAGAAGCATTGTGTTATGAGTTATAATCAGTAGCGACTTATTTTAACTGTGATAATATTACATTTGTCTAAAAGTGATTATATCTTGTCAATAACTATGCTGAACTTCGTAGCATTGCTACCGTATCAGTTTGATTTGCTTATTAAATATTCACGCAGGCATTTGCTAAATTTAGTTCTTAGGTAATAAATCGATTAAAACTGGATTTTTGTAGTTTGTCAATTTCACTTTCTCTAGCCGTGTAAACCAGAAAAGCGCTTTGATTTATTAATCGTTTTGTGTTATTGTAGTGTTTCAAGTCAAAACGCAGTATTGGTTTAAACAAATTGCAATTTGTATTACTTTTCTTCAATTTACTACATTTTTAAGTATGCTGAATGAATTTTATTTTTGATGAATTTTATAGTGACTGTTTTGGAATCAAACTAGCTGACATTAGGAAGGTGTATATTTGTGGTGTGTACATCAAAATTCAGACTAAATTGTGGCGTAATATAGTTCGGCGTTTTTTCAATAGACAATCAGCTAAGTGCTCGACGCCAATAAATAAAATCAGTAAATTGTACTGAGGTCAAAATATTTTTAAACTATTATTTACTAACAGACAATTCAATTTTAATTATATTATATTAATTAATTACATATATACTTTTTTTTAGGCTTGCCTAATTATGCGCGTTTTTAGAAGTTTGCCCATAGTTGTCAGATTATTAATATTTAGTTTATTAACAATCGTCAACAATCGATTGATCAACATGTAATTAAATTACATCGCTTATAATATTTTATATAAGCGATGTAAGCGCAAGTGTAATTATCCGGTAATACATAGGGAACTGAAACGTAATAAACATTGATGCAAAATTTGTTTCGAACATAATATTTATTATAATGAGTATGTCTGCTCATACTGTCTGTTTATAAAAATGTATTCCGGTTTAAACTAATTTTTGCTATAATAATAAATGCATGAGCTTTCCCAAAATAAACAATGCTATTTCGAGTAAGGAAAATCAATAATGAAACTGTTTATGGCTCGTGCCCCTATTGTCTTTCCATATGTGGCATACTGGGGTTCTATGCTCATATGCATGACGTCAAGTTATTATTATTTTTTAACATTGCATCGATCAATAGGGCCAAGTGCCAACCAACTTCGCTTGGCCCCTTATGGTCAGCTGTCTGGCCCTTAAATTGGATACTTTGGAAAGGGTCGGAAAGGGTCGCATAGGTCAAAATATAATTGTAAGCGATAGCGTACTATACTGTTTCGGTGACCTAGCAATCAGTATACCGTGGTCCGTATAAGGGCCACCAGTGTTGTATTAAATATAGCATTGTACTTATCTTTAAAGTTGACAGGGTATAGATAAAAATATTTGGAATAGCTAAAGGATAACCTTTTAGATAAGGTAACATTTGAAGTACTTACTAATGTTTACAATTTTTTTCAGGAGGGAAGAGTGGGTTCTCGGCTAGTTCTAGTCGGTCAACAAGTCCTTTGGGTCAAGGAGCAGTCAGCTTTATCCCTCGAGCACCGGCTTCATCATCAGGGTTCGTTTCATATTATGTATGAAATATGGTATTATAAGATTAAATGTAGTAAATTCAAAGATCATAAAATCGTTGTACTTAGTATGAGTTTGATATTTTGATTGGAAAATATTTAATATTCCTTTTTCAGATCAAGACCTAATTCATCACTACTAGCTCCCGGTAGTAAAATTCCGTCGACAATAACTCAATCTCCCCAACATTCTCAAAATATAAGCAGCCAAAATGGTACACCTACAAAACAGTCTATGCTAGATAAATTAAAACTATTTAACAAAGACAAAGTGAGTAGTGAAAAACAAAGTAGTAAAAGTACAGCTGTATCGAAGCGCACTAGTTCTTCAAGTGGTTTTTCATCCGCAAAGAGTGAAAGATCTGATTCTAGTTTAAGTCTCAATGAATCTACAAACGCAACAAATACACATATCAAATCTTCTAACTTATTAGGACCTAAAAGTGTGAGACAACAAAACGACGTTTTATCAAAAGACAAATCAACTAATAAGCATGTAAAATCAAAGTTAGTTAATACAAAAATTACTAAAGAATCTTCGACTATAAGTAAATCTAATGTTAAATCAAGTAGTAATGATAAGTCAAGAAATAGTCCAAAATTACCTGCGCGGGATAAGGAATCAAAATTAGCAGCCCCGAAATCTGTTAGTAACACTAAGTTAAATCAAATAGAAGATCATCCAAGAAGTTCTAAGAATAAATTGGATCAAAAAATGGTGAAACTTTCTGGAAGTCAAATGAAACTTACAGATCAACGTATGGAAAATAGCGCAGATGCTAAAACTTATGAAAACACAAAACATCAATCTAATCAAGCCCAATCACCTACACAATCTAATGGACCGCCAGTACCATTACAAAATCATACTGGAATTCCTAAACCTACTGCTGCCGTAAAAGGTACATCGAAAATGTCAAAAGACGAAAGACATATTTTAAATAAGAGTACAAATAGTCAATTAAGTCCTATACAGAGCAACTCTAGTTTAAATTCTACAAATAATATAAACGTCCATCCATTTTCTCGGGAACAGTCTAATGTAAGCAAAGAAGTATCTCAAAAACAAACGTTAGCTGTCTCTCCGATGCCAGTAGTTAATTCTGGAATTCAAAATCAAAATTCACAAATGTCAGAAAGTTCACATTCGAATTCCACCCATAGTACTACCGGACAACAGTCTAATTCTAGTGATGGCAGTGTTATATACCGTCCATCAAGTGAATCAGGTTCTGAAATATCCAAAGGAAGTAATATGACTTCAAACAAACGAGTTGACATGAATGCAGCTTATATTAACGACGTTATCAATGAAGCTGAAATATCTGAAAAGGAAGCCGCGAAGAGACCTAATGAAAGGTCTGCGCCAAAACCTATATTTGATCCTAATAAGACTTTAACAGAATATGAGAGGAATGATAGTCGCTCAAGTACGCCTTCACACTGTCGAGATAATTCGCTTGGTGAGGAAGAAAATCCTTTAATGAACGTTTTACCAATGAGACCTTTGCTGCGTGGCTACAACAGCCATCTGACGTTACCAATGCGTACAACAGGCTTAGGACAGAAAAATGTTCCGGGATATACTCACCACGCAAATACTGTCAAAGCTAATTTCGGAAGGGACAACATGAGTTTGCGTGAGCGTATGAATTACGGGGCGGGCTTTTCTAACCCCGACTATTGTGACCTTGAAATTGCCTCCGGCTATATGTCCGACGGCGATTGCTTGAGAAGAATAAATGTAAACGAAATGGATTGCGGACGAAACAACGATATTATGGATGGATATATGTCTGAAGGTGGAGCATCACTTTATGGCCGTCGACTGAACTACCAGCAGCCTTCGCAGTTCCAGCAGCCTGATGAAAGGTATTTATTACTTTATCTTATTAATATATTTACCAGATTTATCTAGGAAAATGTTTTGAAAATAATAACAAACAAAAAATTATAGCCACTCGTAAGTTCGTTGCGCAGAACTCACTTATAATTGAAATTAAAACGCTCCCTGCAGGCATGAGATTCATTGTCGTAATGGGAACGCAAGAGTAATGTTTGCGCTTTTATGGCTATACCAAAAGATATATTTCTGTATAATTCAAATTTATAAGACTTCTATTCGTTTCTTTAAATGTTCATCTGACGCTTATATAGATAATATTGGCGGATTAAGCTTATCATTTTAAAACATTGTTATGCAATCCACAAGTGGTTGACCCGCCTCCCTGATTTTCAAATAAATCTTTTAGGCTTGTGTGTGGGACGTGATGTATATTACTTTATTTCATTTAAAAAAATATAAAAAAAAGTAATAAATAATGCTATATCAATTTAAAAAAATATGTGCTTATTTTTAAATCAAGCACAAACTTCGTCAGTAAATCACTTTAAATACAAAAGGTTTAGAAAAAAATCTGGACGTAATAAACCTTATAACATGAAACAAAAAATAGTAAAATGGCTTTAATTCAAATAAATAAAGACACATTATTGTAATATTATTATTATGAAATTACAAATTATTAAATTAAATAAAAATTATGCTTTGATAGTTAAAACTCAATATGAATCTGTAAGCACCGCATCTATGTATATAAACAAGTTTTCTTGAAACTATTGATAAAATTTTGTGTGGTGTTGCGATGGCAGTTTGTAACTATTGAAACACCCGTGGTGTACCGACCATCTCTCAGTGAGGACTCATATGGCGCACTCACACTGTCGCATCGCTAGGGGAGAGGGTGAGGTGGCCAAAATCGATACTCCTACGTCTCACCGTCCCCTGCGCACTATTTACCACGCCTCGACCCTAACCACCCCTAATACTAATACACAATTCAGGACCTTATCCAATAGGGCATAGAAACGCGCTTTCTCCGCAAAATAATTCCATTATTACATTTTACTTTTATATTTTTTATAATCGTTACCGTAATGTTAGATCTGTTTATACAATATAACAAGTAAACTTCATTGATTTCTCGAACAGTGAGTACAGGCGTCGAGTGAAAACTAGTTCAAATCCATCAATCGGAAGCTATTGATTATGATGAACTATTTAAACTAAAAATATAAGGTTTTAGCGATTATGTAAATGGGTATTGGAGCCGTTGCGACGACGTGCCGTACTCTGCCGGCCGGCAACGGCGGCAGCGCGGGCAGGGCGGGCAGCACTCGGCGCCGCGCACTACGGGCGTGCGGGCGCGCCGTACCGCCCGAGCTTCTGTACACACGTGACAAACTTTCCCGATTTTCTATACGGAAAATGTAAATCTGTTACCGGCATCGATCGTCCCGCCGCCAGACGCGCGCTCGAACTCGATCACAGCTGGCGCCGCTGATCTGGACCGCGCTTAACAAAGACTCGATGAGAAAAGATCTCGCCCTCTGCGAATCCTGTGAACTGTGAATCGCCGGATTGTTGGTGTTGCTCGTTAAGTGTAGTAGGTGTCATCTGGACTCGTGTGCGCTGTGCCTTGTTTTGCGCTTGACTCTGTGAGCGGGAACTTGAACGAAAACTAGTATTTTGCTAAAATATCTTTACTCATGCTATGATAATAATTTTGCAGACTTTAGTGTAAGGATAAGTGTTGCCTTGCTATGTGTCTTCGCTTCGCTGTAGACGTTTAATAATATACAACGGTGCTTATACCTTAGATTCAAAATCGTTTTTATATTAGAACAATAATATTGAAATAGAATTATAGGAACTTTTATACCTTCGATTTTCGGGATATGTGACAAATTTGGTAAGATATAATTATATTTATTAGTTATAATAAAGTGATTATTCCAAACATAAGGCATTAACCCTAGTAGCATCTGGACAATTGCGAAGTCAACGAATTGCTTAGTGACATGTGGTAACCAGTCCTAACATTTAATAGGCGTAATTATGTCAACTGACTACAGTTTAGACAAAGCAACTGTAAGTAATAAAATATGTTAAAATAATTCAGTTACCAACAACAAAATACATTTCAATAAGTCAGGGGCGATTGATCTAAGGTTATTACTTCGGCATCTGCAGGGTTATGGGCTGGGGCGGAAATCCCTAGCTTTGACTAGGAAACCCTATTTTAGTGGAATCGTAATACTTACTGTTATATCAAACTATATTACGTTTAATTTTAGTCAAATTATTATTTACCTTCTTATTTTTAATTATTTAATGTAGACCAAAATAGTATTAATAAATATAAGTAGAATCTAATAGTTCCTATTAAATTATTTGGCTAAAATAAATAAATTATGTTTTAGTGTTTCACGTGTATAGGAACAATGTCTTCTAACGATTTAATAAAATGCTCGCTTCCCGAGCTTGGCTATTAAAATTTTGTTTATGTAAGTGTGCATTGTGTAAACGTTGTGTGTTGTTGGGGTTAGCCGTTAGTGAATCATGAATTCGATTGTTTTGTCGGAGTACTCTGCCCGCTTTCTGCGCTTTTAATCAATGTCCAATATTGACTGAACTTCAACGGGGTTAATTTCGAAATAACAATCATAATAACACTAATTATATTTAATAGTATTTATTATAAGTCAGCACATTTAGGTTAAGCGGAGCTGGTAACTAACCTCAAGTTTATAAATATTTCTCTACAATGAATACATTATGGCTTCTCTATCGATTGTTATCAAGCTATTGTTAAACCTAATACAGACATAAAAATGCCCGTATACGATTAAACGTGATCTCGTCAATTGAAACAAAGGTATAACGAAGCTAACTACAATTTACATTCATAAGTAAATACGACAAACAGCCGTAGGTACTTTTAAGGATCAATTAATAATTTTATGTATTAGCATTTCTCGTCCGTTTTTATTGAATGCTTATTATTTAATACCTACGATTATGTTAAAGTAACTATTCATTAGGACCATTTCATTTATTATTTGAACTTTGCCTCGATTAAAACTATGAAAGTAGTATTAAACAAAATTATGTACAGATTACGCAGTAAAGTATGCCCGACGTTTTTTACGCAGGACGCTTTTAATTCCGGAAGCTTACTTCGCTCAGGCGAAACTAAGGCAAAAATTTTACACTAAAATGAAAACTCACTGAGAGAATGGAATCATATTTTTGTAACAAAAAGTAGAATTTGTAGAGGACAAATAAAAATCCGGTGTCGGATATTACAGAGGCTGCTTGTTCGCCTGAAATATTAATGAAAACCTCGACTTTGAAATAAACTGAACGAAAAATTGCGAAATGCGAATCCTCTCATAGTACCATTTTGTATTATTACTTGAGTATTAAATACTTTTTAATTTAGATACTTCAATGTTTAATTAAAAATGTATATAAATGAATAGGTATTTATATTGACTAACTTCTATGTTTGAATTTAAGTTTTGTAACTTGCAATATTGCCTTTCATATAATTTGTGAGAAGTAAACAAAATACAAGTGATTATTATTAGATATCACAAATTTAAAATGTAATTAAATCACTGCTATAGAAGCAATTTAGACGAAATGTTCGTCTAGTGTAGAATATTTTATATTAATTTTACAAAGCTCTGATATCTATTCATCTATTGTTCATAGTATTGAAATAATTTAAATAGAAAACAATACAAGACAATACACTGAGAGCAGTTTCTCTTGTTCAACAAATCCTCTTAAGTCTTGCTAGTTCTCTTTGTGGAAATAATAGGATTGGTTCATTCAATATAAAGAGTAGGTCGCTATTCTAGAAGATATTTAAAACTACGCAATAATTATTATTTTATTTTTTTAACAAAATATCCTTTGTATTAGGTAGAATTATTTAATATACCGTTATTTTGCTTTAGTGTGACAAGAGTAAATAAAAAAGATATAACCGAAAATAAATCTTATTAGAACGTTAAATGTTAAAACACGCAAAGTACCTACGATGTGGGCGCATTGATAATGCGATTAAAAATATTACAGATGTCTACGGAAAAAATGGGGTGCTACAAGAATAATGAGATGCTCAGTTCATTTAATGAGAGGCTTGAAGGAAACTACCAGTTCCTTTCAGATCTGTCATCATTAGTAAGGGCTCGGGGCGCAGCGTTTTCATTAAGACGCCAATGTTTCGTGGTACAAAGCAGTAGGGTCGGCTGTTTGGATTGACACATCTCATGCCTAATGCTCTATACGTGTTCAGCCTTTACGTATATACAAAAGAGTAGTGTAATGGAAACTTACTCTAATTATGCTTACGTTTGAACGAGATAGGCTTACATATGGTTGACGTTTGAATGCTTTTCATTAATATTTTTTAGATATTAATGAAAAGCATTCAAATTTAAATGTTATTACACTTTTGTTGTAAATTTGCGATATATTTTAAAATTTGATCTGATCAGCGATAAGTAAAAAGTATGAGGTATTTCAAAACAAGGGTTAAACTTTAACAATAGTAAATTAGCCAACCCGGTCCGCTTCGCTGGCCGTAAGTTGAAATTCATTAAACGGTATTCATAATGTTTTAATAAAATGAAAGTCCCTTCAAAATCGGTCCAGTCGTTTCAGAGATTAGCCGGAACAAAGAAACATAAAATTTTTGATAAGACTCACGATATTTATATAAGTACGTGCTCTATTATAAATTAGTTAAATGAATAAAATCGACTAGATGCACCTAAATTAAGACGGAAAACCGGGTTAATAAACCTAATTGAAATTGTAATGATTTATTTGTAAGTCTATTTATTTACAAAGGCAAAAGTTAACTGGCATTACAGATTCAACTATTTCATTTTCAGTTCTATATAGGTCAAATCTCCATCTTTAGAAAATCGTTTAACATTTTCACTCGGTCGGTTCAGGTACTGTCAGCATCAGTAGAAATAAGAACATTTTCATTTCTCTTACATAACATTCTCTTGAGGGGAACGAATGCTCTTTGTAACCATAAGGCGAAGGATGGATCCAGTTTTTTTAATTTCAGTTAATGGACGCCTTCGTCCCACTCCCTTTGCTTAAGCTTATTTTCTTGTTCAGTGAAAACTTTGAGCATTCATACAATAATTTAGTTTTCGTGAAACAATTTTACGTTTTTTTTATTAGAATCTTAAATTAACTTTCAATTCAAAAAGTATAATTGGTTTATTTTAAATATATGTATTTTATTAGGAAATAATCAACTCCATTATGAATTTAAAGATTTCGTTTATTTTGCCCTTTTACTCGGCTACTAGTGACCCCTTTACGGTAAAAATAATGAGCTTCGTTCTTCACATAAAGGCTCCATTGATCTCAAATGATGTGCAATAAGGAGTGATTGATGATCGGTATGAATACGCCCATTATATGCTTTAATTGTGTACTACATTCTTCAGGTTATTACGAACTGTAGGTTTTAAAGTTGTCGTTTAAAAAAATGTGTATTCATGTTAAATTACTTCTAAACCAGTAGAATTCATCATGAATTATATAATATAATTTTATGTAAACAATTTATGGGTATAGAATAATAAACTATGTACTGCGACCTGATTTTAATGGCCTAGACTACATAAAAGGAGGTTCATATTGAATTTAGCTGATATTTAAAAAAATGACTTAAGAGATCTCGACCATGAGATTACCACCCGTTAAAAAGTAGGCCACAACGTGTTGCATGTAGGATGAACGCTCTCTATTAAGCGTATCAATTGCTTTTGTTTTACCACCCCAAGCATAAAGAACCCTATAGAACACTTTCATCACAAACAAAACACGCTTTTGAAAACTGAGAATAAACATGGAAAATATTTCGTTGCGTTATGGCTTCTATAGCCTATGTTATAAGTGCTAGAGTTTTTCCTCTGATGTTTCAATGGGTTCAGTAGGTCGCAAAATGAACATTTTCTTAGGAAGAGAAAAAAGCACTGATCCCTTTTGAGGATGTGAGGATTCAAAGTACTAAAGGGTTTTTTCATTACAGAGCAGTACTCATATGTAATAAACTAACCATTGACTATTAATATTATTGCACTACTTAGAAACAATGAATTAAAATAAATTATTTAACAGTTATTCACCTGAATAGTAATACAAAAAAAAAAGTATTTAGGTGTGTTTCTTGGTATTTTTTTTAATTTTAGTATTTTAGTGATTTATTAAAGGATGTTTATTTGTCTTTATTCACATGACTCATTCGCAGGGCATTTGCAGCCCTTTTCAAATTTTCGAAGGGGTTACTCATCAAGTTCCCTTTAAAAATGAATCATAAAGTAGGATATGAAATGCATGAAGTAAAACGAGTATTCTATATTACCACTTGGTGGAAAAAATAGGATTTAGGCTCCTAATAATTGTTATGTTATGATAAAAAGTTTAATATCAATATTAAACTTAATAATTTGCCTACGGAGAATATGAACTAATTAAAAACTATGTCTCCTTTGTTCGCAATCGCTCCAGAAAAAAAAATACTACACACGTGTAAATTTAACATAGTTAATAATAGTTTGAGATAATATAGTTAATAATAGAATAATCTGCCCTTCCATATCATTCTTGACAGGTCACTGATTATAATTAATGTTATATTAATGAAATCATTAATAGACGAGAGGTCCTGCGCGTAAAAGGTTAAACATTACTTTTATGGTTTCCGGTATTGTCCAAAATGTTATTTTTATTGCTAGCAACATCCTTATTGCCGATGGAAAACCAATAATGTTGGATGTAATAGGCCGAAAGGGCTTAGAATTGTTGATTAGTATTGATGTTTCTATTGCTTACAATTGCACGTTGTATCAATTAAAGGTTTATAGTTTGAACCTATGTTAAGCTACAAACGACTATATTATGCATATTAAATTTATCATAAAAAGAGAAAAAATATATATTTACTTTATTTAGGTATAAGTTATCGTCAAAATATTTTCCTCTATCATCACGATTTTTAAGAATTAGTACATAAATATTTAAGGTTAGGCATATTTAGATAAGTAGATGGTTTATTTTTTAGGATAATCTATGAAACAATCCAGTGGCACCGTTTTGCAAACATTTTTAATTTCGAAATAAGCTTTATATTTATTTTTCATTTAGATGAATTCTATATCATGAATTATAAATGCAAATAGTGTTTGTTTACTTATGAGCATCTAAGTAAGAAAAAAGCAAAAATGCTAACTCTAAAACTAATGGGTACAATAAATTATGAAATAATAAAAACTGGTTGAGTATGAGTTAGATATTTTATACCCTAAACATTAATTGATCTATTTATAAAGTCCAGTTGTATTCTGACTCACACTTGAGAATTTTAGTTATTTAGTCAATTTATCAAATAAAAAATCGTGAAAGAACCCGCATTTCTAGAGAACCTAGCACGTTTTCGTAACACATGTGACGTTGCGAGTATGCCAGTCTACACTGGGCCAGGGTGGACTATAGCCTGATCCATTTTGTTTTGAAGGGAGCCCTGTGGCAAGCCGTTAATAAAAAAGGACTGAACATTCAGTGTTAATAGTGATGCCAATAATTACAGACGTGGTGGAATTCGAAGAGGCATGGAAGGCGGAAGCGGTGTGGTTTACCGAGTGGTAGGCCGCACACGTAGCAAAGCTGACTGCGGACAGCAAACCGAGAGGCAGCCGCCCACGCCTAGACAAGACACCACTTGGAAAAAATATACAGATTCACCTGGGGTGGGAACTCCGCCGTCGGTAAGTATCATTGCAGTATATGAAAAAATATATCGTAGAAATGAATGAGGAATGCTATAAAAAAATAAACGTTTTTATATAAAAATGTAAACATATTTTACGAGCTAAAAAACACACCTTACATGACCTTAAATATACATAAGTATTAGCTTTGGATGAGGTCAATATCTAGTAGTTTGAACTGTTATCTTTATGTTTTTTTAGTTTCAATTGTATTTATAAATGGAATTTATTACAATATGTTACTATTTTAATGATACTTATAGAACCAACCGCCGGCTCCTCCAAGCCCTTCTCACGGGAGGAAAGGGGAACGCCGAACTGGTCATCATTCCCCTCAACACCACAAAAGGGAGAAGCTCACTGCCGCACAGCAACTTGGCATCGCTCCACATCCTCAGGTATTTAATTACTACGGCATGTCAGTAGGTCAGGTGAAGTGACAAGAGCCTCTGTCCCTCCATCTTTGTAGTTTGCTTGTTTCTACGTTCCCTAATTGGTTATCCTATATTTTTGTATGATGGAGACAAAATATGCTGTTGAATAAAATATCAAAGTTATGTATTTTTTTATTTATACA
Source organism: Boloria euphrosyne (assembly GCA_951802675.2). Taxonomy (NCBI): domain Eukaryota; kingdom Metazoa; phylum Arthropoda; class Insecta; order Lepidoptera; family Nymphalidae; genus Boloria; species Boloria euphrosyne. Next base: position 9,934,287 of record OX637871.1, read on the forward strand.
TATTTCTTTATCTGCTAATATTTTTATTAAATTTAACTTTAAACTAACGTTCTCCTGTAAATAACTAACTTAAAAGCACACGTTGTTTGTAAGCAAATATACCAATTAAATGTCACCCTGAGTGACGATAATTACTTAGTAACTTACGAGTACTTAAATAGCTTTGTCCTACTAACGAGTTTTCCAACATTTTCTTACTTTGACCAAAGTGAATTTTAAAACGGTAATGTAGTCTATGCTTTAATATGGAAAAGTTATGAATAATTTTAAATTCGCTCTTCACTGTTCCAGTACCCTGCTCCCAATCCATCCAATCAGCATGCTTCACGAAGTGCTGGCTCTCAGGTACGAAAAATAATTGCGAGTTATCAGATTTTATATTTTAAATTAAACTCTTTTTAATCTGGCTTACATTTTTATCGAGCAAATGGAAATATTAAAAATTAAAAAAAAACTTATGATAGGTAGTTTTGCGTTTGTAGAGTCTAATAGATGATTGGTTGTTTATTTTAACGTATTTACTGCATAAGTACATAGAAATGGGAAAAGATAATATGCTATAATATATTAATAACAAAATCCGTAAATATTCGACTTGCAATGGATGTTTGGTAATATACGATAAACGAGCGAGTTGAACAGGATAATTTAAGATGCAATTGAATATAATTAATACTGATATGAATGATGTATGAATGTGACTTTGTATAATCTAATGGGAAGCCTTAAAGTATTTCTTAGGTATTCTATTTATGGTATGAGATTCACGTTGCATTTTCATAAAGGATAGAACTACGTCTGTGGTGTTAGCTACGAAATCCGAGATAAAAGTAAAGCATTATCCATAAAATTCTTAAAGGATAGGAGTTATTAATTATTTATATTTAAACGTATTTGAGATAATTCACTACGATTTTGCCTTCCAGCTACAATCGCCTAGTGGTCCATCATCCCGCCCATCAAGTGTATCAAGCGGTGGAAATGGAAGCACGTGTTCGAGTAAGGCAAAAGTGCCACAGAGCTTTGGTTATGTGAAACGACAAAATGGCGGTCAGCCACCTCCTCCACCACCAGCCAACGGTCCACCTCAACATCCACATGGTAATAATACTTAATTATCATGTTTCGGACAGCTTTTATTAGTCCACATTTTTATATTGTGCATCTTGGAATCCATATCACTTATACTTACCTAATTTAGATTTTTTTTTAAATTTAATAGCTAGGATCATTTAAGCTTGTAAGGCATGTAAGATAATAATTGTAAGGAAAATTTCAGTTCCCAATAAATTTTTGCAGCAGATCAATGATACTCTTGATGTAATTTTTTTTTTCTATTATGATATTACTTTGTTAGAATAATATTCCAAATAGTAATGTGCTTATTTATTTTTAAATATATTTTTATCATCTATCTTTACATTCGTCAAAAAATTTTGATTTATTACAGCTGGAAGAACCGCCCAAGTATCTGCAGTGCCAAGAACTAAAGTTAAAGTATCGGGAGGAACCCAGACTTGCACGCAAGATTTGCAAATACACAGTAAGTTAAAATTATCCATTTTATACTTTATCCGATACATTGATAATAGAATGCAATTGTGTAGCACTTACGTTGATTGGATAAATCAATAATAATGGTTTATGATAAACAGTATTCTGATGACTAGATAGTAATTAAAAGTGAACGTGAACAAATGAGATTATGGTACGACATTTTTCTGAAAGTTACAGTAAACTTCTTCGGATCAGGGATCTAGAGGCCTAGTAAAGTATTAGGAATCACATATTTCGTTAAAAAACCGATAATTTATATAATTTACATTATTTCAAAAATCGTTTACGTTATCAATTTATCCACACATCCTTTTTCCACAGAAAACGGCATAGGCCCGAAGTCCTATTCGTTAGGAGGCACGGCGGCCGCCCAGCTGTCCGCGTCTGTACGGGAACGACTCCTCGGCTCACAATCGCTACCTAAGCCTGGAACACATGAATTTGCTGCTTTATTCCACCATCACAGGTTTGCTAAGAGTATTTTATAAATTATCTTCTAGCTTCTTCTAGAATCTTAGATATATGCGATTATTTGTTTTAAATAAAGCTTCTGCTCTTTTTTTGCATTTTTTCGCTCCTTTATCTCTCTCTCTCTCTCTCTCTCTCTCTTAATTTCTCTTTCTCAAAATTAAAAAAAATGTTTATGGCGGCACTGTAGGCAATATTAGAGTAAAACATGTTGCAAGCATGTATAGATATTGTTGAGAAATTCAAGGTAGCAAGGTTCAAATAAAACTTGATCAATTCGCTAAAATTTTATAACTAATTTTGTTTATACTTACAATTATTTATTTTATAAACATAATCATACGAATATACATAGATACTACAAGTGACTTTATATGAATAAGCCTACATTTATTCCTCCGTTGTATGGTACTCGTGAATACTGTAGTTTACTATTCTAAAGGATCAATTAATTTGTTTTCAACGTCTCGTATGACATCATCACATCTGAACAGCTGATGTCTCAACAGAGCTTAAAACACAGCAACAAGTAATTAATGTTCGTGTCAAGCTCATATTGGTACAGAAGCGGAGAAAACTATTATATTTCAAACTTATGAAATATTTTATAATACACAATATAATTTCTAAAATAATATATTAAGTGAAGAAAGTAAACTTATTATATCATTTTAAAATTATTATTAATATATAAAGACAAAATTATGTATTCATAACAATATTATGTATAAAAAATGATTTTTAGGCATATAAAAATTAGTTTTATAAACAAAAGGCAGGTACAAATTTTTTAAAATGTTAAGCAAAGTTTGATTTTCGTTTACATACATCTTTGTTAAATTCATACGCATGTTGTACGTGCCTGTACACTTTTCAGTCTAAGTTGAGAAGAGTCTCATAAAATTCCAGTTGACGTTTAGACTGGTGTAGTGTTTAACACTATAAAATAACAATGCCATTTAAAAATGTGTAATTATTATTTTTATTAAAAATAAAATTGATTATAATATTTGAGTTTGCATGAATTTTAGTTCTTATCTTCGATAGTGTATCGAGTTTTTCGTGTCACGATCGCAAACATCACTATCAGTCAAAGTTTATTTTGAGTTGTTTATTTTGACTAGATTATATAAATCCGTGGGAATAAGATCAGTTTATATTTGAAGTTCCTAGTGATTGGTTCTTTTGGTTCACAAAAAGTTATTTCCAGGGCTGCGCCTAGAGGCGGGATGAAGATAAGTGATGGAAGCCTTTCTGATACCCAAACGTATTCTGAAGTCAAATCCGACTATGGCATACCCTACGCGCCATGGCTTAGACACAGGTATTTTACATGTTAATACATAAGAATGTGAGTTGATTGAATAACCCATATATATTTTGTAAACGTTATGTTTGTATAAGCATCGTCAATCATTCATCCCTCAAGTGTGCATTTTGTGTGCCCATTTGATCTGAAGTAACACAAAATGTTTCACTATCATGCTTTCGCAGTCCTTTCCAGCCAGTTGTAGAAGGTGTAGCTAGAAATCTAAAACTAGAGGGTGCATTTTTTTATTGTAAACATAATGTTATTAATTTCTCATGTAATATAGACAAAATAATTAAGATGGTAGTCCAGATACCTTTTTTCAATGTTATGTTTTGCAATGAATGCAAATTCATGATGGCGTTGATCTTTGTCTTAATATTATATGTTCGACTATACCTAAGTGTTATTTTAAATTAGCATACACACAAAATAATGCCATCTGCCACTCAAAAAGTGTTTTATAATTAATCACATTAGTAATCACTCCCTCAAACAATAGTAGAAGCTAGCTACATCTACAAATGTATCATTCTCTTACAACTGGCCGCATGCTTCATCTCGTTTCGCGTTTCAGCAACACATATTCAGCGAGCGGGCGCCTCTCGGAGGGCGAGTCCATGGAGTCACTAACGTCGCTGCACTCGGCGCAACACACCTCCCCTAACTCACACCGCAGTTCACTCACACACAATAAGCTCATCCTGCACCGAGACGCACAGAGCTCCAGGCTCAACAGAAGCAACAGTATTAGGTGGGTCTCTGGTGGTAGTGGCGTAGCTTACTTAGGCCAGATCCTCACTATACACAAAAGTATTGTGAACGGCATTATAGTGAGAATCAGTCCTTATATTTTGGTGATTGGTTAATTACGTTCTAATTTCGTATATTTTACTAAACAATAGAAGACGTCTAGGCAGCGATAGGTGGGTATAAGTGGTGGGAAGCTAGAAAGGCGCCCGACTGTCATACTAAGAGTTATATGTCAGCTTGGATTTAAAAACTAAATTTGCTTGGATTTAAAATATAACTTTGAAAAATTGATCGATAAAATTTTATATTCATGGTGGTTTCGGTTATAATTTAAGTAATTAATTTTTTTATTTACTTCTATATCTGAATCGAACCCACAGCTGTATAGAATTTATGTTTATTAATTCATTTTTGAAATTAACTGCATTATAGGTTAACTATGTGAGCTACGCCACTTATTTCATATCATTTCACATCAAATCCCTTATCTACTTATGTATGGTATACTATCACTATGCTTTAAAGCTCTTCCTCCCATGCATTATTACGTAAGTATAAAATTTTGTAAATATACTCGATAATATATTGTTCATTAATTTTTAGCTATCTCAGAGATAGGACGTTCCCAAGGTATGCCACAAGGTTGAAAAATTAAAATTATTTGTTTGGCTTCGAGGTGGCACGCTTCACTTACAATAACTCAGTTGCATGTACGACGATAGCACGGCTTAAATAAAAATATAATATGTACTAACTTTGACAACAAAAGGTCAAAGATTGTTGTACTCGCTATTAATTATAATTTCGCAACTGTAAAATGTACAATATACATATGTACGAAAAATTGGTTTGATCGGCCATATTAATGATACACCATCGAAGTACATTATTTTTTAGCAATAATTTATAATTTCTGGGCTATTTTCATTTTAATGTATTATTTGCTTACGTCAACAGTACGCTAAGTAATTTTTTAGCCATATGTATTAATTTGGCTATCTTGGCCCCATATTTATGTTAGGCTTTGTTTTTCGTTTCGTCTTGTATTTTATAATGTAAAGTGTGTAAGCGTCACTGGTCTGTATATTATTCACCAACGCTTATATAAAGTAAATAACGTCTATATTTGATTATTAAGTAGACATTCGTTTCAGATCGACTAAATCTGAAAAGCTGTATCCATCGATGTTGCAAAGGTCTTCGGAGAGCGATTACGAGCCATATTATTGTTTACCAGTGCAGTACGGACCAGGAGGGCAAGGTAAACTATACAAATATGTAATAGTAATAAAAAACATATAAAAATTATTATTTTAATTTAAATACCACAGGTTGCACATTAATTAAAGATACAGTACAGATCTCTCATCATATTTTTGTTTACTTGAATTGATAATAGATGTCGTTGGTTTGCAAATATTTAAACAGTTGTGTTCTATAAATATCTGTAAACGTATGATAAATATTGTAAAATTAATTCTGCATTCAAATTTGAGTGATTCAAATAGTCTGAAAAACTGTGATTTTAACAACTTTAACAGTGATAAACAATTCATAAATAGTAGAAGCACAACCTCTGAATATACTCTACAAACCCAGCAATCATATTATGGTGGCTTATATTTCAATAACACGTAAAATTATGCACATTTGATTGACACTTGACTTAAAATATTTTTTAAAACATTAATATACGTTGTGTCGAAATATTTTCTTTTAAATCTCGTTAATTTAACACTAATAACAATATAATTACATGTAACGTCATCTACTTATGCATATTTATTTAAACTATTTTTTTGCGTTCGTAATGAGATCCCATGATCGAGCTATGATTGATTTTGTTACTTAAAAATAAAAATATTATTGATTTATGTGCTTCTATAAGTTAATCAGTTAGTAATACCAACTTAAAAAGCATTTTTGGCCAGGTCTGAATTACGGAGTCTCTGAACCGCCTTCTCCGTCTCCAAGATCAGCGTTAAGTCCAACTCACCAGCCCGGGAACGTGATGCATACGCCACGACATTCCCACCACTATCCCAAGAAGAATGATGAAGGTAACTTACAAGTATTTTCTTTTTACACGCTTTTTATTAGCTTCACCTGTATGTTTGTATGTTTGTAACCAACTTCTTTGGGCGCGATTTTGACCCACTTCAAACGGCCAGATTTCGTTCAAACTTTGTAGATTTATCGAGGACCGATGACAATACAATAATTTATGATGATATATAAACCAAACTAAAAAGTAGAAAATAAATAATAGTTTAAAAAACAAATTTACAAACAGCTCCCTCTAGTATTGTATATAGATTACATATTGTCTTCAATAGATGGCGCTTTTAGAAACTAAAAAGCAAAAAATAAATAATAGTTAAAAAAAAACTAAAAACACGCTTTTTATAGAAAACCAAACTAAAAACTGCTTTTTAAGATATTATCAAAATGATAATCATATCTGTCAATAAAATATTTATAACTATTGACACCATGCACCCCACGCTTTTTTTAAAATCAAATAATTAATATAAATTCATTATTAAAATTTATTTTCTATTTTTTAGTTTGGTTTTCTATAAAAAGCGTGTTTTTAGTTTTTTTTTAAACTATTATTTTTATGCAATGATATTTTAACTATAGATATATTATGAGCGCGCAATCGTGAAAACTCGAAAACGTCCTAATTAGGACGTATTGCCTTTAGTCTGTGTCACCGCATGGCGACGAGTGGTACGCTGCTACAAAATTAAAAAAAATGCCATCCTGTGTATTTAGGAAATGCACCAATTATGATACCAAAGTTAATAAAACACAAGGGATCTCATACCACATTTAAGAACGCAGTATACTTTGATTTATTAATATATTTCAATTATTTGCCTAATATTCTGATATGTCATCGGTCGCTAGACTAATGTTTGTTTACATTGACGCGCAATTGACAACACTAGCTGTCTCTTTTTTTCTTATGGATTTTATCGACTATCCCCTTTCTATCATTTTGACTTGTAGTGAAATGTACATTGAATGAAAAGTGTGTATGTGTGCAGCGCGGAACACTTTTTTCGGTTGTTTAGTGAGCGTATAACATATCTGTAGTTAAAATATCATTGTTTTTATGTATCAATTTAGTAATAACTGATAGGATTGGCAAAATGTAGTTCTTGGAATATATTCTTATAATCGAAATTGTCATCTGTGACCGAAACTTTGAGATGATAGGTACTTGTATTAGACTCTTTAGTTAAAAATAAAAATAGTGGTTGAAAACTTAACATATCAACAATATCGAGCGCAACTGGTTATTCCTACTATAGTTAAAAACTGTCTGTGACTTCATAAGTGCGCAGAAAAATCATATTTTCAATTTGTGAACTTTGCAGGATAAACACCGAAATTGTTCGAAGATAAGCGCCAAAATTTTATGTACTATAAAGATTTTATATGAAATTAAAGCAGCTTAAATTTTTTATTATATTTAAAGCAGCTTAATTGTTGTCTTGTTGTTTTAATTTACAGTAGAGATATATTTACTCCATGAATATGTATTCAGCCCTTTTAACGTCTCACTACTGGGCACGGGCCTCCCTTCAAAATGAGGGGGATAAGTCATAAGGCCGTAGTCCACCACGTTGGCCAAGCCCGGGTTGGCGGACTTCACATGACTTTTGAAAAGATTCGCACATGAAAATATCAGAGGTGCGAGACCCGGATCTGAAGCCGCATCACCCGGTTATCCAATCGAGCGCGTTACCGCTGATAAAATTGACAAAATTGATAGTAGTTAAACTCAAAACTGAATAATTCATTTCAATAATATCGATATTCCCAATTGAAACGTCAATTTTAGTTTTTCCTTTTTATCCACCAGACAACACAGTTTACAGTTTTATGTACTAGAACTAAATAACATTTCTCAGAACAAGCATTATATCAAATCAAGAAAGCGGTCAATTTAGATTGATCCAATAGATAGTGATCATTGTAAATTGTAATGAGCTCGTCATACCCTGTAAGGGAGACAGCGAAATCACTCTTGTGAATGAATATGGTGTTAGAATCGCATAAAAGTTATTTTAACGGTACAAGTTGTATTATACTGATTTTAAGTAAGTTAAACCCATTATATGCGTGATACATATAAATATACTAGCTCTTGTTTGCTGCCCCGCTCATATGGTTTATTTATTTAATTTTTTAACCTCTTAAGACATAACGCATATTACATTACGAGTGTGTTATAAATTTTATTAAAAAAAGCTGTAATATGAACAATAATAGACCTGCCAGATTAGTTATAGAGATTGCGGCGTTCAAACAAACAAAAAAAACAAAGGAGGTGTATCAGCGTGTACACATGCAAGAAGCGAAACTTCTGTAGGTTATCGGTACATTCTATGATATTAAAGCAGCGGCACCGTCTAGTTCCATTGTAAGCTACGAGGCTTGTGTTATGGATACCAGATAGTTGATACACAACACATATTACGTTGAATATAAATGTTAAATTAGTAATATTTTTTGTTTAAAATAATTTGTTATACATATTAGGTTTGTATGATAATTATCACGTTATTTCCTAGTGCACGGCTCGACTGCGTCTTTGGTGTCGACGGCGTCTTCTCTGGCGGCTGGCGCCGGGTCCGACGAACGACAAGCTCACGAGGTATGCATGTTAATTTCAAATTCTATTAATATGTATATACCCAATGATATTTTAACTATAGATATGTTATGAGCGCGCAATCGTGAAAACTCGAAAACATCCTAATTAGGACGTATTGCCTTTAGTCTGTGTCACCGCATGGCGACGAGTGGTACGCTGCTACAAAATTAAAAAAATGCCATCCTGTGTATTTAGGAAATGCACCAATTATGTTACCAAAGTTAATAAAAAACAAGGGATCTCATACCACATGTAAGAACGCAGTATACTTCGATTTATTAATATATTTCAATTATTTGCCTAATATTCTGATATGTCATCGGTCGCTAGACTAATGTTTGTTTACATTGACGCGCAATTGACAACATTAGCTGTCTCTTTTTTTCTTATTGATTTTATCGACTATCCCCTTTCTATCATTTTGACATGTACCTTGAATGAAAAGTGTGTATGTGTGCAGCGCGGAACACTTTTTTCGGTTGTTTAGTGAGCGTATAACATATCTATAGTTAAAATATCATTGTATATACCACACATATTTTTGTCCATTTTTGAATACAAAACTATGGTAGTGATAGGCGAGATTTGTGTGAATTCTAAGAATATAGTATTTTTTACATTTAGAGATATACGAATGTTATTTAACTATGAAAAAAATAAACAAAATTGTATAATTTGAATAAATAACGGTAAATTCTTAAGAAACAGTTACTTTTCGTATAAATGAACTCGTTTACGTGAAATCAATTAATTCGAAATCACAGGCTTTTAATTTGTTTATCTTTAAAAACATATCTTGTTGTAACGTTATTCTAATTAATGTTTTTGGACCACTAACCGCCGCACTCAGAGTCACTTAATGAACCATCTAAAGTCTAGAATCTCCATACTAAAGAACGACTTAATGGTCCTTTAAGTGACTTTGAGTGCGGCGGTTAACCTCTTAATTAAAATTACCCAAATGTGGTGTTTTCTAGATTTGAACGATAAAGTATCTTAATTATTATTAATCTACTAAACTTATAAAATAAAAGTTTGTGATAAGATAGATGTTTATTACACTTTTACGTATAAATTACTGAACAGATTAAAACTTCACAATAATATAGTTTATAAATACATCAAAGTACTTTATAGAATATAAAATAAGTTTAAAATATGTATGTGAATGTAAAATATATCATCTTTGGCAATACTCTTTATATAATTTATATATTAGGAAAATAATTTTATTACGATTTAGGTGCGAAAGCTTCGGCGAGAACTGGCGGATGCGAAGGAAAAGGTGCACACACTGACAACCCAACTGACCACTAATGTAAGTACTCTCTACTTATAACTTATAACAGACTCTGTTTCTATTATCGTTCTTATTTATGGTATTCGAATACGAATATTTGTCGAACATTTATTGCGACCTCAAAAGGCTTTATTGTTTTAGCTATTCTTCTATTTGTAACCGAGAAAGTGTGTGGGAGAGAAACGTTTGTGTTCAATTATGCATTTTTATTATAGTTATTTAGACCATTGTTACAGAAACATTTTAGCACGCATGCATTTTTTAAAGTACCAAAAAATTGATTTTATTTTGAAAAACTCTACTAAGTATAATGTTCATTCTTCATGTCAAGTATTTCTACCAATAAGATAGAATAAACAAAAAGAAATATACTTTGAAAATACCTTTATTTTCTGATTTTGATCATATGGATATGAAATGAAACTATTATTCAAATAGACTTTTATAAGCTCTTTCGATCATTAATTAATTTTATAAACTTAATTATACAAGAAAATCAGTATCGTAAAATAATAGCCCGTTGTGGAAATTAAAAAGCGAAAAGTTATGTTCACTTGGAAATATAAATTGTTTGGTTTTATTAGAACGTTATATATAAATAATGAGGTTAAAACTAATACCCGTTGACATAGTAACCTTATAAAACATATTTTATACAAAGATACAAATTAGAAGTCGTTGAAGAAGCGATCGAATTACTAATAGAGACACGATAACCTACGGTATTTTAAAAACAACGCAACGTTATACGCCTTCGATAGCAAATTAAAAGTAATCATGTTTACAAACTGTATTGGACAGATGTTTTACGTGTCATCTAATAATATTCCTGATAGTATCGCAGCTTTCCAGTACAAATGATATATGAACTGGTAATATTCGTTTGATAACTCAAATGTATAATGAGAAAGCTTTGAGAAAGTTAGTTTTTAATAAAACTTTGATATCGAAATTGGATTTTACAGTTATAAAAAATGACACTCTAATCTACCCATACAAATCTATTTGGGATATATTATATTAATGATTTTAATTTTATTGATGTCTTTTCTTCGAATACTGGCAGTATTTTTTAAATTTACACCAAAGAAATGTGAACATGGTTCCCATACATTATGACATACTCGTAGTTCTAAAGTTCAGCACGAAAATCCAATTACATTCAAAAGAGATGAATTGTCACAAGATCAGATAGTGCATGGATAGGTTCGAGTCACACGGCCGTGAGTGCGGTCGTTCGCCATATTGGGTGTCGGGAATGTGTGCCGAACAGTTGCTAACACTGTCAACCTAACTGAAAATGAATTAAGGAGAATGTACAATAGATAGTGCTTTATATGTCGCTTAAAAAAAAACTGAATAAATGTTTGCCAATAAAATTAGTTATCTTAGAAAAGTAAATATTCATTATATCGTATGTACGTATCGTACCTACGATATAATTAATATTTACTTTTTTTAGTATTTAAACAAGTATAACCTTAGTCAACTTTACTCAGTCTTTAGGTAATCCGTCAAGATTTTAAGTAAATATTTATATAAGTATCCAAAAATAGGTTTATTGGTGTGTGTATTAAGTATTAGGTTTGTGAAATAGGTAGAATAGGTATTCCAATTTTGCATTCATGGGATTATAATTAATCATAGTGAATTTCGTGTGCAACGTTTGGTTTATGATTCAGTACTCTGAATGCAACAAGTGTTGCATTAAGAGAAATAAATTCAGTAGTACATACAGTAGACTCAAATAACGTCATATTATGTGCTATGGCTTACTCGAACGAAATCAGGGTGCGCTGCGAGTTGTATGATAGAATTTTTACTCGAAATTTCTAAATTTTAATGTGCAACAGTTTAGTGTAAAAGCCACTTAGCATTTGCGGTGTGATTAAACAAAATGCTTTTCCTTATTCAGAGATAATGTCCAACTATAGCGAACTTTTCTGACGCTTTCCTGAATTCTCAAGTAATAATTTAAATTTTTTGCTCTTTGAACATCTTTATGAAAAATTTAAATTAACATAATGGAATAATACTTTCTTAGATTTACGCGAATGTTTGACATTTTAAATAAACAATCTCTGATTTTTTCGTTTTATTTAATGGACATAATGGACTTGTACTTACTGTTATTTTCTTTATTACTTTATTAACCGCTTCATGACAAATTGTACCGAAGGTTGCCGATTCGATTCCTGCTTAGTGAGAAGGCTTGTGGTGTCTAAATGTGTGTTCTGGTTAAAAAAATGGCGTGGTTTTGGATTGTTATAACATTTAAAGATTCTGAACTGGCGTGTTGCTGTCTAGAATTTATTTCAGAATAACTGTGTTGTTTCTGTATAAGTCATAGCAAGGAAGATCATGAAGCTTTTATACCTTTTAAAAAATAACAAGTGTTAATGAATGATCTCTTTTTATTCAATAAGTGTGGAATAATAATGTAATGTTCTATAAAACCTATAACGCGCAGATTTTTTACTTATGGGAAAGCATGTTAATTTTTTTTTAAACTAATTGGGAGTCATAAAAATAAAGTATGGCTGAGTAACATAAATAAATCAATGTCCTAATCTCCCACAAAGGATATCGTAAAAACCGATGTCAAACAAACCCTTGAGTTCTCCTAAGTTTTTATCGTCACGTTGTAAGTTGTAACAACGTTAAGCCTAAATGCCTTAATGCGATTTGGCTGTTTTATTTTAAAAAGTTGTAGGTACATATTTTTTAAATTGCGTATGAGTCTAATTAATCTAAATAGTTTTTAAATTCCTTGTTAATTTATAAAGTACTCTCAAACGTGAAGAATACGTAATTTAGAAATGGTATCATTCATTCACTCTCATATAGATGCATAGCTGTAATGGCTAATATTCCTCAAGACGTATTATAAAGATACTGTCGTAATTGTATCTATCGTCACAGGCTTTCAGTTAAACAATGCTGCAATCTGGCTCAGATGAACGATCCCAATCCCATCACTCCTTGAAGGAAGATAGTCGACCTATAAAGTCGATATTACACCAACTAAATACCTATGTAGCATTCGTTTATTTCTCACAAATATTATAATACGAGTATATGTATTTGATTCAAAGTACATCCATATATTAAAATTATTTCATTAGAATTTTAAAATTATCACAATGGAATAGAGCAGGTAGGTACATTAAATCTAGTAAGTTTGTAGCTATATATTTAAAAAATGTCGATCTTTTTCTTGACGGAAAAATAAAAAGTGACGTTATAAAAGACCTTGATTTTTCTTTTATATCGTCATACTTCTAATAAAGGACATAGCACTAGTATTATATAAGTTTCTAAGTCACAAATATGGTAAATAATACTACTTGCGCCGTTTCTTATGACTGTTGTGTGCATACATTTTTAATGTTGCCACTTTTATGTGCAGCGCGTGTACATAATGCAGTTAACATATGAATCACAAAGTATGGTCTGGGTGTAAATGATATCATTAAAGAACGAAGCTCTAACTTTTTTTATTAACTTACTTACAATAAAGGAAATTACAAGTAAACTTAACTATATATATACAAAGCAAATGTACACTTAATTATTACTGTACAAGTCATGTCCGCGTGGAATAGTGGCAAGAATGCTAGCTGCATTCCCCCGTTGAATGGCAATGCCGATTCTTTGGGCGAAAAATGAGCCAGCTCTCTTGTCACCAGTGGAGGCGATAAGACGAGGTGTTATGTCTTTTAAAAAGTGACTCCATGGGCCTAGGGTTTCAACAGCAAAGGGTATAAAAATATAATTTTGAATAAGGGAGGCATATTTACGAATCTTGAGAAGTTCAGCCTTCTCCGCCGCAGCCCCCACTTTAGACGCCGTCTCCTTGACATGGGACGGGGCCAATGTGTCAACACATGTAGCGTCCCACATTAACGCCCGTCCCCTTTCCCAAGGAACCAGCGACAGACCATCAGGTCTCTTGCCATCATCTCGACTTATTCCAGACGGCTCAATGAGAGCAGGAATGTCAATGGTGGCAAGAGCCCTTTTGATGGTATCATTTAGGGAACCGTGACGAAAAAGTCTACCTGAACTTCTTCGGCAAGAGAGTCCATGGAGTCCATTAAAGTCGACCTCTTTTCCACACGGGCACCTGTGCTGAGTGCACAGCGGTGTTCCCAGCCGGAGACCTAGAGCGATACGAAAACTATCGTTATCCAAAAGTGTACCGAGATTTGTTGAGGGTAGTGCGTGCAGCCAGTGCCCCGATTCTTTCGCCGTTGACGCTAAAAGTCTGGCACGATTTACGTCACTTGTAAGATTTTGAGCCAAATTTTGGTATGTAGAATGAACCAATGGTGCATCCCAAAGTTTTTGAATGGAAACTTCCTTTGGGATGTCAACATTTGGACATTTCGACTTCCAGTTTTCTAGTGCTTCTGCAGCACCAGCTCTAACTTAGTACCTTCAGTAGATAAAATATTTTACTTACCTACTATATAGTAAAAAAATCTATAGGAAGTACTTGATATAATAGCAAAAATGGTTTATAGCCAAACCAATGAACCTACATCAAAATCATTAGTTACTACGTGTGTAAGATACTAATAAAAACTAAAAATCCAAGAAATATTTAAAACAAAATATCTTTTACAAGTTGTAAATCGAAAAGTCTTCTATCTATTTCTAGTAATACACTTATATTATATTGTTTATTCATAATCTTACAACGGTTGTGTACTTATCGATTCAGTCTCCTAATAATCTTTAAATGTAATAAAATTAATATTGCCTTTTTGTATTCAACAAATACTATGTATGGAAATAAACTAACGAATGTGTTTACCAAAGTTTGAATAAATAAGGGTTATTGATTGCATTAATATTCTCATCTCTTCGTCCCTCGTTCGTATAAGAGACAAAGAAGTGCACTTTTCAATAAGAGTCGGTCGTGTTGTTTTTATTCCTCTAATTTACTGTAAAAGCAGCGCCGCCATTAATAATTCAACACCAGAACTAAGCACGGACATCCATCGTTTTCTTGCGATACCATTCAATGCCTCAGAACGCTATATGGGCAATTTTGATACAATGTTTTCGACTCTCCAACTTCATTTATTTTTAGAAATTCATAATTTACTTTGTTGTGCGAGCACATAATTATTTTTTGTACGGACTGAATATTATTAGCTATTCAATACATGCTTATGTATTATTGATAATACCTACAATGATTTCAAAGGTTTCCATCAATTAGGTTCAATGGCAATACAATTAAAAGATATCAAGATCGATTGTTACTTACTTTATACTATAGGTATTGATAAAAATTAGTATCGAATGTCGTGTTTAGTTTTTAAATTGTTTCTTAGAATGTTAAACTTTTTTGCAAAAACATATTTTTGTCTTATTGAACAACATTAAATTTAATATTATTAAATTAAATTTATTTAACATTTATCGTGTAGGCACTTCTTTAAAAATATAAAACGCAATAGATTCTAATAAATGATTTTAATAGGTAAATATATCGTCATTATTTGATTACTAAATCCGCCAATTTAAATGTCAATATTTTAAAAGCACTTCATTTATGAATGCTTAATTTTGCATATTTATTAGCATATTAATTTTTATGAATTCATGTTTAATAATGGATACCACTTTAGGCTTCTCAGGGACTTATAGTAATCGGTGGCGATGTCTTAAACCGCGCTAAAATGGGGCGTGTGCTGGCAGTAGTCCAGCTCAAACAAAGAATGGACTGTTAGCACTAGTAGCGAATTTGATTTTATGTACTGTGATGTTTTAAAGTCTTAACACTTGAGTCTTAAAGGGTATTTACGGTTTTAAGAAATAATGATTTTAATATTGCTCCTTGTTCGAGTTATTGCTTTCTTGTATTGGTTACATTAGCCTTTTATTCCTAAATAGGTACTGTTATTCATATATTACAATACCCATTTTATTTATTTTTATATTTACCTGACCATGGGTTTTGTTAGAACCTATTTGTTAATTACCTGTCAATACAATTTGTCACATCCTTGTTCAAGGCTGTGCTGTTGAAATCACAAAAAATCCAGACGTTTTGTTTACCCTATACATTGCTTCAAACCTGTTGTCATTTGCTTGCAATAAAACAAAAAAGTTCTCAGTTCTTTACAACGTCGCAAGAGCACGGAGTAGAGACGTTATCAAGTGTAACTCGAGCCCGTGGCCCATAAATCCTCCAAAGTGGACTCGCTTACGCAACAAGTGCGATACGGGCAGATCTTTTTCACATCACTACTTATGCATCAATCTGTTTTAAAAATTATTATATAATGATTTATGTATTTGTATATGTGAAATACTTTTAATTTTGTAGTTTTTCGTAATATAAAGTATAAAAAATATAACATATTATTGGAAATTTTAATAATAAGACTTGGCACGTATTTTACAGTTAATATAAAATGGCTAATTATTACTATATATTGCTCTATGTATTTTAGCGAATATATTATTCTATACATACACCACCATAATTTTATAGATCAATGAACAATAACTTAAATCAAATCTTGTCAATGAACCAGTTATGAAAGGTCCTGTTCTGTTCCCCTCATATGGGCCCTATAGACCGTAACTTATGCTTTTGATTAGCGATCGGTCCGGGTTGCTCAGGGTTCCGTGACTCAGTTTTAGTTAGTAGTTCACTTCACTATCGTCGCGCCAACCAGTTTGTTTTGAATCTCGTCGACAGACGGACGCACGCGCGTCGCTCCTTACATCGAGCGCGCTTGGATATCGAATTATATAAACATTTATTGAACTTTTAATGTGGATTTTATGTGATAAGTGATAGTTTTGTGGTTCGGAAGAGGTCAGCAGTGTCATCTTAATTTATTACGTATTTGGTACTTATAAAGCTCAAAGGGCTTCTCCTGTTTCAAGAGTCATAGAAGCATAACATGTTTGATTGCAGTTTGTTTTGTTGCTAAGATGTTCGTGTCATGGCTTATTATTTTAATATCGATTTAATAATGATAACTTTACACGATATTTCTTACTATACCTATTTATTTTTAAGGATAAAACTACTTTAACATATTCAAATTTTCTGTTTAAATTTATTTTAACAATTTCTATAACTATCATTTTCTTATCAACAACACGTTGCCTTATTTTATTACTAAATACGAAATATGATTTTGAACAAAGCAAAAAATATCGAATGCGTCGTAGAGTTATTCCCTTTTCGTGTTCGTAGACTATTAAGGGCAGGTATTTGCATCCCCTTTTTTCTTACGTTTGTTGGTCCTTTTTAGACCTTTCTTTGCGGGCAAGACTTATTCTTCTACCCCTTATTCTTTAACTTTCATTGTTAAAATCCCGAATTTTTGTCATCTAACAAGACCAGTTCCTCGTAATGTTCTATTTATTTGTAGGTAACAAAAAGAATGTAGGTACCTATATTATTTCAATGTTTAAAAACAAATGTACTAAAATATTGAAATTGGCTTAACATTAAAATATTTACGTTTACCGGTTAAGTTAGTACCTTTCTACATTTCTGTTTCTGAACTAATGGACAGCTAGTCTACTTTCACATGTAAACTGATGCGTATACAAACTCCCCTATAGACAACACCTCAACTATTAGGGTGTCAAACAAATTAGCGCTACCATATTGGAGCCAAGCGATCGAAGCGCACAAACTTGCTAATTTACTAGAAACGAAAGACAAACATAAAAGTAAACATCAAAGGAGTCTGTTTATATGTAATTCTGGTGTCAGCAGTTGAAAATATACCTATCCTTTTGATGTGTTTAATAGGTGATGATACCATAACTGAGCGTAGCTTTTTATTACAGTAGGTACTATCTCATGCCGAAAATTAAGCAAACTTAATTACCAGCTGCAAGATTAACTGGTATAAAACGTTTAATTGCTTTCTCGCGTCTACTTTCTTCGTTTTCTTCTAATGTTTATTGTATATATTACTACATCTTAGAGAAAAAGGTGCAACAGTATTATGTAGATTTTAATTAAATTTGTCGTTCCAAAACACTTTTTACACACTACGACTTTGAGATACTATCAAAGATGACCTTTTATTGTGACTATTATATTCAAAGTGGCGTCCTTCAAGTTTATATACTTCATATTACCTAACACTGGATTTCACTAACCTATAATATATATTGTAGAGTTATGTATCCATTACTTATAATATTTTCAAGAAAATATTTTATACCTAAATTCTACACAAAAGTTAGGTACGAAAAAATCCATACGTTCTTCTATGAGTGTGTTCGGACTTGAGTTAGAGCTCTACATTCAAAGAATCATGCATATTTACCTTCTATATACAAGTTAATTAAATTAATGTAAATATGTAGATGTCATAGTAGGTACTTACCCAAATTAGGAAGGCATATTAAGAAAAGATTAGGCTTATCAAATTTTAAACGTACGGGACTAGGTCAGATTACTTTTTAATAAACAGATTAAACCGAATCACGTTATCAATAACATCTTTTTCCCATTTGCGCTGTTAAACGTTATTTTATTATACATACTTATTAATAATTATTCCGATACTAAATTATATTTACTATATATATATTTTAATGCTAATGGTATTTTGTAGTTATAACGGATCGACTGAAGTGGAGTTAGCGAGTTAAGTTCTTATCTAAGGAAATCTTAACTAATGTCTTCATTTAAACGATAATTATGATAATTAGATAAACCCATTTTTATTAGTAAAGTATTTAATTTCAATTTATACTGTTCATCAACACGAAAAGAGGGAGGTACTGAATTCGTTTGTTTTCTTTTGCGGGTTTTGCGGGTAATTCACCAATGGTGTTTTGATTTCCATAATTAATATTCGTGAACCCATTTTTCACTTATTTTTCTAGAATAATAAGAACCTTGATGTCCTTTATAAATTTAAAAAAAGTATAAAATACTCCTAAGTAGTTTAAAAGTTAAGTAATAACTTTAAGTTCAATTTACTATGAATCGGTACATCATTTTATAACGTCACAAATGCTAGTAGATAATTTTTTATTTCTCTTAACTAGACATCAGACTGCAACTGCTGCACGTGGCTGCTCCAGATGAATATCATGAATAAGTAGACTATGTAAATAGCCTACAATTTCATCATTTGGTTCTTGTTTGCTCACTCATTGTACAAATTACTCAAGTATATTATGTAGATACCTTATCAATTTACGTATGTTACCTGTAGAGCGTTGGCGTTATCTTTTATCAACAACATTAACTGGGTAACACTCCTTTTTGGCTATTAGCATTATCATTGTCATTGTACGTTACGGCATTCTTAGGTTTTAGTTATCATTTGTGCCTTATAATTTAAACATCGAATATAGAAACTAAACTTTAACCTCCACTTTTTTTGAACTCGGTTAAATTGTATAAGGGCACTTTCGTATGAAATTTTTGATTTATACGAATGACAAGAACACTCGGTATAACATTTACTTGCAGTTAGAATACGCCATCTTCAATCAACCAAGCGCCTCTACAACGCTCTCAATTGAGGTTAATTCATACGGAGACGGAGAGATATGTAGCGCCCCTGCTTTATTTATTCGTTCAATAAGCTAAATGGCCTAGTGAATTCAGATAGCATTCATAAATGTTACAAATTTGCTGTGCAGTCTCCGTCTACACAATAGCTTCAAGGATTCTAAAAATTGTTATTATATACCAATAAATATGTTAAGACATCAACATTCAGTACAATTTAGTTCATCTAGGTACTTTTTTATGATTACCAGATAGTTGATACTTGATACTGCTGCACATAAATAATTTTAAATATATACATATTATAAATATAATCAGACTGGAGTGTAATGAATGTCCCCAGCTGGACTTGAACCCGCAAGCGTTGCCACATCAAATAGGATCAGTACAAACTGAGCCAACGTGTCCTCGAATAAAACTGGCATTCAATAGATTGCAATCTCTTAATCTGTGAGATATCATTTTTATTGAATAGGTTTTACTGCTTTAACAGCTTCATGCACTAGGAGGTATGGGAGCTTTCTCATGAAACTACAATACCGTCATTTAATAAAATTAAAAAAAATATATGTTTGTAAATGGAATTAACTGTTTAATTCTATGTAAATAGACTATAAAGTATATTTAGATAAGATTTTGATTTATCTATACTCATATTAAAATTCTGAGTCGAACTCTTTGTCTGTTGTGACCGTATCAGTAGAAAACCACTGGACTGATTTTGATGGAATTTAGTATGATGATAACAGATTATCAGGATCAATATAGGGAACTTTTTACTGCGGAAAAATATTTCATTTCTTAGAAATCTAAACTCGCGGTTAAAACATAATATCGATACCTATAGGAACAAAACTGAGTGGAGAGAGATTGAGTCGCTAGTACAGTTCTTACTCTATTTTCTTCTCTGATTCGAAAGACATATGAAATGCATAACTAATGACTGAAAACACGCGCTTTTTCGAATGGATTGAATATAAGAAACATTTTTTTACCTTATTTTGAACGTTAGTGCTATGCGACTTATACCACATAACTAATATTTATTATTTGTTCTTACGCCTTACTGCATGACAAATTTACTTAAGGGTTTGTTACTTACAAGTTTTCAATTTATGTTTGAGGTTGAACAAACGATGTACCTAACAGTGTTCTTTACGAGCTACCTTTTAAGTTTGAACCCTTTTGGGTGCACACAGAAAATAGTGCGCTTGTTTACAGAACAAAGACAATGAACTCGTAAAAAGTGTATAAAATAAAAACTTCAGTTACTAGCGATTTCATAGCGGACACACGTACACGGTATAACTTTGTCACTTTGACGTTCTCTCTGAAACGTCAGTAAATAACAGATCAGTTACATTTACGAGTACAAGCAGTGATATAAAAAGCTGATTGTTTTGTTTGTTTAACGATGGTAGTATTAAAGTAAAACATATTATCAGTATGAGGCAGTGGTAGCCCAACGGTAACGCGTTGCTTGTATAACCGAGTGATGCGGGTTCAAATCCGGGTCTCGCACCTCTGATATTTTCATGTGCGAATCATTTCTATCATGATTACCACTTGTCTTACGGGGAAGGTAAGCGTTGTGAGGAAATGCATGCATGTCTGAGAAGACCTAGCAAGTTTTAGAAAGACATGTGAAGTCCGCCAACACGCACTGGGCCAGCGCGGTGGACTATGGCCTGAACCCCCTCGTACTGAGGGAGGCCCGTGCCCAGCAGTGGGACGTTAAAATGGGCTGATGATGATATTATCAGTATAGTATATTTATATTTTTAAATTATATTGCTAATAACTTTTGCCTATTCTATATGTCTCTCCCGTCTTAATTGATTTATTAATGAAATAATTAAATTATTTAATAAATAAGTAGATACAAACCCACTATTACGACGAAAGTTCAGGTATAAGTAAGTATGTACAATGTACATCACTCGAAATAATTAATGCCCTTACAATAATACATATTCACTTATTACCAATAGATCTAAGTAAAAACATTTTATGATTTATAGGAAATACAAAAACGTTTCCTTTGATGATTTCTATGAAATGTACAAACGTAATAAAGCGCATCCTTAACACAATAATAACGCATTATCGCACTTGTAAATAACCGGAAAATCTTATAATAACCTAACTCCTAAGCATTATCACCAATACTTTCTAGTCTCACGTTGAAAATATAAAACACCTTGCGTGCAGTAGAGTACGAAATGTATAATTTTCGAAACAGCATGTAAGAATATTTAGAGCATTTTGCTTAATTTTCTCATGTCCGTGGTAGGTTCGTTGCGTAAACAGACTGAGTACATTCATAATTTGTCTTGATTTAGTTATTTTTTTAATTTGTGTTTTTAACTATGAAGATCCTCATCAGTATTTACAATTTGTTATTTTTAAATATTTATATATACCTATATATTTATTAAGCGAAAGGTAATTCACTCATAGCGAAATATCGAAAACCGATTGATGTATAAAGATGAAACTTGGCAGGATGGGTTCTTTCCATGGACCTGGTTCTTTTGTAGACTCCGCTAAAAACAGATTTTGTGACAGGGCCGGATCTAACGAGTCTCTCGCAAGTTTGCATGAAAGAACTTCATTTATTGTGTTACAAACTTAAAATTAGTAGATAGTAAACTTATAATTCGAACATATATGTTTATGCAGATATCTTTATATTCTATGTTAAATACATTTACATCAGTTTTATTTATTGATCATTAATAAACGTTGTTCTGACAATCACTTTCTGCTATTTAAAGCAATCAAATCTTAGTTTCAACGTCCGTTATACTTCTAATAGATATTTTATGACGAGCTATTATTAGAATGAATACAGTCTAGCAGTCTGTTTAAAGCAATACTACTTTAACAAATAAGTAATAATAATCAAGGACTTGGTAAAAAAGTTATAATTTCGGCGCATGTTTAAAATTTCCTACTTTGTTATTTCTATTTATTATATTTATCAATTTAAACTTGTCATAAATTTCTGATATATGTATCTAAAAAAAGAGCGTCAAAAAATTTTTATGGCCACAATAGTTCAAGATAATACTGGAGACATAAATAACGTATGAAAAATGTTTCATCAGAGATAGTTTAGTCCCACTAGGTTAGTCTTAATTATACAGTATTGGCAATTACAAATGTAGAAAGGAGAAATTATACTTAAACTTATAAAATTACTTACCGCCGCACTCAGAGTCACTCAATGAACCATTAAGCCGTTCGTTAGTAAGTATTTAGATTCTCGACTTAATGGTTCTTTAAGTGACTCTGAGTGCGGCGGTTAGTAACTAACACTGAGCAACATATGTATAGACATAGTGATAAAGAAGCTTTAGTAATATAACTGGTAAACTGATTATAAATTAGTGCAGATGATCGTAAGAATACCTACATACTATTTCAAAAGAATTTAAGACATACATACATACATATAATAACATTAACAATAGCCTCATCGAGTTAAAGGCCTATTGTATCAGAGTGACTTCGATTTCAGTGACATAATACATTTTTTATTACTGAAATAGCTTTTTAAATCTCTCATCGGAAGAAAAGCTGTTAAGAATTATATTAATACATGTCGTATTTGCATTTAAATTACAGTAATAAGTGGTAACCTACCATTTTTTTAATTGCCATATCTTAACGTAGAAGACGATCACGAAGAGTTATCAATGAATTCATAATACACGAAAACCCGTTTTACAATTGCGTCATTTAACCGTCTACGTCGACCTTGACAGGAGACTTTATTTTACTACAACCAGTCAAAATTTATGTCTTCCACTTTATATTCTCTGTAACTGCCATTCCGTATGCTTAAGTATGCAAATAACATAAACTTAAATTTTATATTTCATGGGACACTTGTTAACGTACAAAAAATACCAATTATTTTGGTGACATTTAAATATTTTAAACAATTGCTTTTAAGAAGAAGTAAAATACTTAAAATTACAAGTTTAGTTAGAGATTTTCCAAATAAGCTCAAATTAACAACACGCAAGTTCTGAGAACATCCTCACATGATGGTCCCAACTGGTTTGAAGTAAACAGACGATGTAGGTACGAACATCCGTAAGTAGTTTATCCATTATCCCGTACAAAGCGTAGTACGGAAGGAAGCTCTACAAAAGATCACGTGGTATCTAGCCGGAAAGTGCCAAGTAGTTCATCCACTTAACTAAGATAAGCCGGCATCAGAGTCAGGTTACAGTAAGCATAATTAGAATTTTGCCTCTGAAGTATGAACTGTTTGTGCAGCGAGGTGGTCTTTACTGAATCGGCTTAAAATTTTAGATAACAAGAAAACGCGTGACACGCTTCCGTTCGCTGTCTAAAACAATCTTAGAACTATTTTATCTAGCTAATATGTGAAAAGATAAGTGATAACGAGCATATAAATTTTTATTTCTTTTAACTAGGCGTATATTTATTTAAATCTCAAATTATTGCTCTATAATTAAACATTAACGGTAATTTTTCTAAACTTTTCTATAATAAATGTAAAAAAATTTTTACATGCGTCGCGTCGTGTTAAATAAATTTAAATATTTAGTAGCTAAGCATTTTATTTTGCATTCTGCAAAATTCGTTACAGTAGATTAGTTGACTGATTAGCATGACAATAGGGAATGGATGTCAGAGGTTACGGCGATGCCCTTAAAACCCATTGCTTGGTACATAACATATCGCTCACTGGCAGACAATGCCCAACCCACACAGTATTAGTTTGTTTATGACCGATGTCTAGATTATTTGTTCATTCTTATGTCCCAACGTAGTTAGAGGATAGAATAGTTCATTTCATTATATCAGCACATCTTTATTGTTCTCGGGAACAAAGTAAATATGTTTCTATTTAGAAGTACATTAATTAAAATTATTGTTAGAATAATGGTTAAATATATTTTTTTTATATTACATATATACAATATATTTTGATTTGTGTTCAGCGCACTAGCCAAGTACGAGTTAGGGGACATGACGTGTTTTTGCTTTCTAGGTTCTCTCAGCAGCCACCTGGAGATTTTCTTACGATGTTTTCCTTCACCGCAAGAAAAGTGGTTATCATGATAGAAATGATTCGCACATGAAAATACCAGGGGTGCGAGACCCGGATTTGAACCCGCTGCACTCGGTTATACAAGCGTTTTTGATGTAATTAAATAATTTAATATAATTTCTGTATAACAGCTTAGCTGGGCCGTTGCCTCGTCAACGTGGACATAGAATGTATATGTAAATGTAAGACACTACTGGATCATTTAATATGTAACAAAGAAATTCTTAATTTTATTCAGACTTTCTAAACAACTTTTGCTATGAAAGTAAAACATTCGAAAGTTATTTACAAAGGTTTACCTATAAATATGGTTATGTGCCTAACTTTTTGACCGCGTTTTAAAAATTAAAAATTTAAACAGATGACGCCTTCGTATCGAATGTCTTACCGTGTTCGCCGCAACGGCCATGTGCTCAACAGATGCGCTCCTTGAAACTACTAAATTGTTCCACTTTAATTCCCCGCTATGTTTTATCCATTCAGTCCTTCAGTTTTTTAATTATTTTCAAACAAGTATGTACTTCTTTGCTTAGCTATCATAATTAAACTACGTGATATAATATTATGTTAGCCATGCAATCTATAGTTTGTGCTATAATTATAAATAATAAGTGTAGTACTTTTTTAGGTTTACGCGAAATTTTCGACATTACACATGAAACTACCTTTTCGGATGTTTTTCGATTATGAGTGTATTTTTGTCTGTCTGCTTGTCTGTCCGTCTGTCTATCTGTGACCGCATCATGAGAAAACCACTGAGCAGATTTTGGTAATATTTAGTATAACACTAGCTATAGATAGTTAATCGGGTTAACATATAGGATACATTTTACTGCTGGAAAATATCTCATGTCGACGAATTGACATATGAACTTTGTCACAAATTCAAACAAAAGTGTTCTTTCGAGAGATTTATACAAACGTATGTTTATGACCTTATTCTCTTATCAATGTTATTTAATTTACTGTGTCCTTATTAGTTGAAATGTATTTTTTCTCTTCACGTGTGCAAGATTAATCATTTTGTTTTCCTTATAACTAAAGGTCGTTTGTAGTGAATTCTTAGATCATCATCACCCTTTTTGCGTGCTACTTTGATTATTGTGATGTAAATCGCTACATCAGTAGAATATTTCCTACATACCATACAGAATAAATAAATACTTAAATGTGTTATTCGTATCGAATAAATATGAGCCATACCCGTTTTTAACTATGTATTTAAAAAAAAGTCGAGTAATTTCATCACTGCAAAGTATGTTTTAATATCGGAAGGTTTTGTACCTTTGAAACCTGTTTTGGTACTTTCTATCGTAACATAAAAATACATTTAAAAGATGACGCCGCGAATCTTGCCAGTAAAGCCAAAATCACTCTTATGCAACTTTCTGATTCTAAAAGTGTATAAAGCTAAGGCTTAGAAAAGTGTGATATCGAATAACATCAAGATAATCTTTTATCGACTTTCTTTTTTAGGTGGCTTACCTAATACCAAATTATTACTTGCGTGTAAGTATCCATTCGCTAAACGTTAGTGCTAATGTATAGTGGAATATGTTCGTAAATAGTCAGAATGTGATATATTAATGTCACAAAGTTATCATGTTTTTAAGATCGACTGTCAAAGTTCAAAGAGTTTGAATTTTAAAAGCTGTTTCACTGATAAATGTTATTCACTTTATTTCTACGTATTTAAAATGCTTATATTACCGGCATATAAAATATAATATGCCTATAAATAAACTTGGAATTTTTATTGTGTAATATAGAGTAGGTCGCTTATTCTTTATTCAAAAAGTTTATATCATTCTGTGAATATCTAATGTAAAATTATTGATTCTCTCAACAACATATCCCAACGTAGGTACCTATTTTTGGCGTAAATATTAATTACGAGTACGGTGGGATTCAAATAACGTCAAATAAGAATGTATACAGTATGTTTCGAATAATATATTTTATTGTAAAAATTCTAAAATAAAAGACTTCATTAAATCTAAACATTAAACAAATGCAAAATGTTATAGCCCACATAATATTTCTATTGTAAACAATCGAATCCTATACGATGTAGCGCAAGAACAATAACCGTTATGGTATAATCGTTTGACAAAGGCGCTCTATGTAGAGCAATTTGAACCTACTTTATTAGATTTAGACTAGCATTTGACATAAAAATGTGCTCTTTTAAGTTTTCACCTATTTATTATTTTTTATTTAAAAATCTATAGAACAATTAAAAAATGTATTAGATAACCTACAATAAAAAAACTATGATACTATTTATATAATCTATGAACATGTTAAGTTTGCTTTTCTATGTATTCGTTAAGTAGCGTGTATAGAATAATTAAGTCGTTACGTAAATAGATCTAATTTGAAATTGAAATTATTTGCAAATAACATTATAAAGATAAATCCTATAAATCGTATGTTATCAGCAGCACATAGCATAATGTTCTGTTAAATTAGTTTCATTGGTAATACTATCAGTTCTGGTTATTATTTATTTACTTAGAAAGCAAGTACGAAATGTTACGAAATGACCGTGAAATGAGAATAAAACTCCCTGTTACTCTACATCCCGTAAAATAACATAATATTAAGATTGAAATATAGAATATACTTCAAAATCAACCTTATTGCGTTGTTATAAGATAATTGCCATAGCATTTCTTTGTTGGTACGCGTTGTACAGGTCGTTGCTCGGGAGCAAAAAGGCGTACGCTACCATTAGGAGAAACGAGATGGGTATACAAACATTTATCTTTCTCTCTCACTCACAGCCCTACGTTTACATCATTATAAAATTGTTACTACATAGGACCAATAATAAAATTTTAAATTATAATAATATCAAATATGTATGTCAATTAAAATCAGTGTTTAAACAATAGCAAATGGCCAAATAAAGCTCTCTGTAAAATGATAATTCTCATTAAAAAGCCCTTATACTAAATTAAACGACAACGATTACATAAACTTAAATCCTTTGAGATCTGCCTATGATTTTACTCCCTTTTCAAAGGGAAACAGTATTTGACCCCGCATAATTTATTAGTTAACCCGTATGATAATACTATACAACGTATTGAATGTCGTATGAAATAGGATCAAATTTTTCAATCGTGTACATATTTAGGGATTTCGTGTACACGAAATACGTGTTCTTTTGAAGTAATGATTTAAGAACGTCCTTATTTATATGTTGCTATTTAGAAAGGAAATATATGGATATTTCAAATAGTGATGAAGCAAATTATTGTACAAAAGGACAGACACTAAATTAGTTGCAGTTGTTGAACCTAGCTGAACGAGCGTACACGCAAGTTAATTGTTTGTTACTTAAAATAGTACTTCTAAACTTATACATAAGTTATGTATACATTCACTGTGTGCATACCGAATCAACTATTGTTATTTCTCTTCCAAATGAATAATTCAACTGGCGTAATTCCCAAGCTTAAAGCTTATTTATCACTGATGATTCATATTTCTATTGAAAAATATTTAAAGAATAACACGCCGCTTACTAACTTTCTTTATCTTTAATTGCCATAAAAGCTTTAGTAAAAGTTCAGTACTTTAAATATTAATGTCTTTTTACACTTTGTCAGTCTTATACGCGTATTCAATGACTAAACTGGTTTACCTAATTTTTTTTTTAATAATTACGGTTCAAATGTTAATGTAAATCGAATGAAAACACGAAACGCTTCTAACATATTCGTATCATATTCTCTAGATTTAAAAAAATCTAAGTATAAAATTTCTAGAAATGAAAAATATAATACGTGTACATAACAAATTCATACCGTCCTACGCACTTTTACCTATTATTTTTATTCGATCGGTTAAACCATACGTCAAAATAATTAAAGGTAAACACGGACACCTATAAGCCTTGATTTCGAAACTAGAAGTACGACGGTGATTTAAGCAGTATTTAACGGGTTAGTGTGTTAATAAAAGTAAATTGTATTAGTAGGTAACATGAGAAGCAAAATGACTCATGTTCACCAAAATGTACAAAACAACGTCGTTGCGGTTATGATTGTTGTCAGAGGGTAGCAATGTCGTTACTATATCGTATAAATAAAAATAAACGTAACTTTTATGGGGTCATAACTTGTGTTTCATTAGGCAAATTACATTTTTGAATAAATTAACTAAATAAGATTTGTTAGAATTTGTAAACACATGATTTTTTACTTCCATTTCAATCTTACTTCTAAGTATAGAAGCATTTTAGTGAATAAATAAACTAATAAATGTTTGCTATAATTCAAAAATATATGAATCTAAATTTAATTTATTACGATAATAATAATTACAAGACTGTCTAGGTATATTTACACAAAGGCCTAGTTTCTCTTTATTGCCACGGACAATGCCCATTTCAGGTGTCCATGACATTTACATTTACAATAAATTTAAAATGAAGTTAGTTATAACGATTTGTACATTCATGTCATTGATTTAGAAAACGATTTCTTTTATTTCTGAGCATACTTTGAATAAATTAAGATTTCAATAGTATAATTTATATGACAATTCTACTATTATATATTAAACGATGTATTATTGTGCATAAACACAAATAGATAGCAACACATTGAAAATATTAATGGACTTCTCTCTACAAGTCCTGAACTCTTCACTATATAAATAAATTTATTGTAGTTTTCTATTATAGTCTCAGTGGTTATTATAAGTAATTGACATGAATGGAGTGTGCTTCATTCGTTGATCTTTGAAAGGTACAGTTAAAAATAACTCTTTAAGTACCTTGTGTATAGACATGATATAGGTACGTAGGTAATTTAGCTAAATGTGAATTATATGAATATAATAATTATAAAGATACTTTATAATAAATAGGCTATGACTCGTTATCAATAGGCCATGACTCAATCAAATGATGTTTTGTATGCTTTTATAAGTACCAAATATATTTAATTAATTTTAATGAATTCAGGATAAAAACGATGTGTGATCAATCAAAAATATGTGTGTAAAGACTTCATAGATAGTGCAATAAATTGAAAGCAATGTATATGTAAGTGGTGAATTCAATATGGCGGTAACTACATCGCAAACAACATACTATGGATCTCCAATCCATGACGGATTTGCAACTATCCGTGCCCCCAGAAGTCGAATAAAGATAAGGAATCTAGTTGAACCAAATAGTACTGCTAATCTACCTCAAAGGCATTCGGAATATTTTACATTAAATAGAACAACCAAGAATAATTTCTTAGAGAGCAGTTGCGGTGTTCAGTATGCAACTGGCGAACCATCTCCAAATATATACGTGAATAGACCTTCGAGAATCAGCTTTACTGAACCTGTTTATGCCAAAGTAACACCGCCTCATTCAAAAAGCAGCTCTCCAGTAAAGTCTGCTAATGGGCGACAAGAAACTCATTACGATTCAATAGATACAAAACCTCGCAGGCGTTTAAAAAGCTTAGAAATGACGAAAGAAACAGAAACCATAAGAGATGACAAAATAAGTATCTCAAGCCTAACTAACGGCGAGCGTTATTCGCATGACACGTATGTAATGAACCAAGACGTCGAGCAACATTCCGTACGCACAAATACTACGGGATCTTCTGTCGACTACCGAAAGAGAAACAGCGATCGAGATAACTGTTCCGAATCTTCTTCATATCTCACCGACAACGACCGCCCCATATCTAGTTACAGTGACAATTCTACAATACCATCTACTGACACGGAGGACGTATTAAAAGAATTACCGAATAAATCTAGATTTCATAAATCTCCACAAAAGTTCGCTACACTTAATATGAGAAGACCTAAATTTATAGATCTCAAAGCCCCGAGTATAAACGAGAATCCATTTTACGGAAGTCTGCAACGAAACAAAATTGGTTATCATTCTGAACCAAATACCCCTTTGGGCGGTGATAGCAATGATTTGAATGATACAAGTGGCATTCCAAGTGAAGTGCAACAGATTCCACGCATGCCATTGCAAAATAACCGAAATGGTTTCAAGAGATCATTGAGTGAAACAAACGGTTTCTCGAAACGGCTTAGCTACAGACATTCCTTTAGCGTAGACTATAAGCCGCAAACTCTTAGTAAGAAACCGCATAAATGCTGTGAATGTGTAACTGGTATACCAGCTGATGACGAACGAGATCCTTCACCTTCATCAAGAAAATTGGGCACGTTATATGAATCTCAAGATCCTAAAGTTGGATGTCAAACAATTTTAAGGTCTAAACCTCCTGTGCCATGGTGGGAACTCGCCATCAAAAAGTCACGTTACAAAAGTTGTCCTATCCTCGAAGAGGTACGTATTTTACCAAATCATTATAATTTTTTTTGTATACCTTCAAAGAAACGTTATTTAGAACAATATTAAGGTCGTATAATTACTTACTTGACGGGTGTCTCTAGTTAATACAACCATTATTAGGCGTAATAAGTAGTTAATTGATTTCCGCTAGAAAAAAACATAATTGAATCGGCTATCAACGGTAGCTTGTAACAGCTGCTATATGTAGATCGAAAACTATAAAATATTAGTAGATAATAAACTTATTTGTTAAAACTATATTGTTTAAATGATTTAATGCGTGTTTAAGTAAACCACTTAAAAGTCTAATAATAAACAGTGCTTAGGAAGTAAGCTTCGTAGTTCAAAATAATTTATAACCGAATCGTTAAAGTAAATAATTTTTAAGTCTTGGAAACCTAAATAAAGCTGGCTTAAAGCATTGGTCTTGTATTTCTAAGATTTTTATATCCGAAGTATTTTTAAGATCCTTATCATTTGTTGATTCGGAAACTTGCATGTCAGAAAGAATTTGAATAGTTTTCATACGGTGTGTCGCTCTTCAACCCTTTATTTGACTAGCGTATACATACCGTGTATTAAAAAAAATGAATTATTTATTATTTTAAATATATTATAGACATATATGAAACCACTTGTTTGCTTATAAACTTTTGCTCTAAGTACTTCGAATAAATTAGTACAAGTGAAATCATTTCCGAGTGCCATAATTTTCGGCTCATTTAAAAGTTAATTGATTTTTAATTGCTTTAAAATTAGTTTGCATGTTAACACGTGATTTTTTTGCTTAGGAATGTGTGTAATTATAATATTGTTTTTTTTGGCTGCCTATTATTTGAAAGCTTCCGGGCATAGAAAGATCGGAACAGTTGCTCTTTGTTTGTTCTTAATAAGCATACAGTAGCCAAATAATATCACGATCTATGTAATTTTTTTATAGTTTTTATATTCTTTGTAAAAGTTACCCTAGATTAATTAAAAGACTTATTTTACATATTTAAAGTAACCAAGACTTAATTATTTTTTTTATTAATAATATGAAAGTTTGCCTTCGTATGCACATGAGCTCCTCTTTCACTTTGTGATCTACCTTTACGACTTACAATTTATAACCCATTTTTAAGTACTTATCGGTATCTAAAATTTGTAAGATTACAATAAATACGTGACAAAGCTGATCTAGTAATCACTCAAACTACAAGAAAGTTTGTTTATTAGTGTTTATTCATTATTACGTTCATTTTGATATAAAGTATGTTTAGACATACTTATATATGTTAGTTTATTCTCATTATCAATAAATTAAGATCACTTTCGAAATTTTAATTTTAAAAGACAGGTGCATGGCGTAGAACTGAGATTTTAAACGGTGGTTATATATAAAAAACCTTACAAGTTCGACAAAAAACTGCTACCTGACTCCCATAGTAGTCCGTATCTCGGACAGGTGACTTAATCTTGATTTGGAAACACATTACATTTCTTTTTTATAAAATATGGTTTCTCACGGTAATAAGAGCAATAAATTTAAAACGAGAAAAAAAAAGTAACACTAATATTTGATGTGATTTCAAATTATTCAACACTACGAGTATACACATTTATAACTGCTAATATATATAACAACAATATAGACGTAAATTAGATACAAAAGCTAAATGGATAATTACCTTACTTACTTGTAGAATCATTTTTCTCAAAGACAATATAGTATGGTTTGAGATAGTTTATTGAATGTGGGCCGCCCAATACCGGCATGGCTCTAATGGGTAGGATTGCGTACAGGTGTATAAATTAAGGGTGGAAATCGTAACACACATAATGTTATGTCGCTTTTAGTAGCGTTTGGCTGACTACCTGTCGCCTTTTTAACCGACTTCAAAAAAAGGAGGAGGTTCTCAATTCGTCGGGGACTTTTTTTTCTATGTATGTTCCCTGATTACTCGACGATGGCTGGACCGATTTGGAAAATTCTTTTTTTGTTTGAAAGGGTATAGTTTCTAGTTGGTCCCATAGTCACCAAGTCACGATCTGATGATGGGATCCCAGGGAAATCGAAGACAACTCTCAAATTTTATAGGCACTTATTACGTTTTTCATATATTTTCTAAAGCTGTTCAAGTATTTGCGTCTGATAATCATCATCTCCTGTGGTTGAGCTAATGATGGAAGGTACAACTCCTCAACGGTTAGGAGTTAAAAGAAAATTCTTTCAATATTATACGTAATTATAGACCGATAGTTAAATTCTTTCAGGCTCTTATTAACCGATTCTAAAAAAAGGAGGAGGTTCTCAATTCGTTGGGGACTTTTTTTTATGTATGTTCCCCATTACTCGAAGATGGCTGGACCGATTTGGAAAGTTCTTTTTTGTACATAAACAAAATAAGTATCTACTTTCCGTTAAAAATTTGAAAATAAATTATTTTTAACAAAAAACAAAAACCGACTTCAAAACTAAACAAATCTAAACTATAAAGTAGAAAATAATACTTTTAAGAACTTCGTTAATTTAGAAGTCGGTGCCAGCCACATATTCGATTAATCTATATCTATAATATTTGTAAACATAATCAAAATATTAAATACCGTTCGAAAGTTCCTTGCAAAGGCAAGATAAGTCTATCCGTCTTGGCTGGCACCGACTTCGAAATTAACGAAGTTCTTAAAAGTATTATTTTCTACTTTTTAGTTTAGATTTGTTTAGTTTTGAAGTCAGTTTTTGTTTTTTTAAATGAAACGTTACAATGAATCGAACGTAAGATACCCACCGCATAAAAAAACGTTAAGTTCTATAATATTGTCCAGCCTCACCCGCTATTACTACGACACACTTTCCTTACAAAGTCGCGTCCGCATAGACCGTCTCTTATATTTGTTTTATGGGGGTATTACAGTCCTGCAACGGTTAGTGGTCTATCTACGTGCAGTATAGTCTATAGAATTCCAAGATATGGCGTAGGTAACCATAAATTAGAATTACGGCAGCGTTAAACACGGTTGTAATGCTTTGTAATATATTAAGCTGTAATTTATATTTTAATGAAATATATCTTTAAGGATTTTTATATGATTCATTCATTCTACATTAATTACAATATAATATACATAACCATGTTACTAGGAGCATCGTTCTTATTACTATTTCATGTTTGTTTGTTTTTTTTTGAACAACAACAATACATTAAAGTGATTTTATGTAAAGAGATAGATTTTAGTTTTAAAGGGTACTAAATACATACTTAGTTTCAAGTATTTGAAAGTAAGTAGTTAAATTTCGTTATGTACCTTTAATTCCTCAATAAACAAAATAAAAGATTTTGATTTAGAAATTTTGATTCCTAAGCCTCGAATGTACTTTTAAGCTAGACAATATAAGTATAAATATGTCAACATGCGTTCGAAACATGTAGCTGAAAAGGAAGAGAGCAGTTGAACAAATATTTTTTCTTGTTACAGCTACTATCATTGTGACGTGGTCGAGATAGTTTCATATGTGCGATTTGTTTAGTACACCGAGTGCTTATAAAACAAAGTTGAATATAATGATTTTTTATCGTATTGATAGAAACGTAATATGTGATGATGATGATGATGTTGTCCTATTATTCCGTTACGGAACTTAGGGCTGCAGCAGTTGTTTTCCATGCCCTTCTATCTTTGGCAAGTGTTTCGACATGGTTCCACGTGATTCCCGTCCTTCTAAGGTCCGCTTCAATCGACCTCCTCCAGGTGTTAGTTGGTCGTCCAGGTCTTCTTCGACCGGCAGGCTGCCATTTGAATGCCACTTGTGCAGTATTCCCGTCCTCTCTTCGTAAAATATGCCCGACCCAACGCCACCGCCTTAGACCTATCTCCTTGTATACTGGAAGTTGGTGGCATGCTTCCCACAGGTCTTCATTTCGGATAGTGTTAGGCCAAAATATTCGGAGTATAACCCTTAAACACTTATTGAGAAAAACCTGAATTCTATGGATCAGCGATCTAGTTGTCTTCCATGTTTCGCACCCGTACAGTAGGACTGATTTCACTAAAGAGTCAAATAGCGAGATCTTTATCCTTCGTGTTAAGATATTAGATTTCCAAACCGGTCTCAAGGTCGCAAAAGCTACTTTGGCTTTTTTAATCCTATTTTCTACATCCGCCTCTGCACCGCCACTAGAAGTGATTATGCTACCGAGGTAGCATAGTTCATTAGTCCGGTCAATCAGCTGGTTGTCAAGATAAAGTGGATCTAAGTCTTGAGTGTTTATCCTCATCTCTACCGTTTTCTTAGCATTTATTCGTAAACCAATAGTAGAAGCTTCCTGTTGTAGGTCTTTTAATTTAGATTTAATGTGTTCTAGCCGATTTGATATGATCACTAAATCGTCTGCATAATCCAGGTCTTCAAGTTGTTTATTCTTCCATGGTATTCCTCTCGGGCTGCTTATAACGCGTTTCATCACGTCGTCGATGAGCATTATAAATAATAATGGCGACAGTAGACATCCCTGCTTAACTCCTGATGTTATTTCAATAGCAGGACTCAATGCCCCATCGTGAACAACCCGGCAAGAGCTACCGATGTACATATCACGAATGATGCTTACTATTTTGGTAGGAACTCCTCGGCACTCCAGGCTTGACCACAAAGCTGACCAGTCCACAGTGTCGAATGCTTTCTCGAAGTCTACAAAGACGAGGTATAGTTGACTTTGCCATTCGACACACTGTTCGATGAGTATCCTTATGGTGTTTATATGGTCGATGCAAGAGCGGTTAGGGCGGAAACCAGCTTGTTCCTCTCTGAAGGTGTCCCCCAGCTTTTGAGAGATACGGTTAAGTAATATTTTAGCTAAGACCTTGGATGAGCTGGGTAAAAGAGTGATCCCACGCCAGTTATCACAGAGCGATAAATTGCCTTTTTTTGGTACTTTAACTAGCAGGCCCTGTTTCCACTCAGTTGGAATGCGTTCCAAGTACCATATACTCTCAAAGAGTGGGTAAAGTGCTGCCGGCCGGTCGGCCGACATATACGGGTTTGCCCTAAGCATTTCCGCGCTAATGTTATCAATCCCTGGGGATTTGCCATTTTTAAGTCCTTTTATGGCGGTGCTAATTTCCTCCAAACTTGGATGTTCTATTGGGATATCAAGCACTGGATTGGCATCATCTAATTGTTGTTTTCCCGGTAAAGATTGATATCGCGTCAAAAGCTCTTGGAAATGTTCATGCCATCTTGCGAGTTGCTCTTCAGAGGTACATAACAGGTTTCCATCTTTATCTTTAAGAGGTTTCCTGGCGTTTCGTTTCCTTGCGTTAGTCAGCTGTCTGGAGGTATTGTATAACTCCTGTCTATTATGGGTCAGTGCGGCCTGTTTCGCACGGTCTGCTATTTCTTCTGACTCAATTCTCCTATCGCGGCGAGCTAGTTTTTTAATCAGCTTACGGTAAAAGGAGTAATCGGCAAGCAACTGTTCGTTGTTTGGTTCCTCAAGTAACCGAACTTTGGTGGCTTGTCTCTTTTCAATGGCGTTCCAGAGATCAAGTGACATCCACTTTTTACGCGTCAGTTTAGCGTGGCCCAAGACCTGTTTTCCAGCTGTAGTGTATGCGGACTTTATCTTAGACCATATTTCATCAGGGTGTTCGTCATGTTGTGACACGTCACCCAATACTCTAAACTTGTTGTGTAGGCAGAGGAGGTATTGTTTTTTCATTTCTGGGTCTTTTAATTTCTGAACGTCAAACCTTCTTTCGATCAACGTAATATGTATTAGGTCCTAACTTTTTATTATAATTTTTGAATAAGGCCACTTTAACTCTAGAGGTGCTATATATTAAAAAGTTACTTATGCAGAGTGTTTCAGCAACATCTATGCTTTGAGGAAACGATTAAAGGGCAGACTAACAAACTATTTTATACGGAAATGTTAGTGGATAGAAAATATATTATATACCTAATACTTGTGACAAAAATTGAAAACATGGAAAATAACAAAACACATTTCTGTATTTTCTTTATGAATGTACCATAAGGCAGCGGAAAAGTGGATGCTTTTATTTAAAAATTTAATTGTTTTGTCATGTTTCTCTGTGTACACGTTGATTTCCTCATTATTACGAGTACTTACCGATTTTAATGGTACTTTTACTATACGTGGATATACGTTTTGGTTGAAATGTACAAAAGTTACTTACTTTTTCGTACATTAGATCACTGGGACTGGGATCAAAAATAAAATTATTTCCAAGCTTTTTACTACCTTGTAATGTCGGTTACAATGAAATGTCATGCTATTATCGAGCTGATCTGATGATGGAGTCAGGAGTATGTAAGGACTGAAACTCTTTAATGTCATATGATAAATTATATAGAAAGCCGATATAAAATACCATAAGCTAAATTTTGTTTATTTAATATTCATAAAATGTATAGGCTCTTAATTTTCTTTATGTAGAAAAGAATGCGACATTTTACTTTAACTAGGCAAAGCGATAACGAGATCCTGGTTATTTATTTATTTAAATATCTTCACGGAAATTCTATTTCATATTAACTTCTGGTACTCTATACGGTTAGCGCATAATAACTACCTTATATTGAACGTGTGTCTACATTTAACAGTACGTATTATATTTATTTCATCGCATTGTTTGTTAACTAGATATTACTGATATTGTAGAATCAGTTAAACTATTGTAGAATCTTTTATTAACAATTATTTTTACGATTATGCTTTGTTCAAAAGCTTTAAAAACCTACCTGTGTCAGACACAAGTCTGGACTTAAGTGTATAATATTTTTATTATTAAGATTTGTTTAATATTTTTATTTGGAACCCTTAAATTTATTGTATAAGTTAAATAATCCTTATAACATCAGGCATCCGTTAGTGAAAGTCTCGTCTAAATTTGTTTAGCGGCAACAATCAGACAGTCGGACAAAATTGTTTAAAATTGTGTTTTTTTTTTAAAAACCATATATATACGTCATTAGAAATAAATTTAAATAGGTATGTATATTAATAAATAAAGACTACGAAGTTCAGTGCTTTTTTCTTCACTGTTTGTCTGTTTGTTACGACTAGTAGCTCTTCACGAGCTTAGCATTTTCAATAAAAATTGCGATCATTTAGATAAGTAAACTCAATTCATATGTGTTTTCCACAAATTTTTAATACTGATTATGGTAGAATCGAACTTCTACTAATATGCGAACTCTATTATTAATATTATGTAAACAGTAAAACTGTACTCAATAGCTGTAGGTATACACTATACAGTATACACCTACTACAAACGTTTGATTTCATAGTAAATATGAATTAATGGAATTTAAATATAATGTAAGTAATGTTACGAACACGTGTTGCGTGTCAATAAAGGTAACATTAGGGCGTTGTACTGCGTTTTAATGTATTAGTTAATTGTTTTGCCTTCTTACAAATTACATTTCTTGTTTTTCCTCACTTAAGTGCATATTGCGTACGTTCATTCGTGAGTAATTAAATTAGATTGCGTTATATAATATCCATTTAGGTTTAAGGATATTCGTTTCAATATAAATGACTGAAATTAAGTTTTTTTCAGTAAATTACAAATAATATGGCTCCATATTTCTTCTGCTTGATGAAGTAATTTATTTCATTTTATTTATATTTACACTGGATCTAGAGTTTTGTCAAAATCTAAGTATTTTGGTTTAACTACAAAAATAATGTTGCCTTATTAAAGTTAGGACGAGCTTTTTGTATTTAATAGTGGAAAATATTATTTGCTACTTCGAATTAAACTAATCAAGCAAGCCAGTTATGATTCGCGGGTGGCACAGCTGCTGATGATATAGGTAATTATCCTACACCTGCCTTGCAACCTGTGCGGTTTATTGTCACCCTACATAGTTACGCTTAATCGAGAATCTAAATGGCCTTATATACGTGAAAAACGATGTTTTCTACATTTTCAAACCTCAAGAACAAATATATTATGTAGAAAAACTTGAAGGCTTACACCACTTTTTATGTGTCTATTTCGGTATATATAATATATTTCAAAAGTATAATTACGACTTAGGCAGTTTAATTGTCTTTAAATGAGATGAAAGCACCTGCTAAATAATAACGGATTATTTTTTTATATCCGTATAAATACGTACAGCTGGTCAGATGGTCAGTTTTTACTTTGATGGCACGCGCATATGCAAGAGATCTATCAATGAAGTGGACATTGTAATTGGCGAAGCAGCAGGTGAAATAGCCTAATAAGAAAATAGTTGTACTTTTAAATAACTTAACATTCAGAGCGATCATTACATACAATAAATTTTATTTACGGTTTTTGTAAGTGCAGCCGCTGGTTGAATGTTAAAGCCGGTAGTACAGGCAATTAATATTTTTCTTGTATACATATGTTCAAAGTATTTTTTAATCATTTGGTTTACGACTCAATCGATAGATGATTAGATATTATTGCTATAATCAGTATGTACAGTTACGCTGTGAGCCCTCTGGCGTAGGAAACATTGACCTCAGCCTTGAATAGGTACAAAGTATCGACCAAGTAATGAATAGTTAAACTATTTACGTACTTTCCAGGAAAGGAATCATTAATATGTATTAATTCGGGACTTGGGGAACACTCGCGGACGCGTCAGTTAATACAATGATAGGGATCGTGGTCGTTGCCCTTTTTAATTTAGCAGAGTACTCCTGTGACGTAGCATACTGGGGTCCCCTGTCCAGCTGCACCCCTGTCGGTAATCGGACTGCTATTTACTTTCATGACTCACTTTTATAGTAAGGTGTATTATGCAAAGTGTTTTATTTTCTTTAGTGTTCATTTATTAAATTAAACAACAAATAGAAAAATAACTACATATTCATAATATTGTTTCATAATTAAAACTTTTTGTATTTATTACAATAATGCCTGCTAGGCGAAGCTAGTAGCTTCGCTTTGGTTCGTCTTTAGAAAATTAAATAAACTTACTATATTATATTTACGAGTATATATATATAGGTATCATGCGTGGTGTAGGTAATACAACCCAACATAACGTGTTTTCCCGTGGGAGTGTGATAATCTTTAGTGGTAAAAAGTAACAAATACACTTTCATATTTTATTATATTAAGGTTAATTATATTAAGGTTCTTTTTCTTCCCCTTGCTTCACTCAGGATGAATTAAACTACTTGCTTGCTAAATATTAAGTTGTTGGTATGTTATTCAAAGCTTTCACAGAAACGTAAAGGATGAAGTTGCTTTATTGTATACCAAAAAACATGTACAAAAAAAGAGGATAAATATTAAAAATAGTTACACAAACAACTCGAATCGACGATTGTTACGATACCTTTCAGTAAACTTTATACACTAAGTATATCATGGATCGAATAGAATCTTGTGATGTAATAATAAGCTTAAATTAAAATATTTTCGCTCCTGACACATCCTCCCACATGTTGTGTCCTGATGTATTAATTAAGCTGGACAGATTCATAGTCATCCGATGAAGTCATATTTAAAATTAAAATGGTACTTATGTTACATCATAATTATATCGATGGGAAGCTCATGTTTACGGTCGTATTTGACAGGTTATTACGTTGTTATCGCATCTCCGTAGAACCAGTTTCTTATACACTAGAGGCGATTTAAATAATTATCGGCTCTGGATGTTACCGCTATCCAAAAAAACTCGACAATTTGGAAATGTTATCTATTTGTGGTCATCTCTAATTTCGAAACTAGAATCTTACATTCAAACTGGCTTAAAAAGGAAGTGATATGTGATTGATCGATAAACAAAACATTCGATTTATGCCCCTACAGCTACACGTAAAACACCTAATGCAGTATTCATTACATCTAAGGAAACAGCTATTATGTAGTAAAACAAAGTACTTGTACTATTCTCGCATTAGAAAACCTCCGGGAAATGTAATAAAATGCTCTAAATTATACTTAAAAGCTCCATGCAAAGTAGTGAATGCTATGTTGAAAATAAAAGGTCTAACAAAAAATATAACACACATGATATAACGACGGAAGAGCCCGATTTTTTACATTTGTTCCTGCATCGCAGTCGTCACTATATTTTTTTAATATTTGTGTTTTCAACCCAGAAGTCCTCGTGATATGTAAAAATTTGACCCAATGAGATTCAACAGACGCAGCTTTAAATAAACTCAGCGTTTTTGGCAAACAATTTATCTTTCTTACAATTTGAATACAAACACGACTTTTTCTGGTATATGTCAATACAGTCCTCGTATGTAACATTGGTTTATACATTTTTTACAACAAATTTCTTTTGTTCCAGGCACATGTGGTCTCGGCCTTCGAGCAGAGTCTCTCGAACATGACACAGAGGTTACAGCAGCTAACAGCCACAGCAGAGCGAAAGGTACAACCTCCTTTCCATTCTAGTTATTCTAATATTCCTAGTTTTACCTTACACGCGTTGGCATTGTAAGACTAGGGAAACGTGATTTATGCGCAATAAACATTTCCAGCAAAAGGATCGCTGACATATTGACCCTTATAACAATGCATCATATATTATGTAAATTAAATGATGCAAGTTTACAACTTTTTGAAAGTTCTCTAATCGAAACACAATAAAATTCGTTAATCGGTTTTCTGCAGAAAGCTCCGCTAAACATCATCGTGCTCCAATTATATTTGACAAGGGAGATCTTGTGGAGAAAATGTATATCAATATGGAACAGCTAAATGGTTGTTCGACTTTAATGCCTATATCAAGACGAACTAAATCAGTTTCTAGATAAGAGGAACTTGTTCTTGAAGGTTGCACTCTCGAATCGAACAATAAAATAATACCGGTTAAATGTATTGCGTTTGAAAACCAAGAATTTCGTATACGTGTCATATTTGCCATTGTTTAAATTTTTGGTTATTAAATATGTTGATAGCATAAATATTATATCAACTACTAAAAATAAAGATTATCTAATTAAGAAACAAAAACTTTTTAAGAATAAAGAAAGAGGGAAAAGTGATTTATTATTGACTTCTCCTTTCTTTCTTGTAGTAATTAACAATATCCATATACATCTACTTACTTTACGATCGACCAATCTCTTTTTTTTTCAATTAAATAAAAAAAATTATCTTCTATCTTATACTCGATATACTTAAAATTAACAATTCTGTATTTCATATGCATATTAAATAGCAATATGCTCATATTATTTTGAATTTAACGACACAGTAACTAGAAATTACATTAATTTGCGTGAATGCACGTAAGATCAAAGACCATTTCACCGAGAGTACCGCTTTTCTAAACAGCTGTCTACCTTGCTTGGATTATAGGGTGTGACAGCGGAATATAGTTGGCTTAATCAGTGAGATATGAGCGGCTAATTAGCTTTGTTGTTGAAACTCCTATACTTTATATTTTCACCTGTTTGTATAGTGTGAAAAGTTAATTATTTTATGTATCACTAACACAAAAGATCTAATTTTTTATCAGATTAATATGAATTTTTTTAAAGTAGGTAATTGTTAGTTTTATCGAAATAGAAAATTAAAATTCATAAGGGATAACAATTTCTTATAAGAATTATTAGAAGTCAGCCTAAGCCTTAAAATCTTACATAGATAGCGAACAGCATTATGTTACTAACAAAACATTTATCATTTGAAATAACAGCTATTTTCAAAAAATGGGTTTTTATATGTATAGTATGATAAGAATATTTTTTGTCACCAGGATTCAGAATTGACTGAGTTGCGGCAAACGATCGAACTTCTTCGAAAACAGTCTATCCAAGCAGGTTTGACAACGGCGCACATGCAATCTATGGGCATACGCGCCGATGGAGTCAATGTTACAGGCCCGGTATGTATACCTTAATTTTATATTTGTCTAAATACTTCTATTTACTACTGAGGGTTGAACTGCCTGATTCATGCGTAAAGAAAAAAAATGTGCGTTGATTTTGCTTTACCATATTTTACCAGGTTGCGAATTAATATCTAAATAGAAAAAAAACATTCTTCATATAAATATAATATTATTATAACTACTCCTAAGAAATATGTGGACTATACTGGACTGGTCTCTACATTTCCCCTTAAAGTAAAGGTGTTTAATTATGCACACAGTAACCTAATAAAGTTAGGCTTAAACATGAGACTTCCAAATTTTTTGTTTTAAATGACTTCATAATATGAGCACATAGACTAGAAACGTTGTGGACATTTGATTCAAATATAAATCTTAAGATAATTTTGTTTAACTTTGTCTTATTCTGTCACCTGCAATTAGGGTAGGTACACATCACGTTCATGCTAAATATCGAGCCTTGTGATTAAATTAACGTTATGTAGGCCAGCCATCAATCATTGCGTAACATCATTAGACTCTATAAAATGAGATCACGTACATAGAGCAGCTTTAATTGATAATGCCTCTCAAAATAACAATTTGTACACGGTACAATCAATCTCTTTTACATGTCATAACCATGAAGAAATGTTATAGAAAAAAAATTATACGTCTTTAATTTCAAATCTCTTAAATGGTCATAATAAAAACTTTATTTTTGCAGTTAAAAAAATACAATTTAATTTAGCACAGAAACTTTTTTCTACTGTGTGTTTTATCTACATTTACATACCTATGAGTTAATATAATATCAATTTATGTAGAAAGTTATATATCAAAGAATAACGTAACATTATATACTTAGACTAGCATGCAAGATCGAAATTCTAATGCAGTAGTCGTGTGAAGACGTAGTTAGATCATAGATCTGGCAACAATCACACGCTTTTTAGTGATCCATTAGACAGAACAGTTGCAAATGCACACGTGAAAGTTCAAACCAAATAAACGGCACAAATACTTGTATGTAGGCTTACTCGCACATTTGCATTAAATTGACCATCAATATATCGTTCTACATATCAAATGTCTTTAGTTGAGAGACATGCGTCCTGTTAGTAATGTTTCGATCGCGTGTATAATTATTTTAATGGGGCATCTAATTTTATACCAACAGAGTTACTATGATTTGTGTTAAACTTCTTTACAACTTTATTTTTTTTTGATTTACAATACCGTCAGATTGTAGGTACTACAGAAATAATACATACATTTCAAATGTAGTTTTAATGAAGAAGAATTTAGATTGCCGCTTAAATTCGTTTAGTTCTTGTACATATAATACTGTGCGAGAATATAATATAGAGTATAAAATAAAGCCTTTTTTAGTTAGTATTTGCATACATTAAAATGTAGTAGCTAATTATAACCAAATCTTCTGATCGTGTTCAGGAACCAAATGCAACTCAAAACCAACAATCTTCGCCGCAGCGATTAGCTCAGGGCAATGGTGCGATCACAAGGCATCTATCAACTGACAGCGTCTCTAGCATTAACAGCCTCAGTAGTGGCTCATCTATGCCACACGATAAAAAACATAAAAAGAAAGGATGGGTAAGTTTATTCCTATTATAATGTATGAAACATTTTTAAATTATGACACGTCATTGTGTCTATTGTATAAGTCATGTAACTAACAAGATTCATACTTTGAAAAGGATTGCGAACAAAGGAATGCCTGAAATAAAAAATCTATTCTAATTCCTAAATTGTTCTTTAAATGGTAAAAACTAGCAATTAGCTATTTAAAAATGAATATTTTAAAATAATCCTATTAAAAAGAATATCAAATTTAAGTCCTAATTAAGTATTAATCATTAAATTTGTATCCTACCTTAACAAGCTTACAAAAACTATCATTCGCCGTCTATGCCTAGCATTTTATGGGCTTCCCTTTACA
Source organism: Boloria euphrosyne (assembly GCA_951802675.2). NCBI lineage: Eukaryota > Metazoa > Arthropoda > Insecta > Lepidoptera > Nymphalidae > Boloria > Boloria euphrosyne. The sequence continues at coordinate 9,979,094 of OX637871.1, forward strand.
CGTAAGTTAAATATAAACACTCTCATGTCACAGTTGCGCTCATCGTTTACAAAAGCGTTCTCAAGAAACGCGAAGATATCTAAAACAGCGAAACATTCCTCCCTCGGGCAACTATCATCGCAAGACAGTTCGTCGGGCTCTCACCACTACGACGATCCGCACACGATCCGCGAAGGAAGCAATGAAAACAGTCTGGAACATTCCCACGAAACTCTTGACAATAGCAAAGATAAAACAACGTGCCCTCCAGCCAGTGAGGAACAGACCAAAGGTGAATGCTACGTTTTGTACTAACAAAGACAATTGACCTACCAATTTCAGAGATGAATTAAATTGAAGCCTTGGGGCAATGCTAATCAGTGACACATTTCAAACAAATAGAAATTTGTTTAGATTTTAAGTTTATTTGGATAAGAATCTTTATTTCTTATTTTACATTTGCTTGATAAACACAAGTAGAGAGAAAGCTTTAGTTGAAAGTTGCATAGGGCCTAAGTAAATTCATTAATATGTACGTAAATATTTTTGACAAATCACATTACTATTATAAATGCGAAAGTTTGTACGTAGGTATTAACAACTTAACACTGAAACGGTTGGACGGTTTTTTGTTAAATTCAATACGCAAAAGAAACTATAACCTATATTAGATAGGCTTCTGTTGGTTATTTAAAATTAATACTTAAATACTTAAAGATATTGCGTTAATACAAAATGGTATTTTTAACATGTAATTTTTATTTCAGAAAAACCAGATCAGTCGGGTTTAGTCGATGAATTAAAGAGGCAGTTGCGAGAGAAAGATTTGGTGCTAACAGATATAAGGCTCGAAGCGTTAAGCTCGGCTCATCAACTAGAAAGTCTTAAAGACACTGTCATTAAAATGAGGGTAGGTATTTTTACTTGTCGCATTCGTACGTTTTACTTAACGAGTTTTTTGTAGCTTTGCGAATACTTATACATATTTTTACTTAGTTTAGAGCCACTTAACGGTTCTGATGTATTTATATAGGAATGTAACTTTTGGAGAGCTTAATTGCCAAAACATTTGAGTAATTAAATAATATATTAATATAAGAGTATATACATATCTACACTACTATTATAAAGAGGAAAACTTTGTTTGTTTGTTTGTTTGTTTGTAATGAATAGGCTCAAAAACTACTGGACCGATTTTAAAAATTCTTTCACCATTCGAAAGCTACATTATCCACGAGTAACATAGACTATATTTTATTTTGGAAAAAATGGGGTTCCGTAAGATATTTGGGTTTTTCGGACACAAGGTGTAAAAAATCAACCAGAAAAGTTACTTATTTTGCGTACGCTGCCTAAACTATAAAAGATAGAACCATAAAATGTTCTAATTAATTGTAGATCTTATAAATATCTACAAAAAAGTCAGCGACACACTATACCTATCTATGTCGAGTGAGGCACAACAACCATTTTTTTATTTAAAAATTATCATAGCATTTTAAATATATGTAGGGATCTCTCCAGATTTTTTATTTTTTAATTTCGGATCAAATCTTTACTTTTATTTTTTTATGATCTGGCTTCAAAACCTAAATATAATCCTAAATTTTCATCCTTCTACAAACGCGGGCGGAGCCGCGAGGAACAGCTAGTCTATAAATAAAGAACCTTGTAATCGAAAACTCAAAAAGTATCGTGACGATCGAAGTTTAATAGTTTTTGTCCATTTTCTAAGTGTCTAAACACAAAAAAATACTAAACTAAATGAACTATACTGGTGTTTACACGAATATATTACGTAAATTAATAAAATGTATATATTACAAACGTATAGAATGAATTTCATGTCTACAAATATTTTTTTAGAACGAGATGTTAAATCTGAAACAAAACAACGAGCGACTCCAGCGACTGGTAACATCTAGGTCGTTGGCCGGCAGCCAGAGCTCGCTCGGTACCGGCGGCTCCGCCGTTGAAGATCCTAGGAGATTCAGCTTAGCTGATCAGTCTACTATGCATCAGGTAATATTTTAATGAAGACTTACGCAAATATTTCAGACTGTACTAATAAAACTACCTATTAAGTTTTTTTTCCACGGATTTTTGTTATTAGTAAAGAATTCGAAATATTCAAAAATCGAACTAAATCCGCTAAAAAACCGAAATGGTAGTTGTATTTAAAATATTTACTTTATTTTATGTGATTTTGCATATAAGAAAATGTAATTTGTTTTGGTAAAATATTTAGCGTAACATAGTTGAAAGACTATACTTTTATACCTATTAATTTTTTTATGTACCTATGTCATTACTTCACAGATATTAGTTACTTTAAATATCCACAAATTCCAATATTCACTAACATATTTTTTAATAACTATTAATAACTTGTCTAACATAATTATTCAATTTTCAGGCCGCCTTAGACCTACATTCCCAGCCTTTAGATTTAGACTTTAATTGCATGAGTTCGACTCCATCCCGAGATTTATCTAAAAAAGGATCACCAAAATCAAGCATCGTGGAGCCGATATACGGCAACAAAGCTGTATGCGAACTCAATGAAAATAGTGAAGCCTTATTGGGAGCTTTAAATGGCGCGAGTGACATATTTACAAATGGACTCAGCGCTGGGGAACGGTTAAGTGGAGATTACGATATCAATACAGTCCTACCTCCTCCTAAAAGTCGAGAGTTAGCGATAGGGGAAAGCTATTCAGATATCGGTAAGTATCGGTTTCCTTATCGGGTAAAGAAATAAAAGACGACGTATTACTAACGGTCTTTTGTTTTTCAGGTGTTGCCGATAGTCAGGGTGATACGACAGATGGAAAGAAGATAGCAATAGCAGTATATTTGGGACAGCCAGAAACATTCCAAAGATATTTTGAAGAGGTTCAAGACACGTTAACCGAATCGGAATGTCGTTTCTATTCGAAACAAGCTAGTGCTTTCAACAATCATTTCGAAAAACAACCAAGTTTTGATTCACCAAGAATGTCCCAAAACCATAGTCCTGAAGTTGAAAACCAAGACTACCCGCAATCTATAAATAAGTCAAACACAAATAGCCTTAAAAGTAACAAGTCTACGCACAGTAGTTCGTATAAGAACGTATATAATAGTGATTCGACAATAAACTGCAATGAGTTTACTATAGCCTTTACTTATATATCTGGTAAGACGACTTGGCAGAACTTAGACTATATAGTTAGGAAAACTTTCAAGGACTATTTATCTAGAATAGATCCTGGGACTAATCTAGGACTGAATACGGACTCTATTACGTCGTACCATTTGGGTGAAGCGACACGAGGTCCCGAAATAAGTTTTCCCGAACTATTACCATGTGGATATATCATTGGAACTGTGAATACACTGTACATTTGCTTACAAGGAGTTGGAAGCTTGGCATTTGATAGCCTTATACCAAAAAATATTGTATATAGGTTAGTATTATTTATATTGTACTAAAAAGCTTTTCTCCTATATAACAAAATACTATGTACTTCATTGTTGATCATTTAGCAGACGTAAAGCTCTGTCATCCAGAATTATTATTGCCAAAAATATTCGTTTAAGACATTGGTATCATTCTAGAAGCATGTGCATTATGCAAATAACACATTAATGGAAATAAATCTAAATCATTACCTTATTTTCTAACACCTACATAATATATCAAATCGTGTTTTAATTGAGCTACTTATTTGCAGATATGTATCTCTGCTATCGGAGCACCGGAGGGTAATACTTTGCGGGCCGAGCGGTACTGGAAAGTCATATTTGGCGGCTAAATTGGCGGAATTTTACGTACAAAGGACGCAGCGAAGAGGAAATCCTGTGGAAGCCGTGGCAACATTCAAGTGAGTTCTAGTTCTATTTCCTTTATCTTTTCCTGCAATTATGGACTGTTTATCTAATAAATACTTTGCATTATTGTATATGTAGGTATTTAATGATATTTTGTTATTTTAGTTATGCCCTGCGTAATTATTCATTAAATATGTTTGGGCCTAATTTGTTTATATTTAGTTATACACTGTATTGACTTAAAGCAGAACAAATGAGCTAAAGTACATTGCTAATATATTATATATTTGTTTGAAAATTTTCCTTAATTCATTGGACTATAGGAAGAAGTAATAAAACACTTACAAGCTTTCTCATTATGATAATATGATTCACTTAAGTATGAAACGGATGACTGTCTGTCCGGCCGACCTTGTAACAAAGACAGCAATATATATCACTGTAATTTACTCGTTTACTCGTATAATAAAGGTCGATTTACATTATAGTTTCGATTACATTTCAATATCGCTCTAAATCGATCTGGTTAAGTAATTTTAAAAAAATCATGCTTTCTTTAGACGAATATTTGTTTTTTTTAGTACCCGACGTTTCAATGATTTATAGCAATCGAGATCTTTCCCGTTACCATGATTGCTGTATATGTATACTATTAGTCACGCTGAGTTTCTACCGACAGTTCTTTTCAAGTCTGAAGTTTCTTCTTTACAAACTGGTAGTAGACTCATGACATCCAACGTATGACGTTATGACGTAAAACAATGTAATAATTGAATTCTGAATAAAATATTTTGAATAAGAAAATATGGTTATAGTCATTTAAAAAAGACTTAACCCACAGCGTGGACCGTAAGTCGTGCAACGAGCTACGCGCGTACCTCGCGAACATCGCGGAGCAGTGCGGTGGCGCGGGCGAGGAGCTGTTGCCCGCGGTGGTGGTGCTGGACAACCTGCAGCACGCGTCCGCGCTGGGCGACGCCTTCGCGGGCCTACTGCCGCCTGACAATAGGAATATGCCTGTTATTATTGGTATGAATTGTATTACTAGTAATTTAGGTTTGATAGAGCTTAATGTCTTGCAGATTGATCAAGCAGTCCTACTGAGACTCGCCTTATAGGTAACAAATGCTAGAAAAAGAGTTCTATTACTGACTGATTATTGTAATTAGTGGGTATGGTGCCGAGGTCGGCCCTAGCTACGTCGACTAGTTCTGATTCATTGTAGCTCCCTTTAAAGAATATTTAGAGTTCTCCGCTTAGTCCTGTACCGCTTAGTACTGACCGGTAGGATAACAATTTTATATAAACGTGAGAAATGCTGTGGCTAGCAGGACTAACGATTTATTTATTTTCCGAAGAATAGGGACGAAACACTGCAAACTTCTCAACTCTGGGCTCCCTGAGAATTTATTGACATTTTAAATTTAAAGATCAAAAATCTATGAAGTGAATATTCTACGCGACATTTTTCCTATGTTATACCATGTTCTATCTATAATATTTTATCCCACAGGCACAATGTCCCAAGCTACGTGTAACACGACAAATCTTCAATTACATCATAACTTCAGGTGGCTTCTCACCGCCAATCACATGGAACCAGTCAAAGGATTTTTGGCAAGGTTAGTTGGTCTAATTGTATTTTTTTTATGAATACTTGCCATAACTATTCATTGTTACCAAACTGACAAAAGTTTTTAATATTTAATACCAACGTAATATACATTACCAAATAATCAAAATTAAAAGTAAAACTATCTCTCTGGATTTTATTAATGAAACTATATTTCCTCTTAATACCTAAGTGCCATATTTCGCTATAGATTTTATAAATCCTAATATTACATAGATGTCGTGATGGTCAACATTTTTTAACTTATGCAATAGAATGCGGGGTTCAAGCTTACTGTAGATTCAATAGCATTAATTATTATAGTTATTAATATCGTTAATATAATCTTTTTTTTTTTTTTTTTTTTTTTTTTATGACAGATGGGCTTACTCTTGACCTTTAACTTAGCTTGAAGGCATAGCTAAGGTCTACGATGTAGCGAGTTTGCCCAGGAGAAGCCTGTTAACACGCACCTTAAAGAGTTTCAGGTCATACGCATTCGGAAAAACAGACGCAGGCAGGGCATTCCACTTCTTGGCTGTGCGCATTATAAAAATCTTATACCATTACAGGTACCTCCGTAGAAAATTGTTCTCACTTGAACTAAGGCTAGGTCGAAGAGAACCTGCTCTAGCGGCGGTGTTGGAATGGCTTCCAGGCGTCTGGTCCACGCTCAACGCGTTCTTGGAGGCGCACTCGTCTAGTGACGTCACTGTCGGACCCCGTTTGTTCCTCGCTTGCCCAATGGACTTGGAAGCTAGTCAGGTATTTTTGCTTACTACTATTTCACTGTAATGCTTACTCTTCTATATTCGTATGTTCTTCGTCTTAGTCTCTGAAGTGTATAACATTTAACATTGCAGTATTGCGGCTATAAATATCATTTTGACTATTTCTCGTTTATTGTGATAGCTAATTGTAAATAACATGACAAATGTATCCTTAGTTATTATTATGTACTTAATTATTATTATGATAATACAGTGTATAGTAAGTATACGTTGTATAATTTTTATTTTGTTCGATAGATATTTATTACATTATAGAACTAAAAACATCAATCTTGTTCAACAGGCATGGTTCGCAGACGTATGGAATTACAGCATAGTGCCGTACGCGTCGGAGGCGGTGAGGGAGGGCGTCGCGCTGTATGGGCGCAGGCGTCACGCCGCCGTCGACCCTTTGCAGCACGTCAAATCCACGTACCCGTGGAGAGAACCTAATCATTCACATGTAAGTATAGTAGTACGAATAATTGTAGGTATTAGTCAATTTTCTTGTCGCAGGATAAAAAAGACTCCAGAGAGACTGATCTATTAAGGCAGATGATAGAAAAAGAATATCAAAGACTTATAATAAAATAATAACAAACCAGTTTTGGTTAAATGCTCCAATGTCTTATGCATTTAATAACCTTAAACATACTCCCACTCCATCGAGACATACTTTCATGAAATATTTTTTTATATTTATTCCAGACTCTTCGACCAATAACGGTGGAAGATGCTGGCATGGAGGAAGCAAATCAAGATGCAACCGCAAATAATAATCAAGATCCATTAGTAAGTACTAATACTTTTTTATTTATATTCGTAAAATATTAGTATCAGAATTTTTTCGTTTTGTATTCGTAAAATACTACCTTTTACTAAAACTTTTTATTGAATATAGGTGTCTCGTTGTATCAAAACGTTAGTAGTACTTGGTCGTAGTTGTCATTTCACTTTTAATAATATCGTTGCAAGATTATTTTTATTTGTTTGGGTAAATATTTTTTAGTTTGATTTTCTGCTATAATAAAATTTATAATTTGTTACAGTTAAACATGTTAATGCGGCTTCAAGAAGCAGCCAACTACAGCGGCAACCAAAGTCAAGATTCAGACAACGCGAGTATGGATTCGAATCTCACACACGACAGCTCTATGGGCAACGAGCTTTAAGCTTTAAAGCAATATACAAAAAGCACGTTATATAACTTGACCTAAGATGGCACCAGTTATTTATGACAATTGTCACGAAGACAATCATTATAGTTTAAAAAAGTATTAAAACATGCTTTTAGTGAATTTAAATGACAAGTCAAAATGTATGATATGAACTCAAACCCGAAGGAGTTACTATAGTAATACTAAAGAGACCGTCACCCACTATTCACTTTATAAACCCATCTCAATATGAAATAGGTACATGTTACAAACAATTAGATTCAAGTTAATAATATAGTATTAACACCGGACTACACATGCATTTTAAAAATGTTAGATACAAAAATATTAGAAGTATAGTAAAATAGTCTTCCTCGAATTTTATGACGTTGTTAGTAAAATGAAACTATAAAAGCGTGTTAAAAATGACAATTAACTAATATGGCGGATATTTTCCGTGGATTAACTGCCGCCATCTTGGTTCAACTTATTGAACTGTGATGTTAACAATAAAGAAACATTGGACTAAACGTTTACTGGCTATGAATCGTAGAATTTTGTACTCAACAATACTTCGGATTTTAAACAATTAAAGGCAATAGAATCTTTATGCAAATATGACGTTTAGATTTAGTTAAAGAATAATAATATATTAATTAGACATTTAATAGTGACTTCCTAACATTTGTGATCAATAAATTCTTAAAGAAATCCAATGTTTTCATCTACGATTCATATTTTACTGACAATTCACTTCTGAATCCAGTACCTACTGGATAAAATATTTGTGACACGTATACAATATATTATACTTTGTTCCTTTGTTTTTCACAAAATATAGCGATTAGTGCTTTATATTTTATTTAACTTCTTAATGTATGGTGTAAAAAATTTCGGATTAAAGTAAGTGCATTTACTTGTTAAATATATTATACAAAGCCAAAAATTTGCCATGTGTATATTATTATTTATTTATCAATCTAGAAGCTTTAGTTAACTTCTTTTAGGTGCTTTGTCCTGTAAATTGGTATATAAAAAATTTCTTTTGTTTCTTTGTTGGGAAAGGATTTGCTCTGCATATTTGTGGCTAACAGCAAATATCGTAAGCGAGAGTACCAGCCTTTCTTCTTTTGTAATATTTAATGTGAAATTTTTAACAAAAGTTTAAAAATTTAAAACGATTGATTACTCGAAAACACTTCTAGTGCCTGGAGCTAGGTATTCCGATTTTATGAAGTATTCTGACACAGTGTAGAACTGTTGATGTTTATATGAAGCATTGTGGCTTTTACTATTGTTATATTTTTTCAAAGATAGGATATGAACACATTTGTATTACTATGATATTGTAATTATATATTACTATGAAAGTGTAATTTTTATACCATTTTCATATAAAACTCATGTACCTAATAAAAATAAACTGTAAATAAAAAAATGTTTAATATAATTTTTTTCTATGTGACTAAACTAACCATTATGCCATAATTATACAGCATTAATTTTGTATAGAAATATGTAATGGCATGTTGCAGTGTTTGGTATGGATTTATCTGTGTGCATACTGAAACGTGATATCTACAATCTAATGCTTTACAGAAATTGTGAAATAAACATTGATTACATTAAGTACTTTTATACTTCTAACCTACCTTCTACCTTTTGGACATCATATTTTTCAAAAGCGTTTATATACATACATACAGGTTTTTAATTAAAATGCAATGTTCGGGTCAAATCTTGGAACTGAATTATAAAGCTGAATGGTATGATACGAAACTAGCAGCTGTAATTGGAGTGAAATGTGCCGAGTTGAAAAATTACTTATTTAATTACTATCCTACTCTACCTACTTTTGGCAATAACTTTAAAATTAACCCACTTGCCACGGTAGGGCGCCACCACAATTCGGACACTTTTGAATTCACCGATTGTACTCCTCAACTCTAACTTATGCTCTACTCCATATTTTCAACTGACTTCCAAAGGAAGAGGTTATCAATTCGTCTGTATGTTTTTTTTTATGTTTGTTAGCTCAGAACTTTTCAAATTATAATTGCTTACTATATGAGTATCGATAAGTACTTAAGTCATCCCTTCAAAATATATTTATCGACAATAATTAAAAACTACAAGATACACTATCACTAACATAAGAACTACCTGGTAAGTGGTACCCGTAATACAACTCTCGTGGCTTACCACGGTACTAAATGGCGCTTTGTGTGTAATAAGGTCCCATACCATAATATTTATATCTATTGTTTATTATAATACTAAAAAATACTGCAATTATTTGGCAATTTGTGGATTAACAAACTCTATTAGACCAAATAAAAATAGAGCAAAGGCACTTTCATTTCTTTGTATTAGGTAAGGTTTCTGAACTTATATAATATTTCGCCATCTGTGATAATATATAGGTAAGGTATAATTAATTATTATACAGGTAATACAATAAAAGAAAACTTCAGCAAATGAAAGAGAACTTTATTTTATCCTGTGTACAGTATTGCTTCCATTTTAAACTATACCAGAGACTGTCATGAAAACTGAGTAATTTGGACGGAACTTGATGTGTTCTCATAAAGAACAATAGGACTAGATTATTTTTTGACTGCATATTTTTGAGGAACCATGTTGAAATTTGTTTCAGATAAGGCACAACCATTAGCAAATTAAATCGTATGAATTGAGTATACTACAATAGAAAAAATGCTTTTTTACTAATTGCTACATGTAATAATGGAACAATGTCTAATTAGTAATAAAAGATTACTTTATACTAACATATTTATCATACTACAGAGTATCTAGGCATTGTCATTATTTTAATCAACAAATTATGTATATTCCTTTTTTAAATTAGTGATAAATATAATCTGTAGAAACATTTTTGCATAGACTAAAAGTTCATTCCAAAACTATCTATATAAATAAAGTACCTAATTAGCAATTATATAATTAAACCTTAAGTAGGGCTGCTATGTCCAGAGTAAATAAATAAAATGAATTAATTTTTGTGAGTCACAATTACTTATAACATTAAATAATGTAGGTAGGTAATTAAAAAGATATATTTTTATTCAGTAAAATTGAAATTTGGTTCTTTTCAATCAAAAACCAATAATTCTAGACTAAGAATAATGTCAAGCAGCCCTACAGTAGACCAGTTTTATAGTGGTAAACAAATGCTGTGATGTTTTATATTATTTTAACCTATGCATTTCACTTTATCTTGCAATCAGCAAAGTATAAGTTTGATGACAATTACATTGAAAATTAGAATATCACTGGATAAGAATTTTAAGCTGCTAACTCCCATTAATACTACTTGTCAGTAACATGATTTTAAAGTTACATAAAATTATATTTATTAAACAAAAACAATTGCAATATCTAACTTCCAGTTTAGATATTGCAGTTGTTTAATAAATATATGATACATATTGTATAGGTACCTATTATAACATAATATTTTTATTTTTTTTACCTATAATAACATAATATTTTCATTTGATATCAAATGGTGAGTTTAACAAAAAATGTAGTTAGCAGCTTAGACTTAACCGAAGAAATGCAAGTTACATTCTGGAACTGTTACCTTTAAATGATTATTTTCTATCAAATATAATAGTTTGTTTCTTAAATATAAGTAGAATTTTAAAAAATTTGTACTCAAACATTTTTCAAATACAATAAACATTAAAATGTAATAGTGTAGTATTTAGTATACCTAAAAACCATTTGTAGGGTTATTGATCACACTAGTCTAGATTTATTTTTGACCTAGAGTATTTAAACTTGCAGTTATAATTGATACAAAAATGCAGCTAAATGCCACAGTTTAAAATTTGTTTTATTAAACATAAAATTTAATATAATTTTAAATTTACTATGATGTAAGCAGGTTTTGCTCAGATTATAAATATTGTAGCAACATTTTTTATTGCTTAGTTTGAAAAAATAACTTTAAATTAAAAAAGTACTTAGTACTTGAATAAAATAAATACATAAAATGTAGAAGTTAACGATGAATACCATCATTGTAAGTACAATAACAGAATTTTTCATAATAATATAAATTGAATGTCACAAAATTACATGATTAAAAAAAGTCATTTTACCATTTAATCGCTATGAATATCAAGACTGAGATTAGAAAGGGAGGGTATAGGTGAATCGGAGAAATCACCAGAATCTTCACTGACATTTTTGCTTTGATAATGATCTCCATTAGAATTTTTATTTGATTTATTACTTGTTGACAATTTATGTTGCTGAGAACTGACACTATACTTATAACTACTTCTTTCACTAATTAAATCTGCAACATCTGACAGCGACACAGAACTTTGTGAACTAGGAGAGTTTTGTTTATGGTATTCATTTGATGAATTATTTGATTTATTAATATTAAGATCTTCATGTATTGATCTTGGACTTGGAGTTAATTTTTCCAAATTTTCTTTCTTAGCTGACACTGGAGGTGATGTAAAATCATAGCTATAATCTGTTCCTTCAGCATCTAACTTAACAGAATCAGTTTTAGAATTTTTAATGCTTGCTTTTGAAGAAGGGTTTTGATGACTACTTCCGGATTTATTTTTTTCTGAGTTACTATTTGAAGTTTGAGCTATTGATAATGATTCAAGTTTTGAATTAGATATTGAATTCTGAGGGGAAGCTGGTTTGGAATCAACCTTGTCTTCTTTTATTGGCAAACCGGTTGTATTTAGAAGGACTGCATCCATGGTATTAAATGGCTTCAACTCTACATATGAAGTAGAATCAGTACTACTATTATTAAACATCTTTAAATCATGGGTATAGTTGTCAGTGAGATTGCTTTTATTGTTATAATTTACATTTTGAGACTCCAATTGTTTATTTGACTGCATGTGTAAAATATTTTGATTGATATTTGACTTAGTGCGCTTGTTTATAATATATTCTGAACTATTTCTGCCTTTCATAGACCCACTACTGGATGTATCTGTATCAGAATTATCTAAGGTTAGCCTTAGGTCTAATTTATTTTTCTCATCTGATGAATTATCAGACTGTGAGTGACTTGTGGTGGAGCTTGAATCTTCATTTACAATATATGTTGTGTTTTGATCGTCGGAATAGTAATTTTTACCTCGAACTTGCCTCTTTACACTATTATTTTTCTCATTTTGAATGTGTATACTTCTCTGGTTTGATTTTATAACATTTTTTATCAGAGTTAGTAGCAAAGGCTCCTTTTCTTCATCATTTTTTAGATTTAATTTATCAGCAATCATATTTTCGCCATCATATGTGTATTCTCTACCTTGTCTTGTTTCAGTTTTGTAAACAAATAAAGTATTTTTCAGATTACAAAAGTTTAGGAACTCGTGAACAATGGAAATACATAATTTACCTTCTGGTAATAGTAATATTTTGTCCAAAGTTTCATTTTGTTTTAAATTTTCACTATCATCTTCAAAAGCTAAAAAAATATTAGCCCTCAATAATGCTCGGATTTTTGCAAGAGATCCATTCTTTTCTAATGCTTCGACAACCAAATCTGTAAGCTCTGTATCTTCAGATTGTGCCATATCAAAATTATGTACTATTAAACACACTTGCGTTTAAAGTTTTCCACATAAATAAAATCACAAACAAACTCAAACAACATGTGTGGTTTGACCAGGGCTGCCAGTAGAACAAACTCATTTTATACCGCTCGGTCACTAAAATTATACAGAATCTAATCTTATTATACAAAGCGACTAAATTGTTAAAAAAGTCTGTAAAAAATACAAGTATTTATTTTTAGTCACTTTGACTAAAAAAAGTTTTTTTTATTGTAAAAATTTTAAGTGATGAATCTAGCCTCAAAGAAAAAAATTATAACATGGCGCTGGATTTAAAAGTCACTTTCACGCTTACTTGTAATGCTAACTAATATTACCCGGTAAGCTAATTTCGATTGGAGTAATTTTGAATTTTGAAAGAGCGACAAGGGCCTTTACGATTAAGAAACGACCATCTACGATTAAGAAACGTTCGATCTCTCTATATCTCAAATAATCGGTATTTTAACGCACAAAATTTACTTCATGTTTGAACGTTTATTTTTGTATCCAATTATACGAGGCAATCTGCTATACAAACTGGATACATAAGATAACCATATTATACACTTTTTGTATCCAATTATACAATCTGGCAGCCCTGGGTTTGACGTTTGACATTATATTTTGTCATACTCTGGCAACAATTTATATCACTTATCACTACAGATAATACAAAGGCTTATCATTCGTAATAAATATTATAGTTTAAAAATATGTGTATTTCGTACATTCTATCAAAGATTTCAAAAATATTTTTAAAATATTAAACAAAAGATTAATTTCAATTTTAATTTTATTTTTATATATTTCAAATTAACTCACTAATATGATGTAGATCGTTATCCAAAAATAAAGAAGTAAATACTAATGAAATAATTGTGAAATAGATATTTCGATAATTGATTAAATAAAATTATAATCCATTAAAGCCATCACGTTATAACAAATATATTTTTTTTCATAATGATATTTTTAAAAATATTTGTGATGATGATATAGAATCAAGAAGTCAAAAATTAGATAAAATACTTGTAACTAATTAATGTGATAATATTATTTATGATTGTGCCCTATATTTTATGATAAATTCATTTATCATTGTGAATCATATTTTTAATGCAAAAAAACTAAGCAAGCATGGAAGCGTATTGCAATAAATTTCATGACTTTAATTTTAAAGGTGGAACTAGAAGTCATACGGGCATTCGTATACCTATACTGTTATACTTTTATACATTATGAACGTGCTCGATTACAGGGGGTGAAGGTTTGCGCCGGGAAAATGTAGGAAATTCAGTCAGTCGGGTCGAGCACGCGCGGAAGGTTGTCGCAGCCGTCGTATTTACGTTTAACGGCATAATGCAACTTTAAGGTCATTTTTTCAATGAAATCTTGAAGTGAACAGTTAAAATATATTTGTTTTGAATTTACAAACATTATTTTTGATATTTTAACTGATAATCGTTAAAATATAAGTGGTAAATTCTAGTGGCGGGAAACTGTTTGATATCTCGCTTGACGTGTTGTGTCCTATGTGTACATAGAGAAGAGCCGTCTGCCCTAGAGGGCGGCCGACATGCTGGATTCGTCGTGAATCGATATTTTTGGAACGTTGTAGAGCAGAAACCATGAGCTTTTCAGCTTAATAAAGGTAGGCACAGTGTTAAATGTAATATATTTAGCCAAGGACGTTGTAACGCACCAGTATCTCAGTAATTTTAGCGCATGACATGCCCACGTTGGGCGCCAATAATACGAATAATTACGCAGCCAACCCTATAAAAGTTTGTCTATTGTTATTATAATATTTTTTTATTCTTAGTAATAATTAATTAGAAATTTTATTTTAATCTAACTTATTGAGTATTTATTTTTTTATTGAAGTATGACGAAGATATCGTGTATTTAAGAGAACAAATCACATAGTATGTTTCTTAAATCTTTTGATTTTATTAATAAATCATTCTATAAATTTTGGGTTTTGAGTTTGCCTCTATGCAAATTATGAAAATTGTTTATTGAAGCATTACATACTTCTTAAAATATTAATAGTCTACGTCATTTTATTGTCGATAAAAACGTATTTAAATAAAATATTTAATAATGTGCTTTGCAAGTATTTACATCGTAATATAAAACATATACTGTGAACTTTTTATTACATAGAGTCGGTATTTATATGAAAAAAACGAATAAGTGTTTTGCCGTCGGTAAGTGTGTACTGTGTATGGTTCAATTTGTTACTAAAATATACGTTTAAAAATCCTTTTTTATAGGTTTAATATATTAGTGTTCAGATTATCTCAGAAGAATGTTCAGATATTACTTGTAATAAAAAGTAGAATAGTTGTATTTTTACGAGGGAATAAAGTAGGCGGCCTCGGGAAACTTAAAGAAACGGGAACACCGGTTGGTTTTACAAAGCCTCTAAGAAGAATAAACAATAAACGAGTGTAAGAACTAAAAATCTCGGTACTCGCTTAACGATATAGGCCCTTAACTTACACATAATATAATATCTAAAAAATATTTTTTTAATTATTCTTAAGTAGTTTTTTATAGTTATTATAAAATTTACCTACCTATTACTATGTTATATCGGTACTTATAAATCAATACATATTATCTTATTTATTGATATTCTTTAAGAAACAATTTTTACGACCAAAACTTTAATATTCTGCAAAAGATCCACTAGCTAGTAGGTAAGTACTTATTTAAAAAATAGGAACTGTCATTATTGAGTAGAAGAGCTTTTATAGCCATTGAGATGTTTTATATAGCGCAAATATTTTGATTTTTTTTTAAATTATTCAATTCAATTCTTATGTTCAATGGATTTTTTATACGAATATTAAAATATTCAAATAAATTTTAAAATTTATATTGACATGAATTGTCTACCCCGAGTGTGGGTTTAGTCTACGAACTTCACCGTGTATGTTTAAAGCTCACCGTTAGATTTTGATTAAAATATAATGATATGAATACAAGAGAATACTTTATTGTCGCATTTTCATTTCAAAGTATAAAATATGTATGTGCTTACATTCGAATTGAAAAGCTACGTATTCTGCTAATTGATATTTTAATCACCCAAAGCTGGGTATGGGTAACCCTTTAATACGATCAACGCATAGTCCACCACGTTGGCTCAAGAGAGGCGGGTTGGCGGAATTCACGTCTTTCAAAAACTTGCTGGATTCTCTCGGACATCCATGTTTTCAGAAATGCGACATCCGGGATTTGAATTTGCTTCACTCGGAATGTCAAGCAAGCGCTTTATCAATAGGCTACCAAAGTTTGATGGTAGAATTACTAATTATTTAATTCATTTATAAACTTAAATAAAATAAAATATAATATAAATAAAATATAACTATTTATTCATCAGTTGACGAACATACTATTTTGTTTTATATACTTATATATTATTTATAAGTATTCACGCTTAATCATTTTCGGCATAGCCAGATATAATTGAGACCTCTTAAAGAGCTTGTACAGCAGACAGTGGAGATTTGAAAATTTAAACCTTTGCCAGTTAGCCTTTGCCTTACACTTATGCCAGTTGTGACTTTATTACCACAGTTAAATAACAAAAGTATTTTTTTGTCTATTTTATATACTAGCACTTCCCGCGGCTTCGCCCGCTTTCTAAAGATGAAAACGAAATTCTGAGAATACAAATGGTAGTATAGATTTCTCAGGAATGAGATTTTTTTAAATGTATCCTATATGTTGACCCGAATAATCAGCTATTATCGTACCAAAAATCATCAAAATGTCCAGTTGTTTTCTCGTGATGCGGTCACAGACATACGGATATACAGACAACAATTCTTAAAACTATAAATTCGACCTCTGTAAAGTTAATAATGACTATTTCAATTACATTTTCCAAATTTTTTTATAGGTATGCATAGATCATAGATGTGTTGTATAAATAGATTATACTTTAAATATATTTATTATTAATATGTGAAGTATTTCTATTGTTCGTCATTGCGTAATAACTGACAATGTCGTAAAAAAGGTGTAACATGACAAAATACGCCTGCTGAGTTCAGTTCGTGCTCACATGGAGTTAACCGGGATTATACCTTGCATTCCAGACCGTAACTGTAGCTTTTGTCATATCAACAAAAGTAATGTTTGCACGTACGAAGGAAATCTTAATAAAATCCCAGCTAATCCAAAGTTATATTAAACTTATAGAAGGGATTGGAAAGAGAAAATATCGAAATAGTTTTCTTCGGCTATCTAAGCCGACGTAAACAAAGACACATATTATTCTTTTAGTTTCGTATTGTAGAGTATGAAATTACTTTAAGAATTTGTGAAAAACATGATAAAAATAATCTAGTATGCTTTTTGTCTGGATAGTTGTTAGTTTATTGAAAGTTGAGTTTAGAATTTAGTTAATCAAGTTATTTATGATCAGAATGTGTTATTATATTGACTTCTAACTAAAGAACATTGTGAATGATTTAGAGTTTTGGATGAATAGTATTTCAATTTGGCGCATACGTCTACAGTCTATAGTCTATATACCTACTTATAGTCTGTCTGTCCTCTATGTCCTCTAGTGAGACAACAAATTTGGGTCATAGCTTCTGGTTTTATAAAAATGGCAGTCAAACTTATACGACACTTGTTTACTGATATTAATGTAAAAATGAGGTTATTAATAGCTATCTCGCTTCGCTCGGGTTCGTCCCTAGAAAGCTAGGTTTTAAGTAAATAGAGTATATTCTATATAAATAGAGTATATTCTCCCTTCTAGTAATTATTTCTGGTATAAAAAAAATCTTATGGATAATTTTATTATAGGTACACGCACGTATATAGCATACAATACAAAGGAAGAAACTTATTGATTGTAACAAAATATTATATAAAAATTGGTATGTTTTGTTATTTCATAACTTACTTGATGTATTATATATATTTCATAGAGCTTTCTATTGAGATATTTATATATACTTAAATAAATATATTGTGCTCTTCTAATAAAATACCAAGAGAATGGGTTTTCCTTATTTCTGAAATTCCATACATCACTTATTCGTAAAAAAAGGCATATTAAAATTGGTCAAGAGCGAGTTTCAAGGTTTGATATATAAAGCTCTCCAAGCCTTTAGTACTTTTTCGATATTTTTTGCCTAGTAATTTCAGAGGGAAATATTTCAGCGATGCTTGTGGCCTTACATTACACATACTTCATGGTTACCATTTCACTGTTGATAAATATCATTTATCTACATGATAAATCTAAATGACCCTGTGTTTTATTTGAAAATTTATAGATTTATAGTGTCGTCGCCGTTTCTCTTCTGTGCATTTTATCGTTTTATGAGGTCAGCTTTTAATAGGTTTCAACAGATTCAAACAAAGTTATCGCTATTCGTTAAGAATAGGTAAGCCACTGATGCAGTATATAGTTAAACTGAAATAGAAGATTGAAACGATGTATGTTTGTATGTATATTGTATGCAGATTTATCATATATAAATTGTAAATAAATATTACATATACCTATAACTTACAAATATTTTCTCAAATATCCAATAAATAAGTCCAATTAAAACAATAAATCAAAATCAAGTCAAAAATTAATTAATATTATCGATAAAATAATAAACCATATCTTGCTTTAACGGCTCCGAAGGATCTATGAAAAACTAATTCTACTTGATGTGGCTTTCAGTCTTCTATAATATTACATGACATTACTACGTAGGTATGTTCATCCCAGTTTAGTGTTAGAGGTAAAATACAGTAAGAATACTTTAAAATAGCATAAAATGAAAAAGAAACATCTACTTTTAAATTAAACGCAGACAGACTGAAACCGAAATAACACTATAAATAGTGATTATTTCAACGGTAGCAGTGGAATTTTTCTTACAATTAATAAGGGACCATCGCTGATTGAATAAAAAGTTTTGTACATAATTCAATAAAATTCTGAGTCGAGTTTGAGAGAAAAAATCTCCTTGACTCATCATTATTATTATCCATACATGATTTCGGTTTCATAGTTTTTAGAATTTTTGACTGTCTGTCTAAATGTAAGTTTTAATGCATCACGAGAAAACCACTAAACAGAATTTGATGAAATTTGGTAAGTTGATAGCTGATTATTCAGGCACAGACTCTAGTATTTAATAAAACCATTTAAAAATCAGTTCATAAATGAAGTTTTATATCATTTATTTCATTTCATATTACGTATCTATAACGTGAAATACAATAATGAAATTCTTAAGTCAATTAAAAAATAAGAAGACTTGTTATACTCTGAAATTTTTGAGTACTGATTTGTCGAAATATGCCTTAAATTGTTCCATTTGTGTGTTTATTTTCAATAGCAACACTTTATAGTCAATATTGATATGATCGGGTATGATTTTCCCTTCTGATTACGCTATCGTGCTAATGTAGGCTTTTACGAAAATAGATTTCGGTGGCTATGTAGTTTTCAGACTCGAATGTATTAATATTAGTAGGACATGCAATTGGCAGGTTAAAAATCAATACAAAATACGTATGTTAGCGGAATTTTTAACTAAGTATGACTTCGATATAAGATTCGTTTTCTGTAGTGCATTTTATTCTCTTGTTACTATGCTATCTCTATATCTGCGACAAGCTTAACTCATATTGGATACCCAGACTAAAATAAACATGATTATAATCTCTTTAGGGAGGTCTCAATTCTAATTGCTTTCTTGACCTAAGTTTAATTTTAAGCCGATTCAGTATGACTTAACTCGCTCTTGTTTTACCTATTTAGGCTCCGATTACCTACTCTGTAGGCAGTGGGCTAGTAACTTTTTGACCGACTTCAGAAGTGAAGTACTTACATTGTTATTTTAGTGCTCATAATCTTTTTTAAACGACTAAACTCATTTGTTTGTAAAAAAATATAATAATAATAAAAATACTTGAAAGTTGGCCTCATAAAATAAAAATAAAAAGATTTTATCTATTGTGGTGGGATACTTTTAAGTAATTTCGAAGCAATTACTGCTTTACGAAAATCCTATGGAAACTCTTTTCCGGAATAAAGAAATAAGCGTTTCAACCTCCAATCCATAAATCACGTGGAACTGTTGCTCCATTGGTGCGTGAAACAAGGAAAAACCAACAAGCGCACTTTCGCATTTATAATATTGGTATAGCCAGGATTATGTTATTTACATTCACATATTCGTTTTATTTATTGGTAGTGGTGCTTTTGGTTGTAGAATTATATAGCAATACCTTTTAGTTTACGTTTTTCAAGATGATGATGATATCTTGGCCGATTTTGGCCGACCACAGCGACTATTAGTACTGTTTTTTTTCTTCAAGATGTTTCTTGAGTATATAGTGTCGTCGCCGTTTCTCTTCTGTGCATTTTATCGTTTTATGAGGTCAGCTTTTAATAGGTTTCAACAGATTCAAACAAAGTTATCGCTATTCGTTAAGAATAGGTAAGCCACTGATGCAGTATATAGTTAAACTGAAATAGAAGATTGAAACGATGTATGTTTGTATGTATGCAGATTTATCATATATAAATTGTAAATAAATATTACATATACCTATAACTTACAAATATTTTCTCAATATCCAATAAATAAGTCCAATTAAAACAATAAATCAAAATCAAGTCAAAAATTAATTAATATTATCGATAAAATAATAAACCATATCTTGCTTTAACGGCTCCGAAGGATCTATGAAAAACTAATTCTACTTGATGTGGCTTTCAGTCTTCTATAATATTACATGACATTACTACGTAGGTATGTTCATCCCAGTTTAGTGTTAGAGGTAAAATACAGTAAAAATACTTTAATTACTATTATTTCAACGGTAGCAGTGGATTTTGTCTTACAATTAATAAGGGACCATCGCTGATTGAATAAAAAGTTTTGTACATAATTCAATAAAATTCTGAGTCGAGTTTGAGAGAAAAAATCTCCTTGACTCATCATTATTATTATCCATACATGATTTCGGTTTCATAGTTTTTAGAATTTTTGTCTGTCTGTCTAAATGTAAGTTTTAATGCATCACGAGAAAACCACTGTACAGAATTTAATGAAATTTGGTAATTTGATAGCTGATTATTCAGGCACAGACTCTAGTATTTAATAAAACCATTTAAAAATCAGTTCACAAATAGTGTTATTTGGCATAATGATATACATATTATGCATTTAAATGAAGTTTTATATCATTTCATTTCATATTACGTATCTATAACGTGAAATACATTAATTAAATTCTTAAGTCAATTAAAAAATAAGAAGACTTGTTATTCCTCTGAAATATCTGAGTAGTGGTTTGTCGAAATATGCCTTAAATTGTTCCATTTGTGTGTTTATTTTCAATAGCAACACTTTATAGTCAATATTGATATGATCGGGTATGATTTTCCCTTCTGATTACGCTATCGTGCTAATGTAGGCTTTTACGAAAATAGATTTCGGTGGCTATGTAGTTTTCAGACTCGAATGTATTAATATTAGTAGGACATGCAATTGGCAGGTTAAAAATCAATACAAAATACGTATGTTAGCGGAATTTTTAACTAAGTACGACTAGCTACACGTACCTAACGTGATTCGTTTTCTGTAGTGCGTAGTTTAAAATTGAATATTGATTCTTTTGTTACTATGCGACTCTATATCTGCGACAAGCTTAAGTCATATTGCATACCCAGACTAAAATAAACATGATTATAATCTCTTTAGGGAGGTCTCAATTCTAATTGCTTTCTTGACCTAAGTTTAATTTTAAGCCGATTCAGTATGACTTAACTCGCTCTTGTTTTACCTATTTAGGCTCCGATTACCTACTCTGTAGGCAGTGGGCTAGTAACTTTTTGACCGACTTCAGAAGTGAAGTACTTACATTGTTATTTTAGTGCTCATAATCTTTTTTAAACGACTAAACTCATTTGTTTGTAAAAAAATATAATAATAACAAAAATACATGAAAGTTGGCCTCATAAAATAAAAATAAAAAGATTTTATGTATTATGGTGGGATACTTTTAAGTAATTTCGAAGCAATTACTGATTTACGAAAATCCTATGGAAACTCTTTTCCGGAATAAAGAAATAAGCGTTTCAACCTCCAATCCATAAATCACGTGGAACTGTTGCTCCATTGGTGCGTGAAACAAGGAAAAACCAACAAGCGCACTTTCGCATTTATAATATTGGTATAGCCAGGATTATGTTATTTACATTCACATATTCGTTTTATTTATTGGTAGTGGTGCTTTTGGTTGTAGAATTATATAGCAATACCTTTTACTTTACCTTTTTCTAGATGATGATGATATCTTGGCCGATTTTGGCCGACCACAGCAACTATTAAAGAGCTTTTCTTCAAGATGTTTCTTGAGTATAGTACATTTTGGGCTTTCATTTTTATACTAAAATCATTCCAAGTACATCCCTGACAAAACAATAAAGGATCATGTAAATCGGTCCAGCCGTTTTTGAGGTCATGCATCATGGCATACTAGTCGTATTTACATTTGTGAATACGACTAGTATTCCAAAATTCGTCTAAATTTCTCCAACAGATTCAGCTTGACGGACAAACAAACTGAGAGACATACCATTTTTCAATTGCTCAGTTTTTTTCTTTACATGTTTTTTTCAGTACTCTCTATTAGTTTTCTAAACAGTTAGTTCGTAGAGGCAGTGGGCGGTCCGGCGGTCCAGGGTTTCCCAGCAATAGGGGCGTTATTCTTGGAGACAATCAATACCACCGTCTGCATATTTAAATCTGTTAAAGGTGAACTACTTTACGCTTGACACAGCACTTGGTAGTTTCAAGAAAATTGACTTTGTTTATGAAATACCTTATATCTTCGACAAATTGGTTAATTCTATTGATAAAAAAATCTACAGCTTTGTAGCTTTATCTTTTAATAGATTTTTTAATAAGTGCTCATATATAAACAATTTTTTATATATTTTATACAGGCATTAGACACACATAAAGATCAAATATGCATAAAAATGCACCTTAGTATCGAGTATTAAAAATGGAATCTTTCATCATTTAACCGAGACGTAGTTTACTTTAAAACGTGTGAGCTAAAAATGATTTTATTTGCGTAAAAAATTTGAATGGCGTGGGGTTATATTAAGCTATCAAGAAGTTAACTTAATGTCCTATTTATGCAGGAATTAGGATACATGGAATAAGTTTTACCTATAGGGTATGATATGATTTTCTTATAGCTTTTGCTTGTGGTTCCGCTTGTTCAGCTTCTTTTGTGTTGTTGTAATATGATTTTAGATAACCAGGTGCAGGGATTTTTTAAGTAAAAAAAAGGAAAGGGAAGTAATTAGCTTTATGAGGTTTTCAATGGTGACATTTTATCTAATTTATATAACTATTCTTTGAGACAATTCTTTGGTTCTAAATATAGTAGCAACATAGCAAGTCAGCGTTATTTATTTAACTATACCCCTTGAAATTTGATACAATATAGTAGAAGATAGAGGACGTGTAAACAAATATCACAAGGCCCTGCTTAATGATGAAAGAGCGAGCTAGCAGAAATAAATATGCAGCTCAGTCGCGGCTGACTGGCTTCAAACACTATTCATCTGAGACGTGCCTCGCCAAGTCACGTGATCTGAAAAATGTTACGGTCTTTCTCCTTGCGTAGGGAATACTGAGATACACGAGCTTGTATAGTGTGGGAATTGAAAAATTCAGTACCTTTGCTTGTTTTCTTGGTGAACATGGTTGACTAAGTGGTGCCCTTATAAATGAAAGTTACGAAAGCGAGTAATTTATCACTGGATTACTGGCAAGCCAAAAGGGGTGATGTTTTTGATCTCTATGTATGTATTCTCTGTAGAAATATAAACACTATCTATATTCTCTTATTATTTCTGAATAAGATAGCTAATTTTTAGGAACTACGATTGTTCACGTTTAATATTTATGGATATTAGTTATCGACTTGAGAGGCAATTTTTTTGTCGAGCATCGAATACGATGTTTTTAATATAATACAAATATATAATTTATAGGCAGTGGTAGCCCAGCGGTAACGCGTTGCTTGTGTAACCGAGTGATGCGGGTTCAAATCCGGGTCTCGCACCTCTGATATTTTCATGTGCGTATCATTTCTATCATGATTACCACTCGTCTTACGGTGAAGGAAAACATCATGAGGAAACCTGCATGTCTAAGAAAACCTAGCAAGTTTTCGTAAGACATGTGAAGTCCGCCAACACGCACTGTCCCAGCGCGGTGGACTATGGCCTGATCCCCCTCGTACTGAGGGAGGCCCGTGCCCAGTAGTGGGACGTCAAAAAAGGGCTGATGATGATGATATAATTTATTAAAAACTTCAACTGTCGAATTACCCGATAAAAAGCTATCGCGTTTTAGTTTTGTTATTTCAATTCATATTTTTTATATATTTCATACGGATTGTTTATAAAATGTGGAAAGTAAAATCTATCCTATGTTTTCATAACGGTCCGTGTCGAATGTCGATACTTCACTGCACAGTGCACAACCAATAAAGCAAAATAACCGATATAGCTTGTTGACGGCGCCCAGTGTCGACTGTCACCTAACAAAACTAAAGTTATGAATGTTCTGTAACGCCTGTCGATAGCTAACTGAAACTTGTTGGCTTAAATGAAAATTCTGTTATCGTAGGAAAAGGGAAATTCAATTTATAGCTATAAAGGCTAAGACTGATTATTAAAAATAATGAAGAGATAATGTGATTGCTTATGATATTTGCACATATGTTTATTTGAAATTAATATTCATTAGAGGTGGAATCTCGTCAGAGCGATGATCAAACATTTTTAATATAAACTTACAAAGTAGGAAGAAGTTTTGTCGATCCTATGGCTTATAGGATGTTGCCCCCAACTTTCTTGGAATATGTTTGATTAAGTATTGTGAATCTTTCTTGGAAGTTTCTCATAATTAGTCAAAGTTTCAAACGAGTATATGAACAAAATAAGGTATCCTCAATTAATCGAACTTAAACGAGCTTTCAAAGTTTTGCGATGTTTTATAAGCAGCGAGCAAGTTCATTAGTGAAATTCAATGTTTAATTGAAATGTCACGAGACTTCAAATTTATTCACGATAGGTAAGAACTATGAGTTTACTGAACCAGCGAACGAACCGAGTAAAGCAAGATGTTTAAATAAAATTCAATTTTGTCAAGTTGATTTCTATTTAACATTTTAAGTGTTTAGCTTTAAAATAC
Source organism: Boloria euphrosyne (assembly GCA_951802675.2). NCBI lineage: Eukaryota > Metazoa > Arthropoda > Insecta > Lepidoptera > Nymphalidae > Boloria > Boloria euphrosyne. The sequence goes on from OX637871.1 coordinate 10,004,300, forward strand.
ATTTAAATTATTTAAACATTTAAAATGGAATCGAAATAATGTATTAATCAGTTTCAGAATTCTCTGATAAAATACCTCGCTTATTTGTTTTTATTTTCATTAATCACAATTTTTGAAAGAAATTTTGGAAGGATAAAGTAATTATTTTTTTTATAAAGGTAAAATTGGTAGGTATTCAGTCCTTTTGACGTCCCACCGCTGGGCGTGATGCCGTGAACTTTCCTTCAATGTAAGGTACACCAAGCTCGCTGAATAAGGGTGGACTCCGTAATGCAGGTGCTGTTATACATTTTTTTTATAGTTTTAACAAAAAAAAACATATTATTAAAGAGCTTTACCTTAAATCAGAAAAATATATATAACATGACCTTCGTCTTTAAATCTTTATAATGCTCGTGATAATATTTTTAACAGTGCTGATCTCACACTCATACATATTTTACAGTCTTCACATTAATTGCTTCAGAAAATAAAAAATATAACAGATAATTATTACACAATATATTATTACTTTGGGGTTTTATCTCGGTAACGATGTTAGGTAACCTGATATAACTTTTGAAACATTTTAATTAAATTTCGGACAATTTAAAAGGGTCTTGGCGTTCTGACCTATTCACGGTTGGCAGCTCTGATGCAAAGAGGGTAGCTTGAGCCGTGGGTCCCTGGGCGTTAAATTCCAATTATCATGTTTACTGCGCTGCGTTGCTCCCTCAAGCGAAGGACCTGTTTTAATATCTCAGGATTCGTGGTAATTGACTCACAATTAAAAAAGCTTTTCTTTTATAAGTGTTATTTCATTGCTAAATATATGTTATAATAAAAAAATAATTGAGAATTTTGTTAAATGTTTTTTTGTTAATTAAACTAAAATAAAATACTTTTTGATTATTTTACTTCATACAAATGCTATTTACATAATTTTAGGTAAGTTTTATCTATATGACGCAAATGTGAAGTAGCTACCCTCAAAAAGTGTAAAAACTTATCTATATATTTGTTTTGTTTCATAGGCGCCAAGTGTGCTTATATAGTCTCACCAGCAAATGGCGCAATAATTCACATTCTTTCTGACCGCCGCTTTGTCCGCAACAAACAAATCCTACCCTTTCTTCTTACATTTTACGAGTTGAGTTATCGTTGGGCTTGTTCCCTTCATGTTTATGTTAGGATTCTTATATCGCTCGGGTGTGAATCTTTAGATTAAATAACCTTTTCATGGATATGGGCCTAGTGATGTAAGTAAAAAATGTTTTTGTGTTACTTAGTAACTTAGTTATTATTAAGTCATTTAGATTACAACTCTGAGTCGTAAAATAGTTATTTTATGTTGCATATAAAAGCGAAGATTAATTTGTTTACACCTACATCTAGTGATACACCTACGGTCGTGGGAAATTGTTCGGTTGGTAGAAACGAGTAAAAATAAAAGAACAGTCTGCGAGTCATCTACACTTAAAGCATCATTACTGTTTGAACTAAGAAAATACTTGTTATATCTTGTTCTAGTTCTTACTCTTGAAACAGCGTAGAATTTCTACAAAAGTAGAATTTTCTTCAGTAGCAAAAAAGTAAAATACGTTGTACAAGGAAACTAAACGAAATCTTTCTCCTAAACGTAATACAGAAAAAACATTGTAATTCGTTTCTAAAATAATGAGATCATGTAGATCTGAAAGAACCAATATCAAATGTCTGGGCTTCTTTTCTATTATAAGTATTATGATTAACTATGCTCACGTGCTTTTAGTGTTCACATACAATATTATTCTTCTTCGATCGCGAAGTTAAAAGAAGTCGTTAAGTTTTCCGCATTTATCTAATTTTCTGCGCAATTTTCTTAATTTATTTTGAATGAAACCGGTAAAGTCGTTCTTAAGTATGACGTGACTAAGCCATTTTTTGGCATTTTTCGTTTCTAATAGTAGCTTATGTCGTAGATCAAGTAATACCCGTTATAGCACGATGGAATAACAAGCAAACTTACATAAACACACTTTCAAGTTTATAATAATAATTAATAAGATGTAAGTGTATATGAGTGATAAAAAAAGGTTTCTTTGAACATTGACTGCATAAGATAGCAAACTTTGTAAAATATGTACCGAATGTAGGACATAAAGGGACGAATTCATATATTTTAGAAATTACAATCCTCAGTCCTCACTCGGAAATTAGCGGAGGTTGGATCGCGTGACTAACTACTAACAAGGTAATATGTTCGTTAACAAGCGGTCGCCTTTGCGGCCCGCCGGCTTTGCGATACTGCAAAGTGATAGCCACCTAAAACTTGGACTTCTTCAATGATAAGTTGAATATTTAATCGGCAAAGCTGTCAATTCGTGAATATTGCAACTTAGAAACGAGATCTATTTTCAAGGGTCAATTTGTTAATACAAGTTTCTAGTGATTTTGAAATGTTACTTCGATTCAATGTGAGCGCTTAAAATCAATTTGATTTCTACTAAACTTCGAAAGCTAATATAACCCTTTGGAATAGTGTTATTAGCAGTTAACTCTAAATGCTGTTTGCATATGAGATTTAGAGCCTCTGTAGTGTATTGATTATTATTTGCGATTGACTTCGAAAAGGAGGACGGTCTCATTAATGTGTTTATAAATTATGCTAATGTTTGTTAACTGTCTTAATAGGATTTAAAAAAATACTTTATAGTATACTAATTAATAATTATTTCAAGGTGAGTTTGTATTTAAAGGTAGCATAATTAAAAACCAAAACAGCTGTTGGTCGAAATTACGTTGTCATCTACATTATTATGGATTGTGTACCTACATTGTTAAAATATTAAATTAATTTTGTCCTAATCATAATAGTACCAACAGGTATGGTTTAAGCCAAATGCTTGTCTTTAATAGATAGATGCAGGGTCGTAATTGGTTAAAATTATATTATAAAATAAAAGTTTGATCTGACCTACGTATAAACAGTCAGAAATGAAACGCACACTATCAAAATTAGGACACTAATGGTATTAATAAACAACTAAAGTATATTTTATAATATCTAATATGCAACCTTTTAAAATTTATGAACGGATTTTCATACCTTTCATAAAATTTCTATGGGTGCAATATACAGGTTCAATAGCGCCGTAAATATTTCCGGTACATAAAATTGCATGCAAAAGAGTCGAACACTGCCAGCTCTTTAAAATATGAGGGGAAATGCATTTGTGTAAGTTTACCATGGCATGAAAGTGGTAGGCTAATAAACGGCCAACTAAAGTTAGACAGGTACGTCAGAAAATAAAACTTTATTACACCAAAAATAAACACTTCATAGTAATTTGGAACGTAAATGATACTGGTTAGTGAAATTTAAGTGACTGATAACTTTTTTATATTTTACGACTGGCACGTATCGAAAAAGTTAAATGTTTTATAGGCTGCCAGCATTGATACTGACGTTTGATATTGATGCTTACGTTTTAGGCTTAGTTCGTAGTCACAAAAAATAGTCGTTAAGGATATTTCAGGATATTTATCAAAGCAAATATGCGAATATTTGAAATTTTAAATAAAACTATCTTTTCGGTTTTTTCCTGGATTGTGGTAAACGGGCATTTCGAACGCTTTACAGCAATCATTGCCACGGCAGCGACTCTGAAAATCTAAAAAGATATTTTTGTTGTAGATTTGAATGAAGTTTAGTAGGTACATAATATACATTTTCTATGACTAGGAGTAGCACATATGCCTGTACAATGTGCATATACTGATATACCTAATAACCAATAGACTATCTATTATACATATACGCACCCGTACAAAATATGATTTTTTCGCTGTGTTAAACTAAAATAAAACACTAGTGATAATTTTAATTTATCAACTAAGGCTACAATATGTAAATGGGTGACCGCTTAGTGAACTACAACTAAGCGTTTTCGTGTTCCAAATGACATGTGAAGCCGTCGATTTCTATGGTTATTGATTAGCAGATAGCAGTCATGAAGCCATGTCAGGGTCTCTCATGCGACATCGTACTCCTAGACAACGAAAGGATTCATTGTCATAAATAGAGAGTGGAAGAGAAACAGAGAGAGAAGAGATAGAAGAAAGATAAATATTGCATCAATACAGATAAAGAAGTCTTTTTTTTATTTTTTAAAGAATATTTACATTTATTTAGTACATATTAGTAATACTAAAATTCTTAAAATTTGAGATAAAGTTATTTAGTACTATTGCATATATTTATACTATTCATTATGTAGGACACCTCAATAAAAGTCAGCGTCATTCTTTAAAAACACCTAATATTATTAACAAGATTTATTTCTTCTAGTTTTATTTCTTTAATAATAATTGATTAAAACATCCAACCATTTCAACTCCTCGCCGATCAATCCCCATCTTTCATTCTTTTTATAGTAAGTAATTTGAATATTCTTTATTTTTCTAACAATTTTCATAATTTTAACTACAAGACCAGAGAACAGATTTACAAATACAAATTTAAAACTATTTTATTTTACACTAAAATAGCGAAACCTTACAGTTAATTATATCGAAATATTCCGCTCAAGTAATTCTCTACGGTAAATTCGAGATGTTTAGAGAAGATAATTAAAGTCGTCATTATAATAACAAGTCCTCTACTTGTATGATTGTGTGTTTTAATATTAATTCCGAAATTAATATATTGATTGATGATGATGATGACGATTTTAACGTATATCAGTTATGCGTGTTACATTAACAAGTTATAATTTATAAGCGTTTGTCGACTGTTAAAAGGAAAAGTACCTACTTAATTAGTAGTGGTTTTTTGTTTATGTGTTTAGTTATATTATAATATATTCACTATTCTTTTACGAGTATATTATAAATACTTTTTAAAGCTTATTTTTAAAGTTATAGCCATTAAAATAAAAATGCATACTTGTCATGAAAAAACTATCCCATTTTATTTACATTGACACACATAATATAATAGTACTAGCTTCAAAAGATAACATATTTTGTTGCTGTTGTTATTCTATTATTAATGGTAAAATGCTATGTGACCTAATATTTTCATCAATATAGTAAGTACAAATGTTTTCATAACATCCGGCATATTGAAGAGGATCTGTTAAATTTAGATTTTTTTATTATAAATATAATTTAATAAATGAAGTAATAATATCATTGTTACACTACGAAATGAATTTAAAATATATAAAAGGCTCGTTGATCTTCTTTATCAAAGGGATTGTACTTAGCAAATAAGCCAAAAACTCCCCTAAAAGGAGATCAATAATAATATAATATAATTATTATCTTTTTAAGTATAATAAGCATAACAATTGTGAAATATATTTTCGTCATGTACTCTACGATACTTAACTGACGTATTTGGCCCATATTATAAAGTCATGTGATCGTAATTTCTAAGATCTTAACAGTTCTTAAAATCCAAGCTTATAGTTTGCTTAGTTTAGTTTTGAATGTTCTATTCTGTTACTTTTGCTTAAACAATAAACTCATTTATTATGCCAAAAATCCGAGTCAGATATTCTGAATACAATTTCAACGTTACACAGGCTTAACACTCAGATGATCGGATTTGTGTTCGCTGTTAAATCTATTTGGTTTTCATTCAAAATGTACATACTTTTATTTTTATTTCAGTAAGTTTAGATATTATAAAAGACATTTTATTAATTATATATTTTTTTGTAAATAATTGCTTTTTAAATATATTCTATAAAAGAAACAAGTAATCTTTGTAAGCCCTCGAATGGGACTTGAGATAGTATTGTATAAAATTTAGAGACGTTAGTATGTTGTATAAAAGAGAAATAACGAAAAAACAATTTCCATTAACCATTTTTGCCAAGTAAAAAGCTTTTTTATTTAAAATTATATTATTAGGGTGGTATTTTAAGGGAGGTATAGGTTTAAAATCGACTTAGGTTCAATTTGTATCTAATAAATTACCACGAAATCAAATTCCTAACTCAAACATGTTATTTCATATTTAAAAGACCTGACAAATATAGTAGTGGTAGAAATAATTGAAAATCAATCGAAAAATAGATACGCACAGTGACGCAATACAATTACGGCCAACATTATTTATTTACCTATTCATGTTGTGTTAAAATTAAGTATGTTTACTTTAACAGCTGCGCCCTCAATCACTGATAAAATATTTACTCATAAATGAAAAATGAAAAATTTTTGGTTAACGATTCGCTCAGGCTTTGATGAGAAAAAAATCTAGTATTATTTTAGATTTTCTAAGCACAAAAATAATTATAGATAAAAAGACATAATGCAGATATGGCATAGTATAAATATTATGATAAGTTATCATGGAAACTTAATGTTACAGTTTCATAAACCTGTGAGTTGGACTGGTGATACGCTTAAGTAATCTTTCCAAAATTGCTTGAAATTGGCTCGCAAAAGTTTAAAATTAAATATTTTTGAAGAATCTGTTTGTAATGCCAAAATTAAAACTTTTTACTAAGCGTATATGTAATTATATATATACGTAGAGTACGGTACTTAAAAGAAAAACACAAACAATAGTATTGTCTGTCTCTCTGTCTGTTTGTTTCGGTTTATACTCGAAACGGCTCGACTTTTTAACTAATTTTGACGGGACTTGCATTGTTAAATAGTTGGTGTTGTAAGGAGAATTTTGCCTACGTTTTTATTAGAAAATGTAACAAATTAAAACGTATCTATGGACGCACGAGAACAAAGCGAGAGTAAGTCGCTAGTAGGCTATAAAAGGTATGGCAATTCCTTTAAATCTGTAGCGTAGCTCTAAAAATTTGCGAGTAGTAAAAAATTAACACAAAAAACATTTTTTTATAGTCCTACTGCTGGGTACGAGCCTCCCTTCAATGAGAGGGGAATCAGGGCATAGTCCACCGCGCTGGCCTAGTGCGTGTTGGCGGACTTCACATGTCTTTCGAAAACTTGTAAAGTTCTTTCAGACAAGCAGGTTTCCTCACGATGTTTTCCTTCACCGTAAGACAAGTGGTGATCATGTTATAAAAAATGATCCGTACATGAAAATATCAGAGGTGCGAGACACGGATTTGAACCCGCATCACTAGGTTATCCAAGCGAGCGCATTACCACTGGGCCACCATCACATAAATTCACGAAATAACACAATTTATTCAGTTTTATAATATCAGTATAGATTCTTTCTCATTTTATTCCTTTCAAAGTATTAATAAGTAGGTAGGCAAGTTTTGTATTATTTCGCTTCTAGCGATATCTAATAAAGCAAGCGTGAAATCTTATACAGCTGCCTGAAACCAATCGTAACTTAGTTACCAAGTGTTCATCAATATACTGTTACAGAGGAGCTCTTATTGTATTCCTCAAGATATTATTTTATACTTTTTTATTTTAGACTTTATATATTAATATATTATTATTCAAAAAATCTACACGTACTTATAGAAAAAATAAATCACTTGTACTTCTTTTTTTTATTATTTTCATGGTTGATTAATGATGACCTTTAATATATAGTAAAATTATTATTATAAAGGAAAAGGTTTTTTATTCCAATAAAAATGTGTTAGAAACTATTGCAACTTTTATTAAAGTTGGAAAAATAGCAATAAATTATGAGTTTTTTATCTGTTTTATTGAGCTCTTGAGGAAGGCATAAGAGCGAAATGAGTGATGATGATGAAAGTTTATAAAATATTTTCCATCCTTCGAAACTTAGAGAATCCCTTACCTAAATAATTAAGTTTGGTACTTAACATAACGTCGAGTAACTATAGTAATGAAGTCAGACCTTGTTATTATATACTGCATACAAACAGTTTATAATTATTATAATTGATAATCGATATTTGAGAGAAATCAATGACTTACAAGTACGTGCCTACTCAAATTTAAAAGCATGACACGCAATAAGCTCACTTTATTGTATCCTCATTCCGAGTGGTGGTTTTTAGCTTCATTTAATATTCACATACTGAGTACTGGACTGACCCTTCATTTAACGCCTTTAAGCCTTGTCAGTATCAATTATTACCACAGTCATGATACTAAAAGCGTAATATATTATTTCAAGTATGTAAATGGGTCGAATAAGGTTGATTTCAGGATCAGTGTTCGTTATTATGTATTTACAACAAACACTGTAAACTAAAAAGCTGTGGTAGTCCAGCGATAGCGTACTCGATAGGATAACCGAGTGATGCGGGTTCAAATCCGGGTCTTGCACCTCTGATATTTCATGTGCGAATCATTTCTTGAATCATTATTACCACTTGTCTTACGGTGAAGGAAAACATCGTAAGGAAACCTGCATGTCTGAGAAAAACCTGGCATGTTTTCGAAAGACATTTGAAGTCCGCCAACACGTACTAGGCCAGTGCGGTGAACCTGATCTCATATGGCCTGATCCCCCTCGTACTGAGAGAGGCCCGTGCCCAGCAGTGGGACGTTAAAAAGGGCTGAAGATTATAAGCCAACAAGAAATCTAACTAAGTTGTAGTACAGATTTAATTTTATAGATAGGCAAATAATTGCTTATAAATTATAATAGTGGTGTAGTTACGAAATTCGACTTATCATTATTGAGGAAGAAAAATAATATATGATATGTCATACAATAATAGTTAATTCTACAATAAAATTACTTAAGCTGTTTTTCTGTACATTTCATATTATATACCTAAGGGTGCTTTAAATTACCAACGCAAGATATATTTTTACGCAAAAAAAAGTACATACAGTTGGAAAAAACACAGGTACAATCATTGTTAAATAAAATATGTAAATGGTCTGAAATTGTTAATTAGGTTTGCAGATTCAGAACGCGTCATATGCAAGTAAGAAATTACATGAATACAAAATTAAGAGTCCGAAAGTTGAAATCTGCAGGCTTCTTTTTAATTTGCAAAATGAGATATGCAATAATATATTCATAATCTACATACTTGTATAATAAAATCATGTGTCTTAGACTACTGGCCCATGTACAAAAATGGATGGGTCATATGAACCACCAGGTGACGTATATAGGACGATATAAGAGCATAAAATAATAAGATTCAGCACTATGCCGTCACTTGTAAGCTGTCCAATTGAGTGCTGGTGAGAATTCAAAAGTGCCAGTAGAGTGAGTACATTTTGGTCATATATTTTTGTACGGCATTTTTACCATCGATAGATCCATGAAAAATAATACGAAAGCGCGCAGTGCCGTATAAAAATGGTGCGCCACAAAGTAGGTATTTTTTTTGATTTTCTGACAATTTCCAGGGTAAATTTGGTCATTTGATTCTGTACGGCATAAGTTTCATACTGTTTCAATACAGCTTCTAATCCATTATTCCGCAACGCCGTACAAAAATCATGCGACAAGGGGAAAAAATCGAGGGTTGCAACCCCCTCTCTTTCCGTGGTCCGGGGGGTGATTTGAAAAAGTACGGCTTCGGTTCCAAAACATTATCTAGCAATCAAAAGTACTATTAAAAATAATGCCGTCAAAAAATTATTGTTCATTTGAATGTATATTAATAATTATCTTAATTTCATGGTATATTTGATTAAAAAGCTGTAAAATCATTTGACTCTGTACGGCAACTTTTTTTGTAACATGATATTGTACAATACAATTGTTATATAGTATTGCCGTTCAAAAGAAACTGTTCTAAAAAAATTATAGAGAAATACAAAAACTGATTTTATTTAAATTTTTGCAAAAGTTTAAATATTCATAGATAAATGAAATATAGCAATTTTCTACATTTCGCCGTTGTTTTAAATAATATTAAGATAAATAAATTAGGAAAAAATGATGCCGTACATTTTAATGAAGACCATAATATCTTTTCGGCTGATGAAAATGACGCTACCATTTTAGGGGTGTAGTACTTTATGGCCATTTGATACTGTACGGTATTAACATTACTTCAAACATTATTGATACATGTATGTAATTGATTTGTTTCACTGTAATGATGTGAATAAATAAAATAACTATTTTTTTGAAAAAATCGATATATTTAAAGACGATAATACAAAATGAGGTTTTTATTTAAACTATTCAGTATCGGAATCAGCCGCTGAGTTGTTATCGGAATCAACGTCTTCATCGACGTCCAAATTATGTTCTCTATCATTCTCTGAAACATGAATAAGTTTTTGTCAAAATCAAAGTCTTACGTACAGATTAAAGATGAAAAGATTTATTTATTTACCTATGACATCATCAATTTCTTCGCCTGATTCCTCGTCTGGTTCCGTTATGTCACTGATTTTTTGGGGGCATTCCTCGCCGTGGAACCAGTCAAAATCATCCACCTTATTCTCAAGGTCTGACATGATCGGAGTGCTCGTAACACAACGAAAGTGACAAGACATTGTAATCGAGAAAACGGTGTGTTGTCATTGAGTAACATAATTTCCTCGAAATGAATGAAGGTTTGATTTTTTTTCTTGCTGCACAAGGTTTGAATTACGAGTAATTACTATGAAATATTGTTCGATGGATCTTTCAATAGATTAAAGAATTAGAGAAGTTGATAAGGACTAGCTAGATTATGATAGTAAAAAAATGCGTTAATGTATATTATATTTATATTGTGTATTTCAAAACTGTGAAATCAAGGCGAAGTAAGTAATAACTATAGTTTTTTAATGACAATCATTTAAACAAATATAATCTAAGAATCTTTAGGTATCCTGGAACACAAATTAGAGATACCTCACTCTGTTCAAAACTGCACCGATACGTCGAATACTCGAAAAATATGTACTACTTAGCACACAGTACAATATAGGCAGGTGTAGATACAAATGCTAAACGTCGTTCTGTAAGCGATATATATGTAAATTATATTTATTTAATATTTTTATTACTTTTTTATCAATATGAACTTTCAGATTTGTACGGCATTAACTTTTTATAAATTATTGCATTAAGTACAAACAAACTATCTAAATGCCGTATAAAAAATATCGTGATGAATTTTACCTTATATTTCGTTATATGGATTTTTCCTTGAGTTTTTTTCTCCTACAAACCTTTGGACCAACGAAAATGTACGGCATGTAAAAAAATATAATCTATGCATAAAATACTTTCAAAATAAATTAAATTTATGTTGATTCAAATCACCACCCGGACCACGGAAATAGAGGGGGTTGCAACCCTCGATTTTTTCCCCTTGTCGCATGATTTTTGTACGGCGTTGCGGAATAATGGATTAGAAGCTGTATTGAAACAGTATGAAACTTATGCCGTACAGAATCAAATGACCAAATTTACCCTGGAAATTGTCAGAAAATCAAAAAAAATTACCTACTTTGTGGCGCACCATTTTTATACGGCACTGCTCGCTTTCTTATTATTTTTCATGGATCTATCGATGGTAAAAATGCCGTACAAAAATATATGACCAAAATGTACTCACTCTACTTACACTTTTGAATTCTCACCAGCACTCAGTTGGACAGCTTACAAGTGACGGCATAGTGCTGAATCTTATTATTTTATGCTCTTATGTCGTCCTATATACGTCACCTGGTGGTTCATATGACCCATCCATTTTTGTACATGGGCCTGTAGTCTATCTGTGACGGCAGTACTTGAAAACCACTGGATAGATTTCGATGAAATTTGATGTGATTATACCTGGTTATTTGGAGTAACGCATATTTTTAAGAAATCACACTAACATACTAACCGGTAAAACACACCTTATAGGGAACTAACCCGTGCATAGTAAGGGTGAGTCGTTAGTTAAGAAAACTTAAGGACTTTCAATATAAAATTAATTTTCTACAGAATCATCTGCTATAAAACATAATGTAAGTGTCAATTTTTATATTCCCTTGAACGTTTATCTTTCGAAACTTTGTACAGTTCCCGATTCGATAATGTCACAAGCCTTATAGAATATTTCCTTATCTACCGTTTTTCCTGTTATAGTCTGTTTTACTATGTAATCTATATAGGGAGAAGTTTTGTGCATATTATACAGTTAAAGAAGTTCGATACATTTTGAAACCAAAAAGATAAAACAAAAAAAACCAATACCTTGACTGGAATGACTTGATTGAATGAATGGATGATTTTTAGCTTTCTGTTTTTAATATCATATTATGTAGAAATTCTAACTTTGTTACTGTAATACATTATGTAGTACTTTATTTTTTATCAAGTATTTAATCACAATATTTCATTACTTAGGTAAAAAAGTGTTATTCACAAATAATGTTTTATCGCAACTTCTTTTTTAAGTTATGTTACGTTATGTACCTAACATAAGTAATTCATTTAGTGATTGGATATGAGAAAAAAATCTGTATTGATTAATTTATTATAATTTATTATTAGCATAAGTTGTAGTACTTATATTGTGTAGCAGCATTCAAAAACATATACATAATATTAACATCTAGTACGTATATACATTTCAACTTTTCCATTGCATTTTCCATTTATTATCTTTATTTTTCTTAAATTTTCTTTATTTTTCAAACCGTTCTTATATTTTTTAATTGCCAGTTGTACAAAAGTATATATTATGTATATGGCCAGTATAACAATTAAATATTATTAGACATTAAAAATAACAAACTCCAATTTTACACACAATTACATCCCTTTTACCCTCTATTTTATCCGCATTAACTGAAGGCCACTCATTCATGTACTTAACCTATCCGCGTCGATGCAGTGCTAAATTGACCCTAATAGAAACACCACTTTGTTTACCAAGTCCACCGTAAGTGAGAAATTATGTAAATATACTTTTTCTATACCCTCTATTATGAGTTAGCTTTATTATTAAATGCTTGTAATATCTTTGAAAGAGTATTTTTGTAGTTTCACCATAGGCGGCAATGAAAACATGGGACTTAATGGCGTCGACCTTGGTGTACAGCTTTATGTATTGCTCGACTTTCCCTTTCTGCGGTATGAGACCGGCGGCATAAAAAAATATTACACCGCCTTCGTGGTATGTAGGCCGTGAATTGTACTGCGTCATAGTAGTCTGGATAATATAGAGAAGCGATTTTAGAATTAAAGATATTCAATGTCGAGATATTTAAAACTTTGCATATTATATACATAATATATGTGTAAGTAGCAAGTACATATAGTACTTATGGCAATAAAATTTAAATAGATTTTGACTCTATGGAGATATGGAGCTTATATTATATTTCTTTTTAGGAGATATTAATACTAATCAAGTTTCAAAACATGTTGTGACTGTTTGTACGTGGCTGCATTTCTTTGGAAGCGCTAGATTAGACTAGACTAGATTTTAGGATTTAGCCAAAAGTGACATTCGCTACTTTTATGACGGGAAAACGAAGGGGTTATTATATGTGTTTTATGTTTTTTTTTGTAGAGACGATTGGGTGCTTTATATTTTTAGTACATTTTTATTGACTTATTAGCTCATGTACGAATAAAAAAAAACCAAATTACATAATTAAGTTGCAAATTATGTACCTAGTTAAGTTCAAATACAAATAGAATGTATTATTTTGTAAGGATTACATATTATATTATATCTTATCAGTTAGGGGGCTTAAACGTTTCACTTTCACATTCAATAAATAATTCGTTGTTTAACTATATATTGTTATACAATATACATATGTTTGTAATATGGCATTAAATATATGTTATTATAATATTTATTTTAGTCTAATATACATAAGATATCATATTAAAATATAAAGTTTTTAAACAAAAATCTTCACAATACATCGTCATATCTACAACGCAGTTTATTTAGATCTAAATTTTCCACCACGCTCCAAGCCTCCTGAATAATATTTATTTTTCTTTTGTATTGGTAAAATATATTTATTATTCCAAGTTTTGAATGCAAATGGCCTATACAATCTTAATCAGACCATAAGTGAAGCACTCTTAGATTTCATTATGCGAATCAATAGGTCAGGTTATTTATTTTTCAATTGTTATTGGCTAAGCGATTTCTCTGCGATATAAATATAAATATAAAGGTTATAATAAATAAATTTGTTTTTTACTCTTTAGCTCTTTCTTTCAAAAATTTGTAAAAATTTAATTGGCATGTAAAAATCATAGAAAATTGGTACTCGCAGTATTCAAAATACGGTACAAAATAGAGCTAAATTGCTACTTTCGCTTGCATTTCCATGTAGTATAAAGGTACTAATGCCACTAACACTTGATTGTTAATTTGATTTAGCGGTGCCTGCTGGTGGTACATATTTACCCCACTGCGGCGAAACCCTAAAGATGGTTATGTGTTTGATTAGTTCTTTCATAATTACTAAACGGCTTAACCAATTTTAATGTAACATATACGACGTTAGATTATCATTGAAAACTACTCGTGTTTTCGTCTATAGAGTATCATAATATTTTTAAAATCAAAATAGCTTTTTTGCAGGCTTCTATTTTCGAACTAAAAATATAAAAAAAAGTCCATGAAGGATCATAGTAGGTATTATGCAATCGATTTTTTAAATTTTTATTCATATAATATTAAGTAAATTTAGAAAACGCTATTAGAATGAGATATATGATAATAATATTTCAGTACTTTTTTTTTTATTTCTCCGTACCCTCCAAGCCTGATTGAATTTTCACATTGAATCAAGTCATAGCCCATCACGCTGAGCAAGTGCGGGTTTCCTCACGATGTTTTTCATCAAAGAAAACCGGGTGCGTGGTAATCATGTTAAAATTAATTGTTTCCGAAATGCTTGTATTATATGTACAGTTAATACGAGTATGTAGAGCACTAACGCTTTTTGTTTATAAGTACATACTAACAACTCACTATATATTTTTCTACAGTAATAAGAAGCCCGATTAAAGTTATCATTATACTATTTTCTATCAAAATTTGTAGTGGCTTTGTCGTGATGCTGTCTTAGAGAGACAGAACAGAATTCCAAAAACTATAGATTTGGACTCTTATCGATAATAATGACAATTTCAATAAGATTTTCCAAAAATAATGACGCTGTCTTGACTCCGTTACAATTTTATTATATTATGTATAGATAAATATATTAAAGTATATGTACTTGTAAAAAATATGTTTTAGTAGACTTATATGTTAGTCTTGAGTTAATTGTGAATATTATAACGACAGATAATAATAAATTTCAATTTTACTTCATGTGCCTACATACATAATGAACCATATTACATTTGTTAATATTTGCCTTTACGGTCGCAGCTGGTGTTTGGACGTTTCAACCGAAGCTTGTAATTATAATATGTTTGCATTACTTAATTGCAATTTTCATTATTAATATGAAATTACTAAAGTTATTGTCATTAGTGAAAAGTTATATGATTAGACTCCCTTCTTCGCTCGGGTTCGGCCTAAGTACGTTTTAACAGTTAGCATGGAATAGATAGATTTTATTTTATACTCGTACACAACCACTCATCATACAAATGAATGTATGATGAGTTGTTGTGGGTTGATTATATCGGGTTTTCCCGTGGGAATGAGATAATCTCCTGCGGTAAATATTTACCTATGTCACTCTCAAGCCCTTCAACTAACGCCACAAAAAATCATGGCTATCCTTCACACTTTTTCGAAGTGAAAGAAGGAAAAACAAATTACACATATTCACATTTGTAATATTAAAAGATAATAAATATGTGTTGTTAAAATATACAATTAAATATAAAATGAAAAATAAACAAAACAGTATAGTCCTCTTTGTTCTTTGTTTGTCAACCGATTTATTTTGTTTAGTTACGAGCTTTAGCTTTACCAATAAAAAAACTTATTATCGACGAGGGGGCTAAAGTTTGTAGATACAAATTTGTCATCAATTATAAAAAAATATATACAAAAAAGTAAATTAATTTCTCCTTGGGGTAGATCTACGTAATTCTAAGTTTACGTAACATTTATAATATGTAGTAACTTCTCAAGTATATCTGAACATAAGCTCACTTCTTGTTCAAGCATCGTACTATAACCATAAAGTTTACTATCTAATAAACGTAACATACATCAGGCACTACGATTAATGATATCCCCTACGATCAGTTGCGATTTAAGCCTACATTATAGGGGTGGGTTAATTGATTCAACTTATCCCAGTTTAGCTTTCTGTTGATTAAAACTAGTGTTATTTTACTGATGGTTGTATACTCATGTTTAATTAAGTTAATATTACACGCTTTTCATCAGCTTCACCTGTATGTTTGTTTGTATGTTTGTAACCGACTTCTTTGGGCGCGATTTTGACCCACTTTAAACGGCCAGATTTCGTTCAAACTTTGTAGATTTATCGAGGACCGATGACAATACACTAATTTGATATATAAACCAAACTAAAAAGTAGAAAATAAATAATAGTTTAAAAAAACTAATTTACAAACAGCTCCCTCTAGTATTGTATATAGATTACATATTGTGCTCAATAGATGGCGCTTTTTAGAAACTAAAAAGTAAAAAATAAATAATAGTTTAAAAAAACTAAAAACACGCTTTTTATAGAAAACCAAACTAAAAAATAGAAAATAAATTTTAATGAATATAAATTAATTATTTGATTTTAAAAAAAGCGTGGGGTGCATGGTGTCAATAGTTATAAATATTTTATTGACAGATATGAGTAGAGTGATTATCATTTTGATAATATCTTAAAAAGCACCCCACGCTTTTTTTAAAATCAAATAATTAATTTAAATTCATTAAAATTTATTTTCTATTTTTTAGTTTGGTTTTCTATAATTTTTTATCAATACTCATAATTATAAAGGGGGAAAACTTTTAAATTTATGTATAGAAGTGTTTCGTAGACTATGTAGAATATGTCTCAACATATTTATTTATTGCAGTTTTTGTGTAGCAATCGGTATATTTTCAGTAATCTTAAGAAAAAACTTAATTAAGCTGTAGGCAAATACTTGCGTAATGACCATGTCCAAAAACAGTTTTAATGTGTGCAATGATTCGCAGGTAATAACATCAATACTGTTTGAAAGCAAGAATTATATAAAGCTATAACTTATGGAATAAATATATTTTACTTTGACTTTATTTATTCCAGCCTTAGGCATTAAACGTAATTATTTTATATTATATTCCAAAAACAATGTACAATGAAACAGTCCTTTTAAGACGTTAGAATTAGTATTACATTTAGATCGGCATTGTCTGTCTCTGTCATAGTTCGGTCTATTTTTGACTCAGTCTATTTATTCATTTGCATTTAATATCATTTTGTTCCATAAGTTGCAGAAAGGTGTATATTAACTCTTCTCTACTTGGACGAAGAGAAAGCTAAGCTTTCTGATATATATCTGACGTAAAATATTTAATCTAATTTGCAGTACGAATATGAAACATTTGTTAGAAGGAATAAGCGAAGGTGCCCGAAACGCTCAAAGCTTTCCCAACGTTAAAATATTTCAGGAGCTATAAGCCAGAGTGCTATCGTAATATTTTATACAAAGCTTTATAACCTTTCTTACTTATTATGGTTATACGTACACCGAGTATCGTAAACCTCGGTATTCGTAGCGTATAACCGAACGTCATACGCCACTGACGTCATCCGTTTAATACTCGATTTCATTTATTACGAACCAATGCACGGATCGTCGTTTTCGATAACTTGGGAATGGGTTACTTCATATAAATTAATCAATTCTCGTTCACAATTTTCAAATTTATGTAAAATTTTTGGTGTGAAATTCACTAAATGTGTGTCTATTTAAAAAAACCCTGAATGTGGATGGATTACACACGTCTTTAAATTCATGATTAAGATTTTGTATTCCACAAAGTAAGGCGTAAATAAGCAAAACACAAAATACCTGTTCATTTTTAAACGGAACGTACGATGTAACTAACCTAAAAATCTTGAAATCGTACCTCGACTAGCTCGCTGTTATAATGTTTGCAGTCCTTGTGAAGTTAAGAAACGTTGAACGTTCTGAATAAATAATGATGCTGCGCATGAAAAATTTTACTGATATTAGCGTTGTTTCAAACGGGCAAATTTTAGCGTAAGCACCAGCTGCGACAATATAGTGCGCGGAACTGCGTATGTATAATGAATGAGCATGAAAACATTCGATAGCAGCCATTTAGAATAGTCCTAAACTTAGCTTATTTACATAGAAACAGAAATAAAATCAAGCCTTTACATAAGTATAGTATAAGTACTCAAATGTTCAATATTCATATAATACTATGCAATATTTTTAAAAGATTTGAAGAAAGAAGTCGATTTTGATAAAATAGTTCAAATTAAAACATTTTTTATCGACTAGGGAGATCGATGGGCGCATTAAGATCACGTCTTTGACTCCACTTCTATATACGATCCCTCTTATGATGGCCTACCAAGACATACCTCTCATACTCCCCCTTGTGTGTACATCTCTTGTGTTTTCCCATAATTCGAATTGGCAGTACTTTTCATGTTCATAATGTTCTCTACTTCAGAGCAGCCGTCAAACGATTAGAACACTAACAGGAGGCATTCTGTATACCCTATATAATATGCGGGAATGTGTACTCATAAAAAGAATAAAATCCATCTAATCTTTGAAACTGGGAAATTTATCTTAACACATGATTTAATTAAAATCTCATTTCTGGTTTTCTCCGATTTTGTTAACTTAATAATAAGTTAAGTGATTAAAAAACTTATTTTTAGTACATTTTGGAGCTTTGAGGGCCTTAATTTTAGAGCTCTTGGATAGCTTTATTCACATTTTGTAGTCATGCCATAAAATTTAAATTTCATCTTTTTAAATTGGTTCCCTTGGTGGTTAGAATACTGTAAAGGTCGCATTTGTGAAATGGGGATTTGTCTCGTCCATTTCAGTTAATTTCCCGAAAAGGTCATGAAGGGACTTTCTACCTCCAGTAGACTGACTAAACTCGTCGCAAAGTAAATAGGTACTTATGTAATTTATTAGTCAGCTCTCTTTACTCCAATTACGTGGATGGTGTTTGAATTGCTTTATTTATTTAAACATTAAGTCGAACTGGGAGTGTGCTAATTTAGCCAAATTCCGCTTTATAGCTGTAAATGCAATAAAAGATATTTATTTTATTCATATAATCGTTTTTTTAACTTTTTTTTATAGATGCATTTACAAAATAGAATATTTCAAAATTCTATATTATATATAAAATTTATTTATATAATATATTATGTATCAATTTATTTGGAATTATATGTAATATATGGAATATATATATTATGTATTGAATTATATAATGTACTTGATGCTAAACTAATCTGATTGACGAGCAAGTGTTTCAAAAATGTAGAATCGACAGACATTCGAAAATACGAGGTTTAATAATTGCGAAATACGAAGTATGTAGTGCGCAGATTGTTTCGCAAACTGAAAATCTGTCTATATTTTTCAAACGTGATTTGATTTGAATGGATAATAGAATTAATTTTCAATTCAGTGCAGTATAGCCTAATTGGTCTCGTTGTGACTGTTTAATTGCTTCATGCATCATCGGCTATTTAACTAATTGTGGCGTATCCTCCTGATACCTTGCAACATTGAGTTTGTGGATTTTTATCATTTTATGTTATCTGTTTTATATTTAGATTGTAGTATTTCGATAGAGCGAAGTTATCATTTTTTTGTATTTAACGGATAGTTAAATATATCTATTATAGGGAAACTAACTTATAAATTAAAGAAATTTCAAATACAAGGAAACAAAAAATAAAAAGCCATTGTGAGTTAGATCCCTTTTAATATATTTTAAGTAAAAGGTGGAAAATGTGGCTACTTAAGTTTCAAAGAAGAATTTTTAAATTCCTGTTATACACTGACTTTGTACTCGACAAAATTCAGACTTGTTCTTGACCAATATTTTTTTTCGTACCTGAAAAAATTAACAATTACAATTAAAGCGAAAAAAAATTATTTCATGCACTACCATAACGAACAGAGAACATAGATCAAAATTCAAAGGTTAAAAGTGCATAATCATTAAAGTTGATGGATTTCAATAGACTAATTAATAGGCAGTTCGGTCTAGGTAATCTCGTAGCTTATCGGCTAGCTAGGCCTGTTATTGGCTAATTGCTTTATATTTATTTTCCTCCCTCACTGGTGCAGTGTTCTTTAAGTAAGCCTCAGTAACAGCCCGGAGTTGGGAAGTTGGCGGTGTATTGTGCACTTGTTCCTGCGCGTACACTTGTGCACTGTAATATCTCCTGCGCAGTTGGCTAATCTCAATGAGATTAACCGCCATGGCCGGAATCGGTCGGGGAACATTATTATTATTTATTTTCCTCCTAAATACATATATTTAATGTTGTAGTATCATTCGTAGCAAATCTTTCAGGCTTTAATATGGTATACCACAGAGTTAAAAATAAACATAGTCAACATTACATTATTCTAGGTTTTGCCCTTTGCCTTAATACATTCGTCAATAAAAAGAATACAATAAATTAAATTAAAATTAATTTTCCAAATTTGACTCGTTCTAGAGAAAAGCGCGACCAAAAAAGAAATCTCCATTAAAAGTATAAATATGTATGGTTTTGTTTTGGCGTGCGATACTTTGTATTATCATAGAATATATAGTATAACAGAAGTTGCACTTTTGATCTCAAAGAAAGTCGCCGTTTTAATACCCTACAAAATTTCTATCACATCTGGTGCATTCGCGCAATACCTTTGTGTTCAAAATTTACCTATACTACTGTTCAAGCGTCAAGAACAAACAATTTATTATTAACTGGAAATATTATAATAGTGATAGTGCTGTGAGAGCAATAAACCTTGCATTACGACGATGATCGACTGACCGTCGTATACGTACGCTTATGACAATGACAGCCCCGACAGATTAGCAACTCCGAGTTGTCGGGCGTTGTAGGTTGGTACTTATCGCGTTAGGTATAGGCGAGTGACGGAGGCCTAGTATAACTTAGAACAATAACGCAAAGAACGATAGTTTCATACATAATACCGTTCAATATTGAAGCATCATTTGAATGAATGTGTGCACACATACAGCCAAGTTATAACAAGACTTTATCGAGATGGGGAACGTATTCCGCCTTAAGGCCGAATACAAAATGGCTTTATTTCGCTTGGGCCTACTCACCTTCTATGCGTTATTATTATAAATTGTACTGTATATGCCTAATACCTATGTACTAACTGTTGCCCACGGTTCACAATAAGTTCATATTTCTATTTTCCATTAGCCAATATGAACGTATTTTACATGACTGCGTAGTTCGAGTATAATTAATATAATTATAATCTACGTAATCTGAATTAAATATTAGCTATGTTTTTTTCTTGTGTCAAAAGGTTTGTTTAGGACTTCATAGCCAAAAGTGTAGTCAGTATAATTTCGCCATGTCCGTCGGTCGGTATGTCAACAACTGCTTTCAGTTGTACATAACATTTAAAAAAATAAATTAAAGCCCGAATCGTGCTTTTGATTAATAATGAAAACTTTACATTTTCAAATAAAAAATTGGTGTAGGTACAGAATTTTACTTTTTTTAAAATATTTCATTATGAAGTCAAATTATTCTAATAAATTTAATGATGTTTCAAAGGAATATTAATTAATATGATTCCGTAAACACTGAAAGTGTTATTTCATCCCTTTCCTTACTCAAATTGAAAATAAACAACATTCAGATTCCGTGCTGTCAAAGTAGCTGGCGGATATTGCGACCGATATTCTAGCATCGAATATTTGTACTGGCCCAGAGCTGGCCTGGAACGGCTTATGGCAATACAAATAGGTTCTATTATAAAATACTAGCTGTACTCACGACTTTGCCCGCAATTCGACATCCAAACTTCATAGGATTAATCTGCTGGGCTAATCTTAAGGGACACTGATACTTTTTCTAAACAAAATAAAAGTAGCCTAAGTTACTCTTAATAACATCAGATTAGTGAAATCATCAAAATCAGGATGAAACAAACAGAGAAACAAAAAGAGAAATATTTTTCTGTATAGGTGTTTATTTTATACATACGTATTTACCATGTTAATATTATATTTTACCTTTATATTCTACATGTAGTTGCAGTAAAGCTAATTAGAGTAACAAGTGTTGTTAAAGTTGAATTACCGAGCTAAACTTGGAGATAGTTTCTATTAAGCGTCGCTTTAGTTGTTGTCTGTCTGAATTTAAGACTTGAGTTATGTTCATTTTCAATTTCAAAGCAGGATTTATGAAATAAAACACAATACGGAATATAGTACCAATGTGACCAAAACAAGGCAAATAAGGCTTTATGGCCTTGAAAAACACGAGATCATGAATAAATTGATTCACAATACTGATCTTGGTGGAGATAACGATTCAATTTAAAATATTTATTCAGGGGGACTCCAATGATATTTCACTGAAATCATGGAAAGAATAAAATATCTCACACCCAATCATCATCCCCGACATCGAAAACAAAGCCGACCAAATAGAAAATCAATAGAAGGTTCACACGTACGTATCTCTTAAATAATGAGAATGTATAAGACAAAAGAAAATGGCGTAAAATGATTGTTACTTTACAGCGAGGGAATTCAATCGCTTGTTCTAACAATTCATTATTTTGGAACAACATTTCGAGACAAATTCCGAGAATGGCGAACTGGCGAAGTGCCGCACGTATTTTTCAATTTCCTAAACGATTTACTTATCTAATGTATTTTTAAATATTTTATTGCGATCATCGACTTTTGGTTTGTAATTATGTGCCAAAGATTTCGTAACACGTAGTTTGAATACGAATGTAATACGAGTTTATAATGTCGTATACTATTACTTATTAAGATTTAGAAAAATGTTGTGCAATTGAGAAAATTCGACGTTGCACAATTAAGGCTAAGATAGGTACTTCTATAATTTACTTCGACTTTTGTTTGTAGTATAGTGAGTGAGACCACTGAGACTGCTGAGTGACAGTCTCACTTCTCGCTCGCTTCTACTGCTACTGTTGGTGGTAAGCAAACCAAGCTTTTTTAATTTCTCATTTATGTGTTAAGTCCAGAAGTAGTAATGGATTAAAATAAACGTTTTTATAAACTTGAACAATTTTAAGAAACCGTCATTACTATCGTTTCAAGATCATTTGAATTCGATTCCATTTTCTCGAGAACGTAGGCTGAGGAGCGTAGCTTCCACATTAGCTTTCTCGTTAGGGTTTTTTCTTTTAATTTCAAACCTAGGACTCAATATCATAGATTTAAATTAAAATTTTTATCTTATATTAGGTAAAAGATTATATTACATTTCACCTTTCATTTTTAACCTTTTATCTTTCAAAACCAGATCTAACACGTTCACATAAGTTGGAAAAGGTATTATTAATTACGGTCATATAAATTCTGTACGTACCTTAATTAAGAACATAAGTTTAGAATTAAATTGTTTGTGTAAGTGGTCAATTTTGTCCGTTCTATACCTAAATATATCAACATGTAGGGGATAAAAGAAACCAGGCTGTAAGATTAAGGAAGTGTTCGAGATAATGCTGCTGATACGAGACCTAGACATGCGATAAGTTAAGAAGGTTTTAGTGGGAAGTAAATTCTGGCTATCAATACTTGTAGTTTTGTTTATTATAGTTAGCTTAGTTATTAAAGATTGGTATAAATTTACTAGTATAAATGCCAGTTTGTATATTTTATGGTTGCGATGAAGACACGACACCTCGACGACAGGCCTACAAGGCCTTGGTATCTCAGTTATTAAATTACTAGCAATTACCGCGGCTCCACCCCAGTTCTAAAGATGGAATCCTAAAAGACCTTCTACACGATCAGCACCAACCGCCGCTAATATTAAACGCTGTCGGCCAACGCGGGCGAACGTAGTGAAGCTACGCGCTTGTCAGTCGTCGTGGACGCATGTCACCGCGCTTTATCCACAGTTTCATTGACTTTCTTTCTTCTTTCACTTCTTTTCGTTGTTTTTCTTCTTCACTAAAGCATGAAAAAGTAATTGCCAAACATATATTTTGTTGCTTCGAAAGACAAGCAGCCATATTTAGCTACGTCTTTACGCTTTGAATGCCGGAGAGAACTGACAAGTTGAGTCAACCACCAGACCGTGTAGAACGAATACAAAAATCGGTAGACCCGACCAAGGGCATGATGGTCGACGGTTATATTAATAAATTACTCTTATAGGTACCACTTTCACTGCTCACTGCAATATCGAAAAAAATGCCAGTACATAAATTGAAATGCCTCCCTTATCACTTAGGGGAATAAAAAATAGCCTAAGACTTACTCTCACCTACGAAATATATGCGAAAAATCATAGAAATCGGTCAAGCCGCGCCGTTTCGGAAGATTTCGATAATAAGCACTGTAACACGAGATTTTTATATATTAGATAACGAAAATATATTTCACTTTAAGAATATTTATATAAAAAATGTACCTACTTTATGCTTATTAATCAAAAAAAATTCAGTTAATGATAACTTCGCTTAAGTTCGTATTTTCTAAGGCAGTATTTAGTAGTTGGTATTAATTAAAACAAAAAGAGAAAATATAAAACTAAGGCTAACGAATAAGTTGGAAAAGCTCCCTAAAAATGTGCGCAACATTGTTTTAGAGGACTTTTTTACGAAGAACACGGTGAACGTATTTTTAATTGAAAACTGACGACAGAATGCCTTGGTTCGAAGTCAAAAACTAAAAAAATAATTGAAAATGTTTCGGTAGTTATAACATTTAAGTATCTTTTACGAGGCGCCAAAACTTTTTTTATAGGCCAATGTGTCGCGTCCTGGCTTCGTTGAAGATTTTTTTTAAAGCCATGCTACATGGTTTTTGCAACATTGAGAACAGTTCGATGAGGAGTCTGTGTTGCTTGGCAATTTAAAATATCTTTATGCAAAAACACGGCGATATCTTTTTCATCGTAATTCTGAAAAGTACTATAAGTCATCAAGTTATAGTTTTAACATAATACACAATAAATTTCAATAATTAATAATACTTGGGTCAAAAAATTTCAATATCTAGCGATATCATTAATACTAAACAAAATTTTAAATGTAGACCCGTCAATGATTATAAAATTAACATCTTTAAAGAGAAAGTTACGCAGCAATTACTTCAATTGAACATGACTGTTGATAGTCCCAATTTTTATTATAATAAAGTATTTAATATACTATTAGAGTCATTCAATGACGTATTTAAAGAACGTACTATAATTAAGGACTCTAAAATGAAATTTAGCGACTGGGCGACAGTCGGTATATACCGAAGTAGGCATAAATTGTATGAATTATATAGTATGAAGCAGTGGAATCATGACCCAACGTTCCATAATCGGGTAAGAACTTATTCAAAAATTTTTAAAAATGTTTGTTTGCAGGCTAAGTCTATACACATTAGAAATAAAATTTTAAATTCTGACAATAAAATTAAAGCCACTTGGGACGTGATTACTCGTACGGCTGGAAGATCAAAGCCTGCTAGTGAACCTATCCAATTGCTAATTGATAATACTACAATAAGTTCCAATGAAGATGTTGCAAATTCATTTGAAAGTTATTTTTCGAAAATCCCTGAAAACGTTACATTTTCTTTAAAATCTTCTCCTACAGATGCAATAAATTCTTTAAAAAATCATACTCGTCACTGTGATCACCAATTTAAATTTTCATATGTAGATGCGAATGAAATAATTAAGATATCTAAAACTATTAATCCTAAAAAAACTGGTGATTTGTGGGGCATGTCTGTTAAATTACTTAACACAATAATAACAAACATTGCACCACAATTGTCTCTTATTTTCAATAAATGCATAGATAATGGAATATTCCCTGATCTCATGAAAATTAGTAAAATAATACCTCTTTTTAAAAATGGCGAGAAAAATGACCCTGGCAACTATAGACCTATTTCTATATTGCCATGTATGAGTAAAGTCTTTGAGAAACTTATTTTAAGCCAACTTTTGATTCATTTTAACATAAATAATATTTTCCATAGTGAACAGTATGGTTTTACTAAAGGCAAGTCTACAGCTGATGCGGGGGTTGCGCTTCTTAGACATATTTATGACGCTTGGGAAAAATCACAGAATGCAATTGGAGTATTCTGTGATTTGTCTAAAGCTTTTGATTGTGTGGAACATGAAACTCTTTTGCTTAAATTAGCTCATTACGGGGTTCGTGGTGTTGCTCTTGATCTCATTGCATCGTATCTTAGTGGTAGGGTTCAGAAGGTCGCGGTAAATAATGTCAATTCTTCAGGGTCTCCTCTTAGAATGGGTGTACCACAGGGATCTATCCTGGGTCCATTTTTGTTCTTAGTTTATATTAATGATCTCCCATTTTATGCCGACAAGTTTTGTGATATTGTACTCTTTGCGGATGACACCTCCTTAATTTTTAAAGTTGATAGAAAGTCAAATAATTACGACGAAGTGAATAGTCCATTATCACACATACTTCATTGGTTTAATATTAATAATCTGGCTTTAAATGTCAATAAGACAAAATGTATGCAGTTTTCATTACCTAATGTAAAAAGACAGAATTTTAACTTGTATCTTAATAAAGACATACTAAATATGGTAGATTCCACGGTTTTCTTGGGATTTACATTAGATTCAGGTCTGCAATGGGGTCCCCATCTCTCGTCTCTTGCGAGTAGACTGAGCTCCGCTGTTTTCGCTGTTAGAAAAATCAGGCAGCTAACTGACGTCGATACTGCCAGACTTGTCTATTTTAGCTACTTTCATAGCATTTTAGCGTATGGTATTCTGTTGTGGGGTAATGCTGCGGACATTAAATCCATATTTATTATTCAAAAAAGGGCCATTCGGGCTATTTATAACGTTAGCGCTCGGGATACTCTCCGCGAACTTTTTAAAGAAATTGGAATACTTACGGTTGCTTCGCAATATATATATTGTAACATTGTATTCGTTCGACAAAACATTAATTGCTACTTAAGACACAGCGACAAACACGGTATAAATACAAGAAATAAGGATAAACTTGTAACACCCAGTTTTCGCCTTCAAAAAGTAAATAGAACTTTTATGGGGCAAGGTGTACGCATGTATAATAAAATTCCACAGTCCATATTGAGCTTGCCTTTGAAACAATTCAAATCTAAAATTAAAAATACATTATTGAATAAGGCTTATTATACTATCGCGGAATACTTAGAAGATGTAAACGTGTGGAATTAATGTCTTGTTGTGTCTCACGTAGGGTAAATAGAAAAACATTGTAATGCAATAAATATTGTAATCAAATATTTTTGAAAAGAGCAACTGCTGAGTTTCTCGCCGGCTCTTCTCGGCAGAACAGCATTCCGAGTCGGTGGTAGCTTACTCCCAAGTCCCAGACTTACAGACTGACATTTAATTTAAATTTAAAGTTTAATCATGTAAAAATGACGATTCAAAAGAACTTGTAAAAGTCTATTTGAATAAAGAATATTTTGATTTGATTTGATTTGATTTGAATACTAAAAAATAGTGTATTTGGTATGTTTGTTCGTTTCCCCTCTATTCAAGGGAAGGAAGATACAACTTACATTCTTATATAAGTCTAAACTCTAAAGTATGGAATAAAATTACCAGTTAAAGTACATACAACAAAAAATGGATTGGAAATTTTCATAATATATTACATATGAAATATTTGCGACATAAGACGCGGTTAATAAACTTACAAAAGATGTTAAATTACCCATCTACTAACAGGCTACCATACCTTGCAATTCCAAGACTACAACTCAAATAACCAAATGCTTCAATAATAATGTATTTAGCTTTTGTTTGAATTTAAATACAATTTTCTTAATTATAAGATAAGTATTCCTGAAAGAATAAGTGGCCCCGGGCAAGATGTCGAGTACTGACTACTGAGCGGTACACTGGGGTACATAAAATCATAAAATATTATTTAGTAACGACTCACCGTCGCTTCGTTCAGATTGGTTACTACTTCCTAGATACATATTGCAGGATAGAATTAAGATTTTCCAGAAATAGATATCTAAATATTAAAATATTTTCGCGCAGTGAAAAGTATCCTATACGTTGACGGCCGGATAACCAGCTGTCATGATAGCAAATTTCATCAAAGTCTGACCTGAGTCTGAGTCTGAGTGGTTTGGTCTTGACGCGATCACAGACTAGAATAGAAAAATAGTAAGTCAAAAACACAGAAACAGTCAAATCCACGAGTATAATCAACTTTCGTATCGATAATAATCAATACAGAAATACTAGTCGAATGTATATTCGACTTTCGTATCGATATTAATCACTATTTCAATAAGGTTTTCCAAAAATATTTTATCTACAGATTAGACTCGGTTAGAATTTTATTGTTCGTATAGATTATTATTTATGTGTATGTGTTTGAAGCCTTTACGACTCAGACATTAAGCACACATATAAGCATAATAAATAAGAAGCCCAGTGAAACACTAAACAATGACGACTGACTCCTACTTGACCGTAATATCATAAGCAGACTTCAAAGTTGTGCCGCAGGGCAATTAAAATACTGGTAAATGTTTTAGTCTGAATACAAAATAATTGACTGTTAAACATTTTCAAGAAAAATAACGTGTCTTTATTTTGTATTTTCATGACAATTTTGTTATAAACCAAAAATATGAGTGTTCTAAATTTTTATGAACGTTACTAACAATGTACAATTTTTAATTTAGTATGAATATATTCCTAGAAAAATAAAAATAATAGAGAGTTCGCTGGATGAAGTCATAAAATATCAAGTCAGAAAATCGTAAAAAATTAGGATACCCAAAAAACAGCTAAAAACTATTTATTTTGTATGGCAATAAGCTTTAAAAAGTGTCTATAAATGAACGCGAGCAAAGCCAAAGTGAGTCGCTAGTCTAAAAATAAATTAAAACCACTGTAATTTGATACTCAATTTTAATTTAATCATGTAGAAAAGTAATTGTAAGAGCAAACCTTCCTTTCTTGATGGTTCTTGCCAAGAATTTTATGACGAGCTGTGCTCGCAGCGTATCGACTGTAAAAATGGAATTGAAAAATTCTTTGTTACAACCCGATTTTACTAGCTTTCTTGAACATTGACCTATTTTTTTATGTGAAAAGTTAGTTGGTATACCTAGAATTTAATTCAAAATTTGAAATATTTTTGGTAATTCAGTTTTCTTCACAACAACCGATAATGCAATAATATGAAGGTATGAAGATTTCGAAATGTTTGTTTCGATGATCAAAGTTTTCGTTTGAAAATCAAATGAATGAAATTTAGCTGTGACAAAATTTCGAAAAATTTAACTCGAGCACTGCTGATACTTTTAGATCTGCAATGCTTGTATTGTGAAATCTAAATATTATAATAGTCAAATTTTCACTAAATATGTATATGAAAACATAAGTTTTGAAAAATATGATTGACTGGATTGGTTGTAATCGTAGCAATATAAATTACGACGTAAGTATGTCTCTACTGTATAAAGTATGTACTGTATATGTATGGTCAAAAAGTCCTTCTCCTTTTTATTTAAATAGGTTTTATACAGTCGGCATTTCTTATTTTTATAATTCAATTTAAATATCATTTATAGTTTGATTATTTTGTTGCAAAAAACATTTTTTATGTCACATACGAAATATAATTTATTAAGCCGTACAAAGAGTAATTAAAGAAATTAATTAATGAGGTCCCAAATCCGCTCTAAATCTGTTCTCAATGATTGAATGAAGGCGTAATTAATATAAGTTAAAATGAGGTTAAATATTAAACGCGTTAGGCTAACCTGAACTAATCAAATTATATTAAGAACCAGAATGTTTTGTACGCAGTTTTTTTAACTAATTAATTATACATTTATAATGAAATACTTTTAAAAACGTTGGGTGTTATATATTTTGTACAAATTATAGACCCCAAAACTATAGTAGCAACTGTATGTCTCAATGTCTGTTTATAACCTACATATTTGGAGGTTTCACGCAAAAATACTGAACGGATTAACTCGTTTTTTATAAAAAGCTTATTAGTTAATTGGAGCAAAATTTAGGACACGTTCAACTACAGGAAAATCTTTCATTCCAACGGGAAAACAAAATAACTGGCTCTGCTGAATCATCCTTAGGAAACATCGTAAACTTTGGCTTAAACGTAAAAGATACGTTGAATATGACACTAAAATTATAGATCTTAAGAAGGCCTGCAGCAAAGTTCGCAATGACCAGTGCCGGATTAACCACGTAGCAAGAGTAGCAATTGCTACGGGCCCCGCGCGAAAGGGGGCCCCGCATATTTAAACCCACTCATCTCTGCCTGAGCGTAATTTTCTAAGTAAAACTTATTAAGATGTGGTATGTTGAATTTTTTTTGATGTCACAAAAACGTGAAACGTTACAACTTTTCCTACTAAGACAATCTACGTCAGACACTCGGTAGTCGGTACCCGACTATTTCCTTGGCGTAAATAATTTAAATAATTTCATACGGTAAGCGCATAAGTTCTACAAAAAGTTGCTTGTATAAGCGTGTAGA
Organism: Boloria euphrosyne; assembly: GCA_951802675.2. Taxonomy (NCBI): domain Eukaryota; kingdom Metazoa; phylum Arthropoda; class Insecta; order Lepidoptera; family Nymphalidae; genus Boloria; species Boloria euphrosyne. Next base: position 10,034,820 of record OX637871.1, read on the forward strand.
ATTTCAGTCGGCCTGATAATCAGCTCACAGCAACAGATAAATAAATATAAAATATAAACATTATTTAAAGTACACCATTGATAAAATATACCAGTGTCGATAATTTTTGGAACCAAAAAAAATAATAGTAGGATGAAACCCACTAGAAAAGGAGGATAATATTATAAAAATGAAAGGAAAAATAATTTACGGTGATCTGAGGTCGGGAAGAGGGAGGGGAGGAGGAGGGGTGTTTAAGGGACTTGTAAGGGACCATAGGACTTGTAGTTTTTCCGGAAATCGAGATAAACAGTTTTTTACCCTTAAAACACCCCCCTTCCCCCTTCTCGACCTCAGATCGTCTAAAAATAATTTGTGTAGTCTCATCAGTTTTCAATTGTTAATTTCCTACCAAAATTATTCTAAATTGCCAGAAAATCTCATGTCAGGCTTTTTGTACCTGTCAGATCCTAACAGCGCCTATAGTAATTTCCTACACTATTAATTAACACAAAATTGTAACCTATACATAGCAAATAAACGTATTGAGTATTGAATTGTATTTTTACCACTTTATACTTAAGAACTCCTAGCAGATCAAGGGCTCTTTGAAAGAATTTGCTACGGGCCCCGCGCTTGCTTAATCCGGCACTGGCAATGACATATTATGTTAGTTTTTCTATCTGAAAGGTACAGTTACTATTTTTATCTATTTATTACGTACCCAGGGATGCACCCGAGCGATGCAATTGTATGTAATATAAAAGTTACGATTCGCCAAAAAGTTTATGTAACCCTTAGGAATATTAAGATTCATAATGCCACATAATATTTGGCTTTTCCTTGCAAAATTAGTTTTCTTAAATGCGACACTCGTCTTACACTAACTATTATTTAGTCATTTTAAGACAGTTTACAATGGTTATTCACATGTAGGTAAATACTGGATAAAGCATCGCATCAAATAAATTTGAGGAGTCACTACGTGATCGGCCTAAATCACCACTCATCCTATGAAACGGGCCTCTTAAAGCTGATGAAGTCTAAAGAACATACTCGTATAATACTAGTCACTTCGTTCGTGTGTGCACTAGATTCCTAATGGCATAATAATAAAACATAGAGTTTGTTTATATAAAATACTAACAATTTACCCTCGTTCCGCTCAGGTTCATATCGATATTAATGATTTAAGTATTTCCATAAAATTTTCCAAAAAATATTCATTGTACATACAACAGATTTAACTCAGAATTTTATTATATGTACGCAATTATTAAGTCGTTTCATAACACTCAAAAACCACGAGTAGGTACATAAAACAAGGCTGTTAGAGGCAAGGTAACTCAACTAATGTTACGTCAATATGCTTTCGAATATACCTAATTAGTCTTCGGCCATTAAATTTGAACCTTGTTTTATACGAGACCTCTTAGTGCTTAGAGTTCAAATAAGTTTCTTTGATTACACATATCCAATTGCAGTCATACTTAGCAATGTTTTCGCATTGAGTATAACTGAAAATCTTTTTGTTGAAAACAAAATGTCTAAAACCCAAACATTCTAAAGTCGGTTTTCGGCTTCCACAACTTAAACGACTTTGTGATAAAATTTCATGATTAAATACAAAATTTTAATCATTACAGATTTTCTCATTTTATTTATACTGTAACTATAAATGCGATTATGTTTGCTTATTTATCCCTCTTCTACACAGCAATAAAAGAACAGATTGCCGTAATATTTTACAGTACCTCACGATATTACAAACACAAAACAGGGACGCGTTAAAGAAAACAGAACGCGTTAAGTATTTTTTTATTTTCTTAATTAAATTTTTGTTCTTTGTATATTTCCCACGCTCAATTAAAGTATCCTCGGATCTTTATGGTTGTTGCGTATAGGCTCTTGACCGTCGTTCCATCATATTATGTCACTAGATGTTTGCTTATCGCTCAAAATACACAACACTGCTCTGACACACTTCGTCACGAGTATCCTTAAAATAACTTTATATGATCAATATTAGCTTTCATAACAAATATCAAGCAAATAATTTGCACAATAAAACATAAATGTTCAAAAAAAATGTTGACTATAATACGATAATATCTGATTTTCTTCTCTAAAATGGGCTGCACAAACTTGATAGGTGGTGTTGTTGTAGAGATTATTTTTTAATTAAATTTGAATTTCTCATACAAAATATAATATGTTATTTCAAATTTTGAATATGTGGCAGAACAACGTCTATAGAACCACCCACATACTGTACTCTAGTCTAACTGTTTAAACTATGTTGTTTAATTTCAATTATAGTTGAAATATTATACATACTCGTAAATTTGCGTTGAATTATACGTAGAAGGAGATTTGCTTTACTTTGCCTTGATTACAGAGAGTTGATTTAATTTGCGACGTTAAAAAAACGAAGATATTTGAGAGGATTCTTACACTCAAGACTGTTACTTTCAAATAAAAAGTAATTTCATAAGCATAACTTAAACTTTTTTTATTTTGTTAAATTGCAGACATTCATCCCCTATTTCAATACCTTACAGTTTTCGTTTTCGCCTTGAAAAGAAGCCTTTTCTCAGGCTTTAGACTAATCAATAGTCTTGGTGTGAAAGCGCGACAGACAGACAAACAGGCAGATAGGCAGAGTAACTTTGCATTCATAATATTAGTATTGATAATAGATTTCCACCTATTCTATTTAGCTATATGACGAACCCGAGCGAAGCGAGGTGAGTCGCTAGTATTCATATATAAACTCATAATATGATTTCTGGCATTCCAATTTTAATAGTGGATTATCCTACATTACTCGTAGCAACATAATTTTATTAACCCTATTGCTACATAGAAAAGCAAATATTATATAATGCTAACCTACTCTAAATATGTACATATTATAATGTTAATGAATTCACTCTATTACTTAAATGTATGATAATTAAGATGTTATTACATGAATGTATTGTCGCATAATAGTAAATATTCATAACAACACGTTTGTATTTATCTAAGACAAACAAGAAAATCGATTGATCAACACAGTAGAAAAAAGTACTGAACCGTTTTCTCGTAACCTTTTTACATACTGACATGATGTAACCATTTAAATTCGTGTACGTGTGCCATAGTACACATATACTTGGTAATACTAACTACTAAAACTAATAAAACTTTCAAATACGTCCAATTTTTTATATATTTTTACATTTAAATTTGCTCTGACCGGGACTCGAACTCGCTACGGGCACTACAAAGGACCTCTACGGCAGACGGTCGGTGATGAAGTAGGTATGATCTGGACCTAGAAACTATTGATTTAAAATCAGTTAAGTGGATTTGATAGAATTTCTAAGGGCAAAGGTGAACTAAACTGATATTGTAAGTTAGTATGAGCAATATTAAGAGCTATTCTCTTAGCTTTAATATCCATTTTAAATATTTAAAAAATCAATACCAAGTCGTTAGGGCGTGGCTGTAAGAACTAACAAAGTTTGAAGAGTGATATATCATGATACAAATAATGCGGGGTTAGGTTAAAACTACAAATTAACTTTTCAGTAACGTAATCAACGCTCTGACACTTCAAACTGACCGACCTTACACGCCTCATGCATATTGATTTCATGCCTCGTAACTAATTCTACTTCTAAACAAAATGGGGACGCGGAAACTATTTTCCACGTTTCCTCATATTGGTGAGTTTACGATCACTTTTTGGGGTGCGTGCTTGGAGGACTAAAATGAACTGACCTATTCTATTGATAATACTCGTGATAAATAACGATGTTGTTGTGGATTGTACACGTGACGATTAATCAAATGTATTATGAAAGATTTAAGTTATAAATCTATACGTATATATCACTTTAAAACTGTTGTCTTTCTGTCTGTCTGTGACCGCATCACGAAAAAAACACATTTTGATGGCATTTGGTATGGACATAACTGGTTATCCGGATTATCATAAAGGATACTTTTTTCGCGGTAAAATATGTTATTTCTGAGAAATCTAAAAACAAAACGTTAAAACGAACCCAGGGACGAATCCAAGCGGAGCGAGGGTGAATCGCTATTTATACTGTCTTCTATTAGGATCTTTAAACAATTAATAAGTTATTTAAATGAACGTCACATTAAGCCTGCATGAAACCAGAGTTTACCTACAAGTATTTTAATACGAAAAAAAACCATTAGCTTTTGCATGAGTTTACTTTAACTTACATTGCATTTATTTATTCCTCCACTCACAGCAAATTAGTTAACCTCAGTTTCCAAAACTAAGACGTACAGAGAGTATCTATGACATTAAGCCGATGAAACTGGCTAGAGCTTCCTTCACTCGAAAGTTTCGTTTTGGATTTCCGGAGTTAACTACGATTTGCGTACAAATTGTTTTAATTTTATGCTCTTTCATTAGTTCAACCGTTACTTTGAAAGATAATAATAATAGCAGTATGTATTCTAGGTTAATTATTAGAATCTAAAAAGAAATAAAAAATGGCCCGTCATAAAATACAGTTTAATTACGCCTCTTCAAGTACTAGTAGGATAGAATAGAAGCAAATGAAGTTGTAAAGAGCGTGTAATGAAAAAGTTAGTCTGTAATATTAGAATTACAAATATGGTTTCTGTTGCTAAACTACCGACTCACTCTTGATACGTTCAAGTTCGACCATTTTTTTTTTGTATATATTATGTAGTTCTACTAATACATATAAACATAATATATTAACAAACGCACACAGATACAAGCTTTTGTATTTTTAAATAATGATTTATTGCATCTTAGTTCAAGTTAGTTCAAGTACTTTATTTGTCAGTTAGTTTTGATAGTTTTTACAGCAAGTGAGACCGATTTCCTTTTATAAGTGAGGTTTTATTAGCCCGTAAAAAGAAAAATAGATATCAGGCTGTTCTAAATGTGTTTTTTATTAAGAGTATCATTGTATTGAAAAATACTGATTTAAAAGGGTCACTACTTCTGCTCATACCACATATATGCCTGTAGTATACGTACTTACTTTTGCCTGACTTCGAAAATGGAGGGATATTTGTTTTCAGTTACTTTGAACTCCTCTTCTTCCTCCTTCCTCTGCTCGTGCGGACCACTCATGCACCGCAGAAGCATCTATCTAGGGCAGCATATCATGCAACCTGAGGAGATACAGAAGCTCTCCGCTCAGAAACTGGAAGTTCCTGGAGGCAACTAAGCGGAGAACTTCTAACACACTTAAAGGGAGCTACAATGGATGGTGTTGACCATACCCAACCAATGCAATAATAATAATAGGTTTCCTCCTTTTGATGAAGTTCAACCAACCATTTTTAACTAACAAAACTTATCAATAGTAACTCAACAAGAAAACAGTAAATTGATGGACAACCTACTGAAATTAATTATAATTTTAATTAAAATTTAACAAATTAATTAAATTGTTTTGTCTATTGCCTATTGCCTATTTATTTATATATTTTAATTAATCTTATTTAATGGCTTTATACTTCAAAGATTCAATATAATCAGAATAAATTCCACGCTTACATTTAATTATCATAAGATGATGAATCTTTTTTTATTTAATAAATATTTGTTCAAGAAGATTTGTATTAGAATCCAATTTAATTCAAGTTACTTCTTAGTGAAGAGACTTTACGGTGTCAGATGAACAGTATATAAGGTTTGTGTTTCGTTTAATATATTCTACCCTTAAAAGCATTTAAATTATTATTTGGACTATGTATATGTCGAACATGTAAAATAAAGTTAAATAACCTTTCTCGCAGATAAATAAAACTGACCATATTTTCAATCATTCGTTCGTTATAGATTAATATTATTTTCCTCTTTAAACTGAAATGTTATTGCATCAATATTGGATTACGTCATAGAGAGGAAAATTCAATTCAAAATACGTGAGTTTTCGTCACTCAAAGAGCAGTTCGTCAAAGCTGCTGCCAAAACTTATGAGAGTCTACTCTCGTATTTTTGCAGTATGCCTTAGGTGTACCTACTGCATGAAGCTTACTTTTTAAAAGCTACATATTTTACACACATGTGTGATTAGATTTGCTTTAAAACCCATCTTTTATCAATTATGAACTTCAAGTAAATATTTGCAATTTTATTTTTTTTTTTAATATTTTGACTTAAGTATAATTTGTTTTTTCTATAGGAACGATAAGTAGTACAGGTATGGATATAAAAATAGTCAGTCCCATTCCGGCCCTTAGATTATACAACAAAAAGGACGTCGAGAAAAAAAAGTAGGTATACCTATTACCTACCTTCATATCGATAATCGCTTTGGTTTGAAAAATGTAATATTCAAATATGTACCTACTAATTCTGTCCCAACATATTATATTATAGAATAACTGTATTTTTTTTATTCTGACATTTTTTTATAGATATCAAAAAGCAAACTTAGATTTAATTAAATAATGTAATTAAGTCGACTCTGTAACGTAAAGGTATTTTCTTAGATAAGTAATTTCTAAAATTAACGAAAATTATAAATTTTGTTAGAGTTTCATGTTATTATCCAGTTTGGATCCTCAGAAGTTTAGAGCAAACCACTGTGTCGGTAAGTTTCTTAATTTATACCAGACGTCAATTAACTCTCAAACTTTCTTCTGTTACGTAATAAGTTCTAAATGATATTACTTTAGACACACATCTATGAGAGAAAAATGAAAATTATATAATTATCTTCGATTACATCTGATTTCAACGTACAATATTTAAATTTATTATTTATTTATTTAATTTATCTCAGAAGGATGTTTTTTTTGTATTTAAAAACCTTTTAAAAAAAATTTTTATTCATAATCAAGGAATTCTCAACATCAACCATAACCCTTATAAAATTCAAAAGTAATTAACTTATATTAATAAACAATATGAATTTTCAATAAAATTGGACACCAGCTGTCTCATCGGTTTCACTTCGAAACATGTAGACAGCAACATAATATGATCGATGACAGCTTCTTATATAATGACAATATATTTTGAGTGGCTTGCTATATTAAAATATTTAATTTATCCATATACAAATAAAACCATTTATCCATATACACATAAATTTTTTTTTTAAATGCTCAAGTGTAAGTCAGATTAGGGGAACCAACAAATCTCTTAATTGATTAGGAGATTAAAGGATTTAACTTATGCTCACTATAAAATAGGCCCACTTCGACTTACAAGAACATACTTAGCAAGTTGCATTTTGTGCTATAATATATTGCAAATATTATTTAGAACAAATACTATTAGTTTAATTACTTTGGATAGGCCATCTCGACGGTCAGGAGGAAGAAACAAGTAGGTACCAAGTCAGTAGTAGGTTGAGCTTAGAAAATTTGATCGAATAAAGCCTATCTGAAATGAATCGTATTTTAAGGTATTCTTAAAATGGCTATCGTAAATAAACCGTAGAATTTTCTTTCCTATTCTTGCTTGAAATTGCTACATTTTCGTACAGAGTAACACTACCATTTAATTTATGAAATACTGTCAAGTATAATATACTCGTACTTATATGAGAAGTATATTGTATTCTTAATATTCCGGGTCCAGTTTAAATTAAGTTTAGCTGATTACTTAAATTTAACTATTTAAATTTATTATATATTTAGCGTCTAGTCATAAATACACGAAAATCTAAATTTTAACACTTTTTGGTTTGCCATAATAAGGCGATCATTACTCGATGGTTTTAAATATTGTTTTTAATCTTTTGATATATAACTCAATCTGAGAAGACATAAAATTGAGCTTTCGCTCGAAAAGGTCAAGGAGAGTACCAATTTAGTAGAGTGTTACGGTTTGGTGTCCTAATTAATATTCCGATCATGACAAACACACCCCTCTCCGCATGGTGGTGCGTTAAAAATGTGTAAAAAGCGATACCCCTTAGTGTTGGTGTACTACTATAGATATTTAGTGAATTTCTGAGAAAATTTGAACTTAATTTTAGTATTAATAAACTTAGTACTAAAGTGACTAGACTAATACATCCACTTATTTCAACCAAACTTAAAACACAATATTCCTGTTGTATTTATTTAGTCCATACAATATGTTGTATTTATTTAGTTAATACAACAGTATTCTAGTAAAGTAGGTTATTTTATTTCCTGTATGCAATTTTTTTATTATGCGCATAAGTTACATGTAAATGAATTTTACTAAAAACGATATAACCTCCAAAATGCACATTATGCTCCAAAAGGGACATTATTACAACAGCGCCATCTAGTTCCGTGGTAAGCTAAGCTTGTGTTATATACCTGTGTTATATATGTATACCAGATAGTTGATATACTACACATATACATTTTAAATACATACAAATTATAAATATAAACACCCATGACTGGAGTACAAACATTCATGCTCAACGGCGGGACTCGACCCGCGACCGCTGGCGCAGAAAGTAGAGTCATCAAATTTGAAAATGAAATTTTAATTTTAAAAATCCCATTTTTATATAATTTTTAAGACTTCGAACCCTCTTCCATATGCCTATATTTGATGGTACAGTGGATCCTATAAGAAAAGTCCGATTTTAATGTAGTTCTTCTATTATATTTACATTTGACATTCATTCCTTTATTTGGAATAAGTGACTCGCCCTCGCTTCGCTCGGGTTCGTCCCTAGATGCTCCTTGCCTAATTTAAAGTTTGTAGCACGAAAAATGAAATAAATTCATACAAACTTGAGAAAGCCCTTAGACCTTCTTAAATCCGGCCCTGTCACAAAATTCGTTCTTAACGGAGTCTAACAATAAACTACCTCCTTATCAACCATTTTTATACGTCAAGGTTATCGATATTTCGTGATGAGTGAGTGAGTGAATGAATGAGTGAGTGACCTTTCGCTTTTTAATATTAGGATAACCCAAATAAGGCCTTTATTGACAGTTACTACAATTCAATGTAGCACTAGTCCGTAGGGTTAGATTAAAATGACAAAGCAACCTCTAATTTGCATACAATGGAATGAACGCATGTTGATCCTCACCTGCCAGTGCCAGTTTTCAGTGAACTACGAATTGGCTGCACCTGTGATGTAGGTACAATTTAATTTCTATTAATTGCACCTCAATAACGAAATAACATGAGTATTGTTAGTATTATTATTTTAAATTATTTGTTTTATAGATAGATATATGTATTTATATTTTATTCTAAAATATGATAGAACTTCAAAATTCTAACATTTTTTTAAATACTTACACATTAACAAATATTGTTAATGTAGTGTAAATTAATGTAGTATTTACAAAACTAATTTGTAATGCTATACTAAATATTAATAAATGATTGAAAATAATGTTTCATTGCACTATTACTTTTTATGTTGCCTTCTCGTGGTTCTTTCAGTCATATTTTCCTTGTGATATTTTCCTTTACCGTTAGACATATCATGTTGGTAATGATTCCCACATGAAAATATCAGAGGGAGATACTAATAAAATAAATAAGTAATTTTATGTTATAAAATACTTACTAGTAATTAAATGTACTAAAAATTCATTTATGCAAGCTATGCTAGACCTACTTTACAGGTTAATGCAACAAGCTCGCTATGACACCTTACTGAGTGAAGTTCTATACTCTAACGGTCTTATTCATAAAAAAATATAGAAGCTTTATTAGCTTGTTAATAAGCAAATTCTCAAAAACATTATTCATAAACGTTCAATAGCGTTAAAATGCTCTATAAGTATTCAATAACGGCTCTGTAACTTATAGTAGCTTGAGGCCTACTATAAGCCTACTATAAACCTTTAATAAAGGACAAGATGGTCGTCTTGTCATCAGTGCAGGGGCTGGAAACTTAGAACATCGACCACAGGTTAAAAATTAACAGTGTCATCTATCAACTTGCACCCGAAATATTTGCTTAAATTTATTAGAGACTATGAGTCGTAGCAAGAGATGACGCTACGGTCGTATCAGCAATCCAGCAGTCCAGTACACGCATACCAAATAACTTTGCATGCAAAAATTACTTAATTTTAGAAAAAAAAATACATAATGTCACATATAAATGATGCTGTTTGTTACTTAAAATAACAATTTATATATTTGAATCGATATATGTTATTATCATTTTTTACTTAAACAGCACATCAAAAAAATTATAAATTTAATTAAATGCGTGAATTGGATTTATGCAACACTGTTTTATCGACATTTTTGTGATTTGACATTTTAACGTTTCTATGGTTTCAATTTTATTATTTTGAATAGTTAGATTATTTTAAAATTCTGTTGGGTTTATTTTTGTGTTGTGATATTGATACTATTTTAAATAAGCAGTGAAAAGGCCGCTTTACTTCATAAGTTGATCTGTGCTATATGTACTTGCGAAAAACACTTTGATGACAATTTTATAAATTTATTAATTTATAGTTGGTGTTGGATAATCAATCGAATTTTATGTGACAAAGTTTCTTATGATGAGGACGGTTTCTGCAAAATGAGCGCTCAACTGTATTACGCTAAAAATAGACACAATAAAGTAAAAAAATAATTTTCTTGTTTTATTTATCACATAGTACGACAGTCATCACCACTACATGATAATTTAAGTAGATCGATTTTAAATTTGTAAGTATAGTGATGTTAATTATATATTTTTATGTAATATATATAATTATCATCACTATATTTACAAATTTGGAATCGATTGACTTGAAATCTATTTAATAGTATAGGGTCCAATAGTATAGGGTCAAGATTTACAGATGGCGTTAATGTCGTGTTGGCAAAAAAAACGGTAGAGTGGGCTCTCTATATTTAGGTATATATTACTTTTCTCTATGCATCAGTGACAGCTGATAATTTGATTAAACTTGTAGTGAGATTATTTTATTTGGTGTCTAGTGACATTGCGTAATTGTAAAACATTATTTAAAATTATTTTTTTGCTGTGTATCAAACCAAGATACCATATATGATATAATGCAAGCTCCCCAAACTATAGCCGCCATTGGCTTTGGTGTTTGGAAGCAACGGTTTCAAAGCTTGTTGTATGGAGACACCGTTCACATGCGTAACGTAAAACCTACATAATATGTGGCTCTTGCAGTTTTGCATAATATTGCAATAGATCATCAGGACACAGTTCCAGGTAATTTTAATCATATTATCATAACTTTACATCAACACATGTATATTACTATTTATGTAAGCAATATTTTTACAAATGTTATTTTATTTCAGAAAATGATGATGACATTCATATTATTCAGGAGAATGGCTTTGCAGCACCTACTAATATGGGTGAAAGAGGAAGAGTAGGAAACAGTACTTTCCTGCGAGCATTTATTGATGAGCATTTTAACTATGGATAAAAAAAAAATTATTAATATAATTATTATAAATTCGAAAGTAAATGTCTGTCTGTCGCGGTTTCACGCCAAAACTACTGAACCGATTTAAATGAAATTAAGTACACAGATAGTCTAAAGCCTGAGAAAGGACACAGGCTACTTTTTAAGGCGAAAAACGGCATGTAAGAGGTTGAAATAGGGGATGAAAGTTTGTATTGAAATTATGTTATTTTTAAAACTAGAAGCTTGAAATTTTTTTAGGATTTTGATTAGATATAAATAAAAAAGACATTCAAAGTTTGTAAAAATTGTATTCTAAAAGTACCTATGATATAATATTGTAAATTAATAAAAGAAATATATATTTTATTTTAAAGCATTTTATTTTTCATCTCGTAATATTCAATTTTTGCTCCCTTTGCACATGCAGTGAAAACTGTGAACAATATGACAGTTTAATCTTTATTTACACTAATAATGCACTGTATTTATTTAAAAACACTATACCTATTGAATAAATCTTCCCATGCTGCCTGCTTGTTGGTATCTGTATTTTTATTTTCAATGGCGGAAACCCTCTCAACCAACCCTGACTAACTCCGTCAATAATAATTAATGCTACGGAAAGAAATAAGCGCGAGAAAATATTAAGTAAACACGTAGAAATACAAAGGATTAAGGAAGTACAACAAATACACACTTATGTAGCTTGAAGTTTAAATTCTGTACTAACCTGCTATTAGCTTAACCTATTTGCACTTCTGCCTCTCTTTTTAGCTACTTTTATTCCTTTGTTAATAGTTAAAAAATGGTTTTGTTCACTAATTTACTTTTGGCGGAAAAGTCAAATCAAATGTCAAACTGATTCACGGAGCATTGAGACCAGTATTTTTGACATTTTGTCCAGGAATTTATCAGAATGACAACACAATAAAACGAATCCAGCTTATAGCAAGCATTTAGTTATGAGACGTTTATTGATCCGTTATGAATAAAGAAAGTTATGAAACGTTTAATAGGCCTATTGAGCATTTTAGCTAATGAACATTGTAAACCTATAATAAGAGATTTTTATGAATAAGACCGTAAGCATACTAATTGCCGACCGCATTAGAACTGAGCTCCCAATTTAACTTAATGAAAACGCCAAATTCATTTCAAATTCTTGCTTACTTATGGCTAATTAACAGAAGTTTGTCGCCGCGAGAGCGATGTAACTATACTTATAATGAATAGCTTCTTTACTCTTATTTAAAACTTTTATATATTATACTAACGGACTTACCCTCGCCTCGGTTGAAGGGCGTCCTTAGGTTTAAACGTCAACGTAACGTAACGTCAGCGAAGCCACAGGTTCCGCTAGTTAAAATAAATAAAATTTCTAAAATATAACCTCCTCCTTTTTTTGAAGTCGGTCCAAAAGTAGCCTAAGTTACTCCTTACATCTTTTACATTCATTATTGGTCCAGCCTTATCAGAGATTACCCGAAACATGTTTGTTTCGGGTAATCTCTGATAAGGCTGGACAGGCAGACAAAAATATTAAAAATTGGTTTTTCGTTGTTAGTATCTTATATACTTTCATATGCATTTATGTTTATTTGAAGTTAAAAACAGACATTTCAATTTTATTTATATGTATAGAGGTATAGATGTAGTTATAGATTATATGCAACCTATTTTTCTACCATAATATTTAATGTTTGTACCTGCGGCATTTATAATACTAAATCTCCAATTAACCTATACAATGCGTGCGCTACCTATCGTACTTTAGCGATACCAAGGCATGTTAGACAACATAATATACTTGTTCTTGTATAGTACGTGCTCATCAATATCGATCACTGCACTTCAAGGAATGATTTGGAAACCCATATATGTTATGTTTTTTTAAAGATTGATGATTGCATATAACCTTTGATTTAGATTGTTGTCAAGACTCTATTTGCTATTGGTACTTATTTGTGCCCTTGTGTGACCTTTTGAATGTATTTATGAACTTTGATTATTTCTAACAACACTGCAAATTGCAATGTGCTTTTCAAAGAATGCAACAAACGCTGAGTGAAGCATATATAGAAATGACTATGAAAAAAAAACTTGAAATCATACGAGAATGTCACAATTTTCATACGCCTGAAAATTGAACACCTGCTCTTTTAGGTCCTTCCTATTCATTAATTTCCTACGCCTAAATTAAATTCCGTTTATAACTTTTATATGATTTTAGTATGTCAATTGTTCCAGTAAGCTTTTCTTAGAAACTGTAATGGTTCTTTGTTATTTGTTCAAAGAAAAAGCGATTAAACGATTTACTGAAATAATGTCAGCCAGCGTTAATGTAATACATATACCTTAAATTCTCTCACGCATTGTTCTATTATATATAAAGAACACATAAATCGCTCTTCAATAGCTTTCTGTATAATGTACGTTATGATGGCTTAATACAAAAAGGTTTAATGTAACCTAAGTAAGGTAGCCCGAAACTACCTTCAGAAATTATTCTGAAACTTGTGGTCTTCATCAAGCATACTATGTACAATTGACGGACATAGTAAAATGTATATATAAATAAATAGGCCAAGAATAATCAGTTCAGTACGTTTTTTCCTTTGTTTGTCAAATGTTTTGTGCCGCTTTACGAGCTTTCACGTATCAATAAAAATATGGATTTTTTTTAAAGATAAGTAAATAATGATTGTGGTCGAACTTTTACGTGAATGCTAGTTGTATTTTAATACTTTAAGAGTGCTTCAAATTGTCACATAATATGTTATTTACATATTAGTAATATTATATAAAGTTAAAATGAAATAAAACATTTATTTTCAAAAACTGCTAAATCATGCTTGTATAAGAAACTCGAATAGTGTGCTTAATTATTATAGCTACACCTGAGTATTGGGTATATACTATCTGCCAACAATACAATAAAAAAAACAACAAAACATAATATTATGGAGAGTAGTATAGATTTTTCTGTATTCCGGAATATGAAGTGTTTGTATACAGAAGTATTTGGAATGCAAAGAAATAAGTGTAAAATACTTTAACCACGATATATACATTTTTTGGCACTGGTTGAAGTTTAAAACCGAAGTAATGCAGCGGAAAACTGTGAAATCGTATTTGTCGTGAAACATAGCGGAGGAATGCGAATCAAAGTGAAGGCGAGCCCGGGTCATTTTGTCTTCGTTTTTACACTCCTTGTTTTATTTTTGATTAAAATAATTTATTACTTAAAATTAAAACAGAATGCTACGCATTTAAGTAAATATTGTGTGCATTTAAGTATTATCTGACCTACTTTGTTTTAACCACTAGTAATTTAAATAGAACATAGCCGTGAAGAAATATTATCATTATTATTTTTAAGTATCAAGCAAACAATATATTATAGAATATTGAGTTTTCATTTTAAAATTATAAAAATACACAGCATTATATAAAAATATCCATAAATTTTGTTAATATATCATGTGGTAGAGCAAAACGCTCGAACTTTGCGAGAACTATCCCCAGAACTTTTTCTCTGTTCAACCTCCATAATTTTAAAGTTTTCAGTTGGTTACCCAACGTAAACTTCAAGGTGTTCGTTATAAACACGCAGTATGTATGTATATACATATATAATCTTTTTCCTTATAATCAAGCCCTTCAATGTGGATATCAGGCATCCATTTCACATGTCTATCAAAAACTTTTTAGATTTCTTAACGATGCATTCCTTCGCCGTTGGGCAAATGATAATTATGTTAAAAAATGAAAACATTTCGCACATGAAAATATAAGAGACGCGAGATTTGAGCCCACTTTACTTGGTTTCCCAAGACAGCGCCGGATTTTTTTATTATATTTATTTATTTATTGAATTACCAACAAAAATTTCAATGGTTAACACAAATTATCTAGGAACTACACTTAACATGTTAATTGCACTTTTAATTATAGGTAAATACAGCATGATAATTATTATTAAGATTTGTAAGTGATCATATGGAATAAACTATAAAGTTAAATTATTAAAAAGAAAAAATCAATTATAATTATTACTTTCCAAATAAAATATCACATAATATATATAAAGATATTTTAAACAATTTATAATTCATAATAAAAATAATAATAATAATAACAATTGCAATGTCACGTCCAGATTAGATTTAAATACTAAGAATAATGTTAAAAATAATGTAGATTAATGATAATTGATAAAAGTTGCAAAGTGTCATAAAATTATGTTCATTTATTATATGATTTTATTATTTTAGTTTTAAAACTCTTGAGGCTGTCATGCAAGATGTTTAAATCATCAATTTTCAAGCACAGGTCATGGTAAGCTCTAGGTAGTCTATTTAGTGGCGCATTTTTTCCTAAATTACTTTTATGTTTTTAGTGTGAAATAAAGAACATCGTTTTCTCGCAATTCTTAAGAGTACATCAAAGTTTACTGAGGAAAGCAGCTGTGGACAATCCATTAGGTTAATTAATAATTTGTAGAAGAATAACAATTCTAGTACGCGACGCGAAAATGACAGCAATTGGAAATATTTTAATTTGTTCTGATATCCTGAATACATTCGTGGAACTCCAAAATCATATTCTATTATAGTGTCTATACTTTGAGCCAACTAACCGTCTATCATCATACCAAATTTTTTCACACTAAGTCCCAGATAGATAGACAATAATCAATAAAAAATTTCATAAAATATTGAATGAACCAATTTTATTTTTTGTATGAATGCGTATTGAACGTAATTTTTTACAAGTAGGTATTATATAATATGTTCTATAGATGAAAAAAATCAATTATCATGACAGTGAATCATTCGTAAAAAACAAAAATTAAGAGGGCAAGACTTCCTTTGTTAAAAGAAAAAACACGAGTTATCTAATTACACAACTTGGACTAAGTAAGAACTACTTCGTTAATGAGGAAAAGACTTTAGAAAACGTCTCTTAATATATTATGTATATACCTTATTATGATTCATGTATGTGTGTATACTTGAATAGTTTTATCTCTTAAATTGAGGTAATGAATTCGTCGAATTTTGTTACATTGTTTTATTTTTTAACAACTTTTTTATTCCATTATTTAATTAACAAAAAAATTCTAGAAATATAATTTAAGCAAAATAGTGTAGGCATATAATTATTAAAAACATTAATATCAAAAGATCGATAATTGTCGAACGGACTAACGCACCGACAAGTTAATAAAATTAGTATAAAACACAAAGTTTCTGTTTTAAAACGAATAAAATAAACCCACAGCCAGTGTACATTTATTAATTGAAATGTCTTAATGCTAATAATATATTCTTTGTTTAAAATATTTTGTATACGAAATAATAGCAACAATTGTTTTTAATTTAGTTCATTCTTCATTTTACAAATTATTTAACATTTGTTATTCATACCGTCATTTCATATTTAAAAATTATTACGTTAATTAAATAATGTTGCAGTTGTAACAATGGCAATAATTATTCCTTCTGCCTTTAAAAACATTCCTTAAATCTATATTAATAAGAAGTTATAATATTTTATTTTCAAGAGTATTTTTTAGAAACCTAGTTGAGTATGATTAAAATCACTTCTGTATAAAACTTAAGTTTTTTTAAAAAAGATATTCGGAAATGTGCTACAATTCGTGGACAAATAATTATTATTTTACCAAAAAGCATTTGGGTACTTACTGCATAAGTATAAGTTATATAATATCCTTATAAGTTAGTTATATATAAGTTATATTATGTAGAGAAATACAGTTTTAGAATACGTTTACATAACATAATTGTATGTAGATTACAAATAAGTGGGCTATTAAGTCAGCTGTTATTCCACTTGACGTAATAATATCTAAGCATTATCACACAATTTCCTCTCAGTATATTTCTACCCTAAAACAAGGTAATAGGAGTGAATACATTTTGCATGAGCCATCTCAGCAAGTTTAGGGCAGTTGGGCTCATAGCGGATTTTGCCTACACTCGTCAGAATTTATTAAAAACAACGTTTGCGAAAAGGGTTCATATCGTTTTCATAAAATATTCTGTTTGTGTTTATGTTGCAAGGTACGTCTTATAATATCTTGTTATTTGATTATGCATATTATAGTAAAATTCTTACTTGAATATATCTTCGTTCGTTTGAGCTCAAATACATCTACTGCTGGACATAGGCCTCCCCAAACATTTCCACAACAACCGGTCTTGCGCATCCGCATCCAGTGGGCTCACGCGACTTTGACACAGTCTTCGGTCCACCTTGTGGGAGGCCTACCCACGCTTCGTCTTCCGGTACGTGACCGCCACTCCAGAGTTTTGCGTCCCCAACGACCGTCCGTTGTGCGAGGGATGTGCCCCGCCCACTGCCACTTGAGCATATCTATTCGATAGGCTATGTCAGTGACCTTGGTCCTTCTGCGTATCTCCTCATTCCTGATTCAATCTCGCAGGGAAACTTCGCGCAGCCCTCTCCATTGATATCTGTGTCCATGAACCTACGTTAATTTGTTTAGAAAATATAAAAGCATTCTTTTTTATCGACACAGTGTGTTTGTTTGTATAGAATATATTTTAGAATTTTCTGTCTTTGACCGCATCACGAGAAAAGCACTAAGCAAAATTTTTTATAGGTATGAAGAAAGCTGGTGGATGGTTATATTCTCCAATATAAAGGATAATTTTTACTGTTGGAAAATATAACATAATATACTAATCGTAAAATTGTAATGTATGAAACGAACCCGAGCGGCCTAATACAAAGGTGAAACTTTTGTAACTTTATCACATTTATTCGTCCGTCTGGCTGTACAACAAAGCCATTTTATTTGGAGTGTTTTGTTATTTCAGATAAACCTTTCATGTACCTACACCAAAAAATGTGTGCCTAAGCGTATAATGTTTCTCATCAAAATACTTAACAAATTTTTTTATCCCCTTGGGCAGGCATAGTTTAATACTCGTGAGTACCTACTACAATCTCTTCGGAAGATGATCTTAATCTGAATAATAATTGTTCATATTGGTTGTTGCGAATATGTAAATATTCTATTTTACTTTTAATCATTGTATTACACATGTCACATGAAAATGAGCCAGACGCGCAAGTCAGCCTGACATTTGGCCGCTTTTAGATATCTTATATAGCAACATTAGTAACTTACAAACATATCCTTTCTTGACATTCTAATTTGCTAGATTCGCAATTAAGTTAAGTAGGCTTACACCATACTTCCGCCTCGATCTCCCCTTACATTTATTACCTGTTCTCGGACTATTTGCTTTGATTGATGACTTACAAACATGTGCACATTACCATAATTAGGGCGAGCGAAGCGAGATCTAACACCATCCCACCACCTGAGCATTTTGTGGAATACTACTGAGAAACTATCATGCCTATAGATTTGTGCTTTAACATAGTATGTAATTTTAACTTCATATCTAGATTTGTTACCTGTCAAAAAAACTTATAAATAGGTACATTTGAATTTCTTTGAATGTCTTTTTTTTATAACTAATCAAAAGCCCAAAAAAGCTTTAAAAATGACGTAATTTCCATACAAACTTTCGTCCCTTACTTCAACCATTTACCGCCCCTTTTTCGCCTTGAAAAGTAGCCTATGTCCTTTTTCAGGCTCTAGACTGTGCACCGAATTTCATATAAATCAGTTCAGCAGTTTTGGCATGAAAGCACGACAGACAGACAGACAAAGTTACTTTCGCATTTATAATATTAGTAACGTTAACCATAAAAAAATGACCACTAACATTTTTGAGACAAAGTTACTTTCGCATTTATAATATTAGTAACGTTAACCATAAAAAAATGATCATTAACATTTTTGTATTCATTAGATATAATTTTATTGTACTACTTAAGTCATCTGTTAAAAAAAGATACAAAAATTGCTGTGACATTATTACCCGTTTGAAAAACTACGCGAGCCCTCTCAAAGCTCAGCTTTTTGCTAGTCTAGATCCTATACACAGACAATTCAGGTCGAATTTCTGTGATCCCATATAAAAATTGGTGTTCATTAATCAACTGTCATTGTTTTAATACGTTGAGAAATAACTGTTTATACAAAATATGTGGTTAGTCTGTTATTCATTGTAACAAGTAAAATAAACGTTATTTATGTAAGTACAAGCTCAATTCCATTACTGCATCATCACAAATTAATTATTTGGAAGTCCATATCTTCTGCATTATATATCAATAAATCTACGTGGGCAGTGTATGTGATGAAAGCAAGCTTTTACTGAAAATTGAATGTTGTGATATGAATATAACAGTATTAATATTATATAATCTTACGTTAACATGGAAGAGATAAAGATATTGCATTTAATAAAAATAAGTAATACTCGTAAGTAGGTTAGAACTAAGTATACGTCCACTTCATGCCGATAAGCTGTAATGAGTTGAAAGACTGTAATTAATTCTGCACGATAATCTACTAAGTAGGATTACTGAATAATAATAACAAATATTTAAGCATAGAAAATATTAAAGCAACGATGTAAATAAAAAGTATCTTATTTATAACTAGCAGTTCCCGCGGCTTCGCCCGCATTCTAATCACTATTAAAAAATAGGAATTGTGGTAGAACGTTGAAAATTCTTCTTGTAGCTTTTCCGACACCGCCAACAGATGACATTATATTTTAGCCAATGTATACATAAACTTGACAAATTATACACTAAAACCTTCCTGGAGAACCATTCTATCTATTGGTGAAAACTGCATGAAAATCGGTGCAGTATTTTTTGAGTTTATCGCGAACAGACAGACAGACAGACAGACAGACGCGGCGGAGGACTTTGTTTTATAATATGTGTAGATACTTCTAAATTCTAATCGTATTTATAGTACTTTCAGGTAGATTTTTTATGTCATAGTCATAGTTTTATAGTTTTTATACATAAAATATTATACAGTATACTCAATATATAAAAAGCTACATTTACTTGTCAATGTTTTTTGCATCAAGTATCGGATGATAATCTCGTACCTAGGAGTTAGGACCATTCCTTCTTTGTCATTTGTCTTCAAAGTACGATCGCCTGACAGAATTGACTCGATACAATTAGTCACGATGCTGCAATAGCAATTTATACAAAACTTTGATGGTTAATTTGAACGGGCGTGTGATATTTAATCATTAATCAAACACTTCATTACGTTGATAGGCTTTGTTACATAAGATGCAATTGATTTGGAGTAGAGTGGTTCAGATAGTCTTTTAGGCATCATACTCCTATTATAAATATGTTAGATTGTATGAGTGTGTATATATCTGTTTCATCTTCTTGTTCAAATATCTAGACCGAAAATAATATGACAATTGACTAAGTTAGTAATAAATCAGAATTATAAAAATTAAGGAATTATTGTAGTTATGATACTAAACTCTTGCAGGTAAACTTGGCTCTACCGCCTTCGCAGTAAAAAAAATTAGAAAACTGACGCATGTTTGGATGAACGGAAGTTTTGGAAAGACAGTTGTTGACCGCTCTGAATAAAACTAGCCGCTTTGGGCGATATTTGTTAAGAGAACATAATCATGTTATTCTCAGTAATATTTAGCAATCCTTACTAGTATTTTAAATGCGAAAGTAACTCTGTTTGTGTGTTACTCAATTACTAAACTACTAATTCAATTTAAATGAATTTTGGTATAAAGATAATCTACAGCCTAAGAAAGGATTGCATTGCTACTTTTCGAAAAAATGGCTGTACGGGGTTGAAATAGGGGATGAAAGTTTGTATGGAAATTACGTAATTTTTAAAGATAAGATATTATATATATGATAAGAAGCTTGAAACTTATTTTTTAGACCTTCTTAAATAAATAAGACATTCAAAGTTTGTAAAAAATTATTCAGGGAGCCAGAGACGAACCCGAGCGAAGTCGCTAGTAGTATTATAATTTTTATGATTATTTAATCTCCATTCATGCACACACATGACATTTTTGTATAAGTCTAATTACAATAATTATTTCTGTGTTCGTGTTTAATTTTAATGTAATGTACAAAATATTTTAATAGCTTTAATAACTTCCAAACAGTAAAAATGAAGGTAAAGTTGTATGAAATAAATCGTTAAAAATTAACAGACATTAAATGGGTTTCTCACAACAAAAGTAGGTCCGGGAGCGCAAAAATATTTCATCTTCTCTGCAATGAAACGTTTAAAAAAGTAAAAATATTTTAAGAAAAATCTAAAAGCTTTAATTTTAAAATGAAACCAAGTGTTTAAAACGACGAATGAAAAACTGTAGGCAAAATGAGGCAAATAAAAATCTTTAAATTTAGAAATCGCTATTTATAAAATTCATTCATTTGAATTTTACTTTTTAAGCGAACTTCTTTCTATTCCTTCACAACTGATGTCCAATTTTTATATAGTAAATAATAAAAAAACTAAAATGAATTAAAGCTTTTACTTAATTAATTAATTACACTTTACTTTCCTGTATTTAGGTCTATTTTGTCTTTTTGTTCTTTCCTTTAGCCTTACTTTTCTACAAGTGCGGTTTGGTAAACTTTACTTCATATTATCTATGTCTTTCATAAATTACAAGTTTTTTTACCGTAAGACAAGGGTTAATTGAATAATGTGATTTGAACCCACTTCAATCGGTTTTCTGAGTGAGCGCGTTACCACTGCGCTACCACTGCTACCGAAATCGACATGAAACTCATCTCAATTCAGCGTTTTTAACCTTCTAATATTGGGCTTAGGCTAGGCTCAGAAATTATTAAGCTATAGATAGACTGATAAGTGAACCAAATGTGGATAATCAACGGTAATTAGGGTTTATGTATCACACATGATACTTGCAGAGATGCAAGTCTCGAGGTTTGACCATTGAGTAAGTACTCTCAATCTATAGCATTATAATATAAAAATATGAATTTTAAGTACATGATATGAATACTACAGAGTGCAGGATGCAGTACAATAAATCAATAAAATTGATCCAGCATCTTCCGGATGATCCACCATTTAACAGACAAACTCTGTTTTTTTTTAAATTCCCCGAACGAGAACATCCAAAATTATTTACATAATTTCGAGATCGTTAAAATTTTATAACTTTACCTAACGAAGTGTTATGCATACAAAATTTCGTAGTTACATATGTATTACATCAAGTGTATAGCGTAATTAATATATGCATAAGACGTGTTAAACAGAGGAGAAAGGTATCGTCTTGGTATTACTAGTTGCCAGACAAAGGGCTGTCTCATGTCTATCCAATTACTGAAAGGGGTTAACACAGTTGTCACGACGTGTTTAGGCTTACAATATAGCCATAGTAGGCTTATAATCAACAAAACCTGAAAGACCATAGAAATATAACTAATAACAATACTAATTGAATTTGCCTTGATTGCTTGATCCTATACTGACAAAAGAGTTTTGAAATACTGCATTCCAGAAAAATTAGCTCAAAATTTCAAAAGCTATTTGAATAAGGAGGTTGTAATAGGTCAAAGACTTTCAAAGTGCTCATTAAATTCATTACTAAATTGGCATTTTAATTTAGACTGTATTATGTATGTACATCGAATTTATTTATAACTTCTTATATCAAATTACAATCTGCACACTTTTTCACACTCAACCACGACGCCCCGAAGGCGGATCCGCCTAAGCATTGGGCCAACACCTTGCGCGATTCTTAACTTCACGCCCGCAATTAGTCTTCATAAAATGTTAAAGTTGTCAAGGTGACCTAACGTATTTATTCCGTGCGGATTCTATACATTGCGCAATTCGTTTTACGTAACATTTCATTTAGATGACATTTCACGACATTAGACTCGATGAAAGGATATATCCTTCACTGAAAAAACCTTTGAATCCTTTTCAATACGAGTGCTTGCAAAAAGCTTTATGAAACTGGACTGACGTCGAATGGACTGTGTGATTCCATGGACTTAATAATGCAGGGGATAAATTGTAGGTTACGTTGGAGTAAGAACTGGCTTTTTCAAAAGCGTTTGTTAGGTAATTATTCTGACTAGATTAATATATAACGCTAACAATATTCAGATTTAGATTTTACAGATATCTGACAATGTATGTTTTCAAAGTTAAATAAAGTGACAAAGTTAAGTTTGAAACATTCCTAGTCGTATTTACCTAATAGAAAGTTTTGGCTATTCTTCTAATCAGTAATTTTAATTCATACATAAGTATGCTTTTATAATTCAGACATTGTTTATAATTTACAAGTTTATCATAATAAATAGTTACAAGTTACGTTAGCTACAGACGGAAGGTCGAAAAAAAATTAAAAACTAATTTAAACTAACTTTACATAAAATGATACTTTATTAATTGAACTAAATTTATTATCTAAAATTATCGTCTAACCGACTCGATGTAAGTTATGAATCTAAATTACAAATTATATAAAAGTAACATTATTAATCCTGATGAAACAGTATACTATTACAATCGTGGGAATTAATACGTCAGCTATCATCCTGGGCCATGTGTGCGTTACTTACATATTATATGATAAAATGATGTTAATAAACACAAAAGGAAAAAATGTATATAAAATTTTTTTTAAGGAATTAAAGCAGTTAGACTAGTGTTATAATATAATATCATACAAAGATAAAATAACTCTCTCTCTAACATAAAATGAAACAAGATAAATGTCATGTCTCAAAATATCTTCATAGCAAATTTCATATAAATCGATTTAGCAAATCAAGCGTGAAAATATAACAGACAGAGATACTTTCGCATGTGTAATATTAGTATGCATGTCTAAGATTTTAATAAAGAACGCTAGTGCTGATTTATACTCGTTTGTAAGCCTGCGCATACAGACCCCAACCCATTATAACCTCAGCGTTACTAAATGAATGGTTAATTAATATTTACACGACCGAGCAGTGTCGACGGATTGATTTGCAGGAATTCATTAACTATTCTACCATAATTTCTGTTCAAATTTACTTAGAATATGAATAATATTTGCTTTCGCTCGAAATGGTGGTCGTATAATATAATCGTTTTGAAACATGAATTGAGGAAATAACCATAATATTATTACTATAAAAATAATACATAGGTACATTTCGAGAACCACTATAAAAGTTTCTTACAATGCAAATAAAATCTGTTTAACTCTCGCATTCACACTGTAAATCCTTAAACAGCTTGTTGTTGCAATTTATTCAATTTCAGTAAAAATCTCTACAATGAACATAAAATTGAAGTAAATTTGCTTCAATAAATATGACGAAATGTGCTATTTTGTTATTGATGTACATGTCTCATGTGTTAGGAGATAAAAATTCTGCTGCGGATAGCGATTACGGGGCAAGTTTAGTATCATCATTACGAAATGATGCGAATCTAGATCTATCAGTAGACGAAGAGTATGAGGATCTAAGAGCAGAGCTGTTAGCTTACCACAGTGCGCTCGCTTCGCTAACATCCCGACGTAAGTTTATCCAATTTATTACTTTAAACACACTTGTATTTGCGGATAGTACGTGGTGGGAATCGTGTGTTGATGCTCTTTATATAACATCCCACATAAATCACTGAAGTGCTGTAGGTTTATGTTGTAAATATTTTAACTTTATGTGCTGTTGTGAGTTTGAAATCTTGTCTGATCGAAAGTAGGTATAAAATATTGTAATATTTATTAATATAGTTGATAGTTTTAGAATTCAGGACAGGTACTTGGGAAAATCGATATGTATGTATTTGTGTTAAGTGGTTATATCGTGGTTATGCTACTTTGTTATCGCTCACCAACCAGATATTATAATCAAATTATATAAATAAATATGTTGGGACCTTATTACATACAGCGCCATCTAGTCCCGTGGCAAGCTACGAAGCTTATATTACGGATACCAGATAGTTGATATACTACATATATATAACTTTAAATACATACATATTATAAATATAAAAACCTATGACTGGAGTACAAACATCAACGTGTTTAACAAATGAATGCCCCAGCGGGACACGAACCCGCGACTCCTGGCGCAGCAAGTAGGGTCACAAATTGAGCTATACGTGTCGTCAAATTGCAGTAACTGTTGTCAATATTTCATCAAACCTTGCAATTTTCTCTGTAGTTATTTCTTGAAATTGATATGGAATCTTATTTATGTCTTTTCTATAGTAAAGTTTCCTTTGTATTTCTTATTTCTTTCACTCAGTAAATTTTTAGGCGATGTCTCTGAGAATGTGAAAAAAAATGTCATAAATACTGATGTGTATATACAAAATAATGTATATACTTTATATCTCCACCACAATTAAGTCGAATCTAATTCTAATATCTATGATATGTGATTCCTTTCTTAGGTTCTTGCGAATATTCGACGTTATAAATGAAACCTTTTCAGCAACACCCAAAAATGTAGTTTCATTTATAATCTATGAACCAATCTAAAGTTCTTATCCATACATACCGCACATTTCCTTTTACGACAGTTTGGTACAAGAACTTAAGGGCTCTATAAATAAAGATAAAAGGATAATTTTAATGTCTTTTTCAGAATATTACTTTGAAAAATACGTTAAATTTAGCG
Source organism: Boloria euphrosyne (assembly GCA_951802675.2). NCBI lineage: Eukaryota > Metazoa > Arthropoda > Insecta > Lepidoptera > Nymphalidae > Boloria > Boloria euphrosyne. The sequence goes on from OX637871.1 coordinate 10,060,776, forward strand.
GCAAATGGGCACATTTTACTGAAGCCTCATAATAATTGATTGATATCCGTCAGATTCCATCGCAACATATGAATGTAATTAATTACGCAGCTTTTCCCGTCAAACAGATTTCAGTGACGGACCATATTTTGCTTAGGACAATGTATTTTTAAAATCAATTTATACTCTGCATTCACTAACCGCATCTTTTGCGTTAACTTTTCTTCATATATTACACAATGATTGTATTCACACCTTTTTAAATTCCAACTGCTAGGCAAAAGCCTCCCTTAAATTCGAGGGGATCAGACCATAGTCCACCACGCTGGCCAAGTGCAGGTTGGCGGAATTCACATGTCTTTCTCAATGATTATATTTTATGAAGAGTGCACACAATTTTATGAAAAATATACACGGTACATAATAAAATATTTATTTATGTTAAGGAAATATACAGGTACATTCTTTAAAAACAATAAATTATTCATCTAAACTTTCATCATTTTCCTTCCCCTATTTCCCGAGGAATTGTTTTTACGGTATATGTACGGGATTCTTATAAACACAATGTGAGAATTTGTTACTTTAGTTATCTAAACCAAGGTTTTAGCAAAATTACAAGAGTTTCCTTAAATTAACAAAATTTTCATACAAATATATAGGTGCTACAGTCTATTTTGGGATGTTGTCAGTAGGTACTAGCATGAATATTTCATGACAGTATCCTCCTTAGAAATGATGTCTTTCTACGAGTATTCTCTTAAATTGTTTCGGAGTACGTTTTTATATTGGATAAATCAAAATAAAGAGTCTCTTCACTAATAATTTGTTTTATTTTACTTTTGACTAATATTGCTTTTCAATATCGAAAGATATCCAAATTCGTTTCGTAGCTTAAGGATTTGTTGACTTTCAAACACTTATCTATATTTTTTTATAATAATATTATGTAAGACTTACAATCTTAATAAACCCTAATATGAGTGGGTTGAGATGATAAGATAATTTTTTAAAATAGAATTTCACCTTCTATAATTTTTTAGGGTCTATGATAACTACAACTTGTTGGCGTCATGGTGGTATATGCATTAGCCATAAACTGTGCCCCGGCTATCGCCAGCTTACTGAAGTGCCTGGTTGTAAAAACCGTTTGAATGTATGCTGTTTCGTATGGAATCAATATGAAGTAAGAGATTTAAAAGAAAAAGGAATTGGCAATGCCGCTTTTCCTTGGAGTATAAAACATGAGTTTGGCGGCGAGGGAGTTGTTCAAGTCACTCCGAAGAGTCGTAAGAAAAAGAAAAAGAAAGCAAAACTGCAAAGTTTATAGACAAAGCTAAAGAAATGCTTTTAAGAAACTACACACATAAATTTTAACTTTAAAAAACATTTGTCATTTTAAATTAACTTCCAATGAATACAACACAATTACAAAATACGCGCTCGCTCGATTAACCAAGTGAAACACGTTCAAATCCGGGTCTCGCATCTCTGATATTTTCATGCCCAAATCATTTCTAACATGATTCTGTCTTACAGTGAAGAAAAACATCATGAGGAAACCTGTATGTCTGAAAAAACCTAAGATTTTGGAAGACAGTGCAGTCCGCCTACTCACACTAGGCCAGCGTGGTGGACTGGTCTAATCCCCTTCGTATTGAAGGGAGACCCGTGCCCAGCAGTGGGCCGTTGAAAAAGGACTGAATACAATGTACATACTTGTAAAAGATTTTTCATGCTACTATTATTTATTTCGCCAATAAAGTAAAAGAAAATAAGTCACAAGCAAATGGGAAAAAACAATGTTCAAGTCTTCAATCTTTGTCAAACTTGGATAGGAAAAGCTATCGAGATGGCTACATCAAGCGCACCTGCGATCACAGAATGATAGGCGCAATTTTGTTTTAAGATACGTTTTTACTGAGTATTCGATGATTTTAATTAGAAGTGACGCAAAGTCGTAAAGCTTTACAGTTAAAGGAAATTAATAAGCCATCAAGCTTAATTAAAAGTGGATTGATTATAATAGGTCGAGTTCTGAAACGAAGGAAGTTCATATATATATAAAAAAATATATATTTAGACTTAAAATCCTGTCTTATGACACTTATCTTGCTATCCTTCTTTGTGAAATTTTAATCTTGACCTATATTAAGATACATTTGTATATAAATAGCCCAGAATAAGAATCGAACCGGCGATCAAATACACATTAAAAGTTAGTCGTAATTAGAGCCATAGGCATATAAAGAGACAACATTACTTACTAAAACTTAAATTTAACTTCAACATAAATAACTTCTTCATAAGAGATAAGCAATACAATCATAATTTATACGTTTTATCGGCTGTGAAATCAATTACGTAGACAATCAGACCTTCTGCGAGTACGTTGTGTTAAATCAATTAGTAATTCTACGCAGGCCTTTGAGAGGGAGCCATGCTGTTTATCATCGTATTCACGATGGCAACTGTAATCAGCCTTACGTCGGGGAAAAACCCAGATAAGGGAAACATCGATTTCCCTCCCAAGTTACCAGAAGTATACAAAGATATATTCGCGACGAACAAACGAGGAAATACTAAATTGGGTTCGTTGACAAATAAAATATACTTTATACCATAATTGCCTTTACAACATTACTTGTTTAAAGGCACATAATTATATTCATAGATTTAAATTTCTTTTTATTGCACGATATTTTGTTTGTTTGTTTCTTTGTTTGTTTGTTTGTTTGTTCGTACTGTGTGTATATGTATTTCATTTGTTACTATAACGTTAACCCCATTGCATTAAAAAGTAAAATTTTTACTTACTTGCATTCACTGGTGAAGCAAGTGTCGTAACGGCAAATGTATTTAAAATAGCATTATTCTCTAGAAAATTGACTTCATACGCTTATACTTTCTAGCACAAAATAAATTGGCAGGAATCAGCTAGGTTAACAATTATATAGATATTAAAATTAGCTCCCGTATCAATTTTTGCTGTGAAAACTTCATACTCGTTATTACAAATCCAACACAAAATTACGCCTATTTTACATGACAAAACTTCAACAAACAAACATACTGGCGTATTTACAATACTAATATAAATATAAATAATGAATTTTACAATGAATGAGTGAGTTTTAAAAGTAAAAACCAAAGAACATTACCAAAAGAGTACACAAAGTCAATTAAATTAAATTTCGAAATGATTCTTTAAGTTCGTAAATTAACCCCAAACGAACAGTCCTTTGTAAAATGGTTAATGAAATATGAAATAAGAACTTTGTTTACAAAATAACATTAACGTTTTCAAAGGTACGAAATACTTCACAATTACAGTCAAACGTAATTCTATTAATAAATGAAAAAGAAAACAGAATTACATAAAATATACTTTCATTAGTTGACAACAATATTTCAATAGATGACGACTCGTTTGGCTCAGTTGGTAGCGACCCTTTCTGCGCCAGCGGTCGCAGGTTCGAGTCCCGCTGGGGCATTCATTTACTAATCACGAATGTTTGTACTCCAGTCATGGGTGTTTATATTTATAATATGTATTATTAAGCGTGGGGTGCTTTTTAAGATATTATCAAAATGATAATCACTCTACTCATATCTGTCAATAAAATATTTATAACTATTGACACCATGCACCCCACGCTTTTTTTAAAATTAAATAATTAATAGATAGATAAATAGATAGATAAATACTTTATTGCACACACAGAAGAAGAGTACAGAAAATGAAGAGAGTAATACAAAAAGGCATGCAAAGGCGGTCCTATTGCTATAAGCAATCTCTTACAGACAACCTTTGGAGAAAGGATTAGTGGAAACGTACACGGGACGGTACAATTAAATAATTCAAGCGATTATGCATAGGAGAAGAACATATACTTATATAATATATATGTATACATATACATAGATACATACATACGCATAGATACATAAATAAACTTTAAAACCTATTTACATACAATATAAATATATATACTATATATAATAAAGACTGATAGTAATTAGTTAGACGACGTTTGAAAATGCCTAGTGATTCTAAATGGCGAATATCACGGGGGAGTATGTTCCATTAATTTAAATTCATTAAAATTTATTTTCTATTTTTTAGTTTGGTTTTCTATAAAAAGCGTGTTTTTAGTTTTTTTAAACTATTATTTTTTTTTCCTAACTTGATTTCACATAAATTATGCTCGAGGTTCTTCTTTGAACAGGAACAGGATTTTCCCCTTGCTGGCAACGGGGTGGCACATGTGTACATATAAGAAATTGCCAAAATTTTAATTTTGAGTCTTCCATTCGGGGGTGCTCATCCGGTCTACGTGTCTGCTGCAAGAAGTTTCGTCAATTACCGCCTACTGTTGGTCTGCAAAGAACACGCTATGATCTAGATGATGTTGAGGATTGAAGAAGCAAGAAAAAAATATATTACTCAAATGAAGTATAAGCCGTACATCTAAAACAAAACAACATAGCTACCTACTATTCTATACTTTATTGATATCTCCAAATCTTATGTACATCTTAATCCGTACTAAATCTTACCTAGTATTGCATAGACATGAACTTGCTTCTATGGATTTACAAGTTCTATATCAAACTACATGGGCGATAAACCACTTGACCACAATTTGCGGTGATGTGTAATAATAATAGAGCTCTAGTTGTTAAGTCTATTTGATTTTGATTTCTAAGAACTATTATTTAAAGTTATATACATATACCCGTATTTATCTCGTATTTTGATTTTCCATCACAAAGATTAAAAATTATTATGCAATTCAATTCAATTCTCTTGTAGCTTAGCTTCAAAGCGTGGCAGTTGAGCATAGATTACTTCGCCAGTGTCACGTAGTAAAATAATAATTTTATTATTATTGTTCAATAAATTGTAAGAAGAAAAACTATTTTTTTTCCTTACAAAAAAAAAGCAAGTTTAAACAATCATATATTTTTTCTTTTCACAAATCAACATATACGTACTTGTATATGTTGATTTGTGAAAGAAAAAATATATGAATGCTAAAGAAACTATAAGTGAAATTTTGGTTATAAATAAATATGTTCCTAAACTAATTCCTATTTTATGCTAATCTTTATCGAGAAACAAGTTTTACCCCCTTTGTCCGGAATTTTTTTTATGATATATATCTCTATAATATGACTTATAAAATTAATGCTTATACTAAAATATATTTTATTTCATTAAAATTTACAAACACTTAAAGTTGTTAATATAACTTGAAAATTGCCAATTTTTCATTTGAAATTTGGAAAATTTTGGCATAGAATGCAAACTTGCTGAGAAAAACCGGCGATTAACTCAACAGTTGCCGTCTTACATTTTATAGTTATGTTATTTATAAAATATTCATCAAACAACGTTCAAAAATGTAAAGAATAGTTTACCAAACAAAAAATGTACCTACACTTACATAGTAACACGAAAATAAGAGTTTTGCCGTAACAACACTAAAATTTGATAGTAATATTAACATGTACATTTAAAACACAAAAATAACTTTGTTTATTTACGTTGAACCACTTTCATGCTAGATAACCTTAGCCGGATTTAATGATTTCTCGAAAACATTTCTCTCCGAACATTTTAGACGAATATTATGCCAGCATTACCATAATTTCGTCATGTACACGGAAACTAAGGTTGGCAGCTACGTTTAATTAACTTAAAAGAACTTTAAGTGTTATAAATTATGTTCATTCAGCCGCTCTCATCCGCACTATCGCTGTAGATAATAAGGAGTTTTGGTCGAAGACGGTATTTAGTTTGAACGGGTGCCAAATTAGTTTACCAGTTACCTCCTTTGTTCGTAACAAATATATTTGACCCAGAAAACATATTTCTTTATGATTTGCTCTCATTCTTCTGAATAAATTACGTTTGCCGCCGCCACGAGCTTTCAATTATTATTGACCTGACGTAACATCTTTTGAAATTGTATTACTAAGTCTTTCACACCAATATTATAAATTCACATTTGTGTGTAATTTGGCATTTCAGCTCGAGACATCACATCGTCATGTTCAAAAGAATTGAGTGAAATTCGCAAAAGGGGTTACTCAAATACAGAATACATCTTGGATTAAATAATAAAAAATATTAAGAAGTGTACGTGACTTTCTGCATTTTACCGATGCATGAATAGGACGTGTAATCATTACATGTATTAATTCGTAATTTTAAATTTATCTATCTACAGTATAAATTCTCTTATAGATATACATTTGATTTTTCATTCAAAAGCATGCAATTTATCGATAATGATAGGTATTAACTTGGAAAACATTGTATTTTATAAAGTAATATGAAGTAAGTTAATATGAAGCAATTTCAATTCTTGGCTCCCCAGTTCAATACAAAATAGAAAAATAAAAATTCAAACCATCTTCAACGGTGTTCAGTTCAAAATAAATCTGTAATACCGGGAACAATAGAAAAACGTGCCAAGTTTACAACTGAAAATTGAAGTGATTGCTATCCATTCGAACGCTTCGGAATGACAGTTAGGGGAATTTAAGTTGGAAAGTTACAGTTACAAAGGATACTGAATCTTTAACAGTAATCAAACTTTGGAATTATATACAACTTGGGTATAACTTTATCTATATTAACATTAAAATATATCGAACAATAATTTGTAAGCTATGAAACTACTTAAATGATTTTTAAAACAATTTTATCGTTGAAAAAATAAAAATAAGCTTTCTAATGACGAACAAACTGTCAATGATGAAAAGCATAATTGAAAGTAATATAGGAATTATATTTTATAGCGTAAAATAATATTACCTAGAAACGTTAGTATAACCATTGAATATTATTAAGCATCACTGCCACTTTCACCCCTCTTTATAACCCTTCAGGTAATAAATTTTTAAAATCCTTACGTACCACCTTTACGTGTAACAACACCTGTATCGTTTTTACTTAGGGTTGTTAAATATTATCATATAATTCTGCAGCTTCGTTTAATGTTTCTAAACATACCAGTGTTTCTTAATACCACTGCATTAAAGACAGTAAATAAATTTTACATTAAATCTCTAGATAGAGTAAGTAAGTAAGTAAATATTGAATGTACTTAAGTAAAAAGTACAAAATAAATAACGTACGAGTACATAAATATCCTAAAGTACCACTTTCCTTGAAATTTAAAAATGCAGTACTCCCTAAGGTGATTTATGTTTAACACCACAGTCAATAAAGGTTCAGCGAAATTGCTCCGAGACATCCAAGGGTTCTGTAATAAATCGCAAAATAGGCAGGTTAATTAGACAATTCCTCCAAATGGGTGAACGTAAATTGGAATTGCGTGAATGACGAAAAACGACCCGCCTTAAACAAATTACCTCTTTCTTGACGACAATATTAAATCATGTGGGAAGGTAGAAAAATAAATTTTGGGTCACAACGAAAGATATTTCTTTATGTAGCTGGACTAATAAAATTTTTGCTAACAATAGAAGACTTAAACATAACATTTATAATTTAATAAGGAAGTTTTACGCTGACATGTAAGAGAGAAGGCTAATTTATCGAAGCCTTAAACGGCTCTAATAAATTAGCCTTGTGCAAAGCCTCATAAAAAAACACCATTAAAAGTAGACCCATCTTCGGCCAAACGATGAAAGTTTGAGCGGAAACTAATACAACCCCTCGGAATTCCGCCCTCCGTCGCTTTCTATGCAAATGCGTTGAGCACACTACAATACATTTTGCCATTTGCATTCCAGTTAATTGCTTTCCTTTCAACGAGTGAACAAACGATCGCTTATTTCTTTGTGACCGAAACACCTTATCGACATCTTTATAACTAATAATAACAACACTATAATAACACTAACAGAGCTAAATCTGCACCTGAAATATTTTTGGAAAAATCTTATTCAAATACTTTGGTATGATAATAACTGGTTTTTCGGGTCAACATATACGAGTAGGATACTTTCTACTGCGGGAAAATCTATCATTTCTGAGAATTTTTTATTAACCTTTGAAAGAGACGAACCCGAGCGCTACGAAGATAATTCGTTAATTATTGTAAATACTTTATTGATTAAGTTTGGCAACCATAATCATTGGAACATCGCCTGACTGCCCATACTGTTGCTCGAAAGTGCAAGCACAGTGAAAATGTCAAGTTCTAGAAACAGTTAAAAATTTTATTTCTCTTTCCAAGTTAACGCGAACTCTTGTAATTCAATTGATAATAATAAATATGTTCTTATAAAATTAAAGTACCTACCTTTAACATTACTATAAATATAAACTTAAATAAAGTTCTTTGTATTTTTCCTAAACTGTTGATAAAAACTTAAAATAATTAGTAAAAAGCATTTTAACTTTAAGTTATCTTAAGTACTTACAGGTAGAGTAATTAAACACTTGAACGCTTTCCTTAAAGCTTTGTTACGTTTAGTTTAGAAATAAAACTTAACGACTCTTTCCACTGTTATGTAATGGTATAGCCTTGTTATTTACAGAACCAATTCACAGCAGATAAGTGTATATTGAATCTATTAAGTTACCCTAGCTGGAAACCTACTTCGAAGTTTATTTAACCCGAATACGAGCTAATTTATTTGAGGGCAGAGTAATTACTTACTCATCATCATAAAAGCAAAGTTGTAATCACGTATTAGATCACCTAATAACGCACTGTTCGACATTATAGTACTACAATATTCGTAGGATATAACCAAGTTAAATAGGCTCAATCAAAGTTGTAAACACCAGTCTGTGTGATGGGTGTTTTCAAACAACATTTGATATTCATGCTTTGCGAACAATGACGGCGGGTGCGTCGACCGCCCTGCAGCGGCGTCTAAAGGCATCTTGTTATTACAGTTTTCTAAGAAACAAAGTCTTGTGAAACCCAACCTCGGTTATTGGTATAAGCTCTAGCTTTATAAAATTTTATGCTGATAACTTTAATATCTTCGATATAGAAATATATGGGCTGTTTTGCGGATATAATAAAAATTAAGTTACTTTACATGGAATTAAAATATGAACGTAGATCTCGATGGCCGTAAAGGCTTTAAAGTATTATGATGATATAAAACATAAATCATGTTTTATGTTTATTTTATGTAAAGTGTAAATAACTTCGCGAACTTTGTGATAAAGTTGTTTCCAGTGAAAATTTGCCTACTAGAAAGTTTATGAGAAGAATGAAATAAGAGTAACAACATGAGTCTTATAAGACTTAACTCTGAGAAGAATGTTATTGTTAGGTGTTATTATTACATTATAAATATAAAAATGTCTAAAAGGATTAGCACAAAATTATGTATAAGTATTGGTGTAATTTTTTCTTATCGTCTGGATTATCAATCGAAATATGCCAAAGAGGTTCTGCGATATAACGGAAATGTACGATTTCCTTCCATTTTAAAACAACCGTTGGAATTTCATCGGGCAGAATTTTGAAATAGCCCTAATTACGAGTATAACTCTATAAATCGTTTGCTTATAAAAAATATATAATAATATATTGTAAGGCTTTTATTATATTTTCACATAGCATTTTATTGTCTAAGCAAAACCGTATCAATAATCGATAAAGTATGTGTTTATGTATCTTATTCGTCTTACTTTTTAGTGTTCTCGTTCTTCTTCTATTTTTTACTTTTTAGTGCTTAGAAGTCATTTTTTTATTTATCAAGGCAAGGTAATAGCTTAATGTTGTATAGTATAATATAATATATTAAACAAAATATTATAAATATTACATAAAACTTAATTAAATATATTAAATCACGTCCCACTGCTGAGGACAGACTGTTCAATACGAGGGGGATCTGACCATAGTCAATCACGGCCACATGCGAATTGACGGACATCAAATATCTTTAAAAAACAAATAAGATCCTCTTGGTTTTTCTTTGACCTATAGAATCAAATGTGTGGAACCCGTGAGCCTTCTTTGCTTGGACTTTTAACTGAACGCGTTAGTTACCAGTTACCACTGGGCTCCATTTCCATCCCATAGTGCCCCAATTAAGTAATACAAAATATATTTAATATATTTTGTATTCTACGTAAATACATGTATATAGAAAACATGTACCCAGTAGTAGTATTCAGTATTACATGTATTTCTTATTCCGTAATAAGCAAATCTGTGTGTTTAGTTTCTTTGTAGAAAATATTTTTGCGTTTTTGTATTTTAATATAAAATGCAAAAGTATTTACCTTTATTACCTCTCTTTGTACTGATAAAGAGCTTACACGTTTCGCAGAAACCCTTAGAAGCTCTTAGCACTACTCCATTTTTATTTTATTTCATTCAAATATTGGATTCCTATGGCGTGAGAATATTACAGCTCTTCGATAATATTTTATAAAAATGGTTTTAAAAAATATATGTAGGTAACTAGCATCTTTTAAAGATCGTCTCGGAAATATAACTACGGCTTTTTTAGAACAGTTACTGTTTTGATAAAATATTATTCCTTGGAGAAACGCGAGTCAGCAGAAAGAGGTATTTCTCATACAATTAACGATTTCCAATTGTTGGATTTAGTAATAAAAATAGAGTAATCAATAATCTTATTATTTTATTGTATTTACTTAGTATTTTACAAGCGGTTCGCCCTCGCTTTGGTTGTGTACATTAAATTTTAACGGTCGTTACATTTCTCATACATAAGATATTTTGCAACAAAATTTATCTTCTGGTACATTTTTGTTACAATCTTGTAATCAATTCTAGTTTTCACTAAGGCGTTTCGTGTAAACTAGTTTTGACTAGTTAAAACGCGTTGTAACTGAGAACGGGTTTTAACTCTAACATATATATAGAATATTCCATGAGCATAAGACATTCAAAGATGTTAAAATATTAAAATTCTGTCAGTTCTTATTTCAATTTTTCAATACATGTTCAATATAAAAGTTTGACCTAGTTACAATTTTTGCTCACACGTCTATCTTCGTGCTACCACACAATATATTTGCAAATAAAAGTAATTGAAACTCTTAACACGGCTCAAACATGTCATGTCCAATTTTCATTATACCAATGTTATTTATTCACTTTAGTTTGCATTATAGAATTTTTGTATGTATGTATGTCTGTCTGTCTGTAGTTTGAACCTACAGCGCACCTAGTTATTATTATTAAAAAATTAAACGTATCGGTAATATCTAATAAAGATACATATTATCTAATATACCTACTTTCAAATTAAGAAATGCCAATGACTTTAAAAGATATATATTTTAAGAAAACAATTATAAAATTAATAAATACATAAATATTTTGGGACATTTTCAATAAAAAATGAAAAAAAAATATATATAATTTGACACTACTTTAAATATCTACCAAAGTAATTATGTAATGTGTAGTAAGGTAAAGGAATTTAATAACAACACATTTATTCGTACTGTGCCAGGGTTGCGGTATCGTCTCGGCTGAGGCGCACTAACACTATATAATTGTCACTAAGTCTGAACGCAATTCGGTCGTATACATTATGGATAATATTATGTATGTACTAGCGGTGCCCGCGGCTTCGCTCGCGCTAAGAGTGAATAAAATAAACATTTTTGCTTATATACTGTTACTTATAATGTACCAAGGACTGATTCCCCATTTAAAGTTCTGGCCCTCTTTTCTGAAAACTACTGTATAGCATTTTCTATTTCATTTACAGCGCCAGTTATTTTGTAATCCTGTGAGATGTTTCTCTTAAGTTTTAGCAAGAGTTATCTATATAAATTTATAAGAACTCTATAGAACCAGTAATTGTGTTTTCACTTAGGAATGAAAGATTAATGTTCAATAAAAGGTATTTTAAATGTTTTCTCGTATAATAACGTATCACTATACAAAACTTAATTCAAATCAGTTATGTACTTTTTGTGTGAAACGCCAAGTAATACGAATCAAAAAAAAAAAACAATGTTTAAGGAATCGGGTTGCATTCATATACTTACATTAAAAAAACTCAACTATGTAATTTAGATAAATAAAGAGAACCTTCGCTAATAACTACTTTTGTCAACAAACTAAGTTGAAAAGAGAAATAAATTACTAATTATTTAAATTGATAGCATCGATCAAAACTGAACTTAATTAGTTCCAAAGCTATTGGAAACAAAAATGAGGTAAAATAGAGTACTTATGATATTGAATTAATAAGAAAAAAATGTGACCTTTTCACTATGTTATTAACACCTAACCTAAAACTATATATATTGATTTTCAAAAAACGCTTAGATATGTATCTCACAATTTGTATTGCAGAGCATTATTTCAGTGTCACGCAAAATATTTCAATAGAATTAAATTTCCCATACAAACTTAGCCACCCCCTTTAACCCCCAATGGGGGTGAATTTCGAAAAACCCTGAAATACGTGTTTCATCATTTGTACTAAAAAGCATTAATTCAAAGTTTCATGCAAAAATGTGCAATAAAAATATTTTTCTCATACAAACTTTGCCACCCCTTTTAACCCTTTTAGGGGTTGAATTTCCAAAAAATAATATGCCTATTTCCTTCCCATAAATGCAAACTATCTACATACCAAATTTCAGCAAAATCGGTTGGGTGGTTTAGGCGTGAAAAGGTAACAGACAGACAGAAAGACAGAGTTACTTTCGCATTTATAATATTAGTATGGATAATACATACTCGTATGTATATAACTTTTACGACATTTAATTTTTTTCGAAGTCATCATGTTACAATTTATTATGGCTTTACTATGGCTAGCATGTACGGTCAATGGTCATACATCGAGAGGCCCTGGGTTCGAGTCCCAGATTGGGCCAAGCTTAACAAGCTTCAGTAATAGCCCGGAGTTGGGAAATTGGCGGTGTTTTACTCCCTTCCCTCGGAGAGCACGTAAGCCGTTTGTATCTGCGCATATACTTGTGCACTATAATATCTCCTGCGCAGTTGGCCAATCTTTAATGAATTTAGTTGCCGTGGCCGGAATCGGTCAAAGAACATAATATTATAATATATAATCTAGTAGAAGCTAAAATTTATGACTATTATAAACCGTGAAGTAGCAGACTACTAAGACCTTATTCTGTTTTATTAATTTTTATTATCATCAATCTTTTAATATGCACAGATTGATGGGACTTTACATATTGTATTTGGTCACCATTAAAAATCTACTTTAAAATTCCTTAAAAGACGAATCAAAGCCTCCTCTTATATTTTCCATCCCCTTTTTACCATGTAGCTTATTCACCTATTGTTTTGCATTATAAAATATAAAAACTGTTATAACCAGCTTTTATCCCCAACTTCATGTGTTCGAGGAAAAAGAGAAACATTAATATTGCGAAAATTGTGAAACTTTTATAGATAAAAACTGACTAATAGTTTTTATGATGCGCCAATATAATTTTTCAAATACATTTTAAAGCATACGATGTAAGCAGTAAGCTATTGTATACCGCGTCATGGAATGCTTGCTGCATTTCTTACAAGCATATCAGTTTTAGGACTCTTGGTGTATCTGTACTCTATAATCGACCAGCTTAGCAAAGACCTAAGGCATAATCAAAGACTTTCGCAGTGGAAGACGGTTCGCTAGAAAAAAATTGTTTTTTTCCTCTTAATAGGGAAAAATCGACCAATGGCTTTATAGTTTAAGACATTACCTTAGAAACTTGGGCAGTGTAAAAAGGCCTCGTATTGTTTAATAAAAGGAATATATTTTAATCATATTGTGCACATAAAAATATTTTATTGTCAACTTGTGCTTGTTACAATGCTCGCACGTGTATTTTCATCGAGCAAATGCAACCCGTCATTCGTATGCAGCTATAATATGTAAAAGTCATGGATACTGTAATAATCTACTTATGTGAATGAATTAAACTTAGTTGTATATTGTTTTTCTGTCCAATGCTTTCATAATATACCGTATTGTATTATGAGCAAACTAAAGAGAAGACGCAGAAACAAAGGGATATATTTTTCTCTCTGATTCGTCTAATATTATTATTTTTTATTTCTATTTTATAACATAACAAGGTTACATAAATAACGATTTTATCTGTAAATTGTAACTGATTCGAAATCCGTACAATGAAATAATCTTTTTGAATTGGTCCGTATTATTAACTCCGACGCAAAAACGACGGAGTTTGACGTGTTTGTGTGTGTGTGTGTGTGTGTATGTCTGATGAACCGATTTTAATTTTTTTTTATTTGAAAGATAAATTAGTCAGAAATGTTCTTAGTTATGTTTATTGAAAATCGGTCAAAGGTGGCCGTCACTACAAAATGGAGGATTATATCTTTTTTTAACAACTCCCTCAATATGGGTATCAAATTAAAGGGTTTTATATTAGATTACTATTTTTATTATTTTATGTCGGGTGTTTTTAAAATTTTTAATTTAACTATCGATATAGACGCCGACTTTTTAGGTTTTTGTTTTTTTTACTAAAAAACTTATCTCTGAGAAATCAATACTAATCATATACTATATTGCTAAATAATACAATAACATATTTTTTGCTTTAAAAAGAGCAAAAGTGTTGTTTATCATTAAACGACTTTATCAAAAGAGATTGACATTGATGTTATTCGTCAAGACTACGTATATGTGATATTGTAAGGCGTCTGTAATAGAAAACGGATATAAAAATCGCTATCTTTATTGTTATCTTAACGGATGCTTGCTTATTCTGGTTATATATGGAGACAAAATAAATATTCATCCAATTCTTGAATATATTAAAGTTATTAGCATGATATAGAAAATGGTGTAGTGTGTTCATATGAGCGTAAGGGGTCTCGTATATATTAATATTGAAAGCAGTCGCCATTCTCGTGTACCCTATAATTTATGGCCTCATTATTTTAACCAACTGATATTGAAATTTAGTCATAACTCAGTGACTCTAGTAATTTTCTAGCGAAAGTTAGATTTAACTATTGAGGATAATATTATAAAAAACTAATAAAATAATTTTCATTTTAATAGGATTTTTACAATTTAAGGAATTAGTGTACATTTAGACGTAGGTACGAAAAATTATCTCGGTATAATAATATCAGGTAAACTCAAAGGAGGTAAAAGTGATCAACACATTCGTCCCTAAATTCTTGTATTTAGTCGATGAAAGTAGAGATCATTTTTTTACATAAAAGCGCATAATGGAGCTCTGGATGGCGCGGGCGTGTATTATTCTCTATACTCGAAACTGTGTTAATCAATTAAAATAATTGTAGATTTATATGACTGATACTTAAATCATACTTGAGAAGTCTGTAACATTATTTGACACAATACAATTGAAATGTTTTTTGCATTATTCTTTCTTTTAAATATGTTTTTTGCATTATTCTTTCTTTTAAATATTATCGTGTAGTTTTTAGTAAAAGTATACAAGAACAGTTTTAAATCCTAAAAAATCAACCATGATTCATGAGTAAATGGTAAGTATAATGGCTATGGCATATGGACGTACCTATACGACTGTAGATAAACACATAAAAATAAAAATAATTTACATTGTATATGGAAATTTTATGAATTTTGCTGCACATATAATATTATTTTACTGCAACATTCATAAATTGAAAGACTTAACATAAATAATTGAATCAGAGTAATGTCATCCATATTAATGATTGCGCAATGTAGGAATTGTTTCCTAACTTTTATATCGTCAATATTTGTACAAAATATTCGCTACAGCAATTAACAATTTTCGTAAATAAATTCAAAAATACAAAATATAACACATTATAAGAGATTAAATAATAAAGGTATATTTTTTGCTGAATTCAGAGTAGGTAAAGTAAAAAATAGTGGTAGCCATTAATACGGGTTCAAATCCGACTGACTGACATGCGAAACATGTGCGAATCATTTCTAACATGATTACCAAGCGGTAATCACTTCTTAGTCTTACGGTGAAGGAAAATATCATGAGGAAACCTAAATTACTTTTGAAAGACATGTGAAGTGCGCCAACCCGCACTTGGCCAGGGGTGGACTGAGGGATGGCCTGATCTCCCTCGTATTGAAGGGAGCAGCAATGGGACGTTTAAAAGGGCTGAATATATAAATACACGAGTAAAAAATAATTTTAAAGTAGGTACCAGTATATGTAGTATACAGAATCAAATCCTATAATATTATATTTTAGGGCCTATGTATTCAAATTCATCCTATATTATTTATGTATTATTCAAGATCATTTATCGACGAGGGAAATGTAAGACGATTATTTTAAAGTGCTTTACGTTGACAGTAAGAGGCACTATTTAGTCACAGAGGGATAAAAATAAATACGCAATCATTAAGCAAAGCGAACGGACAATGGTTCCTTTGTGACTCTCTTGAGAATTGCCTCTAGTTGCTCTTATTCCATTAGTGTACCGATCTTCGAATGCTCTAAACGATCTCGATATCTGATATGAGTTAACTTAGCACTATTAGATTTATTTATCTTTCAAACATTTATTATCTACACATATAATAAAACTTAACTTTGCTTACTCGTAATAACTTATATCGAATCAAAATTTAGGTACTACATATTTTTTTAATTTCCACGGAAAAACTCAATAATTGGTTTCATAGAGTCGTTCTCAATAATTTACATGGCTTACGCTGCACTGGCTAGAAACTTGAACGAAGCGAGGCTATGTCACTAATGTGTAAAGGAATAATCGCTAATATATAAAAGAGAAGCTTGGTTTTTGTTCATTTGTTTGCATTTTCAAATCTCTGGATATTATTAATAATAAGTAATTAATTACTAATAAATATTCAGTAGATAATCTATTCTTATGCATCTCTATGTGATACTGGTAGGCAAGGCACATACTCGACCTTCAAACTATATCCATTCTCGTTAGTTTATACAGAACTCGATATTACCACAATTAAATAGCAAATGGATTAACTGTCGCTATTAAGTACAGAATTAAGAGTACTTAAAGTTGTTCAGAGTGTTTTGATGTTTTAGCCAGTCGTTGTAACCATTGAAATGACAAATCAATAAAAACACTTTCGTGTCAGTTATATGTAGTTAGATATTGAATGTAAGCCCCTATCATGTTTTTTTTTTAAATTATGCGTGTTGAAAATAATATTTTTTATTATTACTATAGTAATATTATTATAACAAATACAACAGTTTATGTATGAGCGTCTGTACGTGCGTGTGTGTATATTATGTTTGTTTGTAATTTTTTAATCCTAAGGAAACACCTTAGCGAAACTTAAGTTACTTATCAAAATAATATTTCTATGTTGAAGAATTGATCGAATATTCTATATTGAATTCATGAAGATTTTGTGTTAAATCACTGAAATATGAAGATGATTGCTAAACATGTCGGAAAAAAATCATATCGACATGGATTCCGCGTTGACTAATAAAGTTTTATGAAAAGATCTTATTAAATTGTAGCAACGCTACATACTACTACAAGCTACGTGCATAGCTAGAGACATTTCCGAGCAAAGCTACGGTAAATAACTTGTAAAGAAATAGGTACAATAATATCAAGAATCTTTGATGGGAACTATTTATCATAAGCCAGGGATGTGCCCACGCACCCCACGCACTTTATCTTAGAAAATTGAAACCTTTTGACCTGTCCTGAAATATTGCCTTGAAAATATCATATGTGTTTAAGACTAGCTTTTACCTGCAAAAATTCTTCTTTCAAACCTTGTGTTATCAGCTACTATGAAATGAATGAAATGCACATATTGGGAACAAAATAATCGCCTCTAAGCTATTTACGTGCTAAATTAAGTAATATTTTTTTAGCTTAAAGTAGATTTACAGACCCGCGAATTTTCTTTCGGCACACAAGTTGCTTTTATCAAACGTTCAAGTATCTCTAACATTATGATAATTATTCTAAGTTTTATTGTTCAGTATAAATAGATATATATGTATATTTCACTTCTCACTAAAACACTTATTAAAATGAAAAATACTGCATTACTTTGTGTATCCCACGTATACTTTTATTCTTATCCATTATACCTACCATACCTTTTACTATCGCATTAAACTTAGTACAAGAAAACTCTTATCTGGAAGTAATTACTATAAAAAAATACTACACATTTAAAATACATGATATAATTCATCACACGCAAATGCATATAATTTTCTATTTAAGTATTTATACAATTAATTTATACAAATAAGAATAATTGTATTTTTGGTGTTTGATATATCGTCAAAAAGTCATTAAAGACCTATAAAAAAATACTACACATTTAAAATACATGATATAATTCATCACACGCAAATGCATATAATTTTCTATTTAAGTATTTATACAATTAATTTATACAAATAAGAATAATTGTATTTTTGGTGTTTGATATATCGTCAAAAAGTCATTAAAGACTTATCAAGGCTGATAAATTACTTATTTGTTAGTACAAAGGTACTAATTAACCAATTTAAAACAAAATTTAGTCCATATTATATTTATTTTAACCCTATTATATTAATATAAAGCCTAAAAATAAATGAAGGGAAATATATTGAAAAACATACTAAATAGTTTATGAGACTCGTTAAGCTTCCACAATTTCACTTCGTTTTAGAAACTACGCAGGATTAGGACAGTTTCGGAGATAAGTTATTGACAAAATAAGCGTCCAAATAAATAATTAATACCATGATTTCCATTAAAAATTTAAACGCCACCTACTCTAAATATGTTAAGATCTCCTATGTAGTAGATTTATAAATTATTATATTTTATAAGTTAATTTTGCTTTTTTAACCTTTAAAAAATAACACAACTATAGATTACTTTTTGTTTTGTATTCTGCGAAGTGAAGAATTTCCTTAATTTTCGTGTAGTGATAGTGCGAAGGCCAAACATTATAATACGGTACCTATTCACTTTTGAAAATCTGAAGCCTTTCTCAATTAGCGTGGTTACATAACTAGATTAGCGCCAAATAAATTTCAACCCTTATTTTATTTAAACATTTGAAGTAAGATTCGTAATTAACTTAAGTGTCACGGAAAAAGCTTTACTTAATTTATACTTTCGCCTTAAATAAGTTAAATTATGAATAAACCACCCTCGAAGCGTTTCTTTACTTTTATTTTTAGTCTATTCATAGCACGAAGTAAGTGTAGTGAACATTTTTATAATTCTTTGTTAGTACAATAACTAGGTAGTCGTAAATTTCTTTACCCTTTGTGTTTTTAATGCTTTTGTCTGGTTCGAGAGGGTGATTCAGATGACTGAGCTAACTGCCGTTTCGATAGTTGAGAGGCGTAATTGGTTTCTAACTTAAGTGGTAAAGTAGCAGCTCAGTAGATGCAAAATGCAAAGCCTGGCAGACAACGATTAAGATCATGAAAAATTATGCAAACACTTTCTTTTAGTGTTTCTATAATCCAAATAATATTTTAGTTTAAAATACACTTAATTATATTTATAAAACAATAAATTATCTTTTGTAAACGTTCAAAAATGCGATTGGGAAATGCGTGGTAAATATGGATTATATAGGACTCACCGGTCAGTAAACAAATAAGTATTATCCATTAAGACTCAATGGAGACTGCGAGAATGGGACCCGCCTTATTGGGGAAACGCAGTTTACACTTTTAACTAGGATCCATCAACGGCAAACAACAACAATCATGAGCTTTCTTGAACGGTCTATCTGCTATCATATAGAAGTACCTGGAATTACTCGCATGATACACCTCCCAGTTTCAGAGTCAGATGAATTGCTGGACGCCATGAGCCTCCTACCACGTATCGATGATAAACCAAAACTTCTCAATTATTAAATAATATAATGTAGTAGCTCTTCAATAGTGAAGTAGTGTGTGAAAGATGAAACTTTCACAAACCACTTGGAAAACAGAGTACGTAACATAATCCGTATATTTTCGAGTAACATTATTATTATATAAAAAAAATGGGTAAAGAAATTTTAGCTCCAGGAAATATTTCAATCATGTTTATAAAATCAGTAAATATACTTTTAAAAAAGAATAAAAGGTCCACGTAATAAAGCTTAATCTGTAGGAAAATTGTTTTATTACGCTCTTTCTCGTGGTTCCATCTTCATTTACTGCGGATATTTGGCTGTCACAAATGTTTTTGATCATATTAGAAAAACTGCTAAGAGCTTATTTGAATAATACTATATTATATACATAAAGCTTTTTTTTTAATGGGACAAAGGGGGCAAACGGGCAAGAGTGTCACCTGATGGAAAGTGATTACCTCCGCCCATGGACATCTGAAATACTGCAGGGCTTGCAGATGCGTTGCCGGCCTTTCAGGAAAGGGAGGGAGGGAGAGGAAGGGAGGAGGGAGTGAGGGGGGAGGTAGGAGGGATGGAGAGTAGGCCTCCCGGACTCTCTCTTACCGGACGAAACGCGACAGCATAGCTGCCACTTCACGCCGGTCTTCTGTGAGAGAGTGATACTATACGTACCTATTACTATACGTACGTATTCTTGTACCTATATATTTTCACCGTACTGTTGAAACAAAAGCTTTTAGCGAAGCTCCTTAATGACAGTGCATGTGTGTAATTGCAAGTAATCGTTCGATTGTTCGTGTAAATACTGCGCCGTTGCGAGTTAATTGTCGTTATATTATTATTACAAAATATGCAATCCAGTATGCATACTAGAATTATAAATAGGATACTTCTTTTAACTATTTATAAATTTAATTTGGTTAACGTAATAACTGATTTAGTATAGTTTGATTTATATTTACTTCATTAAAGTTTTCAAAGTAATAAACTGTTGGAAAAATGAAGTTAACGTTAATACTAAAAATAGGTATATACTTGAAGTTGATCTAAATAAAGTTTTGATAAACAAAGGATTATAATTGAATAAATAAATAAAAAAATATTATCATTGTATAAACTAAAGAAACTATGAATAGGTGAGAGCGATTAAGCAGAAAATACTCATATTTTCTAAAATAAAATCTAATATAGATAATATTTTTTGGAAAAAAAAAATCACAATTTCAATTACTATTAAATTAAAGCCTTAATGGGAGGTCTCACTGCGAGTTTTAGCCGTTGGTTGTGCTACAAGCGCATAACGTAAACAACGTCAAGTATGTATGTAGTGTATGTCAAATTATTTTATGTCAAATATGTTCATTTTTTTAATTCAACAATAGTTAAAACAACGTATTTTTTCATCTTATATTTGATTTTACAAAACTTAAATAAACTTTTCTATAATAATAAACGCGTTTGTTAAAATAGGCGGCATTCAGGTTTTCGTTGGTGACGTTATGCGCTGGTGGCGCCATCTGAGCCGAGCTTGGCGTGAAAACTCCCATTAGAATAAGTTTCATTATAAATTGCTGTAAATGAAATAGAGATAATAATGAAAAAGAGTCAATTATTACTTTAAAACAACACTTTAGGTAGGTTTACTTTAACTTTTTTTTAAACCCATTAAAAAGTGCTGTGATATTGATAGTATACCAATCTCTTTTTAACCGACTTCTAAAAAGGAGGAAGTTCTCAATTCGTCAGAATTTTTTATTATAACAATTTATTTAATTATACCTAAACTAAATAACAAAATAAAACTTATCAGATCCAAACAATATGTACCTACCTACTCAGGCGTATTTCAAGAATAAGTCATTGAACTTTTATTCCTTAAGTAAAAGAAGACAGAACTATAATTAAATTTAGCAACAAATTGCGGCGGCTTTTACTTTAAGTAACAGATTGCGTGTCCCTCAAGAACTTCTACATTTTTTATATTAAAACGGGTGACATTACGTGATGAGGGACTGAATAGATTTTGCAACTCTGCGCGTTATTATTTACTGTCTATAAAACATCACGATTCAATTTATTGAATGAATGTAACTAATTGTAATACATATGGTCCAAAGAAACAAGGGAAGGAAGGAAGAAATAATGAAAAGTATTAGGTAATAAACTCTAGGTTAATCACACAAACCTCTTGAAAAAATCGACGGTAAAATCAATATCAAAACTAAATAGGGATCTTAAATAAAGCTATTATTTCAAATCTTTTCCCTTCTCGATCCTAATTAGAATGAATAATAATTATTGTATTTCTGAAATTGTAAGGTAGTCTATCCCATTTCCTTTCCCTTCCAAATGATTAAACATGATTGATTTATATTATTCGAATTCGGTAAAAAAAACTAAATGAACCTGCGAAAAATTCCAAAAATAATATTTTTATTTAAAAAGTCAAATACATACTTACAGAGTAGAGTAGAAAGTATTGTATTAATTGCCTAGTTCAACTAAGAGTACTAAAAGACATAAATGTCTATAATAGCATGGTACTAGAAATTACAAATATAATGATTAAAATCATAATAATCTTATTAGTGAAATAAAATATTACAAAATCTTAACATTATAAAACAAACCATCTTCACAATTCATTAAATAAAACCCTGAGCAGTTAACAGCGATAAGTATTAGGGGAAATAATCAACGAACCATTAAGCTCATTTCATTACAGCCAATGCCCTGGAGAGACGATTATCAGTCCTTTGTTACTGCGAATTCTTTTCGATACTAAACTTATCATGCGGTTCGAAATCGATTTTATTATTATAAAATTAACTCCATACTGTTTGAGCAAAGTGATTGGAATATATAAACGTTTTAAAATACTAGCAATTCCCGCGGCTCCACCCACGCTCTAGGGAAGAAAACTAAGGGTTATAAAAATGTTTTGATGCCAAATCATAAAAAAGTGAAAAATAAAAATCGCTCTAAAAGTAAAAAATAAAAAATCTGGAGAGAGCCGCCCTTATCACCTAGGTCCTAGAAGAATAAAAACTAGCCTCAGAGCTACCAAATATACACAAAAAAAATCATAAAAATCGGTCAATCCGTTTTCGAAGTTCGATAGTAAACACTGTGACACGAGATTTTTTCATATGATTATTAGATTATGTGTTTTATCGTCTTTAGTATATTTAAACAAACAGCTGATATATAAATTGAAAGTTTTTAATATAGATCATTATCATTTCTATATATTTTAACATGTAACTAAGTAATAAAATCTAAAATCATGTTGGTACAAACGTACAATAAAGTTCTTATCATATAGAGCATTACACTAAGCTTCTATATTACCCAATCGAATGTCTCCAGACTCCTGTTCCGTAGAATATCTTGTTATTGGCGGGCTGATATTATCGAAGTCTGCAATTGTTCTCTTTGACAATAGTTGAACTTTGTCAATATACTAAGATGTTAACTTAGCTTTATGTAAGTTTGAGGTTCATAACCAATAGTATTTGCAGCGCGATTCAACCAACGGCTCTTATTTTAACTCTTTTTCTGGAAATGTAAAAAACTCAGAATTAAAAAAATATATATCATAATATCTGCCTTTCGATACAACTAGTATAACATTATATTTAATATAAAATATATTCAGGGTGTGTTGTGCGCTTTGACTTGCAGCTGACTTTGAGGTTTTAAGTTTTGCGCGATTAATTTAAAAATAAGTTTTTTATTGTCTGTGAAAAGATGTTTACTGTATCATAATTACATATATTGAACACTTGTTGCAGGACAGAAGATGGAAAATGAGAAAGGTGAACAATGACAGGATGTCCCCGCCGCGAGCGATGACCCTGCTGGGCGCCGGGGGTCGCAAGCCTCCGGCGGGGCCTGCCCGGCACCACGCGCCCCTCTACACACCCGCAACAACTTTTATAAAACATTTCACGCTTATTAGGCTATATCTACTATTTCTACGGATGATATCTTATTTACGCGATGTCACTATACCGCGGGAGGGCGTGAACTTTAATTTTCCAAAGCGTCCGCTAGTGAAATTAAAAGCGACGAGTGTGTTTCCATTTCGAACTAGTACATTGTTTTGCGATATTAATACGTTGTTAGTGAATGCTGTAGTGCAATTATCCGTTGTTGCCAAGTGTATAGTGTGCGTGTCGCGTGTTAGGGGCGGTCAAATAGTCTTGCTACTCTTACTGAGTGGACTGCTTAGATACAGTGAAGGAAAACGTGATAATGACTTGCATATTGGTGGGATATTTCCCATGGAGGGAGAGGGAGGTTGGCAAGGAGGGCAGGCTTGCAAGCCGGCGGCCGAGCTAGCTCTAGCTGATGTCAATGCTAGATCTGATCTCTTATCGGGATTCAAATTACTTCTTCACAGCAATGACAGTAAGGTAATAGAAGTTTAATCTCTATTTTATAATAGTTTATAAATAAAACTAAAATTTCGTAGCGGTTTAATTTTTTATTTTTGTTTCTGCTAGAAAACATCAAAGATATTTTCATTTAAAATGACAAATATTCGCGTACATTTTAAGAAGTATTATCTTCCTTTCTCTTTAGTGCCAGCAGATTTCGTTTTTATCACTATTTCAATCAACTTAATGGTTGTCTTATGGGTTTTTTTGTGATAAACTTAATCCATTAGATTAAGTATTGGATTATTTAGTTTATAGGTTAGTTAATGATAACGTTAAAAACGATACGCTATAATGTTCAAACGAGGTCGCCGCGTAACGAGAAGGTAAAATCTTGGATCGCGGCCGCGATAGCTGGGAGTGAACCTGACATTCGATTCAATTATTGAAAATTTATGAATCGCTCACGAAAGAAAATTTTTATTGGATAGAATTTCCGAGCCGGATAGAAGTGATTTTACAATTTATACATTTTAACTCTCAGATAACATTGACGATTTCATTACTTCGAATAATTGACATTGAGAGAAAGATTGATTTATCGTTAATTGCATTAAATAAAAAGTATAAATTTATAATTTTATAAATTTAATATGAATTAGTGACGATATACTAAGTTAAAATTTTAATCTTACAAAGGTTATATAATAATGAGCATTATATCATGGCTTTAAAAATGTATGATACAATTGCTATTATTCCCAGTTTATTATAATAATACGATAAATAAAGCTACAGAATATTCTTTACAAATATAGACGGTTAAGCGTATTTTTCCAAAAAAAAAAGTAACTCGAATGGCACAACGACGTAAAAGCAAATTTTACTTCGGAAATAAAATTATCCCAATTTCTGAACATGTGACGGAAAATGTACACTAGCTACTTTCCCTTCAAATCAAGGGATGAAAACAAAATACCTGACTGGTGAATTATACTTACAAAATAACATGCCTTGTAATTTTCCTTATATATCTCTCTGTAGAGACCATAGGCACCTATAGCTTTCTTGCTCTCTGCCTGTCACTTTACTATAGCACATCAAGTTTAATTATTTAAGCCAGCCCTTTCAAAGGCTTGACGGCTCTGTCAGACAAACAAAACTGAATTTTTAATATCCAATTAATGAAAATTCACGAAAGGAAATTATAAATTAAAAATCCTTCTTCAATTTCTTTATAAAATATTATTATATTAATTCTAAAGTAAAAGATTTTCTTGATATTATATTAATTTATAATGATGTTTGTCTTATTTATTTTGAGATATTCAAAAAACTTAGATGTAAAACATATAATATATAATATGTTGGGACATTGTTACACACAGTGCCATCTAGTTCCTAGTAAGCTACAAGGCTTGAAATACGGATACCAGATTGTTGATGTACTACACATATTTTATATAACCTTTTAAATGTATACATAATATTATAAATATAAAATTACCATTAATTTGAAATTCCAATTCAATTTTGATATTTTAAAATCTGAATTTTTCGTAAAAAGAATGCAATAAGGAAAAAATTATATGAGTATGATCTATAAAGCGTTTTTATCACTTAGATGTAACATTCAAAAGCTTAAACTCGAAAAATGAACTTCCCAATTTTTTCGGTTCTCATCTGCAGTGGAAACCCTTTTAATAAAGCTCTATTGTCTGTTTTTTCGCTGTTCTGAGCAAAATTCGAAAACTATTCAATCTATCTAGGTCAGATAACAAATAAAAGTTTAGCATTTTCAAGATTTTCTTATTCTAAACTATGTTTGTTTGCCTCTCTTATAAATAATTTAGAAAAGATAACAATGTTCGTAGATAATTGGAATAAATCAAATTTTCTAATAATAAATTGGCGAAAACTAATTAACTATAGACTATATGAAAAAATTTAAATAAAAAATCACCTTTTCCGATGTAGCACAGAGCATTAATAATTATAGTAATATAGCTTCAAGCCTTTGGAATCATTCATGTTTATAATTTTATTTATCAGAAGTCTAACGTTATAATATAGGTATATTTACAAAGTGACAAATATACTTATCTATATAATATACCAATATTTATTATTATGTTTGTTTGTATTGTGCGATTTCCTCCAAATCTAAACATAGTATACGAACTCACACATAGATAGACAATAATTTTTTTGTTTCTAACAAAAACCTCAATAATTTATTAAACCAAAAGCCTTGATATCATACATTCTTATTTTCATTTAAGTTACATTATCAAAACTAACTCAATATATACCTCCTTTATATTAGTTACTAATATATGGTTCACTAGAATGCAACATCTCCCCCTTAATCTGCTGCGCTTGAGTAAATTCAAAAATTTATAACCAAGCCATCATACCTTATTGGCGTTAGGGATATTACTAATATTATTAAAAAATAGCTAGAATTAATCTAATTCAATGTTTTTTCTGCAGTGTGAACCCGGACTTGGTGCAAGTGTTATGTACAACTTGCTATATAACCCGCCACAAAAGTTGTTGTTACTGGCAGGCTGCTCAACCGTGTGTACGACTGTTGCTGAAGCAGCGAAAATGTGGAATCTCATGGTTGTAAGTATTCATTTTTAAAATATTATTTCAAAAAAGAATGTTTAAAGGGAACCAGCACTTGCAAAATATGTAATGTATAGGCCTTCACATGAAAACCAATTACAAATATTAATAACACTGTCAAACCTTAATCTACAGTGATAAATTATTATTTATTATTTAATGAAATTTAAAATTATTTTTATACAAATTCTTTGAACAGCGATTAAATACTTCGGGTCTATGTGAAGTATATTTAAGACTAAATAAGGGTTTTATTATTTACGAATTTAATTAACTTTAAAACAAAATGGATCGATCTTCCAAAACTAAACTTCTCCAAGAATTTTCAATAACCGAAAGTCAGGGCATATTCGAGATGGCGAACAAAAAACTTTGTTAGATTTTATTCTACTTCATAATTTAAATAACAATAGCATTATAATTGCTTCTTAGAAAGATATAAACTTTGTTCAGGAGTAGGTAATTGAATGGCAGAGAATTATTAATTGAATTACATTCATATTTTATTATAAATTATTCAAAGTTTAAATATCCTTTTTATTATATTAAAACTTTTCACTTTGTTGACTTCAAACTAATTTTAAGCAAATATTTCTTTGGAATGATTTTTATATAAAACTTACTTACTATAGTATAAGTTAAAAATTATTATGATCCATCCATCAAAAAGTACAGCTTAAATGAGTATTTTCATAGAATGTGATCAGAAACGAGTTAAAATTCTAAGAACGGTTACCAAAAATACTCCTCAAACTCAGAAGGAAGTAATGCTAATTATAGCTATTCCAAAGTAAAAAAATAAAAATAGATATTAATATTTCTATGAAAGTAAGTACCATTACTTTTTTAAGAGATAAAAATAGAAACATATAATATAGGTACCAGCATTTCCCGCGGCTCCGCCCGCGTTCTAAAGACCGAAAACTATATTCTTAGATTTATTTTTTTATATATAACTGAAAAATACGTTTTAATTGTTTGTATGAATTTCTCAGAAATGAGATATTTTCTTTGTAAAAAGTATCCTATATCCTGACCCGGTTAACTAGCTATTATCATACTAAATATCATAAAACTCTGTCCAGGGGTTTTCTCGTGATGCGATCACAGACATACAGACAAAAAATTTTAAAACTATAGATTCGGCGTCTTAATTGATAATAATCACTGTTTATATAAGATTTTCCAATAAATAATCTATGTACAGACTCGAATAAGTTAGAATTTTATTATATGTATAATGTATATTGTATAGATATGAACAAAGATTTTATGCACGTCAACGTAGAGAGGGTGTAACTCTACCTGCGGCTTTTAGTGTAAAGTCATGTAAGTTACTATTATTAAACTCTACAGCAGCTCTACATCAGCAAAATTTACTTAATATAACATGTTACATTTCCACGAAGAAGTAAGATTATACCTACAGGATATAAATGAAAATGTAAAATTCAAATGAATATTTATATACCTTTTTAACTTATAAAAAAGTTCATAATTATAAAATTGTAAACGGATTGATACAAAGATTTATAGTATCTTTTGTTATTTGATTTATATGATTTTTATCATAAGGTAGAAGTTGAGCACCATGCTATATTATTTTTTTTTAAATATATATATGATATGTCCCATACATATCATATATATATTGGAATACTCGTACCAAGCGATATATTATGTAAATATAGAGCCTTGCTTAAGAAGTTTTAGCTTTAATCCTTTGCTCGTAGCTTCACACACGTATTTTATTCATTACAATTCATTAATCCTAAGGTTCGTAGAATGATTTTATATAACCTTATCAAATAAATAAACTATTAAAAGAAAAAAGAAAGATACTGACCTGACAAATAGTTCTTGAATTTTGCAAATTGAAAAAAAAATATCTCTTTTTTTCACTTTATATTTATGACAAGTATAATTATATAGATTTGATCAAAGATAATTGCTTATGCTTTACATAAATTAAATAAACGTGTATATTATTTACCCCGTCTTTGTCTATGAACTTTTAGACGTATGAATAGAAAAGTTTCATTTATCATTCGGTCTAAGCTGTACCTAAAACATAGAACTGACAGTGTAGGTTCTACTTTTGTGACGAGAATAGAATAAAGTTTTAAAATAATATTATGTTATATTTATAATACTTTTCAAAAAATACTTTGTTGCAATAAATCAGGTAACTGTACTTTGTATATATTTAAAGGTAATGGTAGCCCAGCGGTAACGCATTCGCTTGGATAACCGAGTGATGCGGGTTCATATCCGGATCTCGCACCTCTGATATCTTCATGTCTGAATCACTTTCTATCATGATTACCACTTGTCTTACGGTGAAGGAAAACGTCGTGAGGAAACCCGCATGTCTTAATAAAAACAAGTTTCGAAAGACATGTGAAGTCCGCCAACGCGGTAATTTTTATTAATTAAACTAATTTAATACCTATATCATGTAGTAAAACGACCATTTTTAATCGATAAAATCGTGATCGTACTGAAATTTCTTTCAATTAAGTCTTCAAAGGGTTTTGTACAGGAAAACCATGTGCACCATCTTGTTATTACCATAGTAATAGAATTTATTACGATAATTCGATAGATCCTTTTTGGGTTGTCTCATGCCTTTTGAGTGCCTTTAAATTGATATTGATGTATATTGTGAAAATATCAATTTAAAGACCCTTGAAAACTTGTTTTCAAATGTATGTATACATGCGATTAAGTATATAATATACAAACACTAAGAGCTTTCTCATTGGTCTAATATCTAAGATGCAAAGACAACACAAAGTTTTGAATTAAGTTGCGAATTGGGCTAAAATGCTAGTCGCTTGATATTATGTCACGAATAGCAGATCGGAGTTGAATAGTCGGCGATATTACCTACCCGTAACTCGTAACGTTAAACTGTCAATAACGCGCTTGATCTCTCACCGGCTTATCAAATTGTATCCCCGCCGGATTATGAGTTAAAGAAATGGAATGTACACTGACAGCTATGCTGTATACATATCGCTTGGGCTACCGAGTGCTACGGGTTCAAATCCGGGTCTTATAGTATTTACATTTTTAATCATTTTTAAAATGATTACCAATTGTCTTATGGTAATTGAAACTATTATGACCTGCATGTCTGAGAAAAATGAAGTCCTACCAGCACTTGGTCAACGTGCTGGACTATGGCCTGATCCCACTTGTATTAAAAGGAGGCCTGTGCCCAGCCATGGGATAATAAAAAAGGCTGAATTCATTTGTTTTCTACATAAATAACTATGTAATGAAAAATCTGCCATTATACCCAAAATTGGTAAAACACACTATTTATCATTTGATAATATTAACATAACGTTTTCCCCCTAGCTTTGTTATGGAGCATCGTCACCAGCGCTGTCAGACCGAGCGCGGTTCCCGACGTTATTCCGCACTCACCCATCTGCCACAGTACACAACCCTACTAGAATAAAGCTGATGCAGAAGTTTGGTTGGTCTCGCATCGCAATTCTGCAACAAGCTGAAGAAGTATTTATATCGGTAAGTATATAGAATATGTCTATATAATGTCTACATAGAATATAATAATAGTTAACGATTTTTGAGAACGTTAATCAAAAAATATTACACTACACGAGATAAATCTAAGTGGTTCAAGAGTTCTATATGAATAAAAAAAAGTAAAAAATAGTTAAATCTTGAAACAACTAAAGCAAGTATCAAACTGTTTTAGAAATGTTAAGTTCTAGGTTTTCTTTATTTAAATTCCATTGGTATAAAGCAAAGAGAAGTCGCCAATATTGGTAATGGATAAGCATACAAAACATGAATATATAATGTATATAATAGACACTTTTTTACTTTTAAGATCTCCGATTATATTTCAGGAATATTAGAGATACTAACTTATTTTTCACAAGTCAGACTTTCTTGTCATATTTAATAACCTATTATTCCAAGATCCCAGAGCGTTCTGACTTAGGGTACAGTTACACATGCTCATAACTAGCACGAAAGCATGCCACTATTGAGCAATTGCTACTTAGTAGCATGTGTGTCGAAACATTGCTAATAATGAGCATGCTTATTTCGAGCATGCTCAAATTTCGACAGTCGTGCGATTTTTGGGCATGCTACTGTCAAAGTCTACTGGAAAATTCACTTGGTTTTCCATTTTTCACTTGCACACTGGCAGAGAACTTGCTAGAATGTCGAATACCAAAGAACCAGCCCGTGCTTAAATAGCATGTGTGTTCAATTTATTGCGTCAGCGTTTTTAATTTATAATGTGTCAGTCAATTACATTTATAATATGTCAGTTTGAAGAGCATGCTTGTTTAAAGCATGCTAATAAGCATGACATTTTATGAGCATGTGTAACTGTACCCTACTTATTTTCACATGGATGAAACCTTCACGACTTAGTAGCGTCTAGTATACTTTAAATACCTGCCTACTTGTGGAGCTTGCCCTGTGACACCTGGGCAGGTACCAGGTGAGAAAGGTAACTAAAAATATGAGTTATCTTACTTAAATTTGTATGGCTGATTTTTATATATATTTTGTAGAATATTATTCTAAACTAGAATTATAAAGTGTCAGACACTTTTCATGGACCAGAGCTTTTGTCAGACCCTTTAAAGCTCGACAAAAAATTAATGAACTTTACTTATTTTTCATGTCTGACTTTTAAATATGTTATTCAAGTAACTATTACAAAGTTATATTTCATCAGTCAGACAAATTCGAGTGACCAAACATCCCCTAAACACAAAATTATTCAGCTGGGTGCGAGCGCGAGAACACTATGCGCATGGGTGTCAGAGTAAAAAATTGAAATGTATTGAAAATACTTACTAATTTCAATCCAAGATTTTTGCATCGTTATTTCAATAAGATCCCTTATTAAAAAAAAAGATTTAAAAAGATTCAACCCATGCAAAATGTATATCTATATATTTGTCAAGTTGAATCTTTTTTTCTTTAAAAAAAAACAGGGCAAGCTTCACAAGTAGGCAGGTATTTAAAGTATACTAGACGCTACTAAGTCGTGAAGGTTTCATCCATGTGAAAATAAGTTATGTCAGAACGCTCTGGGATCTTAATCTATATCTTATAAATTTACAAAATGCTAACATTGAATGTCCAAAGCTTAGTTTAACCGACTTCATTAATAAGGAGGTTTTATTTTATTCTGTTTTTTGTGTTTATAAGACGATATTTTGCGAAATGTGCATACCGAATTTTATGATTATTTTTTAATTAAATCTTAACGTCAAATAAATTTTAAGGATTCTAATAACTGTATCTTTTAAATTACGAGCAGTAATAAAAGTCTCATTAGGAGTCCATTAAACTGCTTTTATATGGGTACATAGTCAAAAGCAATCTTATTCGAAAAAATACTATGTGAATGTAAAATAGTATATTGTATAATGAATATTATTTATAACTATTGTTAAATATTTTATATTACTTACATTACTTAAGTACAACTTTTCAAAGCCATGTATAATTTCTCATCATACTCGTCACGGAATTAGTTAATCTGTAAAATCTTTTATAAAAAATAATAAACATACGATATCATAATTATTTGTTAGTCTCAAACTAAGACACGACTGAGCCAATGAGAATATTTTTTTTGTTTTGTTAGGGGTATTTCAGTTGGACTGCTGTTTGTTATCTATGGCTTAAGTATAAAATATGGAAATAGGGAAATTAAAAAAAAAAACACCTGAAAAAAAGGAAAAGTCTAGAACTGTTTATTTTGTATAGGAATAACTAACTATTAAAATGTACCCAGGGACGAAACGGAGCAAAGCGAGGATGACTCATTAGTTACGTATAAATGTATTGCAGCTAAAACTTTAGTTTACGTGGACTTTACATACACTGACATATTTATTGCACGGTAAATTTTAATAAAAACCGGTAATACCTTAATGGAAGCTACATGAAAGCGCATATGATCATATTGTAATTACATTTGCTGTAAAATTTATTGTAACGAATGTCTTTCTATTAAATTACTATCAACAATGTATGTTAGAAGCAACATTTTTATATTTTATGAACGCTACATTTTTCAGATAACAAACACATTGAGAATGCATAAGCTTTATTCTCCTCTTTTGCTAAAAAACCTGATGTATTTACAATCTACATCATTGTAATTAATATTCAACATATTCTTTTAGAAATTCTTGTCACTTTTCAGCAGACTTTTTTTATAATATTGAAATTAATGTAAAATTTTATAATTTATAATAGAATTTCATTTGGAAATTTTAAGTACAGTGAACTATATTTATATAAGATATCAGCAAAATAAAATTTATTTAAAGTCATATCTACTAGTAATTTAATCACCTATAACAGAAAATGTATAAAGCACCTATAGTTACGCCATTTTCTATGGATTTTTATACGTCCTTCCGGAGCTTCTTGCAGTGAACTAATAATTAACGTTAATACGACGAGATTTATTAGGAAGTAGAAACACCAGGAAACTCTAGAATTACCGTTAATTAATGACGGTATTGTTCAGCTGTTCTTTCAGGGAAAGCATACTGAATAAATCGATTTCTTATCAACTACTATACATAATAATAAAGAGTCTATCTACAGAGCTGAAAAGTTATTTTCTTAAAGTCTATCTTATAAAACCATAAAACCATACGAAATCGATGCTTTATACATATACTTATGTATATGTATACTCTATAAATGGCACTTTCAAAATTAAGAAAAAAGCTAACAGAAACGAAAGAAACGTCGTAAGTAAAACATTCGAAGCTTACTCATATATGTTATAAGTATTTCAAAGCAATTGAAAACCAATAATAAAGTAACACCACAATACCTATATAGGTCACAAGAATCTTGCATGACTTACTCTAGTCGATTTGCGGTTAGATACTTGTTTCACCATCAAGTGGGATTTGACACGCAGAGCACCTACGGGCTACGAGTACGTCTGTAAATAGACTTTAGCATTCATACAAATGAAAGTGGTATATAAAATTGTATGTTACTTATAATTACTCGTACATGGTTTTATATAGTTTTAAAAAACGCTTTTGACTTCATTTGTATTTTTCATTTTATTCAATTCAAATAAACTTTCTTAGACTTGTACAAATATTTTTTATTTATTAATATATTTTTTTGATTAAGGATTTAAGTTTTTCAATTAATTTAATTATAAATATTTTTATAAAGCATTGAAAGTAGTTACTAATTTTCTCTCCGCTCAGGTTTGTCCCTAGGTACCTACGCTATAAGGGTTAGCATATATTACTTTTTCCCGTGATGTGGTCACAGATACACACACAAACAGACAATTAGTCACAAATTCTAAAACTATAGATTCGTTCCCTGTATCGATGTAATGATTATCTCAATAAAAAAATCCAAAAAAAAATTATGTAGAACTTCGGCTCTCTTTAGAATTTTATTTATGTTTTTAAGACCTGCAATTTTTCTTAAAACGTAGAATAGATAAACATATTTATTTGGAAAGGCGTATCTATATATCTTCCATAGTATATAATATGGTAATTCCATGATATTAATATCTTTTATTGAAGCAAGCTGTATTTAAGATACTCGGTACTCACTATATTCCACGATGAATGGCGTTCCAGACTGTCACGATCCCTTCAATGTAATTAGAGCACGGTTTGTGCATAAGTAGTTTTGAGGCATCACGCTCCCATTTTGCATGCAATGATGTCAACCAAATATTTTAAACATCTACAAAAAAGTATAAAATCTAACGAACCAGGTGTTAAGTAAACGTTGCAAAATATGCTAATTTAAATATTTGAAAGCTTAAATCAACATTCATTCAATTTGCTTACGGTGTTTACATTACACAATGGGTATTTAAATTTTCGTGTTTCACAGAGTTTTGTTTTTAAAGACCATAAAGTTTTAATATA
Organism: Boloria euphrosyne; assembly: GCA_951802675.2. Lineage (NCBI taxonomy): Eukaryota > Metazoa > Arthropoda > Insecta > Lepidoptera > Nymphalidae > Boloria > Boloria euphrosyne. The sequence goes on from OX637871.1 coordinate 10,095,517, forward strand.
TACCTAATTCTATCGTATATTTCGAAATGTTATATTATGATAATCAAAAGGCTAGTTAAAAGTTATCTTATTAAATCCATATTCCGTATCAGTAATGACCAATGGTGACGGTCGCTTATGAAACAGAGCCCGTTCAGATCTAGGGTCCTGCACCTCTGATACTGCTATGAGCTCATCATTTTTAACATAATTGGAATTGCCTATATTGTAAAATAAAATATCATTAGTAAAACAGCGTGTCTGAGAGTAACTAAAAAGTTTTCGAAAGGCATGTGAAGTCTATCTACTATGGGTCTACATATAAAGGAAGGCCCAGAGGAAAGTAATAAAAAAGTCTGAATACCTATAATACATATTCAATGTCTAATAACTTCGCTTTTATAATATTTCGTGCTAATCTGACATTATATATTGAAAGCTTACTACGACATAATGCTACAGTACCTTATAAAGGCGTTCTTAAATTCTACTTTACAAACACTCTTCATACTGACAACAATTCATCAAAATGTATCAATATTTATACGATACCTACAATAAACAGAGATAATCATGGTTACATATTATTATATATGATTTTTTTCAATATTCAATAGAAATTACGCTTCATTTAATAGATTATATAGAGTACTAAACTACACGTATTTCTACAATTACTTCGATCATGCCTGGTGTCAAGAATTTCCTCGGAATATGGGAATTTTGCTGTTTTGAGTGATACTGCTGGTATATAAAAAGTAGATAACAGTTCAATCTTTAAGCGTTTAGTAACCTTTCGTAATTATGCCCAGCAGTGGATATTAAAAAGGGCTAAATTAAAAAATTAAAAAAATGTTTTAGGTTTTTTACATTATTTTGTGCACGTGAGATTTGAAATACAATTTTTACATAAAATGTAAGGATACATAGCCTTTCACTTACTAGGACAATTTCTTTACTTATATCTCATTAGGATTTAATTTATTTTACCTTCAAGTTCAAGACTTTCCTTTACAAACATAATTTGATAAAATAGATTTAGCTCTTAAACCGTGAAAATCAAAGAGAAGGAGTAAAAATAGAACATGCTTTTAGGCTTTTTATCTTTTATGTCAAATATATTAAATTAAATTCGTACAATTTAATAAAGTACAATTATAAAGAAAATATATCGTACAATTTATAAAGATTATTTCTTGCTAAGTTGTTCGTAAGGTACAACTTAGCAAGAAATAATCTTTATTTAATAAAGGTTTCCAAAATAACTTAAGCGAACAAAATTATAAATATTCTAGTTTCTTTACCAATTTCAATAAAAACTTATCACGATTATATTAAAAACTTGGAGTCGTAGAAAACGCCTCAAACTAACTTGGATGGTTTATTATAAATTCCGAAGTACGCATTTGTATAGAAAACTAGCTGTCAACTTTAATTTTGTATGCAAGTTTTGCTCGAAGAACTATCTAGAATAGCATTTTATAATAAGCATATGTTACTAAATTTTCCTTTGCTTTGTAGAGTATCTTAATGAAACACTATATACCTATATGTAGGTATGTAGTATATATATCTACATAGGTACTTCAAGAATGAGAGAATTTTTCATCTGAAAATTTTCTAAGAATTCATGAAATATTGAACACAGAATCTCTAGATTTTTCTTATTCTAGCAAGATGCATTGGAAAATAGCACACTTCAATAATCGAACTAGAATCTGAACTTTCAGTGACCAATATTATTACTTTTCTTCCTTCCAAATAACAGCGCTTCTTATTGAAATAATTTCAATTCAATCTAAAGGAAAGCTTGAGACAATATCTATATTCCTTAAAAAGAAAACCGATTTCAAAGTTGTACTAAAAATACAGTTCTGTATAAATACTAGAGCACGTAGTCAGGGCAAAATGTTTGTATTAACTGAGCTTGTTACGAGGTTGGTAGAGTAAGCTCTTCAATTTCCCGCTTGAAATAAAGTAGCTTGCATGTCATCATAAGAAGGTTTTTAGATTTTTGCTCTACATCAATCATATTAATGTTTGCTGAAATTCGACTTGCTGTACTATTTTTTACTATCACATGTGCCAGTCTATTTGTGTAAAAATAACCAAAACAATTTTACGATAAAATTAACATATCATGACGGTGCATAAATGACGAAAACAAATATACGTTGGAGTGAATGTGTGAAAAAAATCTCTATAATAAATATGCTAGCACCATCTATTTCCATAGTAAGCTGCGAAACTTGTATTATAGATGCCAGGTTCTTGATACAGTAGAAATGTAAAAATTTGAATACTTAATACTTTGTAGACATGGACAACCTTATCTTATCAACATTGAATTAAATAAAGAAATGGTTAAGTGCAAATATACATACTGACGGTTCAAACTACATAGTATGTATATGTAGGTATATAATACTCGTATATGCACGAATAAAAAGTATGAATAATATTATTTCTAGCAAAGAAATACGACTAGTTTGTATACAGTTATGAAAGAGTTTTTATTACTTTAGAGTTAATAGCCACGTGCAAGTTTCTACGCTGTGGTAGTTAGTGGAGTACTATGAAAGCCGGTAAAAGCTTCTTCTTGAAATAGAAAGCAGTCCAGCGACTTACTATTTATCTTAAGTTATTTAATACTATGTAGGACACTTTTATTCATAACATAAAAAAGTTACTATTCAATATTTTGACACATTTGCAAAAAATTTTTTAATCACTTTTAAAAGGTTATTGTGTATGATTTTATTTAATACCTTAATTCTCCGCTGAAATAATAAAAATAACTACAATATGACTATACTTTTTCTATATATAATTATGAATACAAGTCGAAAATTCCGATTTATAATAGAACTAGTGTGTCACCCTAGCTCTGCTCGGGTTCGATACCTAGATAAATTTTATCAGTTAGTATAGATTTCGCAGAGATATTATATTTTCCGGGCAGTGTCTTTTATGTTAACCCACTATCACAAAGTTGTTACTATGTTAACACTATCATCAAATATTCTTTATTTATGCACACCACAAATTAACATAAAAAAAAATATTAATTAAAGTAGAAGTAGCACAAAAGGCGGCCTTATCGTAACTCAACAAAAATCTGTCCAGTGGTTTCCTTGTGTTTTGTTGTGCCGACCCCACATAGCGTGGGATAAGGACAGGAAGAAGAAGAAGAATAAGAAGGTTCTTGTGAAAAGGTCGCACAGACTTGCAGACAAATAGACAATATAAATTCTAAAAATTATAGATTTGGACTATGTATATAAAATGACAATTAATAAGATGTTAAAAATATATTTATAATTAATCTACATGTCGTATTTCCAACCTAACCAACTATTTTGTAGTTGAAAACGTTACATGTATGCCAGAGCCATTCATCCATGTTTCATGAAATAATTATAAACTGTACACTTATATCATTTCATTTTACAATAGACTATTATTTTAGGTTACGGGTATATATTTATAGTATATTGTTTAAAAGTATTACAAACTCTGTTTTCGGTAATAGCAACTTAATCAACTTTATAGCTTAATTGGCTAAAATGTTATGTGGCTATAACATATTGTGTTGTATTTCAGTACCATTTATCATATCGGGTTATATGAAAATACTAGCAAACCCGGCCCGCTTCGCTGGGCGTAAGTTAAAATAAATTAAACGGTTTTCATAATTTTCTAATTAAATAAAAGTAACCTAAGTTACTCCTTATAACATTCGCTATCTGCGAGTGAAAGCGCTGTCAAAATCAATCCAGCCGTTTCAGAGATTAGCCGGAACAAACAGACAGTCTGTCTGTCAAAAATTAATAAATTGATTTTTTGTTGTAAGGACCGTGTAAATATCCCATAGATGTTAATTTGAAATTAAAAACAGACGCTTCAATTTTATTAATATGTATAGATATGCAATAATGAAATGACAACGTTTTACAGACTATACTCGTAACACTCGTCTTTAGTAGAATTACAGATTCCATTTTCATATTTTAACTACAAAAAGGCGACCAATTCATTAAATCATCTATAATAAGACCAATTTAACCTCAAAGTGTAATAAATTGCCTCCGAATCCAATATATATTATTACACTAATTGGCGCAAATTAAATTTGCGGCCTACTAAAGAGAGCGATAATATCCCAGAAACGTATATATGTTGAGACATTATTACAAAAGCACCATCTAGTTCCGTGATAAGCTTGGCTTGTGTTACGGATACTTTATAGTTGATACATTACACATATATAACTTTAAATACATTCATATTATAAATATAATAGAGGCAGTGGTGGCCCAGTGGTAACACGCTCGCTTGGATATCCGAGTGATGCGGGTTCAAATCCGTGTCTCGCACCTCTGATATTTTCATGTGCGAATCATTTTCGAACATGATCACCACTTGCCTTACGGTGAAGGAAAACATCGTGAAGGAAACCTGCGTGTCTGAGAAAATCCTAACAAGTTTTTGAAAGACATGTGAAGTCCGCCAACATGCACTAGGCCAGCGCGGTTTTGACTATGGCCTGATCCCCCTCGTATTAGAGGGAGGCTCGTGCCCAGCAGTGGGACGTTAAAAAAAAAGGGCTGATTACACATAAATAATATAATCAATCACCATCACTGGCGTAACAACATTCGTGTTCAACAAATAAATGCCCCCAGCGGGACTCGAACCCGCGACCACTGACGCAGAAAGTAGGGCCACTACAAACTGAGCAAAACGTGTCTTCAGTACTCATCATATATATCATCTCAAAGCTTAGTTTAAAAGAAACATACTGTTGCCGGCGGTTTCGTATGCGCCTACTGCAACTTATTTTTTTTAAAAGAGAGAGAAAAGGGTTTACCAATGATATGAAAAATGACTATAATTTATCAAAGTAATCGAAGTTTCGTCGTTATTAATTTAATGGCAAGGAACGTAAATGTTATCATATAATTGCATTTTCTAACTTTCTGGATAAAACCTTTTTTATTGACAAAAAGCATTTTGAAATTTAAATAGTATTTTCTGAGATTAGCTCAAGGAAATACATGTAATAAAGTTGAGTTTCAACTTTAATAATTTAAAATATGGAGTTATATCATGAAATTTACTTGGGCCCTTGCAAAGATAAAGTGTTTGAAATCAAAATATCCAAATTCAATTTAAATTGTTGATTCGATTTATTTTATTGCTATAGCTCTCTATTCTGCATGATTTAGACTACTGTTATAAATGCGAAAATATTATGATTGTGTGTTTGTTTGTTACTCCTGAAACGAGTAGATTTGAATGTTTCACACGTTCACAAACTATGATGTAGATTGGGATCTAGAGAAAAAATAATGCATAATCCTTACTTCCTTACAATTAAATAATAATGTCCTCCCGGCCGATTACGGCCACGGCGGCCAATCTCATTGAGACTAGCCAACGGCGTGGGACATATTATAGTGCACAAGTGTACGCGCAAACACAAGTGCACTCTCTGTTCCTTATCACTCTCATATTCCGGTGGGACGAATGCTCGACACGACCAGTGAGAGTTATAAGGCGCAGGACCGACGGCTTTACGTGCTCTCCTTACAATTTAATATCTGTCTGTCTGTCTGTCTGTCGCGCTTTCACGCTAAAACTACTAAACATATTTAAATGAAATTTGGTACACAGATAGTCTAGAGCCTCAGAAAGGATATAGACTACTTTTCAAGGCGAAGAAAGGGCTGTAAGGGGTTGAAATAGAAGCTTGAAATTTATTTTTTGTTTTTAGGCTTTTGATTAGACATAAATAAGTAAGACATTTAAAGTATGTAAAAATTTTATACTAAAGGGGGTACCTAGGGAGGAACCCAAGCAAAGCGAGGGTGAGTCGCTATTTAATTATATTGAATAGTTATTAAATTAAGATACAATCAAGGATATTTTAAAAGTATATGCCAAGATGTTATGGATGCTATGGATGTTATAACATTGCCATTTTCATATTTTTCCCACATTTCTTTGACATAAAATAGAAATTCTATATATTTTTAGAAAATCTATACCAGATTTACAGTGTTCTTCGAGCTAAAGATAACCGCTCTAGCGTGACTGGGATCAGTCAATCGCTGCCGAAAAACTTGCTGTTATCAATCTTGAGTGGGGTTCAACATGCTAAGAGCTGTGTCTACCGATTGACAAACTTTTACGATCGACCTTCGGAAATCTATTTACATAATACTCTTTGCCTAAACGATAGATATGGCCTCGGATACTTATTTTAGTTCTGAATATTTCTTATGTCAGATTACGTAATTTTCTATATAATGTAATTCATATCTATGTACATATTCCATCTAGGACTGAATATGCTACTAGTGAAAAGAAAAACTATAAAGTTATACCGCAATTATCAAATTTTATTCCAAATATTTCACATCATTAAGATCAATAGATAAAAGCAAAAATTTATTGACTTGCTTTAACCGCGGCTTCCTTCATATAATTTAATTGTATAAATATTCCGCTTTTAAAAGTTGTAAATAAATATGTTGGTAAGCTACGAGGCTTGTGTTACGGATATGGAAAGTTTATATACTACACATACACTATACTACACAGATATAACTTTTAAACCTATTATAAATATACATACATATTATAAAAATAAACACCCATGACTGGAGTACAAACATTCGTGCTCAACAAATCAATGCCCCCAGTAGAACTTGAACCCGCGACCGCTTGCGCAGAAAATAGGGTCACTACAAACTGAGCCAAACATATCGTCATGCTCAAAGCTTACCTTCATCAATGTTTCCCTTAAAATATAAAGCTAAAAAGTTTGTTTGTTTGTCTTCATGAATTAATATCTGAAACTACAGATTACCTGTACCCATAACTCTGTCAAAAGAACTTCAATAACGTTCAAACTTATTGAATTTCGGCCGAAATACGACCACAGGGTGGGCACCACTGAGTACTTTCAATTACAGTATAATAATATGTAAAAATGTGTACTTTTTCTAAGAAAAAACTTCATAAAGAATGATAAATAGTTTAAATTATAGTTACAATTATTATTATAAAAGTTTTTCATCAGTTCATCCGTCAATATACCTATATATTTTTGTATATAGGCTGATTGTATTACAGGATGAACGTCAAGAAAAAGAAATAAAGTTTAATTTCAATGAAGAAAACCGAATATATTAATTCCCAGTTTTACATACTCTTAAACTAAATAATCTTCATGCGTATATACGCATAGTAATAAATTTATATAAATATAATAATAGTATTGTCCGCGTAATTTGAGTTTAATCCGAATGTCTTTAGCAGCAAAACTATAAGAGTGTCATACAAGCTTACGAGATTTGGAAAGATACATAATATTACGATGAATATTATGTAATGATCTATAGAAAAAAGCAAAAGTTATTAAACTTAATTTTGATTCATATTTTATTTTATAAATAACTAGCGGAACCCGCGGCTTCGCTCGCGCTGAATCTAGGGACGAACCCGAGCGAAGCGAGAGTGAGTCGCTAGTATTATTTAAAATTTGACACTGCGATGGTAGCGCCGTCTGTCGGATCCAATGTAAAACATTCCAAAATCAACAACTACTAATAAATTAAAAATTAATTAAAAAACATTGTCCAGCGGACAAAATTGTGAATCTAAACCATTCCCAGATCCCCTTGAACACACATTTCATCAAAATCGGTCCAGTCGTTTAGGAGGAGTTCAGTCACATACACACGCACACAAGAAATATATATATTAAGACTAGCAAGCCCGGCCCGCTTCGGGTCGGTTAACGGTTTAAGTAATTTTAAATAAAATAAAAGTGCTCTAAGTTACTTCTTATAACATTAGCTATTTGCTAGTGAAAGTCACAAGTACAACAAGAAAAAAAAAATACTTTTCGATATCGTATATTCTTTTATATGCATTTAGTAAAAAGCTGTTAATTTGAAACTGAAAACAGACACTTCTATTTTATTTATTTGGTAATACCTCTATCTGAAAATTTTCTTTCTGAAGAAGTAAATTTATATTGACAGTAATAAATAGAAGTAATAAATTTAAGTTACGTATCTACGTGTTATTTGTGGAATTATTTACGTGCGAACGTCTATGGGGACAAGGATATATATGACACTGTCGAAGGAAGAAATTTATTTTCCACTTTGAATATAAATTTTGAATATATATTAGTTACGATAAAATAGAAAGGGCATAATTTTGCAAATACTTCCAGAATTCAATTTCCGCAAGTTGGTTGAAGAGTTCATTGTAAAGCGTTGCAGAAGATTTCGAATAAGTATTAAATAAAATTTATTTATTTATTCATTGAATAATCCCTGAGATGCGTAATATTTTCCTGAGACTTGTTAGTTTGTTGAGACATTTTAGTTCTGATGTTTTGCAAAGCGTTTTTATGCTAGCTTTGCAAAACTTTAGAAAGCTTTAGATGTATAAATTATCTTCAACGGGAGGTTGAACTTAAAATTTCAGTGTGTATGTATTCGTAATTCTTCTCCATCTTATCGGCTAAGCTGATTTTGACGCTTTTTGTACTATTGGGATCATCTGGATTTGTGTTAGTTTCACTTAAATGTAACTGTTGTTGCCGTTGAAATTCAGATTCAGAAACATACCGTTTAATTAGACCAATTCAATTAAGATATTATATATTTAATTAAATTATTCAATTAGTTCTAGTTATTATGACATACATAATATGCAAATTAGTACCTGTAAACTGCATTGTAACCTACAAATTAAGCTACTGTGATTGCTATGTTAACTTGAAATTAACTTCTCAAATATTAAAACCGTTCTCTAGTAATTTCAACTATAAAATCCTGTATATATATATATATATATATATATATATCGTGTCACAGTGTTTGTCAACAAAGTCCTTCCAAACGGCTTGACCGATTTTTATAAATTTTTTTGTGTATGTAATAGGTATACTTGGTAGGTATAAGAATAGGTTGTAGGCAATTTTTTCCCCCTAATGATAAGGGGGCCACCCTCCGGATATTTTATTTTTTTGATTTTGAGACCAAATTTTTCGCTTATTTAGGATTTGGCATCAAAATATCATTCATCATTCTTCTACTACCGCAGACGGCGCTGCGGGAATTGCTAGTATATAAATAAGAATCACACCATTACACTAAAAAAAGCTAGAATATTTTTCTTTTCATATATTCCACTCAGTACTAACATACCTTTATATGATGCTTTAACTTTCGCGCTGATGTGAGAAAAAATCCATTTATCGTGGGATGCATGCAATGAAACTTTTTATAAGGTTTGCGGGTTATGTATAGTGTATTTGTCCGAGATGAATGGAGTCGAGGCTTTTACGCTAGCTCCGATGTAATTAGAGCGCCTCCGCTTCTCTGCATAAGTGGTTTGCAGCGTGTTATTTTGTTGTACTACCTATAATGAATGTGCCCCAAAATTTACATCATTTTATAGTAAATTTTAGTTTGTATAGATAAAATGTTATTACTAAAATTCGTGACGTAGAAGAGATCAATTTATGAATTGAAATTATTTTATCAGTTAACACGTCTTGATGTTACAAATTTTCGTACGCTATTCCGTAATCATCCATAATTTAACTACTGTGTGTTTGTGTTAAGAAAGCTTATTAATCGCCAAAAAAGGTGAAGATATAAATGTCGTCCTACCGTACCGTACTTACCTCTAATATAATTGCAATAGATAATAATATGTAGTAGATTTAATAATTTTGGAATTATCTAGAAGGCACAAATAAAATTTTGCTTTTTAACGTCCCACTGTTTGGTAAAATGAAACAAGTTTAGTCCTCTCAACCGTGCTGCGTGAGATTTCTTCATAATGCTTTATTCATGCTGATAGTCATTCACGTATAGACATGTCACCGCGTCGGTGCGAGATCCGGAATTAAACACGTTTTACGTGTTCGTGTTACCAAAGAGAAACTGATGCTTTAAAAGCACAATTTGAGCACTATATTTAACACAATGTTTGTGGTTTAAGGGCGCAGCATCTACGCTAAATGATTTAAAAATATATTTTTTTAAAATATATACATCTACAGTAAAGTTAACTTTGAATGATATGCTTTGTTTCAGACTGTGGAAGATTTGGAAGCTCATTGTAAAAAATCTGGCATAGAAATAGTAACACGGCAGTCATTTCTATCAGACCCTAGTGATGCTGTAAGAAATTTAAGACGACAGGATGCTAGGGTCATTGTCGGCCTTTTCTACGTGGTGGCGGCCAGACGAGTGTTATGCGAAGTATACAAACATAAGCTGTATGGAAAGTCTTACGTTTGGTTTTTTATTGGTAAGTCCTATCATTTTTATTTTAGCTATCGTATGAACTTTTGTTCAGAAAGACAGAAACTGTAATTATATTTTCCTTTTATATTTTAAAGTCAAGCATTCTAATATTTTTAAGTAATTACTATTTATTACAAACACACATGATTTTTTTTTCTGTCTTTAATTTTCGATATTCCGGCAGTAATCTACCAGTGGTCTAATACGCGCATACAAATAATATATATTTAATATTTAATTAGTACGTTTTACAAGGTTTTATTTTCCTACATTCCATTTTTCACAGTAAAAACTGATTTTACGAGTATATCGTCATGTAGCATCAGTATTACGTTTCCCGCGAGACTGAAGGCGAAACCGGCTAATGCTTTTATATTAGATGTCATGTCATATAAAATTTAGCTCCGAGACAAGTTTGTTTTTATTCAAATATTGCGAGGATAGCGGTTATAATAAACATAAAATAAGGCACGTTACATCATAAAAGCCTTAAGTCATTCACTAGGGAGATATAAAACGTTGAGCAATTCTGTTAAAAGCAACTAATACGTTATATAAATAATTGTACTTTGTTTATACTCAGATGCGTAAGAGAACTACGGTATTAAATTTATGTTGCAGAGATGCATTGAAATAATAGTCAAATTTGTTTTTCATGCCTGTTATTTTATCTGATGTTTTGACGTTAAATAAATAAATAATGTTGGGACATTATTACACAAAGCGCATTTTGGTTAGCTTTAGCTACGAGGCTTGTGTTACGGATACCAGATAGTTAATAGACTACATATATTATACATACATAATATAAACACCCATGACTGAAGTACGAACATTCGTACTCAACAAATGGATGCCCCCAGCTGGACTCGAACCCGCGACTCTGGCACTCCAGGTAGGGTCATTACAAAGTGAACGAACTGAGCCAACGTACTGTCAATCAATCACATCAAAGTAGGAATTTGTAGACTTGATGATTTTTGATACTTTCTGTACAAAATATCTATGATTACTGTTTTATTACTAAAGGTTTAAAGAAATAGTAATCTCTATCTACATAACATTTAAAGTGATAGTGGTTTGATGTTGTTGTGTATGGTCATTGGTCAGCCACATAGTGACATAAGCTAGTTTTTACTACTGGGATAATATTAGAATATTAGAGGGATCTAGGGACATATTAATTTACTTAACAAAGTAATTCTGACGTACGGAGTATAATTGAGGTCTAACCTAAGAAAGAGCTTAGTCTCTCCAGTGACCATGTTTACAAAGTATCAGGACGAAAAAAAATATTATTAAATTACTAACAACCATTAGTAAATAAGTTTATTAATATTAATCGTTCTTATTTACACTACATACATTAATTTTTAGTCTTAGAAAATTCGGAAAACTCATTACACTTAGAAATTCTATACTTCTTCTAACGACTAAAACAACAGAGTAAAAAAGCGATTTCTTTTATTACTACATATACTTTATATATGTATTACTACATACCTACGTTTAAAAGAATAGTTTTCTCAAGAGATATTTTCCCGCAGTAAAACTTTAAATGTTAAACGTTGACACAGATAACCAGCATGAAATCATCGTTCTAATTATCATCAAAATCTGTAAAATGGTTTTTTCTTGATGTCTCATAAATAGACCGACAAACAAAAACTCTAAACAGTATACATTCGGCCTTTGTATTAATAATAATAAGATTTAAAACTGATTTGACATAGAATTTTATTATAAGTATTAGATTATATGTACATATTTAGACAAAAATGTTCAATATACCACTTTTTCCACGGATAGAATAGTCTGTAGCACCGTAGTCAGATAATAATGCAGCATTTACATATTTCTTCTGAAGTGGCACATAAAAATAAAATAATGAGACAATTTAATTAAAACTCTATATCTTCTTGAAATATAGACGCTTAACCGCTGGTTAAAGACATAACATTCTGATGCAATCACCAATACTCGTATACAACCAATAGACTTACGGGTTTCATTCTTGTGTGATACAAAATCTTATTGTAATAAAAAAATGTGTGATAGTATGTATACAGTATATGCACATACATATTTTTAACTACTTATTTCAAATACGAGAATATATAAGTATAATTTACCTAATTTAGGAAAATATCGAGCCAAAAAAGGCTCCTCCTGTTAGTAAAAAGCAGAGAATGTGGTAACATGGTTTCAGTTTCACACATTTTTTCAGTCAATATGATATCAAACGCAAGAAAAAACTGCTAATAAAATAGAGGTACCTAGGTAATTATTTAGAGTTTTACTATCTGGTTAAATAACCTTTTAGTTGATCTAGGTTGTGTCGTTAACTCGTCAACTATCGTGCAATGGTATCCTTGCACACGCAAGGCCGCGTAAAATCAATAAAGAATTATGACTGACATATTTCATATCGGCCTATAATGAAATTTTATGTACATTACGCAGACAATACTGTATGACCTCATCTATGATGTTATGGCTTTAAAGCTTTGTGAAACAATTTTTTTTTCATAATTTCAGGTCGTCAGGTTTACTTACTCAATTAGCATTTTTTGTGCACTATATAATATTTTCACTTTTATTAACCGACTACTTAATAAGTTTGTGTTCGTTTTTTAACTGTTGTTATAGATTTCTAAGAGATGTAATATTTTCTCGCAGTGAAATTAACCTATATGATGCTGGGATAGCCAGAATCAAACAAAATTTTATCAAAATCGATCCACTGTCTAGTGGTTTTCACGTCAAAGATATACCTGAAAGAGTATAAATAATTTGAAAGTGAGTTTAATACGATCTCAAAACTGTCCTTATTTAAATTTATTATAAATGCAATTACATATAAATGGTTTTATCACTTTTTTATTTGTATCAGCCTGCGATTAAGTAGACATATATTAATTTCATTAATTAAAGCCGTTCTTTTAAAAGCTGTTTTCCACACTGACTTATCTAATTCCACATGACTGGTATATGGATACAGTTAATAATGGTATTTACCCCGTGGCTATTTATTAGAGGTTGAATTTCTAAAAGACCTTTCTAAGTGCCTAAAAACCTTGGAATAGTCATTCAATGAACACTTCTTCCGACCATAAAGTACATAAGCCCAGTACTTTCATTAAAGGGGTTTCCTTTATAATAAAGTTTATACATTATACACTAGACTTTGTATTTGGTAACATATTTATGATTCATTATGAGTACTTATTACTTGCCTCAGAGGTTCTAGTATCGAGATCCGGGACAGGCTATTGGCAAGTTCAGCTATTGGGTATTTCTGTTAAGAAATTGTCAAGAAAATGTTTCGCCCCGATTCGTCGGGGTGCACGTAAAGCCCGTGCTGCTCCTTAGTTCTTGGCGGTTGTTCAGTAATTAGTAGTAGTGATAAATCTAAATATTAACTTAAGGCTTGATATAAGTAAAGTAACACGATCGAGGTACAAATCTAGAAAACTCAGACACATCTCTAAGTGCCTTTTATATTTTATAATATGTATTAATATATGTAATAGGCAAGGTATTATTACAGGTACTAAGGTCTATTAATATACATCCAAATCCGACTAACCATTTCAGCGTGAAGCGTGACAAAGATATATACAGATTTATACTAACATTTTCTTTTAAAATAATATTTTCATCAGTGGAGAAAAATCAACATACGTTAAATATAATAATTACAATAGAAGAACAACGCTAATTTATTCATGATTTTAAAGTATTGAAGCTCTGTGTTCTAAAGTTGCAAATGTCGCCTGCATTAATCTATTTTATCTTTGACTTTGCAGTCTAACATAAAACGGAACATCAATAAAACCAGATTTGTTTATTCATGAATCCCGATCGAACCGCTGTGACATTTTGTTATGACTTTCTTTGTTATCTATCAATTCCAATATTATTACAATTTATATACGTACGAATTATTCTTATCGCCGTGTCTGTATATCAGGGCTTTTTTTGTGGGAGCACGCGGGGGCATGCAGTGCCCCCAAATGAAATATTGAAAATATCAAAAAATAGCTATAAAAACTGACAAATTGAAAGAATTAAAAAAAACGGTAAAACTCAAAACACAGTGGCAAGGGCCCACCCCTTGGGAGCGTGTAAAAAATTATGGACATTACTTTCAAGAATTAGCGTGCACCTAAAGAAAAGTGACAAAAAAGGATAAAAGGAACGATATACATTATTATATACAGTATAATAATGTATATCGTTCATAATATATTCAAAACGTAGGTTGTTGCTGTTGCCTATAAATATTGCCTACTTGATTCCTGGTCATGAAAAAAATATTTTTATATACGAGTATGTGCTCGTACCAGGTACCTATGTATATGTGCCTATATGTAAAGGTCGGCTTAGATGTTAACCGAAGTGTTACATAAAGGGACAAAGAGTCGGGGTTACAAATGTGTAGAATGTCTATAAAGATTTGAGGGTCTGGTAAAAAATAAACGATAAACTATTCCGTTTTTCCTTTTGAGGTACAGAACCCTAAAAACAAAGAAGGCAAAAAATTATATTACATTTCTTTCCACTATGGAAGAGGAATCGAAAGTAATTGAACCTAATTTTTAATTAATGCGAAAGTATAAAGTAGATAATTATTACTTTGTTACCCGTTACTATTCTGAAAGCTTTTCCATCTATCTACTACGTTCCAGAGACCAAACTCAATGGAGCGCATTAGATAAATGACTTACACAGATAAACGTATATTACATAATGCATCATTAATAAGGTCGAATGTCACTAAAATTAAATCATATTATACATCTTAAAATAATTAAAGTTTTGCTAGTAGGTATGTACGAGTTTATATATGGGCCATTCCATGACGAACGCTACCGAGGGTGAAAAGATAAATATATTCATTTCTCAATAAATTTGACGGACATAGAAAGAAAACATTCTCGTATGTTATATTTTAATTTAGAGTGAGTTTTCAAAGCGACCGAGGTATTTACAAAGCAAGGCTTAAAATTTGCATCAGAAACGCAAAGGGTATTGGGTGCACATAAAACCTTCTAATCACCAAACGGCCGTGTAAAGCCGAAATGAACTATCAATAAATATTCATGTATCTTACGTTCTTCCTTAAATTGGAATTATCGATCTGCCCCTTTTAAGGGTAACCTATATTTAGTAAGCACATCACTTATACAAGTAGGGTAACTCAATACTTCTAAATAAGAAGTTTGGTATACAATGCTTTTAACATTGATATACTAGGAAAAAAGGTGTAGATAAGTCATACGCGCTCAAAAAGTGGCACACTAAAACTAGGCTATTGGCCTACCAACGCGTTGACGACGCACTGTCGAGAATTATATTTGTCTCTTTTTCACTGGCGATACTTGAATCATGCCATTCTATTTTGACGACTTATCGTAATGTAGTGTGTTATTGCAATATTTTTAGTTATTCTGTATTCATGTGTGCGTTAGTGTGCCGTTTTTGAAGATAGAATGTCGTTTAGGTAACGTATCTACACCTTTTTACTTATAATATCATTGGCTTTTAAGGTTCAATTAAAAAGGTTTTTTAACCAAAAACTTTACGTTATACTCGTTGGGTTTCTTCTTAAAAAAATATTATAAATGGTCTTAAATAACCACTTAGGTCGCAAAAAATAAAAAAAAATCTATAAACATACGAGTACATAATATTGAGCTTACCGAATAGTAACTCAAAATGTACCTACCAAGAAAATCCAAACAAATCTTTTCAGACGTTTTCTTCGACTCGAGATCGATTCTACTCCATGCAATAAAAATTTCCAATCCAATATGAATGCAAATTAATATAATTATTATAGAAAATAAACAATCGTATCAGTTTTTAAATAAAACGCATACGAATAATTTAGAAATTTAGACCAGTTAAACCTAATGTTGACATGTAGAAGTAAATAAAACTAAATATCACTTTGCTTTTGCCAGCGGTGTGTATATTTGATATATTTAATCATAAATGAATAAAATTCATTTATAATTACTGCGCTTCTGAAAGCTGCAGTGTCATGGAAGCTTAGAGCTTTCATCTTTATACTAACATACTTAAGCTGAAGAGTTTGTTGATATACACCTCAGGATCCAACTGCTTGATATTTGGAAAGGTAAATCTTGCGTTTTACCGTGTCTATAAGAATTTATTTACAAAATTTACAGACTAGTAATGTGACTTTGCTTTAAATTTAATAAGTTATATATTCTTTTTTCAAATACACTCACTTATAAAATAGATATTTAAACGTACAACTTTTAAAGCAAAAGAAAAATATTCTACAAAACATCCCTCTTCACATCGGCGGATACTGTACAAGCTTAGGGCGGAATAAGTGGAAATAAAAAGACATTTGTAACGCCAATTTCCTCTTATTGAGGAACAAATGCTATAGATGCTTTGAGTTCAATGATTCTCTACATAGTTGCATTGTTGAAATAAGGTCTTTACGGTACGCTACTCGTAAACGTTACCATTTGATGCATAATAGTTAGTTCACACTATCTGTATACAATACCTATTCAAATAAATAATGCATGCATGCAAGATTAGGTAGGAACGAAGAGGATATAACGCTTTATCTGTGGCTGATATTATAGAGGCATGGGTGCTTATAATTGATTTAGCAAAATAATGAAAGTGACTTTGAAAGTTTGTCTTAGATTTTTGGTTAAGAAAAGGCAGTGAGAAACTCAATTATTGGTTTTTTTGAAATATGTAAGTTACATTTAATTTATTCTATTAATAAACATACTATTATAGATAAGATAATATTTAGTTTAATAAAATATCTTGAATTTAATCTTTTAACTATTGATAAGGTAAATCTGGTAATCAGGCCCATGAAGGATGAAGTCACGTTGTGGAGTCGGGGCGAATGTCGTTTTCGGGTTATTATTGTGTATCTATCACTGTGTTATAAATAATTATTTTGACAAGAAATTTGAAAGTCCACTGGCTCAGTGGCTCAGATGCCAGGAGATTTTTGATAGCACTATCTTTTATGCTCATTCGCGCATTTATTTTTCTTAAATTATAATAATTATTTTATATTTTTAACCATATTTAAGGCACCCAGCTAAAAGTTTAGTTACAATAGAAAACATATTGTCTGATACCAAGACTTTATTGTTGTTATAAATATCACTACTTGGTCATAATTTTGATTTCTTATTTTCTGAGCATAAATAAATATTATCAAATCTCCTTAAATAACATTTACTCAGCTTTCCACTCTTGTTTATTTGATACCGGTTGGAAGTCTAGACGGCAATCGAGTAAATTATCTTAATACGTCCAAATTTATTTCTGGATCTGTATAATTTAATTTAAAAATTACTTGAACTATATTACAAATGTGATTATTTATTATGAGTATTTATATTAAAGTATTACCGCTAACATTACGCACCCACGCTTCGTCTGGCTTACTAAAGCATAACAAAAGCATAACTATATCGCACTTAAAGCCGGGCCCC
Source organism: Boloria euphrosyne (assembly GCA_951802675.2). Taxonomy (NCBI): domain Eukaryota; kingdom Metazoa; phylum Arthropoda; class Insecta; order Lepidoptera; family Nymphalidae; genus Boloria; species Boloria euphrosyne. The sequence goes on from OX637871.1 coordinate 10,113,350, forward strand.
AAGGCCTGCTTTCTCACAGGCCAGACCGCGCCGGGCCGGACCGACAGGCCGTGGGAACCGATGCATCCGATGAAGCCTGTGATGGCATGTTGTCGCCCGTCCGATCCATCGGGAGTCGGTAAGTTCAAAGGCGCGGCACGGCGCGACACGACGGCGCTTGACGCAGCCTGTACGGGCGCGTCTGCGTCGCTTGTTAATCGTACATTTCGCCCGCGGCGGCGCCTGCGCGTACACGCACATGATGGAGTGGAGAATGTCACACATCAGACCGCACCAGGCTGGCACAGGCTGTGGAAATGCTTAGTACGGGCCGCGACAGGCCTACACAGGCGGGGCAACGCCTGGCGCGGCCTGTCACCCGGCGGGCCGTGGGACTCCACCGTTAAGTTTCCAACCCTAAAACTATTTATTTCTTACCAAAACCATAAGGTCTAAGTTTTACAAGAATAATAATGATTTATTTTCATACAAAGACTCATCCCCCATTGCGACCCCATTACGTTTTATTTCTACGAGAAAGACAATGTCTCATAACGTCAAATTCACCGATACCTATAAACAGATGAAATTAATGTCGCATTTATAACGTAATTTATAACGAAATTGAAATAGATATTTCAAGATGAAAACATAGACTACACATGCTAGGAATTTGATGAATATTACACTGTATTAATTAAAAACTATCAATTTCAATAGTGTGAAGTTAACATTGCTAAAAGTCATTGATCTAGTTCATATCATCACCTATGTACTTACAGTTATATATGTGTAGTGTATCAACTATCTGGTATCCGTAACACAAGTCTCGAAGCTTACCACGGAACTAGATGGCGTTTGTGTAGTAATCTCTCAACAAATTTACCTATTTAATTATTATTTTATAAGAATATATTCGATAAACTATGTCATATATTAACCTCTTGCCTTAAGCAGAGACCCTAACTGGGTCTCGGCTTCTCGGGTTATTGTTTTGCAAATATGAATACAGTTACGTCTCAAAAAACTAATAGGAAAAGCTTGTAATAACTTAGTACCATGAAAACAATTGATGAAGTGAAATTATTAAAAAAAATACTTTTTTTCATAATTTAAATTTATCTTACTTACATCTGCTGTTATATTACATATTTTATAATTATAAATTCCTCAAAGAACAAGAATATTAGGAAGGTACTAGATGTACGATTTGATTTGGATATTGAGGCACTCATGATAAACAATTTTATTCCTACAAGTTTTTATACAAAGATAAATAGAATATCATAAATGTATTCCTGTCTATCAAGTACTTTCGACCAAACAATATATTTTTCGTTTTACTTGTATCCACATCCTCGCGGGAAATATTCCTTTTCTCTAGCGATGAATTTAGATTTAACTTATATTGATTTAGCTTATATTGATGCTTAAAAAGTAAGTTTTCAATTTTTCGTCTCGGCAAATCTGCTAATATGCTATTTTAATGTAGTAAAATTATCAAATTATTACGAGCTTTCGTATGTTATTTAAGCACATATCTGATTTCGTTTTTTGATAGGTCATTTGTATTATTCGCTAGCCTTATCCTGCGGCTTTGTGCGTACTCGTATCAAAAGGAAAACGATTTTTTTTCCTAATTAACCTCATGATAACCATCTTATTTTCAAGACGATCAAACATCGTTTTGAACGGCGTCAAAGTTGATTCGCTGCAAAATAATACAAATGCGTCAAAATTTCTAAGCTTTAATCAGATCTTTGGAAGATTTGTAGTAGGTACAAACAAGCACAATTTTTTTTTGTAAAGACTTACCTATATATAATCTGCAGGGGATCATAAAACTAACATAAATATTTACCATATTCTGGCTATGCCCCTGAGAACGTTATTTACGTCATAGAAAAATATCGCTATATTCATTCGTTATTTTCTTAGGTTTTTTGTCGCTATTTTCCTTTAAGAAGTTTCGTATAAGAATACCGTTACGATGGTGATAATATCAAAGAAAGTTTTTGTAACAACTGCTTTCGTTTCTTACTTTTGTATGAAATAACCTATTTTTAGATTTCGCGACGATTTATAATCCATCAATCTTCTTAAGGTATTATTAAGTTTCAGATGCTTTAGCAAAAATCGCCTTAGATATTGGATAAGTAAAAATCTTACCATTTCATTCAAAATTCTGAGTTTTATTTTTAACAAATCGATTTTTTTTATTTCATACTTTAACCTGTTCTCGTTAGGATAAAATATACTTCCCTTGACGCCAGTCTTGTATTTCCTCATATTGCCATTATACTTATTACGTAAGTTTTCCTTTGTGTTTCTTCCTAGGGGAATATGTGTGAAGATAAAAAAGTGTAGATGTAATTTGGAGAACTTAGAAAATGTTTTACCAGAACAAAAAATCTGATGATCTGGTTTTATCCACTTCACTTTATTTGAAGGCGCATATACTATGTTTGCTCAGTATGTATTTGCGCCTGTTGCTAATTCAAATTGTATTAGTGACAAAGTAACAGGAATATAGTGATGACCGAAGATGGGTTCCGTATAAAAACTTTGACGTACATAAATTCATAACATTATATACTCGTACGACCAAACCCTTCGCACATCTACGGAACCCTAAACATGGAATCGGATTACAAATGTCTATTATGTTTTCTCAGAAGATTTAGTTTTATATCCTCATATCATATCAGCCGCAAACACGACAATATGAGAAAGAACAAAAATATTTTCTTACACGTACATACAAATCACAAAGACGTTACTTGGTATGGCAGTTTTTGATCAACATCTCCACGTAATAGATATCAATAGCGACATTGTAGTATCGTTCTTCTTTTGATACCGTATTAATAAAAAGATAGTATGCTCTATTTGAGATTTCTTAATGTTCAAGGTTATTTTCAGATCACCTTCCCAGATTTTAACCGATCTGTCATTTACCTTGGAGGATTTTTTAGATTATATAGAGATCCTATCAATAAATTTCTAGCATATTACGCAAATCAAGGATGCAACAATAGTATTTAAAATATATTGCAGTTTTTAATATGCATAATGTATGTAAAAATACTTTTATAATCTTAAATATCGAACAATGTACGTAGAAACTATGTACAACTGATGTTAATACTTATGTTTTATTCATGGTGGTAATTAAAATTATATTCACCTACGGATTTATTATTCCGATCACATCCCCAACTCTAGTTCCCAGTTGCCAACAAAATATGTCAGCTTTTATGAGTAAGTACAAGGCAATAACCCATGATATACAATTCCATAACCTCTGCCCTGATTAGTTAATTTTGAATTCATGAGAGAAACGCTGTAATATGCAAGCTAGCTATGCTACTCCTCTTGATTTTTTTTATTAAAGCGTTGATTGAGTATTTTTTATAATAATAATTTGATAATAAATGTATTAAATAGCAACCTGCTGTGCATATGCCTAGGGCGGCAAGGTGCTTGCTTCCAACTACGACCTGACCCCCTAGTCTTGTAGGGAGCCTATGCTCAGCAGTGCGAGTTAAAATATGCTTAATAAATTAGAAATAAAATTTCTCTTATTCTAGTAATATTTTTTAAAATATTACTATATTCTAGATGAAATTAAATGTTTTATTATGGAGATGCATAATTAATTCACTCTAAACGCCAATTACGTTTTGCAATCTTCTTGATGAAAATGAATACTACCTAGTCATTTAATAAAGGTTACTTTACGGATTCACCCTTGTGAACTTCATCAAAGCAAAAGTTCGTGAATACTCATTCACATACTACGTAATATGTAGGTATATTATGTATATTTACTACTTTACGTCGCGCTGTAACGACTCAAAGGATTTCACTGAAACTCGAACAGAAGCAGCTTATATTCTAGACTTATACAAAAGCTAACATTATATCTTTATATATTCATAACGTGACTTTATATTATATTTTTATATATTCATAACATCAGCATCTATTTCAACAGTAAATATTTATTCCAAAATAGGTATTATTGAGGGCAAATATTCTTGGAGTGGTAATTTGGCTTTGCTCCAAAAATGTGTATGTCAACTCCACCAGGTTATCAGCGTCCGGCTGACCCGAATATAGACCTCGAAATCTTTTCTCATCCCTCATAAAATTTTATTATGCCCTATAAAATTTCCTCCCGAGAGATCAATTCATATAAGTATAATCGACACATTTACTAAGATCAATGCGACAGATTTTCTGATTTATGACATTTTGAGATAAAAGGCTCATTGAAACTTTCAGAATGGTCTAATGTAGGTTAGATAACTCGCCTATTTCATAAATTTCATTTTGATAGAAAATATTTCCACTATGTTTCTATGCTGTTGTGACCAGCACGTATTATACGCGCGGTTTTTTTTTAAATATTTTAAGATAGGTTCCTATGATAATAATTTGTTAATCAAATGAAACAACTTATTATACTATGTGATTACTTTTAACTCACAAAAGTATATAAAGGGCTATTCCCATATACCTATTTTCTAATTTATTTTCCTAGAGATTCAAATTCTTTCAGGTCATCTAATAGTATAACCACAAATTTTCGCATGATAATATTTTAATTTTAACAAAAAGGCACCTGTATAGATATCACCAATAAAACTATTTCATTTTTTTCATTCATCAAACTATGCTTCTTATATGTAAACGTAATATAATCTCTAAATATGCTTGTGCATAAATTAAAAAGTGTAAGCATTGAACGCCCTATTTAACTCTTTTATTAAGCATCTGAGCATCAAACTGTTATAACATATGTTTACTCGCCTAGAAAGTAGTTTACATATACATAGTTAAACGTATAACATGCGGTTACGTGAATAACATTGTAAATTTAAATATTTATTTACTTTACATATTTATTCAAAATTTTTTTAAATTTAAAATTGTTGTCAGGCACTGTCTGTAACAAGCACCATTCCTTTGATACGCCTAAAACCTTAGTCTCTTCCATGACTAAGTTTGTTTGAAAATTTGTCAAGCGTTCAAAACGTCGGTAACCAAAAAGCAAAATGAATGTGCGAAAAAAATCCAAAAAGATAGTATTATTTATTTATCTAGTTCATATAATCAACGATAAGAAACTTGTCGGGACTCAACCTTAAATTAGTAATGAATATATATTAATACTCAAGATTTGTCCAGCGCTAAATTACTGTTACGACCTATAGCTAATGCTTATATTGTCATTTATAGTAAATTTGATTTTATTTTTCCCTCAGGTTGGTATGAAGATAATTGGTTTGAGACGAACTTGGAGCGGGAGGGCTTAGAATGTACGCCAGAACAAATGAGAGAGGCTGCCGAGGGTCATCTAACCACAGAAGCCCTGATGTGGAATCAGAACGCTAATCAAACAACTATATCTGGCATGACTTCAGAAGATTTTCGGTTCGATTATTATTGATTTTTAATGAAATCTCTTATTCAAATATGTTTAAACAATATAAAATGATGGCATTCAATTGATCAAAATGTGTTTTGCTATGTGTAAGGGAAGCTGTATCGTTTACCACATTTACACTTATGTCAAAATACTTTTATTCATTTTGATTTAGGTAATAACTGTTTTTATTTATCTAAGCAATGTTGTGAAACCCCATTTTATGTGACAGCCATTTCTTTTGTACGGCTTCAGAAAGAAAGCAAAACACATTCATGTGGAGCGATCCCAAATAAAACCGCTTGTCACAAGTTTTACGCGTTGAGAGATAATATTCTATTCTTGCGACGGGTGACAGTCAATTGAAAATGCCTAGAGATGTGATACCACTTTTCGCGACGTGACTTTATGTGACTTCATCAAATAAAAATTCTAGTCGAGTATCCTTTTGTGTACGCAATGTTTTACCAAACGTCAAAATGTAGAAAATTCCTTTAGCAGACGTTATTTTACAAATGCCTGGAATGCCAGGAAAAGTTTATAAAGCTTTTATACAATATGACACATCGTAATTGCAAAAAAAATATGAACCAAAATTTTTGTTATTTACATATCAACTAATCATATTGAGTACAATTTATCGTATAAATCGAACTATTAGAATCATAATTTCATATAAAACTTAGGTATGCGGTTAATTAAACGTTCAGAATAAAGAAATTTATTTTTAAAGAATCTTACTCTCAATTGAACTGTAAGAAACAGAAATGAAAATGATTGATTATATAACGAACAGATCACGTTTGAACGAGGCACTCCGCGAAGCCGGCTATAACATCGATGGAGAAAGATTTCCAGAGGGATATCAGGAGGCGCCTCTAGCCTACGACGCTGTTTGGGCCGTCGCTTTAGGTAACCGTCATGAATACAAAATACCTAACACAAATAAAACAACTTCTAATCACAATTTATTTTTCAGCTTTCAATAAAACAATGGAGAAGTTAGAAAAAAACGGTTTGAGTTTAAAGAATTTCACTTATACAAATAAGAAAATCGCCGATGACATTTACGAAGCAATAAACTCGACATCGTTTCTTGGTGTATCGGTGAGTTTGCCGTGATATAACGAATATTGTAGGGATTTTATATTCAGCATAAGATATTGTGCTCGTTAGTCTAATGACTTTGCAGATTACGTTTCTAAGGTACAATAATTGCAAAGCAAACGATATACACAAGTTATACGTTGTTAAGAAAAACATTTTTTTTCGTATTCACCTTCACAACAAAGAAACAAATTAAGCTGAATCACAGTTTAATAACTCATATTCAGTGGTAGCCCAATCTCAGCCAGCCACAGCTCGCTTGCATAAACGAGTGTTGCAGATTCAAATCCGGATCCCGCACCTCTGATATTTTCATGTGCGAATCATTTCTAACCACCACTTGTCTTACGTTGAAGAAAAACATCATGAGGAAACCTGTATATCTGAAAAAGCCTGGCAAGTTTTCGAAAGTCATGGGAAGTCCGCCCACGTGCACTAGGCCAGTGTGGTGAACTATGACCTGATCCCTTCGTATTGAAAGGAGGTCCGTGCCCAGCAGTGGGACCTTAATAAAAAACAAGGCAGGCTGCATACAAACAGTTCAATAAAGGTGTATTTACAGGGCTTGGTGGCATTTTCCTCGCAAGGAGATCGTATAGCGTTGACGCAGATAGAGCAACTAAGCGACAACCACTATGTTAAACTAGGATACTACGACACTCAAGCTGACAACCTGACGTGGCTCGATAGGGAGCGATGGGTTGGTAAGTGAAATAACCTTTTTATGCGCATTTCTAAAATTCATTTTTAATCCTTATGTCCTATCAACCTTGATACTTACTATGTAATTGTACCCTTTTAAGTACATTGTACATTATTATAAAGATGTCGCTTTTAGAATTGAAAAATTAACCATACTCATTTTCAAAAAAAAGTCAACAATAATGGAATTCGTATTAAAGATATTTTAAAACTTATATAACTCAAGCATAAATATCAGGTTACAAAATGAAAACAAATTATGTTTAATAAAGTTTAAAATATGTTTTAATAAAATTGAAATTAAATAATAAAATTTAAATAGATACGTTTAGCATTTTGTTATATAATTTATATTTAATTTACCTTTGTTCACTTACTATTAACAACATTGTCAATATAGCGATTGCTTTAATCGGTAAACCACGAAACGTAAAACGCAACTGCGGTCTGCTCTAACAAATTCCAAAACCCACGGTTAATGTTACCTAAAACTTTGAATTAGTGGTAATTAAATGTTATTTTACACTTAAACATATAGAAATGACAAAAGGTGGAACAAGTTTTTAACTTCCATCATGACATTCCGATATATTTTGTAACATATAAAAAACTTTTCAAGAAAATGAGCTTTCTTTGATGGTTCTTTGATAAATTTCGGCTGACATTAGCCTAATGGTATAAGCACGATTTTAATTTCATTCCATTCTACGTTCGATTTACCGTTTTATATAAATGGGTAACAATATCAACGACGCTGAAAGTTCTAAGTGTGCTTACTGGAAAGTGCTTCCATTAATGGTTCGAATTCCTTAGATTGTAAGAATTAAGTGAATAAATGATTCTTTTTATATTGGGTTATTTTGGTTTAGATTTTTTCTAATATAAATTTAGATTTTTTTATAACTTATAACATGTATATTTTACTTACTGTATAAAACTATTTTTTGAATCTATTTAATCAAATCAAGTTGTTTGTAAGCTAAATAAGTATATTATTAATAAAACGAATCTATTATTCTTTTAATTATTACTTTATGAGGTTTATAAAAACACTTTTTATGTCAAAATATTGTATGCCATCCACAAATTTCACCCCAAAATGCCATTACGGTGAGCAGGGATGATTAAAGGCAGTCGTGTGAATAAAAGGTGGTATTATAATAGCAGCAAGCTTATGTTAAAGCGTGTAAAATAGTACTTTCTTTGTATACAAAAATTGCAAAGTTTTAAATAAAACGTACCGAAAATGAAAAATCCGAGAGAATAAATGGGAACAACGTTACAAAGCAGCTTAGCTTGTTTCAAAACTGAATTCTTGGTAACTTCAAATAGCTTTTTTTAATTCTATCTTAAACTCACAACAACAGTGTTTCATTAATATTCTTAGCGACAAGAAAGATTGGTGACTGAAATAAAATAACGAAATGTCTCATTTTCCTTACTGGTGCAATAGTTTTACGGCTAAACTTTTACGATCAGTGGGCATGGGGACTTTTATGGGTAGTGTCACTTTCAAAGTTACAGTATTAAAGTCATTTACGTAACTAGAACGAAATGAAGTACATACATATAGTATGAAACATAAAGAGACTTAAATTAACTTTTAAATTAATTAAGAAATGGCTCCGCAAAGTAAAGAGGGTAAAAATTAGTCAACTTGCAACTACTCGTAAGTTATAATGCTAAAGTAAGAAAGAAGAAAAACATTCGTGCCTTTACAAAAGCTCTGTTGCCTTTGTTGGAACCAAGTCCTTTATAATATCTACGATGATTCAAACGTTAAGTCAATTATTCACTTTGATAGGTGGTAAAGTGCCGCCAGACCGCACAGTGGTGGTGAACGAACTGCGCACGGTGTCACTATCCTTGTTCGCCTGCATGACAGCACTTTGCATAGCCGGTATTCTTGCAGCCATCGCCTTGATCATCTTCAACATTTTACATAGACACAGACGGTAAGATTTTATGAATAAATCTATTACATGTTGCATTCATAACATTTTTTTTTATTTAATTTATAATTTTTATATAATAGTTCTAGCACTATTGACCTGTATATTCAACGTTAAGTAGCCATATATACATTTTTTTTTTCAAAGAAAAATGAAGAGATGGTAAAACTTGCTTCCCTTATTAATCTGCATTTTAAACAAATTCACAGAAAGTTTCATCTTTATCTTTATATTATAGTTATCTTAATTTCATGAAATGAAATGAAAGTTCTAATAACTTGCAACTGTATGTATTTATTGTATACTAGCTGTGCCCGCGACTTCGTTCGCGTGGATGTCGGAACTTAACAATGTATTTTTTAGTGCGAAGCGCTGTTGGAGGATACCGATACAAATCATTTTTTTTTATTTATGCCCTGAGCTTTATTAATCGTCATGGCATAACAGAGACTGACTGGGAATTGCACTCGTTTGAAAGAGAAAGGAAGTTGTTGGGAATTATAGGTATTTTTGGAATAAAAACAATGTCACCGGCGCCGCAACCGGTTAATATTTCAGTATTTACTCAATATTTTTAAATTAATTGCCGCTGCTTGGTCATTGCGGGGAGTCAAAATAGCTCGCTGATATAGCCAAGAACCGGCTTGATTTCCCATGTTTGTGGAATCTCCGTACACAGAAGAATTAGCTCCTGTTATGATGTAACGCAAGAACAGAGATTATCAATCAAATTAACTTTTCCGTCTTCTTGTACGGGGTATGTGCCATCGCCTATTTGTAACAATAAATTGGAAAACTCCTGTGCATTTTCGCGTGCCTCCTAACTGTGCACTAAAAACTTAATGTTACTTCAATTTACGCACATATTGTTGTGTATAAAAGTTACGTGAAGTTGTGAGACCAAATGCACATAACCTTAATTTTACTACTGGAATTTCTCTATTTTTTTATTTTAAACTCAAATATCTTTTGATAGACTGAACCGATTGCAATGAAACAAAAACTAAATATTACTTCAAGTTACATTCAACCGTTGTGTATAAAAGTTATCTACATTGCTTTCGTACATTTTACGTGATGCCCGGATAAATAAACAGACAAACCGACAAACAGACAAACAGACAAAAATTCTAAAAATGCTGGAAATGGGTTCTATTGGTTCTATTTTTTTGATGTACAAAAACGACTTTTCTACAGTTTTATTATATGTATAGAAGATAAAAAAAGACGTGTGGCACTCTGAGACTGCCGCGGTAAAGCTATTGCATAGCTGTTTTTATCAACTTACGCGATTATAATTATTTATTTATTTTATTTATGCAGTAGGTATTTTTTCCTTTGTTTTGTTTCTTTGATATTAATTCAAGTTACACTTTTTGAGCGTGGTGCCCGATAAGAAAACAATTTTTTTTTCTCTTATTAAATAAATGAGAAGTTAATGTTATTCAAAATATTTTTATCATCTATTGAAAAAAACCCGATGTTCGCCATCTTGGATTTGAAAATGGACCTCATTTTTGCAATCAGCACCCCGAGAAACCTCGAAAATGACACCCATGTCATTATTGAAAAAAACCGAATATCCGCCATCTTGGATTTGAAAATGGAACTCATTTTCGCAATCAGCACCCCGAAAAACCTCGAAAATGACACCCATGTCATTATTGAAAAAAAAACCGGATGTGCGCCATCTTGGATTTGAAAATGGACCTCATTTTTGCAATCAGCATCCCGAGAAACCTCGAAAATGATACCCATGTCATTATTGAAAAAAACCCGGATGTCCGCCATCTTGGATTTGAAAATGGACCTCATTTTCGCAATCAGCACCCCGAGAAACCTCGAAAATGACACCCATGTCATTATTGAAAAAAACCCGGATGTCCGCCATCTTGGATTTGAAAATGGAACTCATTTTCGCAATCAGCACCCCGAGAAACCTCGAAAATGACACCCATGTCATTATTGAAAAAAAAACGGATATCCGCCATCTTGGATTTGAAAACGGACCTCATTTGCGCAATCAGCACCCCGAGAAACCTCGAAAATGACATCCATGTCATTATTGAAAAAAAACCGGATGTCCGTCATCTTGGATTTGAAAATGGACCTCATTTTCGCAATCAGCACCTCGAGAAACCTTTTATTATTGAAACCAAAGCCTTAACCATTATTAAAAAAAAACGGTCGATCTAAAATCGATTTATTAATCTACAGCGCCATCTATATTATTAATTATGAGTAACGTCAGACCTGAACAACACCTACAAGTAAACTAAAAGATAAACCATAGATGTCACTACTCGTCGCATCACGCATGACAGGTGTTAGGTTATTTTCGTTACAGAATTTCTGGATTCGGTCTCCACGCTCAAGGCCCGCGATAGAAGCTATGCAATAGCTTAAAATTTAATGTTACTTCAATTTACGCACATATTGTTGTGTATAAAAGTTACGTAAAGTTGTGAGACCAAATGCACATAACCTTAAATTTACTTTTGGAATTTCTCTACTTCTTCACTTTAAACTCAAATATCTTTTAATATACTGCACCGATTGCAATGAAACAAAAACTAAATGTTACTTAAAGTTACATTCAATCGTTGTATATAAAAGTTATCTACATTGCTTTCGTACATTTTACGTGATGCCCGGATAAATAAACAGACAAACCGACAAACCGACAAACCGACAAACAGACAAACAGACAAAAATTCTAAAAATGCTAGAAATGGGTTCTATTGGTTGTCCTTTAACACCCTGGCTATTTTTTTTTGTAATTTTTTTTGATGTACAAAAACGACTTTTCTACAGTTTTATTATATGTATAGATCACCAATAAAAAGACAAATTCTGCGGCAGGGTAATACAATGGTCACATCCAGCCTGCAACACTGTGATGCTATGCGGCTGTTGTATATGCTTCGGTGCTGCAATAGCTCTAGGAGTGGATGGAAGATGGGTGGAACCTCAGCACTTTCCTGGTCTTTGCGCTGCAAGATCCTGGCTTCTTGCAACTGGCTTTTCAATGGCATATGGCGCCATGTTTACTAAAGTATGGCGTGTACACAGACACACAACGAAACCAAAACCGGAAACTAAGGTAATGCACGAAAATTTGCTGTTTTCTAAAAATAATGTGAATATAGAAATAACAAACTCAATCCGGAGAAAAAGTATTTTTGTATTACAAAAGGATATTTATCATTTCTTAACACCTGATTGCTCAATTATTATTATCTTTGAATTACATCACGCACATAATTACAAATGAACCAACAGCGAACTCGGTAAATATCGTACCGGAAAAAATAACTTCCTTTATCAGCTCGCAAAAAGACAAATTGTCGCTTGTTTTCTGTTAAATCTATGGAATGGAAAGACTTGAAACGTTTACAAGGCTCTGTTTCCTGAAACAATGTTTTATTTTTAAGGCACATTTGTTTTAGATGTATTTTTCAAACAAGTAAATGTAGTGTAGTTTTCAAAATAGTTTTAAATTCACATGAACGTAGTGTGAGATAATTTATCGTACTGCTTACTTAAGATATGTAAAATTTTTCATAGCCATTGAGCAAATTGTTCCACTACAATGATTCACAACTGTCGTGGAAGTATGAACAAAATAAATTACGCAAACGCGAATAGGCGGTTTTGTTGATGGCAATACAAAACATAAATCTGGAGGTGAACATCCGCTTCGCATAATTTACACTGTCGATACTGAAACCGCATTGAATTTCAAATTGATTAAGTATAATGTTGTATAAAAAGTAGAAGGGATAAATAAAGATTTACAGTAATTATCCTTGTACTCTTCCGGACCGTGTCCCTTGACTCGCTCATTAAAATCACTAGCCCGGAAACGTTATTCTTCTCCGAGCTAAAATTCAAAAAACAACGTTAAATAAAGAAGAAGGTCCATTGAATTTTAAGCGTACATTTAGTACCAAGGCATGTTTTCCTTTTTAAAATTAAATGATGTTACATAAATATTTGCTCTGTAATGTCCAAATGCGAAAAAGTTTACGCGATAACTAGCAAAATTCTTGCTATGGTCCCTTTTTTATTGACAAAGTCGAACACACTCGAATATTTCTCGTTACTATAAGATTGGTTTTTATGACAAACGAGGGAAAACAACCAAAAATATTTGTTTAGTAAACCATGCGCCATGGTGACTACTTTTGTGTGACCCCATTCCTTCAACTAACGAAAAGTTACGATCTTACGCGCAGGGCTGTTATATTACATACATAATACTGTATTTATTCTGTGGTTTTACCTTCGTAACACATTAAAAGTAGTTTAAAATGTTATTTTTAATAATTAAGTAAATATTTGGGTTCATATAGAATCGCATGCACGGTTGGAAATTATACACCATGGTGGGAGGTCTGCTAGCAGTGGATGCAGCATTGCTCACAGCGTGGCAGCTTCGAGATCCACTTCAGCGTCGTGTTGAGATTTTCCCACTAGAAGCCCCTCGACATCACGATGACGATGTGCATATTCGGCCCGAGCTGGAACATTGTGAAAGTGAACACAATACTGTTTGGTTAGGTAAGTGATACTTTATAAATGAATAGTAATAATCGTAGTTATAAAAGTGAAGCATATCGGCAATGATAATATTATAACTTATAATAAATAATACGGCTAATACTTGGAAATGTAGTGGGTAATAATATCACAAAATCATCAAAATATTCTTATTGAAAAAAAAATACCACACTAATCGACCAACAGATCTCGAAGTAATCGATATTCGTAAATACAAATAATAATACCGACTGAACGTATATATATATATATTTTGGAGCTCGTTAAAAAGAGTAAAACAACTGTCTCTAACGTATGTTTTCATAGTTTGTATCAAAATGATATAAAATTTTTATATCTTCGAAATTGGCTGCTTTTATTTGACATGCGTATTGCTATGATCCTTATTTATAAGTCCCATTTTCTCTTTGAGATTTAGTTTGGATAACTTAGTAATAATAACTTATACAGGTGTTAAACTATATATTATTATTAGTCATATATTAAGTACAAAATAGATAGATATAATCTTAAAAGTACAAAAAAAACTCTTTTACCAACTGTTATATATTAAACACTCATCATAACGAATCAAATAAGTTTAAACGCTATTGAAATTGTAACCATGACAGATTTTAACTATCCAGTATCCACCTCCCAACACTCCAAAATTGTGTAATGGTGTCCGAATATTGTATGGTCTTCTGTGAAAAAAATAAAGAAGTTATTCGGTGAAAATAAGGAAAAAAAATTTTGTAGATTCAATTACAAAGTAACTAAAGAACCTTATAAAAGCGTGTTATAGTTGACGCGAATGGCAATGTATGTAACATTCATTCAAAGAACATTGCCATTCTTATCTGATATTAAAGCATAGTGATGAAAGAGCGAGTATACCTTTCAAAGCATAACAAAACATATTCTTTCGTAGCACAAAAACTACAGTGACGGACGTGACAATACACCAGTCTATAACATTTTCAATCTCGGTGTCAACGTATGTGGCAGCCACTGGTCGAACAGCTGCATTTTCAATTTTTGCATGCCGCAGATGAGATTTTATTAAAAAATTGTGAGCTATGTATCTATAAAGTAAATATTTTTATTTTTATGTGGGCAGCAGTTAACATTATATTGATTAAAATTCATTCAATTCATGTCTGTTGGTTTTACGATGATATTTTGTTATCTAGGTTAAAATATTAGATTTTTTTATTGCGAGATAATGCCTCCTATCTGAGATACTATATGGACCCCAAAACGTACCTAAGGAAGAATCCGAGCGAAGTGATAATGGTGGCCTTCTCCAGATATTATATATTTTTTATTTTTAAGCCAAATTTTTATTTTTTTATCATTTGGCAATATTTGGCAATAACACTAAATTTTTATCCTTCGGGCGCGGGCGAAGCCAAGAGAATTGCTTAGCAATGGAATAACTTCATTATTTCGTTGTTATTTTTACATAGACCTACTTTAATGTTTAATGTTATTGAAGACAGCCAATCTAAAATACAAAATATATCTTAGCCTTAAATGTGTCTGAATTTGGAACATCTTAAGTCAAAAAAATCTGGTAATCCTTTGTATTACTGAGGCAAATGTCTGGTGTCCCAGTTTCTTGCGATCTTAAATAAAACCTTAAAAACAATGAAATTTGTAAGTCTTAAGACAAATGCTTCATTCGTTTTATAACTAGACACCCGCTTTCGCAGGACTCAAACCTGTCAAAAAGAAAAAAGCCTATGCCACAACTTTTTGCTGTACTTCCCTTATACAATTATAATTTAAATATACTTATTGACTCTTATGTTACCGATCAATCTCCTTCGTGTCTTCTCCATTCTACGTGACATTGGCGAAGTAATCTGTGCTCAACTGGCACGCTTGAAGCCATTAACAAGAGAATTGAATTGAATTGAATTGAACTTTTTGCTGCCACGATGTACGATTATGTGACAAAATGATAAACACATGGTTATTGGTGAAGGTTTCATATAAAAACCGATTTATTAATATATATTTTATTTTATAAATTAATTTATGTCACGTTTATTTATTTTTGACTGCGATCATCTGTTAATATGAATTATGAAAAGTGTTTCGTGTACTGACATGTATTTTTTATAAAATTTAAGTAAGTATTATTTAAAAAGGAAAATATCATTCGCTTTTAATATAGGAAACACTTGTAACACATATTGTCTATCCAATAATCATTTTAATTCTATTTTTAAAATTGCTTGCTACACTGGTGTTCTACCTAATTGTACATTTTAATGTAGGTTTGCTCTATGATTTTTTTAAATTATTGTTTTAGAGTTTACCTACCGTTAAAGTTATTATTTTAAGTCTGGTAGTACTGTCTCTAAATAAATAAATGAATTTTAATACAAATTGTTATTAAGTATGCCTATACATTACCAATTAGGCAGAAAAGGCAAATGTTTCCACTTAAATTCTACGTCATATTATAGAATAATCTTATTCGTCAATACAAAATTCTTCCAGATAATCTTTGAACGGGTAAATGTATTTTGACAGGACTTCACGGTAAGCAGGAAGATGCTTCCTGACAGGTTGTCAGACAAAACGGCATCATTACATTATTTTGACATGCAATGGCAGCCAAATGTGCGTAGCCAAGTAGCGTGTTCGATTAGGCAAATGAGAGAAGCGAATTCAAATCCCTCTCGTCTCTTACCTTTGATATTTTCATGTGACATTTCTAAAAAGATCACCACTTGTCTCACTGTCAAAACATCTTGAGAAAACCTGCATGTCTAAGAGAACTTAACAAGACGTTTCTGAAAGACATGAGAAGTACGCAAACCTACACTTGGCCTGCGTGGCGGACTATGGCCAGATTCCCCTTGTATTGAAGGGAAGTCTGTGCCCAGATATGGGTCGTTTTAAAGGTTTAAATACAGTGGGGATGATTATTTTTACTTTTTGAAAGTCACCTTTTTTTACTTTTTAATTACATCAAATTGTATAAGAATTGAAAACTATATATTAAAATTTTCACTTTTATTTAATATAAATATCATCTTATGCATGCACAGGAAACCACTGACCAAGGGGAGTCAGGAAAAATCATTCGTATCGCAAGCATCAAAGAATATTTATTTATCACCATCAGGCATTTGTGTCCCTAAGCCATCCTAGCTCGGGTACGAAATTTTAACCTAAAGTTGTTAATCACATCTGCCTCTTCATTATGCTGTTTTACATTTATATTTTTCCGGCTGCAAATTTTATGCCCAAATTATAAGATGGGTATCTTTTTTTATTTAGCTTTAAAAAATATAACAGTTTTTATTGTTTTAATTTGAATATTTGAAATTTAAGGACTTTTTAAAGGTTATTCATTAAATTCCGCAACTTCTGTAGAATTATAATTGTTTCTTTTTAATGTTTCAGTTAAAATAAAATACCTTTAAAATAGGTATTACAAAATATTTATATTTGAAATAATGTGCCTGAATTTTTTTCTGTCCCTATATTTTCTTTTTAAAAGTGTATTTTATCTGAAAATTAAGATGACTTTGTGAACTTATAAGTTTAATTTAAACTATGAGTTGGTTAGTCAAGCCAAGAGATACCTATTTATTTACGTAGTATGACAGTAATCAGGTGACGGAGTTTCACATCTCAATTTTTGCCTTTGCTTATCAGTGCTGCCTATGACCTATTAAACAACCTTTAAGATGGTATCTTATCTTGGAATTTATATTGAACCTGAGGGACACATTCATTAAAAAGATTTAATGAAAATCGGTTCTACGTACCTAGATATAACGTAACTTACACAAAAACCCTTATGCTTAGTCAGTTTTTTTGACAAACAAAAAAATAAATAAAAAAATTAAAACTGATCGATACTAACAATCAAAAAATCAATATTTATTTTTTGACCAAAAAAATAAACAAAAAGCGCTATAGCGGTAAATTAGAGGATTAATACTGCGTCAAATGGTATTATTTCCGAACTAAAAATCGCAATTTTTAACGTACGGCATGTCTGTGTAAATATTTTTCAATCCCAATCACATCACGCTCATATCATCCATGGCTATCAAGTCGTTTTTACCGCATATATTTTAAAAATCGACGTGTTTCAATTTTAAAAACAAAACGTAGTAGCATAACATTTTTAAAGTTGTATACTATAGTACTTATACTTGTATAATATGTGCCTTGTGTACCGTGTAAGCCTTTTGTCTTTTAAAGGTCAAAATTTTGAAATTCCTCAAATAAATATAACTCTTTGATAATAGTACAACTTCTGGTAAACAAAGATATTCTTTCTCATATAAACTTCGCCGCCTTTTTGCCATTTCACCCCATCAAGAGTTAAATTTCAAAATGGCCTTTCTTTACCCTTACCTATGTCATTATAGAAGTAGGCTGTCAATACTTTCACCCTTTATGTCCAATAGTTTGATTTAGGCAATGATGAATCAGTTCAGATATTATTTTCGTTTAAAAATTATATTAAAATGAAGGCAGTGAAAATTAAAAATATGCATGTTTTATGCATTATATATTTACCCATTAGCACCATAGAAAAGTGTTTTATTTCGCCTAATATCCAAAGCGGCTAAACATATTATAATGAAACTTTCGCTTTGAAGTAAATTCAGTTGAAAGTGACGTTACGTTTATTCTAGAAATTAACAATTGCGGTGCAGGGAAAAGAAGGCAGGTAATGTTACATTTTAATAAGTATTTTGAAACGAAGTGAAATATAAACCAGAACGAATCCAGAATGTGTTGCTGGTCATAAATAAAGGAATTTGCTAGCGTCGTCGTGAGAAAGAAGGCGACGCTACCGACTTCGAGCCCATAATCGAGTTTTGCAGTGTTTGCTACAATTTGCGTAAAACTCACTCCTCTTGAATTTCATTTCTTATGTAAGTTCAGATATATTTATAAGAATGTTTTGTACTTTTTAAAATATAAGTCAAGATACAAAGATATTTTTTATTGCAGAAGTAACTTTATACAGACATTCAATAAAATTAAACATATTTCATTAAAACGTGATGACATTATTTAAAGCTCATTTGTGCTTTTGTATTGTTTAATATAGTTGAGATTTGTTGATTACTGATTGCGGTTTAAACTCATGACTGTCATATACCTACAGGCTACACGTTAATATTACAGTGCAAATACACACGTACATACAATAAGGCGATTTGATCAAAAGTTCTATAACGTAAAAATATAGGTAGAACCATTTCTTATCCACCTATCCACCTTTTAACTCATAAAGACTTTGATATCAAACTTATATATCTTAAAGCACGAAGCAACTCGAAACAAGACATGAAAAATATCTTCGAAAACCTTAATTAATGATTTCTAATAGATTAAGTACCTGCAACATTTTCTTACATATCATAATATTTTTAAAAAAATTATATACATTTAAGGTACATTAAGTTAAAAAAATACAATCAATTCAATTACGTAGGTGTTTATTTGCCTTAACTTGTTTCTCGTTTATATGTACGAAATGAAAGGACTTCTCACAATATTATTAAATAATAATTTGTAAACAACGTAAAAATTTAACTTTTTCTTAAATAATCCTGTTTTACCTTATAACAAAAGTGATCTTGATACAAAAATTAAAATTTCTAAAAAATGTTCAAGTTCCGTTTCCCTTTTTATTTTCCCAAACAGCAGACTGCGCAGAAAACTTTTAAAATATGCAAACTTTCCGACTTTTAAGCACTAGAACAACTTAAAAATTAAACTTACTTTGTTTTCCAGATACAAGTTGAAAAGGGATTTAATTATAAGTGTAAGCCTTAATTAATAATAACTGCCAAAATTACTGTAAGTGATGGAATTTTACCCTTTAGAAATTTAATAAATCTCTTTAATGGATACAAGATATTTCGTTGTCTGCTGCTTAATTATTAATAAAAGTGACGATTTCGAATTTGCTAATCTACACGTATATAATATATTATAAAGATGCAGAGTTTTATTTTGTTTTAACGTACTAAATACAGGAACTTCTAATTTGATTTGAATAATTCTTATTACATTATATATCCCATTTATTGAGGCTGGCTTATGCTAAATATCATTAATTAGAGTATATATTATAGTCCATTCTGTACTAACCGTTAAAGTCTAGAAACGAACCCAAGCAAAGCAAGGGCGAGTCGCTAGTTTAGATAATAATAATTAACTTTATACAACAAGGTATGGTTATAGTATACTTCATATTACGTTAAAAATCGTAGCTTCCTTTGTCTGATCTTCTCCAGTAAGATAAAAACTAATAAAAAAAACTATAACAGTAAATAGATTACAAGAATGAATCTTTATTACAAAGATATTAACTATGAGCTTAACGTTTTTGTTTATTTTTTATCTTTATCAGTCGGATATAACATATTATATAATTAATTTAAAGCTTGCTAGTGGTAATTATTTGTTATACAAAAAACCATTGTAATAAAACATTAATTGAATACAATTATGCACAATAGTTTGAAGACACACAATTTGCAAGTTTTTGTATCTGTTTTCACATGATATATTATTATTATTTAAATTTATAAAATAAAATAAAAATATTATGCCATTCTAAACTAAGATGTTAAAATACGAGGCAAGCTGTTAGGTTTATTTGGTATAAGAATGCCTGTAAAGTGAAAATGTCTTGAAAGACCTTTAGAACAAACGAGTGGAAACAGAAAGATAAAACTTTTTCATTGGTTATTTTACTTATTTTAACAAACTAATGATGTTATCTTTCGTAAGACTTAGAGTGTAGTTCGTGTTTATGATTTCTGTACCAGCAGGGTACCAGCAGGCAGACAGCGCGGGTTCGAGTCTCGCTGGGGACATTAATTTATAAGATGAGCACAAAATGTTCTTACTTCTTCGACGACACGTTTGGTTCAGTTGGTAGTGACCCTACTTGCTGCGCTTGCGGTCGCGGGTTCGAGTCCCGCTGGTATTTAAAACTTATATGTGTAGTGTATCAACTATCTGGTATCCGTAACACAAGCCTCGTAGCTTACCACGAAACTAGATAGTGCTGTGTGTTATAATATCCCAACATATTTATTTATTATGTTTCTATTTATAAGTGTTTATATTTATAATATGTATGTATTTAAAGTTATATACGTGTACTGTGTCAACTATCTAGTATCCATACCACAAGTCGCTTACCAATATTGATTTTAATTATACATGGTACCAATTTATTAAATATTATTTAAAAATATATTTAAAAAACTTATAATACAGTACACTTTTACAGTTGGAACTAGATAGCAAAACCTAGATATAAATGACACGTAACACGTTCAATACCAGTATAAGCTCCCGTTCTCCATTACAATGTTGAGTGCACGTAATATAGAGCCATATTTATACGTCGGTGTCATCCTGTGACTGCTTTCTTAGAACAAAATATCGTTTCATATATTTTTATATTTAGAAACTCTTATATAATAAGATAAACCAAATTGTTAGGCGCAAACAATAAAGTACGTTTATAAATACTCGTCAAAGTCAACCGCGTCTCGTTAGCGCCCCCAACTTGGTAACGAAATTTTTTGGCCGTTATAACATCTCATTATTTTAAGTGTTTTACCCGACTACTTAAGAAGAGGTATGATTTATACACGTGTATATAAATCTCAGGTCAGTAACTAAAAGAAAAGCCTTTCTATTAATAAATAGAAAGTTTTTCATAGTACTTTCTTAGGTTTACGCAAATATTCGACATTATAAATGAAAATGCCTTTTCAGATTTTGTCGTGGATTTATTTTGATTTTAGTACCCGACGTTTCGAATGCCTTACACCAATCAGAGTCTCTCCCGTGACCATGATTGCTGTAAAGCATTCAAAACGTCGCGTCGGGTAAGAAAGTTTTTCATTTTATTTACTAGCCATTTTATTTTATTCGAACCATTTTATTTTATAGGTATATACTTACGTTAGTCCCTAGGTAACTTTATTTTTTAACAAAATCCTGATTCTTGAATTTAAATAAAAGTAGTCTAAGTTACCTCTTCAGCTATCTGCCAGTGAAAGTCCCGTCAAAATATTATGTCTAGCCGTTGTGGATATTGGCTAGATTAAATATATATGACAACTATTTTGACATTAATTAAACACAGTCAATATTATTTATCTGTATACACTAGTGATCAAACGTCCCTAGGTACCATTTCCATTTGTAACGTTATGCTCTCATAATTGCTTAATCGGTTATGTATTATTATAACATGTTTACCCGGGGGATTGAGTTAAGAGATATTTTCCCACAGTAGCAGCCAATGATACTATTGAAACCTTCGACTACATCCATTTCAAAAATTATACGACTTGAAATTATGTGTCATAATTAAGTTTTATTAAAACTCATTTTTTCTAATGCTAATGTTACATCTCCAGCAACAAGCATTCAAACAAAAACACATCAATCATATACCGTTTCGATTTAAAAGAATGACAAACAAATAGGTTATTATTAAGTACCTACTTAATAAAAATTTTGTTATATATATTCTTGATAACAATATATTCTAACAAAATGCTTCGTGCTACAAGATAAAGTAAAATATTTAAACGAACAAGATTCCCAGTATAAAATTTTACATTAAAAATTCACAATATTTTAGCGACAGATTTTTAATCTTTGAAGAATTTCCTATATTCCTTTTTCATATTTTATTTAGTCTTTTATATTATTTAATTAGTAATGCAATGCATGAATTTAGCACTTATGCACTCGAGCTTTTCCGTGAAATGTTGTAAAAATATACTGCTCAATGCTAGCATATCTGATTGGCACAGCCTTATGTACTGTTTAAAATGTTAAATGAGTATTACAACCATATTATATGAACACACTTGTGATGCATTAAAAATCAATAAATTTCTCTTTATAACCCTTTTATTAGCTTCACTTCTATATAAGTATCATGTAATAAATCTTTGAAAGAAATCTACTCGTATCGTATCAATAAAACTTTGTAAGTAATATCCCAAAAACAATAAAATAATTCGATACTATCGAACAGATCTTTTGATGAAGCCAGTGGATTGTGAAACTCTTCAAGTATCACTAATAAAACCTTCACTTTAGTTTCGTTTTACTTGGTACAAGTTCTACGATATAAAATTATACATTCGTCAAGAATATCTATTTTAGTTTATTCAAATTAATTATAATGATTTGATATTGATATACAATCAGTCAATGATATATGAGTAGGTATATTTTCTTCTATATGGTAGTAATAGTATATACTTTCTTTTAGAATAAAATTCTAACTGATTTGAATTTTTACATCAAATATTTTTTGGAAAAAGATCTAGAAGCCGAATACAAGGTTTTTAGAATTTGGTCGTCTATCTGAAAACGTATTGCAAGAATACACACTTAGGATGAAATTCGATGATATTCGGCATTGTGGTAAAGAAAAGACATATTTTCCGCTAATATAATTGGTTGCGTACGAGTACATGTACATGTATATCGTAACCAAGCAGCTATCCATATATAAAACTTTAATTATCCTTTTTGTTTCAGGGGTAATGTACGGATATAAAGGACTCGTGTTAGTATTCGGGCTGTTTCTCGCCTACGAAACCCGTTCAGTGAAAGTGCGGCAAATCAATGACTCGCGATACGTTGGCATGAGCATCTACAACGTAGTGGTGCTGTGCCTCATAACTGCTCCAGTAACCCTGGTCATAGCGAGTCAGCAAGATGCAGCCTTCGCATTCGTCTCCCTCGCAATTGTCTTCTGTTGCTTTCTCAGCATGGCACTTATTTTCGTTCCAAAGGTACGTGCTGGAAATTAAACGTTCATTACTTTAGTGATAAATAGAATATTAGTAATAATTTCAGTGTGCTATTACATTTTAAAGCTACTTTACTTTGCTGTGGATTTTATGTCAATTCGAAATATTTTTTTATTAATTTAAGTTCTATTATAATGGAATCAGTATTATATAGAAGATACAAGTCGTTTTTTCGTTGCAAATAAAAGAAATAAATAGGTGCAAGAATTGTTATATAAATAAAGACCACGTGCGAATCAGATAGTACTAGAGTGGGTTCTAGAATCTGTTGTTTCGAAGATAAGATGATATGATTCTTTAACACTCTACTTTGCGATGTCTTTGAAATTTTAGAAACAAAATATTTGTAAGAACATACATACAGTATACAGAACCCTAAAAATAAATAAAAGGGTGGTAACGCGCTCAACTTCAAGCTTCAAATCCGGGTCTCGCACCTCTGATATTTTCATGTGTGAATCTTATAATATATTATAATAAAAATCAAAATAAATCCGCGACAAAATCCGAAAAGGTAGTTTCATTTATAATGAATCTTTTCTATCAAGATTACCACTTGTATTAAAGTGAAGGAAAACATTGTGAGGAAACCTGCATGTCTGAGAGAACCTAGCAAGTTTTCGAAAGACATGTGAAGTCCACCAACCCGCACTAAGCCAGCGAAGGGCCCGTGCCCAGCAGTGGGACTATAAAAAGGGCATTTTTTAAAGGCAACATTTATACAACTATACATTCTCATATTATTGCTGTAAATAGTTTAAAATATAATTTAATGTAATGAGGTATTACATAAATTTTTGAAAAGGGTCTCAATTAGATTCTGAAGTCATAATAAACCACTTTATAGGACCTACTTTACTGTAAAGTAGGTCCTATAAAGTTTAATTTTCTTAAAGTCTGATTCACTGTTGAAATTCAGATGTAACTCTGCCAGAACGTAAAATAACAACATTATATGTGACGTGTTTGTATAATATAATAAGCTTTTGAAGACATTGAAATATGAGATGCATTAAGAGAGTGAATACATCTTGCAATTTTGGGTTGTTCGCAGATTATTAAATTAGACGTCTAACTGAGCCAAACATATAATAAATTTAAAAAAATACGTTTACAAAGTTTTCTCTAAGCGTTAATATTCCTAGAGGTAGGTAAATTAAAGTACCCAGAAACACGCATTTTCCTTTTAAAATGCACGGAATTAATCACTAGTTGTGAGTATAATGAACACAATTAGCCGTGTTTTGACTACAGGTAGTTCTCATTATATAATCAAATTTGCTATGTTTCACTAATAATATTAAAGCATTATAAAAGTATATATTTGAATATTCAAACTAAAAAAGTTAAGAATCTACTTCGGAATAAATCTAGTAGACCTCTGTGTTTTACAAATAATAAAGGAAAGATATTGTAATAAAATTCGTCTGCCATTGAAAGTCTAAAATCTTTGTTTTGACGTCTGAAGTTAATCTCATCCTTAACATCTTCTACAACAAAATATTCATTATCATTTTTTTTCTTTATTACTTGTTTGAAAATAAGACTTTCCTCTTGTAAAAATAGATAATAAATTCAAAGTTCCTTACATCTCGTCATCTGCTTTTAAAAAGTGCGCTATATTTATTGTGTACCTGTGGCTTAACTAACGCTTTGATCGGGTTCGTTCGTTACAGAACGTTTTGATGTTTACATATCTCAGAGAGAGAGAGACATTTATCAACATTAAAAAGTATCCTACTTTGACACAGAAAACCACCAGTTATCATCACGCCAAATTTCATCAAAATCTGTCCAGTTCTTTTCTCATGATGCGTTCCGAGGCTGACAGACTTTCTAAAAACTACATTTTATTCCTCCGCATCGATAATAACGTTCTATGTTCTATTCAATAAGATTTCCCAAAATTCTAAAAAAATAATTTACAGATTCAATTAAGATAGAATTTTATTTTATATAATTATTTTGTCGCAACTTCTCTACAGCATTTATTTAAAGTCGCTGATGTTACATAATCCCGTAAAGTATCCAATTTATATAAAATTCAGAAAGAGACGGAGTTTTCAGAAAAAGTACATCCTTAATTCAGTGGTAGGTACTCAACCGAGCGTTGGAAAATAACTTGTTCAAGCCAGCTATGATATGTTTAACTTTTATCTAATCTATCATAAGGGTACGTAGACATTATACCTAGATTTATAATTTATATGAAAATATGCTCTAAGAATATTACAGACATTTTGTGTTTTCGTAATAGTATATAACAAATAATATAGGGCTCTTCCTCAATTTTAGCTATCTAGATCTACCAGATAGATCTACGTCTTACAATTATACTAATATATGATTAAGATGTTGATAAAATAGTTAACAAAGTACGTAATTATATGTAGGTATATATAACCTCTTTCGCAGATCCACCTTTATTTCCATTTGGATAGATTAATTTAATGTATAATTACACAGTTTCTAATATTAGGTCGTCTGTAATAGTCCGTAGTCGGACCAATCCAAGTCCTATTCATTTTTTTTATATAAAACTGGTGTCAATTTTAAATATAAGTGCTTTAAAACTAAAAAAACCGTATATGTGATAATATAGATAATAATAATTTGTGTTTGTCCACTGTCTTATATTTTTAGTAATAAAACGTCGTTTGATAATAAATCTTTTGTCACTTAACCGAGCCTTTAGTAGGCGGAAAACAATATTATTATAAATAAGGAAAATTAAGTGAATATATAGGTAGATTATTTTGCCTTATAAAATGCTTTCAACCAATTAATAAGAAACGTTTTGATCACGCAAAACGTGAATAAACCGAGCAATAGAAATAATACGAGAACATAAATAAAGTCCAGTTAATCATATTAAAACATTTTTAATATCGTTACTATACACAATTAGTCAAATTTGGACTACACACTGAAATGTAATAATAGTAGTCGCATGACCAATTTACCAATATACTCTAGCGACTCACCCCTGCTTTACTCGGATTCGTCTCTATATCCGAATTAACGGTGCCAACTAGACTATATACGGTCTATAATCGGGCTATATAATGCAAAAATAATTTTTCAATTTCGCGTTTATACAAACAAATAAAGCTCTGCCTTGTTATAAAATTGGTATTTAGATTATAAACCAATATAACGCAGTGGAGTAGTTGCGATTGATTAATAAATTAAAAGTAGAAATATTTTTTTCCCGTCCGCCTGCGAGTACATATTTACCAGATTGCTATGACGACCAAAAAGGAGAGTCATAATATGTTTGATATATTTAGTATATGTTAATTAACTTAATTTGCCTTAAAAACAAGCTTATACGATTTAAGCGAATTTTACAGTGTTCAGAGAAAGATTTCTAAATCGAAACAGTACAGGCTTTGTAATTTAATATTTAATTTATACGTTTTAAACATACTTTCTGCTTATGACCTAGATACATTTCATTTCATTTAAAGCAGTGTCGAAATATCCTAAGCTCCTGGAATGCTCTAGTAATTAGTTTAATGATCCAAGTATCTTCTCATACGTGTGAACAAAGCTAAGTACCGAGAGTTTTGCTATATATCTAGAAAAACTAACTATAGGATAAACTATAATAGCAGTAAGCAACAATGAGAAAGAGAGATATATATTTTTTATATTATAAATACGAAATTGTACTTGTTCATAAATTCAATTTCATATGATTTCTAAACTATATTTTTTAATGTTTGTCACTAAAAAAGTTAATATTAAAGAATATCCTATAATTTTTTATATTTCAATTAAACACTTTGAAGGGAGGTTCTTTTATATATTTGTATATGAATTATAGCAATGAGTATTACTTGCTTCATTTTAAGTAATTCACGGCACAGTTACCCACTCCAGCGGCAATAATACGCGATAAATTACGCAAACGTTATTTGTATTCCTCTATGCAAATAAACATGTAAAAATTACCATATTTATTAGTATTGATTCAAAATCTCTTGGTAAATTGTTTGCTCATAGTAATAATATCGTATCGTATTTCGAAGAGGAAACCAACTTAATGAAAGCCTCGAACACTATATTACTTAGCAGATTAGTTCCTAAAGTGGGTAATGTAATAAAATAAGAGCCTAAAATTAATATGTTATGTTAGGAAGATTGATATAACGAATTTTCTTTTCCTGAAGCAAAGTTTCTTTCTCTTATAATTAAATAGATAAAAAATATATTAATTTACATGAACATATTTGTGTAAACTCTATTATTTATAGTGCCTTCATATATTTTTCGGTTAGGTATTATATTAAAATGTAGAGTTGCCCATATACAACGTTCGCGGACTTGACTTGTAAGTAGAACAAATATCCGTAATTGTTACACCATAAATATCTATACTATTTTAATATACGTAAAAATTATATATAATAAATTGAAATAATAATAAATCTTCACAATCAATTCAATAAATCATTTGTTATCTGTTTGTACTGTAAAATATAATTTCTTCCGATGTACATGCATATTATAAAATACGTGTAATTATAACGAGTAAACAAAAGTAGAAATTTTATCATCAAGTCGTGAAACCTGAACGAATCAAAGTCGCCTATTGGAATAAGACGTTTTTTTGGGATATAAATTATAAAGTAATCACCCTAGTTATTTTTAACGGTAACATATTTTAAGTGAACTGTTTCTTTTTAATTGGCTTCGTAAAATGTAGTATAATAGAATAGAAAAGGTTAAATCTCGCTTTTTAAAGAATATTGTTACGATACAATAGTTTCACTATCAGATCCTTGTTACCAGCACGTCATTAATTCAAGCACCGCCTTTAAGCCATTGTTATCACTTATCAGACCCGGTTTTGTTAATTACATAAAAGAAGCTGTTTTTCTTTGTAATCTCAATTCTTTTGTTCTAGCTCTGACCTGTCGATAACACCCAATATATTTTCTACACCGACCAAAGTAAATGTCGGTCGAAAAGGATGAAAGGACCTTCATCAAAATCAAATTTAAAAATCATTTGCTCGTATAAGGGTTGTGGAAAATCATTAAACTTATGACCTTATCGATGCCTGTAATAAAGTGGAACGTTTAGCGAACGGTTTGATTGGCACTTAACGACAAATTTTGCACAGCGATCGTGATCATCAACGCTCGCGTTACGTCTTTTATTTTTATGATATCATTGGCCGTTGGGATTTTAATGTAAGAGGTATAGGGAATAGATTTTTTCAAATTATCATATACATAATATCTTTCCGAATTCCATATAGAATTTTCTATAATATTACCTATTAGAGATGTTCCGACTAAAGTCGGTAAGTCGGTAAAGCTGATTATCCGGCCACTTTCGTAATCGGCGACCAGAGTGGCGATTATTCGGCAAAAAGCGCGGACTATCCAATTTCTTGCTTTGTATGTATTTCTCAATAAAATTAAGAATACAGGAGGAATTGCATTAAATCAAAGGCTTGATTGTTAATTCATGTTTTAGTTTCAGGTTTTGAAATGTACCTTTTATCTTTCTTTTGATATTCAGTCTCTAAAATTACTTCCTTGTAAAAAATATTTCTGTGACGTGATTAAACAAAATTACTAATTTGTAATTATTATCTTAAACCCGTAATCGGCTTGGCCGAATCGGCTAGTCGGACCTAGTCGTAATCGGCATAATATGTTTTACATCTTGGGACTGTACTTGGAGTGCTCCAAGTACAGTCCCAGAAGTCTTCAGAGGGTTATGAGACTGCTCAGATTCCAGAAGGAGTTAGGATGGCAAAGTATAGTTGTCGTGTTGCGGATAACAACTTGAATAATTTCTTGATTATCTGTTAAAAACCAATTACTGTTACAGAGGTAACGAGTGCGATCAATGGACTTCTATCCGATTGGTGATGCTAGTTAGGCTAACTCTTGTATTTTAAAAAAATATATTTTGTATCCTGAACCAACATGTTAAAGCAACCCTAATATTTTTTTGGCTCTACATTAAAGAACACTAAAATGACTCATTGATATCAGAAAGGTTAAAAGCAAAAACGTTTTCACAGGTGATAGAGGTTATACGACACCCCACGGAGCGCGTGGAGACCGGTCGGGGATCAGGCTCAGGCTCCGCCCCCGCAGATGAGGAGCGATATCGTGAATTAGTAAAGGAAAATGAGGAATTGCAAAAACTTATAGCACAGGTCATTTAAAAAATTAACTATTTATGTAATCATTAAATATAATAAATTATATTAAACATAACTTTTTTAATTATAGTGATGTTAATAATAATAAATATGCACTTTTTTATATAATCACTGGGTAAACTGACGTACTATTACAAACTAAGCTTGTGATCATGGTTTTATATTATACAAGTGTATCTGTGTGATCTACCTACCAGTCTTTTCCCTGATATCTGTCACTTGTTATTCCATAAGAAATAACTGAATATGAAGAAGGATTACATATTTCGTGTGTAAATCGTAAATATGGTTTAAAATACACAAAATAAGTTTGTGTATTTTAAACTAAATAGGTATATTTACCTACGCTTCGTCTCAAAAATTATAAAATGTTAGATTCATACGAGTTTCAAATATAAATGCCAATAACGTTTAAGGTGTTTAAAATATAATTATATTAAAAAATATATTCTAATTATTTATTCTACGTTTGATAATTCTAAAATATTAAAATTCCGTTACTTGCAAACATTCTGAAAATATACCTCCGAATATGTCCAAAGCCTAAATTAAAGCTATTTTAGAAACGTAAATATAAATTCGCTCTTGAAATTCTGTTGTAGTTGTATGCGTGTGTGCTCGCCGTTTTTGAGATATTAGATAACCACTAACTAGTAACTGAGATTATATGGTTTTAGCGCCAACGGTGTCGGTGACTGCTGCGAAATATTACCTCTTCTGGGTAAAAGCCAAAAATTTTAGCACTAAAATATATGCTGTATTGCATTCTTCAACAACTGTTCGTATATTTCTCGGATCTGTAAAATGTTCATGAGTCAAGTCTGTACATTGGATATCTTTTGAAAATCCGATTGAAAGATGCCGAATCTTTAGTTTTTAGAATACCACAAGAAAACCACTAGACCAAATTTGATTTGGTATCACGCTTACACTTCAAAACTACCGAACCGATTTAAATGAAATTTGGTACACAGATAATCTAGAGCCTGAGAAAGGACATACGCTACTTTTCAAGGCGAAAAAAGGGCAGTAAGGAGTTGAAATAAGTCATGACAGTTTGTTTATTTAGAAAAAATGGCATTTTTAAAGCTAGAATCTTGAAACTTAATTTTAGGCTTTTCATTAGATATGAATAAAAAGGACATTCAAAGTTTGTAAAAAATTTATCCTAAAGGGGGTACCTAGGGACGAAACCGAGCGAACCAAGGGTGAGTCGCTAGTTATAAAATACAACAAATATTAATTCTAAATTACCTATCAACAATGAATGCTGCATACTTCATAATTTTAATCGTAAACAATATTTAACTTCTGCGTGCTTTAATAAATTGGATAGTGCACCTTTTGACCCTTTAAATTTTTAAAAAGGGCGGCCCTTCATTATATTTTTAACTTATCTACCCTATTATACTTCACACTAATTACAAACAGATTTTTTTATAAAATAACTAGCGGTTTTCCCCGGCATCGCCCGGGTTATGATTATTTTTAAGCGATCAAATTTAATTTCGGATAATATTGTTTATATGAGAAATTAATATTATTTGTTTTATAAACCAATTCGTTTAAGTCCCATAAAATTGACCATGACTGAATATTTAAGCATTACTTTCAAAATTTGCTCTGGACCTATGAATTGTTGTAAAATCCGAACGGAAAATCTGGACACAACAATCGGCCCTGTCAAAAAGCTTGCTTCAACGTATTGCATTAGATGCATAATTTACTGTCTTGTTTCTCTGCAAAGACCTGGGTTAAGCCCATTATTACCAATTTTGTAATTTTATTCCTTAAGGTGTAAGATGTGTGATATAATGATTCACTTTTATCAACCACTGTACCAATGGTAGCAAGAGTTCAAGTAGAATTTTAACTAGAAGTGTCTTTTCGTATTTTTTTGTGTGTTCATATAACACGACTTATGAGTTTGTAAATTGTGCAAACTTAATCAGTTTATGTAAAGCTATTTTTAGTTTTAAATGTACTGTTTTTCTTCCGATTAAATAAATAAAAATATATAAAACCAAGTTTCATTCACAGAAAGAAGATAGAATCCGGGTGCTTAAACAAAAATTGGCAGAAAAAGAAGCAGCCGCAGCGGATGGAGTGACGCAAGGTACGGGTGGGGTGATCGCTGACCTGGCTACCTCTGACTATGGCACATCCACAAACTACACGAGATCATCTCGTGCATCCGTTTCTGATCTCGATTTTTCTGAGAGCTATCTTTAAGATAAGCGGACGTTATTAACAGTACTTAGGAAATTAGCAATGTTCAGGAAAATACAACAACAAGTATATTATGTAGTTAACAACTAGTAATCTATTGAGATAACTTTGTCAAAGATAAGAAATACGTGTAAAACGGTAAACTAAACTTCGTTTTTTAACACATTAATACTTTTTTTAAGATCTTCTGTAATATCCAAGAAGTAACTGAATGAAAAATCAGGGATAATACATTTACACAATTATGTCAAAAATTTCAACTTTACAAAGATATTTTAAGGCGCAAATTGACGACGAAGTTTCGTTGAATAAATTTTTCTATCTCCTTTTCGAATTTTTCCATACTGACCTATTTCAGTGGCTCGCTTTTGTGCTTACATAAACCTATTTACTTAGTGCAGGTCATCAATTTAAGAGAAGATCTAATAGATTACACTCTCGCTGCATATTTGACTGTAAGGACGTCTATACTTACTAAAAATATTCGAATTTCATTTTATTTCTTGCATTAAATTACTTATCAACAAGAAAATGGAACCTCTCATTCGTGATTATTTAGTCAACCAATATATTTATAAAGTGTAAATTGATTCAATCTAAGGTCAAATAACTAAACATTAGTAAAAATTTGTGTAAGCTTTGGAGAAATAAATGCTTAAATCTGACGCTAAGCCTAAATATATTACTTCCGTCATCTGCTTATAGTGCTTAGGTTTAACGTTACATTTGTATTGTATTATTTAGACCCTTGTCACAAAATAGGTAGCTTCCTAGTGAAGGTCGATGATTAGGATACTTGAATATTTTACTAACATATCCCTACCTACACACTACATTGATAAAAATTTACACTGTTTATTCCCAAAATAAATAAATATTTCTTCATTATTATAATAATTTTATAAGAGTCGACTTTAATAAAGTAACGTCCGCTTATTTTCAACCGACTTCCAAAAACCAGGAGGTTCTCAATTCGTGTGTTT
This sequence comes from Boloria euphrosyne, assembly GCA_951802675.2. Classification (NCBI taxonomy): domain Eukaryota; kingdom Metazoa; phylum Arthropoda; class Insecta; order Lepidoptera; family Nymphalidae; genus Boloria; species Boloria euphrosyne. The sequence continues at coordinate 10,146,322 of OX637871.1, forward strand.
TTTTTTAAATACAAAACATTTTTCCAAATAAAATAAAAATCAAATAAACTCTTAATAATATATTACCTCAACGATTTACTAAGAAACATGGCTTACTTATACATTAAAAAAGTACACAATTCGATTGAAGGTCCTTTTATGCGATACCTTTGCAAATTCTAAGCCGCTTTTTAATACTCAAGGGTAGTCCGATCTTAACTAGAAAATTAATAAAAGCACCTCTAAAGAAAATGTCCACCGCATTTTCTTTAAAAGTGATTTTGAAGTGATTGCCATTAAATGGGAAATCAATCATGCGGCAAACGTGATTTACTATGGTACCTTCTCATAATTATGGGAAGATCAAAATATCTAATTTAATTTGTGGAATAAAAAAGAAATTTTAGAGTAAAACATTTAATTGGTATAATACAAAATAGTTTATATGTTAGAATTAATCTCATATTGAGAATTTATTTTACTCTTTTAAAGTATATCAGATTCCCCTCGTATTGAAGGGAGGCCCGTGCCCACTGCCCACTGATGAGACGTTAAAATGGCTGAATAATTACAGTATATTCTAACCTATGTTCTTCAATTTTCATCCATTTTAATTAAACAAATTTTTCGAAAATAAATGAACGTGACCTAAGCACAGTATAAAATAAAATCGCCAACAAACATTTCTCTTGCTAATTAACTGAAATCCCGGCTTTATTAATTTGCATATTTTTCACTTCGTACATAATCAAGTTAACAGAGTTTACTTTAAAAATCCTATAAAATTCGTATCGAATTGAACGTGTTTTAAAGTAGGTATATTTATTTTAAACCAGTAAATTACTTAAAATTAAAACTGTTATATAAAGTAAATATAAAGTTGCGTAGTAAATGAAAAACTGTAACTATAAGTTTTCTATTTAGATGAAAATATTAAAAAATCTAATTTGATGCTAAGTTTCTTATAATTCTTCAGTTCATAAAACTTTTAATATAAACTATACACTTGTTACAGAACACAAATGTGAAAAATGATAACCTAAATAATATATATTATCATAATTAAATATCGCTGTCATACATTCACAAACAAACATCCGTTCTGATAAGTTTAATTACTAATAAAGTAAGACTGGCTTTTTACTAATATTATTTGCTCGGTTTAGGCTTTTCAGCTAATATTTTCATAAGCCAATGTCATACATGAAATTCACTTTTTTAATTCCACTTTGATAAGACAAATAAACTAAGCTATTTTATTATACTTTTATCCCAGTGTCTTTTTCCAGACTCTACCTCACAATTCGTGACAAATGCACGTGTTACCTTATGTATTGTATATACGGTATATGATGTACCTTATCCTACCTTTAACTCTCACTAGACTGATTTAGAATTACTATTAGATTACGAAGTTACACGAATTAATTACTGTTTAGCAAACCTTTCTAGCTCTTATCTCTCGTCGTTGTTATGGCTATTAAGACACTCTAAATTAATAATAAGTCACTAACTACAACGATTCATGTATGCTTTTTAAATATTTAAGATATTACACGAATATCTTCAAATTCGTCACTTTTAAATATAATTGGCACAAATTTAGATAGATATAGGTTTTATGGTCGTTGATGAATGACATTTTATGTAAAACGTTAATTATTTATAGATATATATTCGTAATATATTCATCTAAAGTTAGTTTACGCCTATTCATATTTTTATTTTAGCATAGTTTGATTCATGCAGTCAAATCTCGTTAAATGCATTTTTTAAATAGAGTTGATATTATAAAATGTACATAATTTAAGTTATATATAAAATACACTATTAAATTAATTGGTTATGTTTTCTTTTCAAAATTGACTTGATAATGAGGAGAAAGATAGTTGCAAGGAGTTTGCGACTCGTGTCGCGTGTAAAGCATATAGTAAGTATCTAGCTGGAGATGTTGTCAGTTTCGTAGCAACCTGTACGTGTTTTTGCCCGACCTCGCATGGACCCCTCACTGCACCGCCCTAGCGCCGACACCTATTGTACGTAATCCGCTTCATCAAATTAATTTCATTCATATTAAAACCTTACTTAAATTTTATTTGTTAAATGTTAATAACCATTATAATCATTTTACTGTAACTAAATGTGATTTAAAATATTATTCTTTATTTCATCATCTGAATTTCGAACAAATGAACACTATTTACATCTTTAACTCAACTGTATACATTTTTTAGGTTAATGTACCTATAGCGTATGAAAGATAAATTAAAATAAATGCTTAAAATTGCGAAAATGTCTCTTAAATTGTTATTATACCTTGCGGTTTAAATATGTTTCAATTTCGTATAGAGAAAAGACCTGAATTTATAACAATCTTGGCAACATTCCAATTTAGCTTTCACTAACGATAAGCACCGACATTTATATTTAACCGTACTTAGAAACATATATACATACCTCTACAAATGGTACATATACGAAGATTTTTTTATATGTAAATATATCATACCTTGTTTGAAGTTAGCGATATTATAACATGCTGTGTAACGAGATTTCCTTGCATGAATGTTACTGGTTGAAAATAATGGCTTCGATTGGGAATTCTGCAAGAAAAAAAAATATAATTTGTTTAATATGCTTGTAAAAATATGAATATACCTACTTTCGCTTACAGGGTGGATACTGCTTCAACATTTACTTTGCTCGTAGCTTTTTATAAGTGTTATAATTTATGCTTTTTTCCGTTGTATTAAATATGCCATAAATAATGTAGGTGTTTTATTAAAAGTTTTCTTCTTCTTCAACAGATGTTCAGGACGAACAGATCTGATCCACGCCTTCGTTCTGCGAAGTTAAGGTTGAATAGCATAATTGTTTAGTGAATATGACGTTATATTATGTACATATTATTAACACGTCCAATTTTATCATTCACTTATCTTCTTTTTTTCGTAGAAATATATATTTTTTATTAAATGTCGTTAGAATTTTTTTTAGTTTTTTATATTGCTATAAGAAAAGAGCGTATGCTTATAAATTAAGCAATCAAAAAGGCTTATAAAACTAAAATAGGATTGAAAAAAATATAAAGCTTTGCTGAAGAAGATATACGAAGACTCTTTCTACTAATAATAAAAATTACTCATATTTATTTGAAGTGTAAAATGGCGTGTTAATAATATTTCACTCGCTTTAAAATTATCGCCGTAGAATTTTCATTTACGAAAATGATACTTAACTATATGAAATAAAAGTGTTCTTATAAAAATAGATAATTTATTTATTAATGTAGTGGATACATTGATGGTAATGGTTAAGAGATGATTAAATAAACGTTAGGCTGAACTTAAAAAATTCAGATGTCATAGTTGTCTAATAATCAGGTTGTAATTAACGATCGTTGCTCAGTATTTAATTTAAGTAAGTTATTAATCGTTTCACCATGTATATTTTATGTAAAGAATAATATTCAATATGTTACATTTAAACTAATATAATATTAAATATAAAAGTCAAATATTTATGCTTATTTTTTCGTGTAAAAAAATGTTTAACAGTACACAAAATTATGTACAGCTTCTAGAACTTTCTCCAGAAACTTTTTGTGATTTATTGGGGTCGTTTATAAGCCTTTATAATTTATTATTAAACAAAATGTTTGCAGATTATATCTATAAAATATCTCATTATCAATTTGGTTCTGTTACTGTTTTTTTTTTTTATTTATATATAGAGGAATTGATAACACCGTTATATTACGAGATTATTTTCAAATATATTTAAGAAAGAATTGATTAGACTACAACTGTTAAACTCAATTTGATGTTACATATCACATAAACAGGAAGTCCACTAGATTATACATTACTATGAAAATTTGTTGCATATACGTTTACTCTAGTAAAATTTTTAGGTGTTGTTAAAACAACTTTCATATATAGTCCCTAATATACTATATTTATATCATGGAATTGCATTGATTATTGAATCGAAATAAAGTTTAGTACGTATGAAACCAAATCATATTTAAAAATTCATATTTACGTACATTGTACATAATATGTATGTAAATACATATTGTAAGCAAACCTATTTTTTTTTCTTATGATGTCAATTTTATTTCTCTGCCATTTGTTAGATAGTAATAATTTATTATGACATTTATTGGGAATAATATTCTTAGCGTAAAAGCACGTTTATAATAAAATAAAAATATCCAGTTATAGTATGGTAAAATAGTCAATCCGATTTCGTGTTATATAAAATACCTAGTACTTACATCAGAAGGTGAAATAAAGCTAGTGGACATTGACTTACAAATCACATACGTATTATAATGTCAGTTACAATGGCTCTCTAAGTGATAACAGATGCCAAAAATGTAAATAAATAGAATACCATTAAAAATATTCTTTAAACCATTTTATCGTAGAGAAATAATATTAAAAAAAAACCGGTAAAATAATTTAGATATGTCACAGTTTACAGCACTGCCAATTAAGTCGAGTTAAAGAGTTACTATATTAGACGTAGTTTAGAATAGATCGTTTTATTTTCGTTGGCTTGAATCGTTGTTTGAAAGACAATTTTGCATCAGTACCTGCTATTATAAACAAGTGCGCTCCAATTAAACAAAATAACCTAAACAAATGAGTAAACAAATTCGGTTTTCTCTTCGAAATAATAGAAAATGCTTTCTTTACTATAATATGGGATGTCATTATTTTTAACTATATTTAATATTTTTACTATTTATGTACTATAAAAAGAAAAGTATGACTATTATTGTAAATGTAATTTTATAGTTTAAATTGGTTGATTGCAAAATTTTATTTAATGTAAAAGATTAGCGAAAAGATTTGACTGCATAGAATTATACCTACTGTTATAAATTCAAAAATTGTTGTTATTAGATATGTGAATATTAGTATACTTATTATTAGTTATATAATTATTTAATTTAATAGATCGTTGTTTAGAAAAATCTATCACGCTTTTTTAAGAGTTTATACTTATTTTACATAGTTCTTGATAAGGACGTTAGCTTTTTTTAATACCACTATTTACGTTTCTGTGATCTGTACGTTTGGTTGTAATTTTCACCTTGTAAATAAAGAGTCATTGAATGATCTAAATGTATAAAATAATTTTATTTCTACCTTAACCAAAACCTTTAGAACATTACATAGAAAACTAAAAGATTTGATTTTATATGGTACGCTCATAATCATTATTTCTTCTGAGAAACAGCTGTCTCCTTCCAGATAAATGAGATAAACGTATCTCGATCTAGAGCAATGACTTGCTTTTATAGTCACTGTGATAATTGTCAGATTTCGAATAATAAGCTTCTCTTGTATAGAAATACACTGTACCTGTACTTATAAATAAAATTCAGTTGGCCGCCTCTGACTTGAACATTGATGTAGTCCAAATTTTGCTTTTCTGATGATTTGAATGGTACAAAAACCCTAATAAATTAAGGGGTGATTTATATTATGTAATACGAGTGCTTATTAGCAGTATCTAGATGAAAAAATACAGTTAGAAGTCCATGTATGTAAATAGTACATACCATGCAGATTGCGAAGTCCTGGGTTCGAGTCGGGCCAAGGTAGGTTCATTAGTTATAGTTTTTTCAGTCTAGAAATTCTTAGGCTGGAGTTGGGGAAGTTGGTGATTTCGGGCTGTCCTCTGTTGATATATTTTTCTATTAGAATAATGGAAATAGAGAGTGACCTTGTATACTTGTACTCTATAGCACCTCTTATATAGATGGTTAGTTTCTAGCTTAAATCGGGAAAGAAGACATTATTATTAAAAAAAATGAATGTTTATTTCTGCTCTAGGATATGACTGCGACCATTTCTGGTCTATTGTGACCGCCGCGTGGCGATTTATTTATATGGTAAAGTGATGCCTTGGAAGATTTTGGATTCATAAGTGATTTAAATGAAATATCGGAAAATTAATTGTTTTATTGTTATTTGTTAATTTTAAAACTTAATTCAAACTACGAAATGAATACAGAAAGTAGAAACCATAATTCGTTGATATGTTACTAAGCATTAACAGTTTTAATACTTACGACTAATTTGACTAGATTAGCAATCGAATTGTGTAGTGTGGATAGAAATATGAAATCGAAGATCATCGGTGACTTAGTTGCTTTCTATTTAACAACCACTGTTTTGTCGATAGATTTCTATTTCTTTTTTATTATCTAATCAATCCTAATTTTTGCTTCTTGTTAAGAGGCATTACACAACTCCATTCAGCAGAGACAACAAATTAAAACTGGCGATCTTTTATGTACGTGTGGACGGACAATCAGATTGCAACCAATTCAATTCAATTTTATTACAAATAGTGTTAAGTGTGGAAGCCGCTTAGCAAAATATTTTCACGCATCGCAGAATTTCCAACGTTCAAATATATTTTATAAGTAAGTATATAATTTGTAAGAATAATAGCTTACTTAAATTAATTTATGAATTAATAAATTCAAAAATCTAATTTGCGTAAGCAGGTATAGGTAGGTACTACCAAAAAAACGAAAGCTAGCGAGGTAAAAACTATACAAAAAATATGTTCTGTGGTTCTACGTTTGCGCAAAAAACGCTGACGTAATATCTTTAAACCACAACGGTATTCTTAAATAGAAATTAAGGTGCCATAGGTGCTACGAATTTTTTCATACTAGAAGGTACAGATTCCTCGACCACTGAAAGGGTCATATGAGGGTAAGGTGGAGTACTTAAGGTACTTTGAAGAGCAATAGAAGCAAAAGTTGCATTGAACACAATCTTATTTGTTTCTAAATGAAGGACTATTGAATAATCTTCCAATATTTAGTGATATTAGGAACAATTTGTTTTATAAGTATTTTAGAAAATTAAAACAAAATAAAAAAAAATATAACAAAAACACTTAACAAGTAATTAATAAGACTGAAATTAACGTTAAAGTTATTAGGATTTTAATTTTCTGTTTAATTAATGTTGATTTTTACAAATAAAATCTCTTGTCACACCGGTTCCGTACCATTAAAAATAAATAAACCATAAAAGACTATCTTAATTGATATTAACTACGTATGTATGGGGACACCTTTACTTTTAATTTTTATTTTTTTATTTTTCCCTTTATTTTTGCTGTAATACCTTGCTTTTTGCCAAATTTAATGATTCTAGGTCAGCGGGAACTACCATATACTTTTACAAATAAATGATAATTATATAATATACAATATATGGTTAGTATCAAAAAGAAATTTTTCGTTATATCTGTAATGAACGTAATTAAGAATTCAAGCTAAAATTGAATTACAGAATTGGGACAATTATGTTGATTCGCGCATAATAAAATTTCATTTTGTCATATCATCCTCTAACGCTTTGTAGCATTATAATCATTTCGCTTTTGTATATTGTAAGGTTCAGGTGAGGTTGCTAAAGAAATCTCTCATTTTTCTTTCACTTTCGTATGTAACTTGCTTTCGTTAATCTGAAATTAACTATTACTTATAATGTTAAAATCAACTATTTACACACATTTTTAGTACTAATTGGTCTTATTTTAACATTTTATTAGCAGTGTTTTTCATAAGCATATGAAAATACATTTCCGAAATCCATATCATTTATATTTTTTATTTATATATCTACTTAAATTTAACACGCAAAGCCGTAGTTAAAAAGAGTTTCTGGCTTCAACAATAAGACTTAACGAAAAGATGACTAGTTGAAAATGTATTAGTTTCAACTAAACTGCTTTTAAATTTTTTCTTTAAAAGGTTTCTTGGGTGCTGAGTGCGAAAATGAGGTCCATTTTCAAATCCAAGATGGCGGACATTCAGTTTTTTTTCGATAATGACATGGGTATCATTTTCGAGGTTTCTCGGGGTGCTGATTGCGAAAATGAGGTCCATTTTCAAATCCAAGATGGCGGACATCCGGGTTTTTTTCAATAATGACATAGGTGTCATTTTCGAGGTTTCTCGGGTGCTGATTGCAAAAATGAGGTCCATTTTCAAATCCAAGATGGCGGACATCCGTTTTATTTTTCAATAATGACATGGGTGTCATTTTCGAGGTTTCTCGGGCGCTGATTGCGAAAATGAGGTCCATTTTCAAATCCAAGATGGCGGACATCCGTTTTTTTTTCAATAATCACATAGATGACTTTTTGAGGTTTCTCGGGGTGCTGATTGCGAAAATGAGGTTCATTTTCAAATCCAAGATGGTGGATATCCGGTTTCTTTTCAATAATGGCATGGGTGTCATTTTCGAGGATTCTCGGGGTGCTAATTGCGAAAATGAGGTCCATTTTCACATCCAAGATGGCACACATCCGGGTTTTTTTCAATAGATAATAAAAATATTTTGAACAATATTAACTTCTCATTTATTTAATAAAAGAAAAAAAAATGTTTTCTTATCGGTCACCGCGCTCAAAAAGTGTAACTTGAAAAAAAACAAAGGAAAAAATACTGCATAAATAAAATAAATAAATAATTATAATGGCATAAGTTGATAAAAACAGCTATGCAATAGCTTTACCGCGGCAGTCTCCGAGTGCCACACGTCTTTTTTATTTACCTATCTATTACCAGATCAATCAATATCAAATTAAAATAATGTACGTACTCATATTATAATACTATTAAAAAGGTTACAAAAATATGTTTAGTTATTAAATTAAATACCTAAGTAGTTACATAGTTATTTTCTATGTCATTAACTAAGACAATTTTATATTTTCATATTAATTGCTTTTCCTTAAAGAAATACATATAATATCATTCGGAATGTTAAAGTTTTAAATGCAAAATCTCATGGCAATTAAAATTCGAAGAAGTGTAGGTTCTTTCTATAAAATTTTAAGTGAATCAATTATAGATATTAAACATATTATGACACTTTTAGCTTCGTTTTTTGACTGAATACATGTATAAGTTATATAATATGTGTTGTGCACAAACTATCCATAACACAAACCTCGATGGTGAATAATTAGTGACGTGTATTAATGTCCCAACATATTCAAATAATATAATTTATATTATTCCTTTCCGTAATCACATTATTAATATTATTTTTATTATAATAAATGGAACATTAGTCATTAAGAGAGCGAAGGCCTTTATACCCTTACATTTTATATTTTAAAATTAAGTGAAATGATATTTTAACAAACCTTCCAGTAATTTAAGAAAAATAAGGGGTATAAGTGTGGACAGTTATAAAAATACGTAATGAGTGTTAAAGAAGGATTGAATTAATTATTTTTCATAGCCCTTTAACAGAAGTAATTAATATATTTATTTTATATTATACGATTGTGTCCTTAAATTCGCTGTTGAACGTACGTACTATTAGGAATACTTATAAATGTATCGATTAAATGCTTTAACTGAATTAAACTTATTATAAATGAAACTATCATTTCAGAAATGTCGCGAATTTGTTTCTATTTTTGGTTTCATGGTTAAATCTCAAAAGATAGTTTCTTTTATAATGTCAAAGAAGTATTCGCTTTTCTAAGAAAGTAAGTATTAAGTGTATTAAGCTCCATTGAATATTGAAAGTAGACTATAAATGAATTGAATTGTTTTAATGTACATCGGGGAATAAGAACCGACTTATCCTTGCTCTGCTCGGGTGTTTTTCCACTAGTTTTTTCATCAATTGACCCAAGAAGTGAAACACGTGAACAATACACATACAAGCAATTCCCGCGGCTCCACCTGTGTAGTAATCACTATTAAAACATAGGGATAGTTAGTAGAAGGATGAAGGATGAAATGAAAGGATGAATATATTATGTAAGTATTTCTTGATGACTATTCATAAAAAAATAAAAAATAATTGTTTTTCTAAAAATTAAAAATCTGAAGAGGGCCACTCTTATCACCTAGGCCCTAGGAGAATAAAAAATAGCCTACGACTATTCTCAGACCAACCAAATTTATATACAAAAAAGTTCATAAAAATCGGTCAAGCTATTTCGAAGGATAACAAACACTGAGTCACGAGATTTTTAATATATAAGAAGATTATATAGCAATTAGGTACGTAATGTTTCTTTTTCATTTTTGCTTAGAAGAAAAAATGAAATTAAATAAAACGTTATTTATACTACTTTATGACTAGTTCTAGTATATTAATGTCCTTAGTCTAACTACAGCTCTTATTCGGCTAGTTTTAACATGTCTTGAGACAGTTCCAAGAACATTATTATGACTTTAGTGACCTTAATGTATTTTCTCATAAATCACACAATTCTAGTCATACAATGGTCGGATGACGCCAGAATTTGGTCAAAGTTCTAAGTCAATTATTAATTTTCATTTAAGTAGTAAAAATTCTACATTAATTATTATTTATTAAATTATTACTAATTTCAAAGATATATTTTAATGCATTTTACACTTATTCATGTAAGTTAACAAAAAAAGACATGTAGTAATATCAAATTTAATTATTGTGAATTGTACAGCAATATTCATTCTTATTCTAATGTAACAACTTTAGTATGTGAAATATAATTTGATACTAGACTAATCTACTCTGTAGATTTATAAACAGTTAATAAAACCGTTTCAGTTGATTTGGATAGCACCTAACTAGACTTTTTTTTAATTTAAGAATTAATGTCATTTGAACAACTCGAGCTACAAGCAGTATCGTCGTTTCTTACACACTTAAACTGCATCAGCGATTCAGCAGCTATCACCGATCTAGCACCGATCGTAGATTCCGAGGTCCTGGGTTCAACTTCCAGGCCTAGATAATTAGATTTAGTCAATGAATTCTCATTTACAGTTCAGGATCAGGAAATAGGTGGTGCTTTGCCCTCGTGTCTCGGAGAACACGTCTGTCGTCGGTTACGTCATTGATCGTGTCAAAGTATCGTCGCAGGAACCTTGAGGGTAAAAACAAATAGACATGTGTCTACATGAACACTTGTGAACTATAATTTTTTCTGAACATTTTCTAGTCTCAGCGAGATTGATTGATTTTGATCGCTGTAGCCGAAATTGGTAAGGAGGATATCACTTTAAACATCGTTTCGCTCAGGTTTTGTTTATTTATGTACAATGTCCCTGCTTTTATAGGAAGTTACAGGATATTATAACAAAAATTGCGAAAAGACAAACTGTAAGACCTAAAATTATTTGTAAGGAAATTGTTATATGGTTGGTAACGAAAGTTTTCGTTGAACAAAAATACCTAATATCTGCAAACGAGTTACTATACATGTACGTAAATTCAAGATCCGAGGACTCTGCAGTCGTGTATCTTTCTTCTAGAGAGACAAACTTGGTAAGTAGGTCGCATCCGAACGAAAGAAGTTACTAAAATGCTCATATATTTACTAGTTATTAGATATACTTCAAGTACTGCAAATATTCAAGTTTTTTGTAATTCTTATTTTTGAATTAAAATATATTTAATTATATAACAATTATGCTCAGAAAATCCAGAAACCCATGATATGAAGCAGTAAAAATAACCCTCTAAAGTAACGCAGAAGTTGTCATGTCGGAAACCACTACTATATACTAATTTGCCACATGAACCGCTTATCTAGTTTTAAATAAACACAAGTCAAAATAAGGTTATTATCGAAGATAGGGTATATCTTTCTGTTTTTCCTTTACCGAAAGACGAAAGAACGAACGAACGAAATGAATCGTAAATATGTGAAAATATCAGAGGTGCCGGATTTGAATCCGCTTCACTCGGTTACCCGAGCGAGCGCATCACAACTGATATAGCACGTAAGAAATTATGAAATCATATTTTATGTTAATTTAAGATGAAATGATACGGAGAAAAATGGACATAAAACCCTAGTCGATATAACTGTGATAATCCAAAGAATAACAGCTATTTGACAACGGTCGCGTCTCTACCAACAATAGGAGGCTTCATTTCCAAAGGCCAGTATGAAGGACGCTGGCTCAGCAATGTTTATTTTCGTCAGGTACCCCGACATATGACGGACACCTATATTTTGCGTATATGTATAGCTAAATTAAATCCGTTTTGTGATCCTTATTGCATGCTATTAAGAACTATTTTCGAATCAGCCATAACAAACCCTCACATATCGTATGTGAATACTCCTTTGGAATTCTAGTCTCGATTTTACCACTAAGCAAATATTAAAGTTTCAGAGCATCCCCGACTATTTCTTTGTTCACTCGACTAAATTGAACCGAGATTGTTAAGTTACATACCTTTTAAAACTTAATATTTTAGGTAGCAACTAGATTTTCTACTTAAAAGCTTTTGTAAACTTGTAAAAATAATAATGCGGGGAAAGAATAATGCAAATGTATTTTGCATTTAAAAAATTTCAAACTACACATTTTTATTTGATGATTTTATGCATAGCATGCAAACATGAAGATAAAAGAAACCCAGGGAGAATCATAAGATCTGCTTTTTATCACGAAAATTAGAATTTAAGGAGGTTAAAAGAAGAGTAGGAGTTTGTATGGGGAATCAATTTTATCTCAACTAAGAGATTTTTTATTTTCTAAAGCACTTACCAACTTATAGTTAGTAAATTGCAACACCGTGTGTACATTATATGTAAATATATACTTGTATTAAAATCTATTTATGCATATCTTTAAAAATTACCGAGAATGACGAGCCCCAGCCAACCTGGGTAAGTCACTAGGCTCTATATCAATTAAAGAAACAAAACTCATGTAATTATATATAAAATAAAATGTTAAGCTATAAAAACATATTAATTTGTTTTCCTTCAAAATTAATATATTGAGGAGTCGAGTTTGTACATTACATTTTTTCATTGTTTTTGAAATAGTTTTTACTATAGATATAGAGTCCGAATCTATAGTTTAAGTTTAGTTTTGAAACTATAGAATTTGTGTCTATCGGTCCGGTGACCGCATCACGAGAAAACCACTAGGCAAATTTTGATAAAATTTGATATAACGATAACTATCCCCGTCAACATATAGGATACTTTTTCAGCGGGAAAATATCTCATTTCTGAGAAATCTATAATAATCGTTAAAACGTAGTACAGATTATAATTAGTAATCATATCAAATTAAAACTCGACCCAAACTTTTTCGCGTTATTAGAATTGTTATAGAGATATCCGTCCGCCTCTTCCCATGGGGCTCTTGGATTACTTTTACATAAGTTATGTAAGGGTTGGCTTTCATATTTAACTAGAAACTTATTTTCAAGCGAGAATAATTCTTAGTGCTTTAACTTAGGAATCGAATTTAAAAATTATCATTTTAATGTATCCCCCAGATACAATGGGTATTTATTTAATACTAGCAACTTACCCTCGTTCATCCCTGGCTGCTCCCTGCCAAATTAAAAGTTTGAAGCATAAAAGTTCGTCCCGTAATTAAAATAAATTTTAAATTACAAACAGACACTTCAGTTTTATTTATACGTCTAGATTTTATTCGATTTCGAATTCTATAGTCCTAAACATCTTCTAGAATTTTTTTATAAGTAAGAGGCTTGTATAATTTCTAAAAGCATGATTTAAAGTGGCTAAAATTTAATCATCAAATATGTTACTAGGTTGTTACTTAGTAATTTCATAGAAACAAACTTGAGCTGTGTCAAGTTTCTTCCCAGAGGAGATAGCTTTATGCCAAGTTATTTGACAGCAAGCTGGATAAACATCATACTTTTAGCAAAATGTTATGTAAAATATACATTTAATTAAACCAATTATATATAGCATCAACATTTTATTTATTAATATTTGATTAGTGTTATTATTAAAATAAAATAAGAGATAAGATATTCTTGCCAAAAGAAACTGAACAGGATTTGTTAATAAATTAATTAAATTGCAAAAATGATATAGATTTAAACATAATTTTAAATAAGATATTCAAATTCAGCTCTTTTAAATGTCTCCTTTGTTTGTAAACACTGAAGTGTTCAGTTATAAAAATTGGCAAAGGCAAGACGTACAAGAGATGAACACCACTATTTAGTGACGTAGTTAATTAATTATTAATTAGCCACTTCGCTTTCCATCTAGGAAGGAAAGAAGTTGTTACATACAATGTAATAGCAAAACAAAAAAGTTACACAAGCAGCTACGTTACGGAAGCTTTATTCAAGTGACCAATTTAAAAAAAAAACAGATTATTCTTCCTTGATATTATTCTTATTTTTACGCTTTTCTCGTGTCACTGTGTTTTAGGTTGAAGATATAAGTCATCCATGGCTTTAGCACATGCGAAGCCGCGTGCTCACTAGTTTGTTAATAGAATCTAGATTACTAGATTCGTTATTAGAATGTTAGGTTGACAATAAGTCTTAACTAAGGACTTATCAGTTTACGCACGATTGCGTCAGAATATCAGAACGTTTTCACATATAATAATATTGAATATCATCTGTAATAACTAATAACAAACTGAATTGACTTAAAAGGAGTCGTTATAGATTGGTAAGCTGCTTCCTATTCTTCTCCACAATAATGTTTATACATAATATAACCTTGCTTTTGAATTACAGATGAGGTTACAACCTACCTTTATTCGATTGGGACTGACGTTTTTACTATCTACCATTACCTACGTTAAATCTTATTTTATTATATTTGTTACACAGATATATACCCATCTTCTTTTATTAAGTATATAATACTTATATATGACAAATATTATGTAGGTATGTACATACATACGTCGAATATAGATATTTATATAATAAGGCTGTACTAGGTGAAACTTTTTCTTAGTCCCAACCGTTGTATTGGCTGGTAGTGCTAGTGCTACTGGCCGTGCTTTAAAGCACTTGGACATCGGCCTACCTAACCTAAGTGGGAGGTGTACCATACGGCTCGCACCTAGTACTTCTCTGATAGCATAAATACAGTTTTACTTATAAATACATTTTCCAATAAATAAAAGGTTAAACTTTAGTTGGTTTTAGATAAGAAAAAAGCAATGATTTATTATTTAAGATAAAAATTTTAATCCGTATTTAAGTAAAACATCGCAGTTACTAATTTTACCTACTTTTTGCTAACTCGTTTTTCTTTTTAGTTCGACTCGTTTGGCTCAGTTGGTAGTGACCCTACTTTCTGCGCCAGCGGTCGCGGGTTCGAGTCCCGCTGGGGGCATTCATCTGCTAATCACGAATGTTTGTACTCCAGTCATGGGTGTTTATATTTATAATATGTATGTATGTATTTAAAATATATATGTGTAGTATATCAACTATCTGGTATCCGCAACACAAGCACGTTAAGTAGCTTACTGCGGAACTAGATGGTGATGTTGTAATAATGTCCCAACATATTTTTAGTTCTGTTTTTTCTTGAAGGTTGAGGTCATATGCATATTATTATTTATAACTTGTGGTGGTGGTGTAGGGGCTAACATGTACGGTCACATATCCAGAGGTCCTGGGCTCGAGTACCGGGTCGGGTCAAGTTGGGAAGTTGCTGGTGTATCACCTCCGTGCCTCGGAGGACACGTAAAGCCGGTGGTCCTGCGCCTTAACTCTCACAGATCGTGATGAGTAGTCGTCCCACCGGAGTATGAGAGTGACAGAACATAGAGTGCACTTGTGTCTTGTGCACTATAATATCTAATGCGCAGTTCACTATACCAACATAACAGTATAGTTAGGTATACAAATTCAATACGAAAAAATAATAATAAAATAATCATTTACCAAAGTAGAAGAACAGTTGTTACACGAAAGTATGGTTATTATGCTGGAACTGCATTAAGTTTTTAATGAATGCTTATGATTATAACTTTGTTCAGTTGTCATTGTTTATTAAAAAGACGATCTTTCTCACGGGATAAACAGTGGGAATTTTTTTTAATTTTGTTATTATTATGTTAATGTCCCTAAAAAAATTGATATAAGCAGGCAATATTAATTATTTTAAAATTTAGTGTGGTTATGGTCAAAATCCAACCATGTAAGGCAGCTATGATATTAGATACCAAGCAGTAATTTCTGCACTATGAAATTGTCGTCAAAACACGTTTATAAAATTGAAATTCTGCTGTCTACCTTATTTAAAGTAATATTATAAAAAGGCAGAATTTGTTAATATAAATGTTTGTCTTATCTCTGGCTGTTTTAACTCGATTTAAAAATAATTGCATTAGATGCCCGTTTATTTCTTAAAATTGTTTCAAATAGATACAACAGTAAGAATAAATAATAAATAAATATGTTGGGACATTCCCATGGCTTCCATGGTCCACCCACCTTACGTGCTCTCAGAAACCATGGGCATTGCACCCCAAGTTCCGGTTTGCTACCGGAAATGTCTTTACCCTTTTAAACCCAAGACCTCATGCCTTGTAACTATATAATATTATACAAGCAATAACTAGAACGGTAAATCTTTTATTTATAATCTCGCTCTCTCGCAAAGCTCTTTTCCTTTTCACGGCTTTACTTTTAAGAGATATTATTTTACAGGATTCTCTCATTAATTAAACCTGCCCAGTCTTTTCAGTTATTGACACGTATTCTTAACAAAAACGCTCATAATCTCAGGCATATTTCTATTTACATTCCATCAAAGAACATTAATCCAAAACGTATATACTTATTGCTACAAAAACTCGAAAATATTAAAAATGAATGAATCGAATGAATAAATACGTGCCTAATACGTACGCGAGTACGTCTAGAAAATAACTGCGACTTGTGACTGCAGGTCATCTAGTTACTGCACTTCAATCCTGTGCAAAATCCACATTTTGGTATCTTTTTTATCTTTAACTACCTTTACCTTTTTCAAGATATCTTTACATAGTTTTGCGAGTATTCTGAAATTAAACAATTCATAAAATTTTGTCATTTTTTGACCGAAGCGCAAATATTGGGAGTCGATAAGAGATTTAACAATACCTTATTTTTTTATAAACAGTGTTTATTATGAAGTGAAAATTTAAAATAAGATATTTGTAAAACTATTTAAAAAGACGGTACATTAAACTCGATGCCATTAAAAAATAAATAACTTTTCCACATAAGTATTTCTATAACATTTTTTTAATCAATATCTACAATTGTTATATTATTACTATGAAACTCGATCATTTTTCTATGAGTCGTTACTATGTTCTATTATAGTACAAAATGTCTCTTTGAGCACTCAGCTTTTTATTATAATAATATTAGTCTTCACCCCTTAATGACTTCCTACATCTAATCTTGACCTAAATTAACTTTCGTACATTCAATCGCTATTTTTGTATATTTTTGTATAGGTACATTACGCTAAACTGTAGACCGTACTTGTCCTTAGTCATGTGAATTTCGTAATGGTTTTTGGTATGTAAGAGTATATACGCAAATTTTTTCACAGGCACGTATTTTCACATGAACTATACATATATGTATAACAGTAACGCGTCTTTTTTGTCGTATACATAAGCATGATACTCTATAATATACAGACTTTATATAAAACAAAAAGTTCAGCTATACAACGGTCTCTTCCCTTGAGTATTCACTTTACGACTGTTGTAGCGAACTGTGACACGTACCTGATTGCTGCTTATACTAAACTACTAATCTAAACTTTCTTCGCTCGGGCTCGTCCCTAGATTTAGCGCGTTCGTAATTTTTTAGCAATTACTCCTAAGGTATTCGTTTAAATTATATGGTGTAAATAAAATATGCCATCGCAGACTTTTCTGTAGACCTTTTTAAGGTGTACATTACTGCCTACATTATTTTGATATATCTCGTAGGGTTCAGTTAGCGTTTGTAATACAAAAAAATGTGTTTTATTACGACATTACATTAGAAACCTCTTAAATTATCAGTGTTTTTCTACTATATTACGCATGTATTATACATATAAACCATCTCTTGAATCACTCTATCTATTGAAAAAAACCGACTTCCAAATTTAATAAATCTAAGCTAAAAAGTAGAAAATAATACTTTTAAGGACTTTGTTAATTTTGGAGTCGGTGCCAGCCAGGTATTTTGATTATGTTTACAAATTGATAGATTAATCAAATATGTATCCATTTAGGGTTATTTTGCTTTGGCTGGCACCGACTTCAAAATTAACAAAGTCCTTAAAAGTATTATTTTCTACTTTTTAGCTTAGATTTATTAAATTTGGAAGTCGGTTTTTGTTTTTTTGTTAAAAATAATTTATTTTAAAATTTTTAGCGGAAAGTAGATACGTTTTGTGTTAATGACTATAAAAATTTACCTTCTATTATGAGGTAAACCTTATAGCCTGAAAGTATACAACTATCGGTCCATAATTGCGTATTATATTGAAAAAATTTTCTTTAAACTGCTAACCGTTGAGGAGTTGTACCTTCCATCGTCAGTTACGGTACGTGACTCAAATATCCATATAGCCTATAAAAGATTCGGCCGAGCATCGTTAATTTGCTCCTAAGAATTGAAGAGTTCCGATACTTTGTCATGGATTCCATCATCAGAACCTTACCAAACTCTCATCAAACTACCCTTGAAGAATATCCTTTCCATTAAAAAAAGGATCATCGAAATCGGTTGGCGTGATATTGAGTTATTCGTCCATTTGTCGCGCAAATACTTAATGCAAATTTGAGACTTTTATAGTTTTCTCATGGATGCCATTGTCAGAACTGGAAAATATTGATTAACAGAACTGGGACCACATGGGAAGCACTACCTTTCAAATAAAAAAAGAATTATCAAAATCGGTTCACCCAGTTCAAGGTTATGAGCTAACAAACATAAAAAAAAAAAAAATACAGACGAATTGATAACCTCCTCCTTTTGGAAGTCGGTTGAAAACCACATCAAAATCCGTTGCGTATTTTTAAAGATCTAAGCATACATAGGGACAGACAGACAGCGGGAAGCGACTATGTTTTATACTACGTTGTGATAAGAAAGTATTCTATCAAATAAGTAATATGCTATTGTTTACTTTAATTTTACATAATTTATGCCCATATAGATAGGGAGCGTGAACTGCATCAACGTGTCCGCATTGTTTTCATATAGCTCTAAAACTATTGTTTATATTTAGGCCAAACTACACTCCAAGAGAAGATTTTTGTTAGTTTCTTTTCGAATTAACTAATCGGTCCCAAGGGATCTACGAGTATCTTTCCTCAAACAAAGATGGTAGCAAGTATGGTTACAGTTTCTCTAACTGAGATTGATGTTATTAAAAGCGAGAAGAACAAATCAATCTTAACTGTCTCCCATTACTCTCTTATTAAGTTAGACACGATACAGACTATTTTATTTTTAACTTACTACCAAGTTTAGGCATTTCAATTGATAAACAATAAATAAGTTAACAAAATATACCTACCACAATCTAGTTTGAAGTTTACCCATAGGTTTTATATCTTCGTTAGACTAAACCTTATGTCAAGATTATGATATAAGAAAAGACCACGTGTATATGTGCTAATATATAAAGATGTAGAGTATTTGTTTTGACCCGATTCTAAAAGTTATATTTGCAATGTAGAACCTATGTATCGAAGAAGGAAATAAAATATAACGCATTCTTTTATGATTTTGTCATCAAAACCACAAACTGAAAATTAAACTTTAGGTAAAGTTCAAACTTCAATCTAAAACAAGGTATAACCACTGCGGCACTCCCACAGGAAATACCTGTGGATATTAAACTGAGTCCGCCAACTTCATTTTCAACTCATATATAATTGAGAAGAATCAAGCGAATAAAAGCGAATTGTGTTGTAATATCCTACCTCTACCAAATAATATGTCAATTCTCAAATGAATTGATATAAACATCGAGGAACAATACCGTCGTTCAATTCTCTATTATACTTATTCTATTCTGGATAGGTAGTAAATTAGAACTATCCAGTATCCACTCACTTTTACCACTCCAACTTCTCTTAATATTATTGAGGATATTCTTTAGCAATAGTATTACCGATTTTTCATTATTAAAATCTACAAATTTCTAGCACAAATCATTATTTCCAAGCAAAATGTATCAAAATTAAAGGTTTTGTAGTGGTGAATCGTATTTCTTTATGTCGGGAACTATTTTAATACAGCAATACGAAGTAACATGTTTGAATCTGAATTTTATTACGCCATCTTGTTACTCTCTTTATTTTACAACTAGGATTGTAGTTTTAAATATAATTCTAGATTACAGCATACTTTTACTGCTCCGTCGTTGAATTTCTTAAAATTCCTACTTAAAAAAATATCGTAAAACTTACGTCAAAATCAGCACTGAGGCTTTAAGAAAAGTGAATTGAAAAGTGTTATTTTTACTTAACTTTAGCACCGGGTACCTCTTAATTGGTCGGCCGAAACTATCGGATACGCATACAGTCAAAGACCATATAAATAGATAAACTTCTTAATGAAAAAATAAGTAAAGTCTGACGAGGCTGGGATCTTGGTCATGGCTTTTTAAAATTCGAGTCATAAAAGTTTATGCTAAATAACCAGTAAAATATTTCCTATGCAATTCCTAATCAGAACTCCAACAAATATTTATAGATTCAGAAGAAGCAACTCCATTCACATACACTCTCTAGTAGTCTTTTGTGGATTTTACAGCATATAATTAAGCACAAAAGTTATTTTAAAATGTATTTTTTTATTTTGGTTTGTTTTTGAGTCGAAATTAAATATACACGAAGTTAATTGCTTAAATTGGTTTAAGAGGTCAATCTTAATCACACTTTATTGATTTATTTTATGTCGAAATATTTTCAGCTAACGCGTCTCTTCCACGATTACTAAAAATTACTCGTCGATTATAATAATATAAACGAAAAAGTTGGGTATCCGAGCGGGGAAAGAATAGGTCACTTGTATTGGCATAACATAAATATTACAATTACATAATTAAAA
The DNA here is from genome assembly GCA_951802675.2 of Boloria euphrosyne. NCBI lineage: Eukaryota > Metazoa > Arthropoda > Insecta > Lepidoptera > Nymphalidae > Boloria > Boloria euphrosyne. The sequence goes on from OX637871.1 coordinate 10,167,186, forward strand.
AAAAAACATGTCTCGTTGTTTAATAAGAATGATATATTGATAATACCATATTGCGTTATCCCACGGGTTATAATAATTTGATAAAAATATTTTATCACTTGTGTGATAATAAAAGACAGTAGTAGCCCGCCCGGTGGTAACGCGCTCGCTTATTCACCGAGTGATACGTGTTGAAATCCGGGTCTCGCAACTCTGATATTTTCTTTTATATTTCTAACATGATTACCACTTCTTCTACGGTAAAGGAAAACATCGTGAGGAAACCTACATGTCTGAGAGAACCTAGCAAGTTTTAAAAAAACATATTGTTAAGTCCGTCAACCCGCACTTGGCCAGCGCGGTGGACTATGGCCTGATACCCCTCCTATAGGACGGTGGCCCGTGCCCAAAAATTATATCTATTCTATTTACAGTTAACACTGTCGTTCTTAAGTGTACTTCCAAAGCGGCCACTCAGAATCAGCGTTAAACTTTGGAGTCTGTTGTGTATGTCTCCTGGGTTTACTACTAAGTTGACTGACCTCCGTCCTCGTGAAGGTAAACTGCTCTGCAGATATCTTCTTTTTTTTATTTTAAACGGTTTCTCTTTTTAACCTGTTTAATTACTGTAGTTTAACTTTAAAGTATTATACTAAGTTTTTTAATATCTTTTAGAACAGTTATAGATAAATAAAAATCTTGATTTGGATATCAATATCTATAATAAAATAAAGAATTGAAAGATATTTTTTGTTTTTGTACGTTTGTTAACAATTATTGATTGATAAACGAAAAATTTGAAATTTATTTAAATAAGTTATATATTTTGACCACATTATTGAATTATTTTGATAAAATCTTGAAAGATATTGTTGACTAAGTTAGTGGTAGCTCAGTAGTAAAGCGCTCGTTTGGGAAACCGAGTGAAGCGGGTTAAAATCCGGGTCTTGCAACTTATTTTCCTGCGAGAATCATTTCTAAGACTACTACTAGTCTTACGGTGAAGGAAAACATCGTGAGAAAACCTGCATGTCTGAAGAATCAAACAAATTTTCGCAAGACATGTGCAATCCGCCAACCCGCAGTGTAACAGCGTGGTCGGTGGCCTGAACATCGGTGTTGATTGAAGGCCACAGGTCTTTACCTCTTGAACAAAATAAGACGGAATACTACAACTACTGAATTAATCACTATTAATTCTGGCTTAACAACTTTAAGTACTTGTATCTTATCTTCTTTACAAGATGCACGTATAAGTTTTAATAACCGCGATTTTTGAGTATTACATTAATTTCAATTACACAATCTTGTGTTTATCTGTATAAGTAGAAAAATATGCTTCGTCGCGCGTAGTTGCCCCCAAAGGTCATTAGACGTGATTAGATTATAAAAGGTGATTACTATATTCAATACTAGACTCATGTTATTTTATTCATTTTTCGAATCTTTTTACCTACTAATAAATGGCGAGAAAGTCTTTTTGTTCGCTCTTAATGCAAAAACTACAAATCGGATACACATGGAGCTTATTTTATAAAATTTAAGAACTTGGTTTCTCTTCTTTAGAAGGCTAGCTTTACTTAAAATAATATAAAACGAATTGAACTCGATAATCTTGAAATGTTGTGCCAAGAAGTTTCCAACGTGACATACCGCAATCGACTCTCACTAAGCACTCAACATTTTGGCAAAGCCTCTGAGGACTTCCTAACTAATAACGGCAAAGACCGACTAGAAACGTCTTAAAGATTTTGATCTTATAGTTGCGTATTTTCAAAATGATTCTGTAAGTCTCCCTTATCATATAACGTAACTGAAGTCATTCGACATTTAGATTTTACTAGTTTCTTTGACAACTGTGAAATAAAAATAAAAAACTGGTAAGGGAAATATTTTATATATAAATGTAAATGTATAAGTAGAAATATATAAATTATATGGTTAAAACTCATGTACTACGCTAGGCCCAACAATATCCGGTCTAAATGCCAAACTGAACATCTGTTTAACCGTTCGGGCGTGCTTGAGTAACAAACATGCATTTATATAAACTTTCGTTACCATAATATTAAATATTAATTGGATGCGTAGGTACTTGCTTGAATGCAAATAATAATATTTTCATAGTTGATATGATAAATACGTATTAGATTTAATAAATGCTTCAAAAACCTGTCTTAAGAAATCGAAGGCTTACATAATTAAAAATAATTTGTTGTCCTAAATAACACCTAGATTTACGAACCAAATAACCCTGTGTGCGTAAAAGTAGCTTAAGTAATACTCCAGACCACTTAAGACATTTCGGAGTAGGTACTTACAACATACGTAATAGATACATACAAACTTTATTATTTATCATAGAAGACTGCGTAATTTTTACATTTGATTTTGTACTCCAAAACAATGATATTATATACAAGATACGCCACAAATGCACCAAACGCGTACCGTGGATTGGTTCCATTTATAACCAGTCAGTCGAGCTGTCACCTGTCATTGCGAGAACGCGAGTCGAATAGATGTCTCTTTCACTCTTACGCTTTGCATATTTCCTGTCGCTGTATAATATAATATCATTGCTCCAAAACAACTATAAATGATACAAAAAACGTGACTTTATTTTTTACTCTTAAACTTTGATTGTTATCGGAATATTACAATAAACTCTCATTGGTCGTGTCGAGCATTCGTCCCACTGGAATATAAGAGTGATAAGGAACAGAGAGTGCACTTATGTTTGCGCGTATATTCGTGCACTATAATATCTCCTGCGCCGTTGCAGTTGGCTAGTCTCAATGAGATTGGCCGCCGTAGTCGTAACCGGCCGGGAGGACATTATTACAATAATAATTTAAAAAAAACTTATTAATTCAGTTATTATCCACAAAAAAATGGCCTTGTTTACGCCGAGAAGTTACTTAATAAATAAAAAGAAATACAGGCTTTATAAATTAAGTAGCGACTCATCCTCACTTCGCTTGGATTCTTCTTTAGATCGTTTTAACGATTGGTTTACTTTTTTACAATAATATTATGCATATAAACCTGCCTGTTGAATCACTTTTTTTATGAAAACAGCATTAAAATTCGTTTTGTGGTTTAAAAGATCTAAGCGTACTAACGGTGGGAAGCGGCTTTGTTTTATACTTTGTAGAGACAAACCAAAATGTACCAAAAATTAAATAAATAATTTAATTTTAATTTCATTTTCAAAATATTTTGTAAAATATACTTACAACTTGTAATGCACATAATGTACAAAAAATACAAAACTATTTAGTGTACGGGCTTTCCCGAGGGTCCCTACTCTTTGTGTTCCTGTGAAACAACTAATTTAATCTACTACTTTACTATATAAGTTTGTGTTAACGCTGCGACGTCTTAAATTATGCATGTTTTCACAATTTTATACGAACTTTAAAGCTATCGTAAAAAGTATTTTTTTACATTGTATACTTTCTGAACAATAAAAATATGTATCAGTTTTGTAGTGCATAAAAGAATGCATATCCTGGAGTCCTGGGTTTGAGTCCCGAGTAGGGCCAAGTAAGCCAACCTTAGTAGCAAGCCAGAGTTGGGAAGTTGGCGGTGTTTTACGAGAATCATAGAAATATAAACCTTACTTTTACTCCGTAGCGAATTATTATTTTTATGTAATTTAATAACACACATGATATTAAATATATATTTTTTAATTTATAACCTATCTTTTTAATTATATTGAATTATACTAAATCAAATTCATTTTTTTTATAAAAATCGATTCAAAATTTGCGAAGATTTGTAGAATGGTATTTGTAGAATGAACTTGAATTCTACAAATACCATATTTATATACACATATTTGAAATTTTCATGTCTGTATCTCATTTCTAAATTCATTATTTATATGCAAAACATCATAAAGGAAACTAGTATGAATGATTATATTTATATGATATGTATATATATATATATATATATATATATATATATATATAATATGATATGTACTATACTTTTTTTTTTGGCCAACATTTGGCCAACATTTCGGACTGGATGTCTAATCCCCCTCCAATCTCGCTTCGAGCGGAACCTCGCGTCTAACAGTCTAAGCTAAAAAACTATCATAAATAATAATTAATAAACGTATGTTTTATTACACTTAACCATACAACGAGGAGGTCAATCGAATTTTTAGTTAGTAAATTTTTAAGTCTGTCTATCTGGGGATGCATCACGAGAAAACCACTGAACCGATTTTGGTCTTTGGTATAATATAATCAATTTTCCCACTCAATATAATATATATACACTCAATAGGATACATTTTACTGCAGGAAAAAACTTTCTTTCTGACGTTAAACACGTGAGCCGAGCGTGGGTGAGTCGCTAGTCGTAAATAAAAATACTATTTCCTTTTTAAATTCCAATTAAGCAAATGTTTTTAAACTGTATTTTTATGTCTGGGCGTAACATACAGATGTATACTCTTTCAATTATTTTCTTAAAGATTGACTGCTCATGGAAGCCATTAAAAGAAGTAATTGAATTGAATTAAAGATTGACTTCAAGTCAATGTCAAACCAATTGTACTGTAATTGAATAATATCTTATTCATGTTTACATATCCTTGTAGGTAGGTACTAGAAGGCAATTGTCGTGATAAGCAAAATCCCACCAAAAACCATTCACAATCTCTACACAAATCAAGTTTTTTGTTTTATTTTTGCTTGTGTACTAATACTAGCTTAGCTTTCTACAACTTCAAGAAGTACCCTAAGATTTTGATGTTCATCAGTGAGTCGGTGACGAAATCGGGGTTCTTTAGATATCCGTAAAATCCAAAGTACCTATAAGAAATATGCAATTCAAAATTCATAATATGAATATATGTTTATTTAGTTCACTATTGACATAATATCCCGAGAATTTTGTTGTTTATTCAAATTCAAATTCAAAATATTTTATTCAGCATGAAATTATTACAATTTTTTACTGAACGTCATGAGTCTACCACCAGTTCGGAAGGAAGAAACCACTGACCTGAGAAGAACTGGCGAAAGAAACTCAGCGGGACTAATGTATATTTTTTTTTTTTGTTTTTTTTTTTTGTCTTAGTGTTTTTTTCTTTTTTTTTTAATTAAATTGAAATTAACAATAATTCTATAGGTTGAAACAGCCTGGTGGCGATCACATCATTCCCAAGGCGTACTATCTTCTAAAAAATCGTTAATCGTATAATATCCTTTAGTACACAAACGTTCTTTCACAATTTTTTTAAATTTGGCAATAGAAGCTTGTTGAACGTTTTCTGGGATCCTGTTGTATAAGCGTATACATTGTCCATAAAAAGAATTACTGACTCGTCGTAAGCGAGTCACAGGCATTACAAGTTTATTTTTACTCCTAGTGTTAATACTATGCATGTCGCAGTTCCTGGGAAATTCGTGTATATTTTTATGAACATATATAACATTTTCGTACACGTACTGAGAAGCAACAGTCAATATTTTTATTTCTTTAAACTTATCTCTTAATGATACTCTAGGGCCTAAACTATAAATTGCACGAATAGCTCTTTTCTGCAGGACAAAGATTGTATTAACGGTAGCTGCATTTCCCCATAATAAGATACCATATGACATAATACTATGAAAGTAACTAAAGTATACTATGCGAGCTGTATCTATGTCAGTAATAAGTCTAATTTTTTTAACCGCGAACGCTGCAGAGCTAAGCCTCTTCGCTAGCTCCTCAATATGGAGATTCCACTGCAATTTCGAATCTAAGATAATACCTAGGAATTTAGTTGACTGTACCGGTTTTAACATTTCTCCGCCTAATACTACACCATTATCAATAAGTTTAACATTAGGTGTTGTGAATTTTATTAATTTTGTTTTTTTGTTATTTAATAATAAATTATTCGAATCAAACCAATAGACAACCTTTGAGAGAGCATCGTTTACATCGTCGTACATATGTAAATTACGTTTTACCTTAAAAATAAGTGAAGTGTCATCAGCGAACAATACTATCTCATGTTTGTCCTGCACAAAAAATGGCAAATCATTTATGTAAACTAGGAAGAGAAATGGGCCAAGAATAGAGCCTTGTGGAACCCCCATATCTAACGGAGCCCCAGGGGATCTCTTACCATTTACATCAACCCTCTGTATTCTATTACTCAGATAGGAATTCAGGAGGTTGAGTGCCTTATTTCTAATCCCATAATGATGCAGTTTCCTGATCAACGTCACGTGATGCACACAATCGAAGGCCTTGGATAAGTCACAGAATATCCCAAGAGCATCCTGCGACCTCTCCCATGCCTCAAAAATATTTTTAACTAGCTCAACACTAGCATCTGCTGTGGAGCGACCTTTTGTGAAGCCAAACTGTTTCTTATAAAGTAGGTTGTGTGCATTAAAATGCGATAACATTTGCCCGAGTATGATTTTTTCAAAAATTTTACTAAATGTTGGGAGTACTGAAATGGGTCTAAAGTTATTAGGATCTAGGGTACTACCTGATTTAAAAATTGGAATAACTTTACTGTGTTTCATTAGATCAGGAAACACACCACGTTCTATACAGCCATTAAATATAGTAGCTAAATGAGGTGCAACAACATCAATTACCGAACTAACCACTTTGACAGATATACCCCATAGATCAGCTGATTTCTTGATGTCCAGGCTTCTGAAGGCTACCATTATATCTTTGGGGTTTACAGGTTTAAATTTAAATATTGCATTACATTTTTTAACGTTTTCCCTTAACAAAAATTCTGCAATGTCTGGAGACGAATTAAGAGATTGCGTTGTTGACCGTGGAATGTCAGTGAAAAATTTTTCAAACTCAGATGCAACTTCTCGTTCTGAGGTAATAAAATTATTATTAATATTTAATTTATAATCGAAGCTACGATCTGTGACTCTTCCACTTTCACAAGCAATTATGTTCCATGTCATTTTGATTTTATTTTGTGCATTTCTTATTTTGTCTTTAATATACAAGGATTTTGCCGTGTAACATACTCTTCTAAACATTTTTGAGTAGGCATTTTTGTTTAAACCCAAGTTATGAGGCTTCAAAAAAACAACGAGGCATTTCGAGAAAATGTAAGTATAAGTGCCCTCGTGCTCCGCTTGGTTCGTCTTGGCAGACTGCACTACCGTGTCCCCAGATCTTGGGCTCGTGCGGTTCCTTTAGACAAGAATTGCATAAAACTATTAAAAATTACTTGAAAAAATGGTATTTTTATTTGGTTTTTTGTCCATTCTGTCTGAAGGTTAAGAATTATTAAGTAAACTTTATACTTAATTAAAAGTATATTTTTTTCAATAAGGTCTAGATTAAAATTTTATGTATCTCTAAAATTGCCCAGACATGGTTTATAATTAAGTAACGCCTTTGCGCACTTACTTACAAGGTACATAAAAAATGAGTAAATAAACTTGAACATTTGTGTAGTTCAACACTAGCTTCTAAGGTTGATGGAAGGGCAGCTGGTCTTAATATAAAAAAAATAACTATATATTACAGTGTAGTAGTTTTTTTAATATACCGTTACAACGAAGCAAAAGCATGTGGATTTACCTGTTTTCTTTGATAGTGTCTATCGGTGTAGTTTGTTTGTTTAAAGAAACTTTCATAAAAATAATGAAATATATAAGGTTTCAGTATAAATTTTGGATTTATTATATACATACGATATTGGTGTGTACAATATTATTACCTGTGTTGATATATCAGCGGGACAAAGCTAAGAATGGACAGTAAGTTTTTAGTGTACTGTTTAAGAGTTCTGCATATTGAATAAGTTTAGCCTGAAAATATTATTTTATATATCGATCCTTTAAAGTACTTATATGAAAATACACAAAACACACTACAAACTATATATGTGTATATTTATCTATGTTCTAATAAAATAGTTCTATATACATCAGACATAAGACATATATCATATATCAGATAACACTCCTGGTTGGTAACAAATAAAAAATAAAAGGCTTTTTCCGTCTTATTCCTTTTTGAAGTGAAACTTCTTTAGAATCGTTGTGATTTGAAACTCGATGAAACTAAAATGCGTCACGATAAAGAAAGAAATACATAAGAGTATAGGATTAAGTCGGAGAGAATGAGATAGAATACATTCCCATGTTGCCATGGTAACCGTTGTTTATTTTTTGACATTTCTTTTTTTATATATCATTCTCATTCAACTCATTCTTTTGTCGATTTACTGAAGTTTCACTTCTATCGTGTGTGAATCGCACACACACCTTTTTTTTCTTTTTTTTTCTTTGTTAAATCATGTCGATTTCCATTTAGATACTTGGGACTTATATTTATTTATGGGAGTAGTAAAAACCAAATGGCGCCCTAATAATCTGATGATGATGAGACCATGATTGATGATGGAGCCAGAATGTGAATAGTGGAAGACTTTTAATTTAATATTTGACAATGTTTTTAAAAACTTTCGCTTTTTTATTTTTGGCTCCCGGCGTTTCAAGTACTTAAGAACAGTCATGGTCACGGTAGAGACCGCCCTTGGTCTGAACGAACTCTGACGAACCAGTAAATACACATAATAGTTTTTACTATCGATATAAGGGCGGTTCACCGTATAGAATACTTTTTACTGCTAGAAAATATCTCATCACTAAAAAATCTATAATTTAACCGTTTTAACACAGCTAGGGACGAATTACTGACTTTACGTAAGAAATGACGTAGATTAAATTTAATATTGTGATTATACTTTTTTTTATTTATGTAGGGACATTAACACACCACCATTTGGTTTCTTTGTAAGGTACGAGGCTTTTGTTATGGATACTAGATAGGTAGTTGATACACTATATACAACTTTAAATACAAAATAATGTATAATCAAAAACATCAATTATTAAAATACAAGTCTAACTTAGTTAATTATTATAAATTTATAGTTTTTCGAATTTTTGTTTGTCTGTCTGTGACCGCATGACGAGAAAACCAAACAAAACAGGTTATAATGAAATTTACTATGATGATAACTGGTTATCCGAGTCAAATAAGCTACATTTGACTGTTTGATAATATCTCATTTCTGAGAAATATCATATAATACAAAAATTTGGTTTCCAGTTTTTAGAACGTGGGCGGCAATTGTAACATAATGTATAAAGTAAATGAAAAATACAATATAAAGGCAAAATAAAATGTAATTAATTAATTAATTAATTTTTAACTGAATATTCAATTTTTTATACTTAGTTTTTTCTATCTATACATTCTGGTTATAATTTTTATCCACAGTGTAATCTTAACAACAAAGAGGTGTATTTTTTATAAATCATTCGTTCAAGTCTTTGCAATTTCAATAACAAACTTAGACTCTAACATATTTTACATAAGTAATTAATATTTTTTTACATTACAGATACGTAACTCGTATGTTAATTTTAATATCGCATGTAATTGGATTGAAATGGCAACTAAGAAACGGTAGCGTTTTGGCAGAGGATAGAGGAGCTGTTATTGTTGCAAACCATCAATCTACCATAGATATTATAGGTATTTACAGCTGCACAATTAACATAACAATATTGGTATCAATACGTATACATATTTATTTTGTTTAGTCTAGTATTATTATTATATTATGTTTGAATATAATCTACAAATATTATAGTCTACAGATAACCATAGTAAATATATCTACTTTAGTGAAAATATGGTAATAATAAATGAATTTAGTGTTTTTTATTATATTATTAAGAAAAATTAAATTACAGGCTTATGTTTCGTTTGGAGAGAAGCTAAGAAATGCATAATTGTTAGTAAAAAGGCAATGATGTACGTATTCACATGTGGTATAAGTATGTACTTGTGTGGTTCTATCTTTATTGATAGAAATAATCCCAAAGAGGCATATGAGCAGTTAGAAATGGAGTCAAAGAAAACTTTTAAAAATAAGGTTTGTTTTTATGCCGTTTTATACAAAATTTACTCGGAGGCTTTTCTATAAATCATAATTTTAAAGTTTATTTATATTATTTTATACATTATAAAATAATTCTAGAGCGAGGGAGCGAGACCCGGGATCCGAACTCGGTTCACTCATATAACCATGCGAGCACAAAACCACTGGGACCCAAATTCCTTATTTAATTTAATGATAATATTATAAAATATCAATGTAATCAATCCGTAGATATAGCGCGGCGCGAAGCCGCGGATTTTGCTGTTAAAATAAATAAAATTTCTATAATAAAAGTAGCTTAAGTTACTCCTTATAACATTAGCTATCTACGAGTGAAAGTCCCGTCAAAATCGATCCTGCAGCCGTTTCAGAGATTAGCCGGAACAAACAGACAGACAGACAAAAATTTTTAAAATTGTTTTTTTGATGTAAGTACCGTATATACCGTAGTTGAAATTAAAAGCACACACTTCCATTTAATTTATATGTTTAAATAACAGGCAATTTATAAAGATGATAGAGATTGTAACTAAATTACTTTTAACCTCACAAGCGAAGGATGTTGCGCTGAAATTATATTATTAAATATTCATATTACAATAAATCTATTAATGTTGCTTATATTTTTACAGACCAAGATATGTATTTTTCCTGAAGGCACAAGAAATAGAGAATTAACAAAATTGTTGAGATTCAAAAAAGGCGCCTTTGCAATAGCTATAGCGTCTCAAGTACCCATCATTCCAGTTGTTTTCTCGCCGTACTATTTTATAAATCATGAAAAACAAATATTTAACAATGGTAAGTTTAACAAACAAACAATTAAAAAATATCAAAAAATGTTAAGAAGTTTACACGGTAATGCCGGGACTTAAGGCCCACAGAATGTGTTTGGCAGTAATAAAAATTATATTTTTGGCAATACAAATATTCCGTAAGACATTATGTAAAAACCAGGTACCCAGCTTGAATAAGATAATTAGGTACCTATCTTAAGTAGCTTTTACCCACTTTCAAAGTAGTAAATTATCAAGTATAAATTACCTATATCTTATACCATATTATATGTATACCTTCTTAAGTGAACATTACAAAATTAATCTTCAAAATTTTAATTTATCTGAAATGACGGAGGTCTCTAGCCAGGGTTCTTTTGATGGGTTTCTCTAACGTCATCAAAAAAATGCTCTAAGGAGTGAGGACACTGGACTATATCTATATCTAGACTCTATAAGAATAATCTATTAATTATTTTAAATAGTCCTAATTAAATGTAACGCTAGTGGATCAAAAAGCATAAACAAACATCAATAATGCGCTCAGAGCGCTAAATAAAGTAAATTTTGTTATGAACAAAGCTACTGAATATGTTATTGCCGTGTGCGATGTAATGGTTATTCAATTTATTAAAGGAAATAAACATATCTAATATTGAAGCGGTTACTGTAAAATGTGTCTTTAATTTATTAGGTCACAACTTATGACAAAGCCAAATTTTTACATCTATGTACCGGTAGCAAATAAATTATTAACCGGCTGGTTACATTAGAACTCAACTTTCAGGAGTAGAACTCGTCGCGAGACTTGTTTTTTTTCCGACTGCGCCAAAAGGAGGGTTATGTTTTTCAAGAGTATGTAATAATATGTATGCATATTGTATAATTGCTCTGCGTCCTAATTGATGCAGCTCGATGGATTTTATCGTGAGAGGTGTCGTTGGATTCGTATTTACTGTGAGAATGACAATGACACTATCGAAATAAAAAAACAAAATGGTGGATATATGGCGCCAAATTCAAATGTTTGGCACGCTCTGTAGCCTGAACGGCTCGATGAATTTTTGCTTCAAAGGTGTCGTTAGATTCGTATTAATTGTGAAAGTGACACCGGGTATAAATTTTGAATCAGAACACAACACGTTTCAGGTTTTTGCATTTCTAAATTACACAGAAACGCAGTCGGGTTGTTTAGTTTTTTAATGACACTGATTTGTTATATGCTATGTTTTAGATGGAATAGATTTTTTATAGAATAAGACCTCATGTTTTACAATTTTCTCTTTAGTTCGATTTCGAAGTAATCAATATCTAAAGTTATTCTTGAGATACGCTAAAATGAATACGACGTTCTTAAAAATTCCTTTCATTTTATTTAAGACTAGCTGACCCGTGCCCACTTCGTTGGGCATAATGTTAATAATCCTTTTTTAGTACAGAGTGTTATCATAACACCGGTTATGTTTTAATTTCTAACTGCCAAAAGGAGGGTTATACGTAGGTATTTTATTAATATTAAAAATCAAATTATCTATACTAATTTTAAAAACTACTTTTTGTAACTTAAATATAAAAGTTAGACATATGCTGTCGTTGACTTTTTTGTAGGCATTTTCAAGCTCCACATCTTTTCTCTAGAACTCAAAAATATGTCTTTCATAGTTAAGGCAGCGTTCGTAAGAAACGCTTTCATTCGACCGTTTTTTCTCCGATTCACTTTGCAAAACGGACTACCACGTAAAAGCCTTTTTATTTTTCGGTTTTTTATATAACCTATGACACTCAGCAATAATGGTAGATGAGTGAGACCAACCTATCATATCACATAACCCTAATTTTACTTCTGGAATTTCTCTAGTTCTTCACTTTAAACTCAAATATCTTTTGATAGACTGAACCGATTGCAATGAAACAAAAACTAAATGTTACTTCAAGTTACGTTCAATCGTTGTGTATAAAAGTTATCTACATTGCTTTCGTACATTTTACGTGATGCCCGGATAAATAAACAGACAAACCGACAAACCGACAAACAGACAAACAGACAAAAATTCTAAAAATGCTGGAAATGGGTTCTATTGGTTGTCCTTTAACACCCTGGCTATTTTTTTGTAATTTTTTTTAGATGTACAAAAACGACTTTTCTACAGTTTTATTATATGTATAGATTTTCCAATACGCAAAGAGTATCATTCTATTTTATCAACAACGTTGTTCAAGTGAGATATAGCCGATTGAATTTTCATTGATAACATTTTTATACCCGAGACTTAAAAAAATCCGTAGATACTCCCAAGTGTTGTATTTGACGACCTTTGAATTAAAAAGTGGATATATATTTTATAAATTACATTAACTTGCTTATCTTACACTTGCGAAAACTGTATAGCTTGAACTAATTTTTTCACATCTTTTAGCACCGGCATAGTTGATTGTATTCTCGTGTCTGAGACCTGGCTTAAACCATCATTACCTTCAACTAGTTGCTCACTTCCAGGTTACAATTTTTATCGCAATGACCGCACTGGCCGAGGTGGTGGTGGCGTAGGTATTTACCTTCGCTCCAGTATTTCTGCCAGAGTTATGTCTTTATCTCCTCCACAACCCTCAGGATCTCTCGAGTATCTTTTCTTAGAAATAACTATTCACCATAAAAAAATTTTACTCGGAGTGCTTTACTGCCCTAATAATAAAATTAATTACTTTTCTGATTTAGAATATATATTTAACAATCTTGTAACTCTATATGATGAAGTTATATGCATGGGTGATTTAAATACTTGTTTACTAAAATGTGACACGAGAGCTCAAGCATTGAATGAATTAACTGACTCATTTAATCTGCATATTCTTTCATTATCTTCTCCCACCCACTATTTTCCTAACTGTAGGCCTTCTCTTATTGATTTAATGTTCGTCTCTAAACCTAATCTTATAATATCTCACGGCCAGATGACTGCCCCTTTCTCCTACCATGACTTAATCCACCTTTCTTACAAACTACGTTCTCCAAAGGTTAGAGGCAAAATTCTTTTCCAGCGCAATTTTAAGCATATGGATCTGGAACGCTTAAGAGAGGATGTGAAGAATTGCAACTGTTCTTCTGTTTTTTCATCAGATAATATTGATACTATGGTTGAGTCACTAACTACTGAACTGATTAGACTTTACGACATCCACGCCCCGGTAAGACCAGTTCGCATGAAGCATGCTCCGGCCCCTTGGCTAACACCTTTGATTAAAAGAATAATGATTAAACGTGATAAAGCAAAATCCAAAAACAAAAAGTTTCCTTCTGAAGATAACCTTGCTGCATACAAAAAACTTCGTAACATCTGCAACAGAATGTGTAGGGATGCAAAACGCCGTTATATTCATTCCACAATTCAGGGTCTCTCCCAAACGCAAGTTTGGAGATTCCTTGAGTCGCTTGGCGTGGGTAAATCTCCGATCTCGGCCGAAGTCTCGGTTGACCTCAACGAACTAAATTGTCACTTTACAACTCCACCGTTAACATTAAGCTCACAAATAAAATCTGCTACCCTTTCTCATTTATCTAGTATTATCCCACCAGACTCAACTTCCTTTTCTTTCGAACCAGTCTCAGAAGATACCATTATAAAATGTATCCGCTCCATCACTACTAAGGCCATTGGTAGTGATAATCTCAGTCTGGATATGATTCTTCCTGTGTTGGATTGCATCGCTCCGGTTTTCACTCACATTATTAACTATTCTCTGGCTCGCAATGTTTTCCCAGCTCAATGGAAGAATGCTCTTGTTATACCTCTACCTAAAACCCCAAATCCTTCTTGCTTTAACGAGTATCGTCCAATATCAATCCTACCCATTCTATCCAAAGTTCTAGAATCCATTGTCCATAGTCAACTTTATTCCTACCTTACCTCATCCAAGTTATTATGTCCTTACCAGTCCGGTTTTCGTCCCTTCCACAGCACAGTTGGTGCACTGCTGAATATCACGGAGGACATTCGGTATGCTATGGATAACACCAAGCTTACCGTAATGGTACTTCTTGACTTTAGTAATGCATTTAACTCTGTTGACATTGATATCCTTCTTGGCACACTTCGCGCAGTTAACATTTCTCCTGCAACTCTAGGCTGGTTCCATTCATATCTTTTCGGGCGACGCCAGTGCGTGAAATCTAATAACTTGTCGTCAGACTGGTTGGATCTCGCAGCTGGAGTCCCCCAAGGCGGCGTTCTTTCACCACTTCTTTTTTCTGTTTTTATTAATAACATCTCTGGCGTCATTTCTTCTCCCTACCATCTGTATGCAGATGATTTACAACTATATCGTCACTGCGAATTAACGGACTTGTCTAATGCTATTGAAGCTCTAAATAATGATTTAATCGCAATTAAAACTTGGGCTGAATCTTTTGGACTATTAGTTAACCCAAAGAAGTCGCAAGCGATAATTATCGGCAGCAGTAGGTTAAGGTGCAAAGTAGACTGGAGTTCAGTGCCTAGGATTATTTACTGTGGAGTTCTTATTCCTTACTGTGATAAGGTAAGGAATTTGGGTCTCATTATGGACTGCAACATGACATGGACACCTCATGTCAATGAAATTAGTAGGCGTATGCACTTCACCTTCCATTCTCTCAAACGTCTCCAATATTTTCTACCTTTCAAAACCAAAATTATGCTTGCGCAATCTCTTCTCCTGCCAATACTCGACTATGCCGATGTATGCTATTTGGATGTGACAGAGGAGCTACTGAATAAACTAGAGCGTCTTCAAAATCTCGCCATACGCTTTATCTATGGTCTGCGCAAGTATGATCATGTCTCCGACTTCCGAGCTCAGCTTAAGTGGCTCCCTATCCGTCTTCGCCGTGATATGCACATCCTTTCTTTTATGTTTAACATCCTTCATAACCACAACTCCCCCTCATACCTCCGTTCCCGGTTTAACCTCCTTCCTACTCCTACACGTTCCTGCCGGCCCTGCCTCACTATGAGGCTTAATTTTCCAAAAAGTAACACCAAGTTTCTACAAAATTCTTTCTCAGTGCGTGCTGCAATATTATGGAACAGACTCCCTAAAGCCCTACTGGAGAGCCCTTCTATTGCTGCGTTTAAAGTAAAGCTAAAAGAATATTTTCTTGCTCAAATTTAATTTAACTACATTTCGTCTAGTAATCACTTGTATTTAGCACACATGTGTGTATGTATATATGTATATATGTATGTATATATGTATGTATGTATGTATGTATGTATGTATGTATGTATGTATGTATGTATGTATGTATGTATGTATGTATGTCTGTATGTATATATGTATATAATTGTATATTCATTGTATTTAAGTATATATTTTACTTATGTATGTTTTACCCTTAAATATATTTTCAATTTGTCTCTGTGCACTTTCTCTTTTTGTCCCGCTCTTAACACTATTTCTCACATGCAGGGTTGACTGGAAGAGATCTCTCATAGAGATAAGTCCACCTTTTGTCACAACTTTTCTGTATTATTACTGTTCTGTTTACTTTTTGTGCAATAAAGAATATAATAATTTTTAAACACGACTGTTACGTATTGTACAGGTTCTGTACCTGTATGTATATAGACCCAAAACAATAGTGATTGGATTTTTGCGATAAACTTTGCCATAACATTACTAAACGTAAATTGAGTAAATTTTAGTAATATATAATTTTAGTATTTATTGTTTTTGGTCAACTAAATGTTGATGAGAGGTTCATAAAGGTTACTACTTGAAAATCTCTCATTCACACGGAAAACTAATCGATCGATTCGTTCGATTTTGAAACTAATCGAGTCGAACAATTTACTATTTACATTTTATGTTCCACCAATCTCCTTCGTGTCTTCTCCATTCTACGTGACATTAGCGAAGTAATCTGTGCACATTTCGGAGGCATTAACAATAAAAATGTATAGAATATTTTTTTTCTCATTACGTCTAGCTGTTGTTTTAACCACAGGTCTCTACAATAGAGTGTAAATAGGTTTTTTTATTACTGAAAACCCATTAGTATCAGCAATTGATAATTAAACATTACTTTTTAATGTTCTTCAACTTAATCATTAATATGAGACAAAAATACTTCAAAAACTTCGAATCTAAATACTATTATTTGTTTATTATTAAACTACTAATATTTTTTGAATAGAATACCTATTTTTCTAACTTTTTTGAAAATATTATAGTGTGAAAAAATTATCAATCTGTCAGTTTCAGTAAAGTTTGCAAAATTTTACAGGTCATGTGATTCTACAGTGCTTAGAGGCAGTGCCGACGGAAGGTTTGACTATGGATGATCTACCAGATCTGATGGACCGCATTTACAATATTATGAACCGCACTTACAATGAGTTGTTATTGGAAGTTAAAAGTACTTTGCCGCCGAACTACCCGATAACGTTACAAAACTCAGAAGATACTGCTTAAGTTGCCTTTCTTAAAGTTTTTGCCTATAAATACGTACCTAATAAATTATTTAAAAGTATTTTGTAAAAAATTTGTATTTCTGTTATTATGTAATTATGTTTATCGAAGCAAGATGGTGTAGCGGCATGGTAGCATGTCCGGAGGTCCTGGGTTCGAATGCCGGGTCGGTCCAAGTTTAGTTATTGTGTCTTTCTGTTTAGTAAGCCTTAGTAACAGCCCGGAGTTGATAAATTGGCGTTGTATCACCCCCGTGCCTCGGCAAGCACGTAAAGCCGACGGTCCGCGCCATAACCCTCAGTCGTGAGTCGTGTCGAGCAGTCGTCCCACCAAAATATAAGAGTAATAGGAACAGAGTGCACTATAATATCTCCTTCGCAGTTGGCTAGTCTCAATGAGATTAACTGCCGTGGCCGTAATCGGTCAGAAAACAGAATTATTCATGAATTCACAGGCTCAAAGGAGCCTGTAGAAGGTCTGCGTGGGGATGCAGGTGCAACACGTAGAGGTTAAGAGATTCAAATTTGTTTAATGTGATGCATCATAAGCAATCCATCTCTGATTAACCCATAGAAAATTGCCCACAAAAGGCCTCCGGACAGTGCGTAGAGGCTATAGAAAATGTGGAAAACTAAGTAGGGTTATAAAATGGAGTTTGGATACTAACTGGGTTATTATGTGAGACTACCGGTCGTCCGCCTGCTCAATAGTCTCAGATTAAATATTTGGCGGACGGTGAGTCGCTTTCCACTAGATGGCACAACCACACCACAAAGTGGTATTAATCCTTGGGTGCAACATTGGCG
Source organism: Boloria euphrosyne (assembly GCA_951802675.2). Taxonomy (NCBI): domain Eukaryota; kingdom Metazoa; phylum Arthropoda; class Insecta; order Lepidoptera; family Nymphalidae; genus Boloria; species Boloria euphrosyne. The sequence continues at coordinate 10,185,158 of OX637871.1, forward strand.
TGGTAGGCTAAGGGTGTCGAGAGGTGTAAGAGCCAGTTTCACCATCGCGAGAGAACTCGTGAGCGGGTTTCCTCGATATTACGCAGACTGAGCACCCTTCCAAGCACTAGGGACTTGTACTCCACTCTGGACGGCCAATGAAGGCAAACCAAAAGAGGGGAACAGGTGTTGTTTCCCTCGGGGACCTGCAGTCCGTGGTGTCGCCACTCACCAACGGCTCGTCACAAGCTACTATGCGGACTTATAATTATTTAAATTAGATTTAAAATTATCTTAATTCGAATTTTAAAGTTCGAAAATTACTTCGATTAGTCTATATAATTGATGAAAAGGGTTAAAAGATTTTCAAAACTTTAAAGACAGAACAAGATTTTTTGGTTTAATATCATTAATACTTAATACTTAGATTTTTCTCAAATCATTTCCTTGCCCTTTAAATATTAGAATACTATTATTATTGTATTTCATTATTAACTAGAGATTTCAGATTTACACAAAGGTAAATTTGTATAGTAATTTGGTGTTTGAATATATATTTTAACACTGAGTTGACCAATCGGATGGACCAAACATCCCAGACGCACGAAGTGTCGCTATGAGTAAGAATAAAAGCATGATAATAATTGACCAATGTGTCTAGCTGCTTACAAAAGTATTGACATAGTCTCTGATACTGAGATATACGAGTAGTGAGAGAGAGAGAGAGATCAGTAACGGTACATTGTTTATAGGGACCTAAAGATCCCGCGTCTGCATAAAAAGCGTCTGGTATAAGTTACCGTAGACAGAAAGTATCTGGCAGTATTGATTATAAATTTTTATGATATTCTCTAAAACATACTAGTCCGGGTTCCCAGTAAAAATTTATTGCTATCAAGCTAATTATTTGTACGTAGCTTCATTTTAATGAGACACCCAATTTTGTCTTTTTCGTCAATTCTCCATTGTGGTAACTAACAGAGATAGAAGGGATTGAATATGTCAATTTGGCAATTCTCAAAAATTTATAAATAACCGTGGGCTTTTTATAAAATTTTTAGGAAATAATTTACTTTATTGAAAAAAAAAATTGTCGTACAAAATTGTTTGATCAAAGAGTCCCCTCCTTCCTCAAGGGTACCCCTTAATTGGCCGTCGGAACGGAAAGTAGTGGTTATGGATACAGTCAAAGACCATACATAAAATACCTAATCCCATTGGTGGTTAATGAGAAAATAAGAAAAGTCTGGCGGCACTGGGATCTTGGTCGAAAATTAAAAATGCGGAATATCTGGTAAGTAACGCTGTATCATACGTTAATATTCGACATCTACACAATAGATAAAATCAGTGATATAGTATATGTAAGTCTTGGTTCTATATGAAAACGAACAATACTGTTTAATTTTGAATACCAGCTATATTGTAACATATTCCAGACATTCGTGCTTTTAGAAAAGCATTATAACATACCTTCTACATTTATAATGCGGCAGACGTTAGAATAATATTCATATTACAACTAAATTAGTTTCACCATTATTAAAGATCATAAGCCGTGACGGCTTCACTTACTAACATGTTTGTCAATAACCTTGGTTTTAAATCATATTTCAATTTGTTTTGTTTAATTCTTTATAATAAAATAATAAGTAGACGTATTAATATTTTTTTCTTTAATATTTTTAATATAAGATTACCAATATGCAATATAGATATAATGAAAATTAATACTACCTATATAATGACATGCGGTATTAACCTTAATGTAATTCAGTTAGATAATTCGTACATAATAATTAATTTTAATATTTTAATTGTCACTGGGGAATTTAAGAAATAAATAATAAAAATACTATTAAAGCTAACAGTATATATAAATAAAAATTTCAAATAACTGTGCAATTATAGCAATTTAACTTGTCCTTGGTTTACCAATCCGACGCCATTTATAGTAAGATCCTCGATAAATAAATTAAATATTTCCGATAATGTAACAGATACGATATTAAAATAAATATATAATAGACTATTCTTACATGCTCGCACCATACAATGCGTTGCGCGCTCATCTAGTCCTTGAGAACTAAGAACTAAGCTAGAGCTTATCTAGGCAAAATAACTGCCTAGATCCTGCAATATTTAGATCTACAAATTTTAATATTGCTTTAGTCCTATATATACATATATTTCCGATCATCATTCAAACAACTAATAAGATCGACATTCAGGGCATGGTGTATGACTAAAGTAATCTGAGTGATCTACCATTTTTGCATCTACGTTTCTAATGTTGTCACTACCTAATAATTTGCAGCTAGCAAAGCAAAGCAAATATTTATAATATACATTCTGTCAAGAAAGTATCGGGAATGGATGATTTCTTTATGGTTCCAAATTCAAATTTTTCACATTTTGGTGCGGAGTTTGAGCTGCATCTGTTATTTATATTAAATACAGTGCTATTTTTAGTTATATCATATCTAGTGTGTATTGCGAATTTCATAATGGACAAAAACATCGAAAAAAGAGTTTGTCTTAAATTTTTCATCACCAATGGAATTTCGTGTTCGGAGTCACTGAAAATGTTACAGAAGGCTTACAGTGAATCGACTTTATCAGAAACTCGTGGCCATAACTGTAAACGAACTTTTGACCAAACACTGAACAAATACCATTGAGCAACCACTATATTCACCAGATATGGCTTCAGCCGACTTCCTTCTTTTTCCTAAACTCAAATTTCCACTTCGTGGCACCTGTTTTCAATCGGTAAACGGCATAAAGGAGAATTCGCGACGAGCACTGAACTCAATTCCGGAAACAGCGATTAAAAAATGTTTTGATGATTGGATTATTCGTTGGCGTAAGTGTATAGTTTCTGAAGGAGCATACTTTGAAGTTGATAAAATACATTTGGATGAATAACAAAAATTTTGTGTATTATTGATCTTTTCCCGGTACTTTCTTGACAGAGTAGTACATTGGATTTAGGTCTACAATGGGGATCCCCCCTCCCCAAATCTCTCGTCCCTTGCGAGTAGATTTAGCTTACTTCAGCTACGTCCATAGCATCTTGTCCTATGATATTTTGCTGTGAGGAAATGCAGCGAATATTAAATGAGCCATTCGGGCTATTTATAACATAGGCGCTCGGAACACTCTCCGCGAACCTGGCACAGCGACAAGAATACCACAGTCCATTTTGAGCTAGCTCCTTAAAGAATTTAAGTCTAAAATTAAAACTATATTATTGATTAAAGCTTATTACACTATAGCAGAATACTTATGTTATAATTGTGTGGGAATAATAACTCCATGGGTCTCACGTAGGATAAATAGATAATTATTGTATTGAAATAATGTACTCCTATATTATTTTAAAAAGAACAACCCTTGAGTTTCTCGCCGGCTCTCCTCAGCAGAAATGTGTCCGAGTCGGTGGCAGCTTCCTCACAGACTTTCATTCCGACATTTAATCCTGTATATTCATAATACAAAAAGTGTGGTTTCAAAAGTGCTTATGAAAGTATATTTGAAAAAAGCATATTTTGATTTGACTACTAAAGTACAGTACATATTCAATTAATTACGAATGATAAAGCTCTTAATTATTACTAATGTTTTAAGATGACTGCTCCATAGGGAATTTATTATATAGTAAAATCAAAGAGATATTCAGATAACCTTAAACTATATTTTATGTAGGTGCTTAATGATCCACTAGAGGAGTTCAATAAAGCCGATAACAATCCAGGTAAAGTTGGATTCTAATTAAAAACTGTTAATTTGGGCCAAAGAAAAAGAAGCAGTGCGCAATTGTTGTACATAATTATCAAATCATTAGTAAATTATTTTAATCACAACGTCACGCATGCACGCACACGCGTGCGTGCGTGCGAACATACGAGTATAACTGATTGACACAGATACATACACACATACATCCTGTTATTCTCGTACAAGTAAAAGTCAGCACTACTGCTCTTCAATAGAAAACTTGTTAAAATATTTCTGTATGTACTTATTTATTACTTTTTACTGAATACCTATTCTTCATTTTTTGATATAAATTAGTCAAAGGTACCTATAGGATGTAAAACATACGATTTTATACTGCGCTCTTTACACGTACTAATAAGTATTGTATACTATGAAATAAATTATATTTTGTCGTATATGTACGAGTACCTAATTAACATACAATAGTTTACGTTATTTTGAATAAAAATTAAAAATATAAATCTTATGTTCATTATCTTATTATCTTAGACCGATTTCGATTATTTATTCGTCATTGTGATCGCTAGTGTTATAGGATAATGATATGTATCTATACTGTATAGATATTATCATTAAGAAAATCTAAACAAGATTCCTAGGCGCCAATTTGCGTCTTACAAAAAATTGTCGGAATTTATGAGCGGGATATCAAAATATTTACAAAAATAAAAAAAAATCGAGATGAAAAAATTCATACATATATTATATTATGTGCATACTTTTTTATAGTAGCTTTTTACGCAGTACGGTTTTTCTTTATATTAGCATTATGTTTTTAATGATTTATTTATTTCATACTTAGTTAAGAGTCAAAAAAGTTTTATTGTAATTAAATAATATTTAATTTATGTTCACATTCGCTTGTAGGTGCTTAGCTAGATAACTCTTGTTAAATTATTTATCTAAATTTTTATCTTTTTATTGATAAAATAGTAATTATACCTATCAGATAAGAGATTAGAAGGCAATGATCCTCTTTGTTGCTAATCATATCGTTTTCTACATATACTTGAAACTGTATGTACGTATGCATTCAGCCCTTTTTTAACGTTCCACTGCTGGGCACGGGCCTCCCTTTAATACGAGGGTGATGAGGCCATAGTCCACCTCGCTATCCTAGTGCGTGTTGGCGCACTTCACGTGTCTTTCGAAAACTTGCTAGGTTTTCTCAGACATGCAGGTTACCTCACGTTATTTCCTTCACCGTAAGACAGGTGGTAATCATGTTTGAAATGATTCGCACTGCGCACATGAAAATATCAGAGGTGCGAGACCCGAATTTGAACTCGGTTATCCAAGCGAGCGCGTTACCACTTACCACTGGGCTACCACTGCCACAAAACTAATATTTACTTATTATACTTAGAAGCATGGAAAGTAAAAATGACACTCCAATAATAGTATGACACATCCTTGTGTGATGATGGACAAGAGTGGAATACTTCAAAATATGTTATAAGTAAATCTCGGAGAATAGTTCCAATAAAATAGTGTTTTTTTAGTTTTTCATTGTTTTTTTTTCATGATATAAGTATTATAAATAGATAAGAGCACATTTGTGTAATTTTTAATACTTACAACTATAAAATATAATTAGAATAATTAAAAGAGAATAGAAAATTAAATAAGCTCTACATTTACTTAAATAATTATTCGAAATTCTTCTGACATTTACAGTTAGTCAAAACCATCCAAAGTTCAAGAAGCACCATACAATGTTGCGAGTAGCTGCAAAGTAGACGAGAATAAAGTACCTAATTAAAATTGAACATTTGCTTAGTTTGACAGTTCGTTCTAAGGTTGATAGCAAGACAGTTGCTTCAAATACGAAAATAAATTCTATTTAATTTAATATTATCTTTGTACTAAGCAAAATGTGGGTCAACACATTGTATTTGATAGTGTTTGTTGGTGTGGTTTATTTGTGTAGGAATACAAAAACAATGAAATATATAAAATTTCAATACAAATTTTGGATTTACTATTTACACACGGTATTGATGTGTACAATTTCATTACCGGCATTGATATTACGCCCAATGGATCCTCGAAATTCAAAGTGAGTATTAAGTTTATATTTTTAAATCTGCTTTTGTACTACAAGTATCTTTACTTATTTTATACCTCATCATCATCATCATCATCATCAGCCCTTTTTAACGTCCCACTGCTGGGCACGGGCCTCCCTCAGTAGGAGGGGGATCAGGCCATAGTCCACCGCGCTGGCCCAGTGCGTGTTGCCGGACTTCACATGTCTGACGAAAACTTGCTAGGTTCTCTCAGACATGCAGGTTTCCTCACGTTGTTTTCCTTCACCGTAAGACAAGTGGTAATCAGGATAGAAATGATTCGCACATGAAAATATCAGAGATTTGAACCCGCATTACTCGGTTATACAAGGCTACCACTTGCCATTTTATACCTAAAGCTGGAGAATTTGTTTGAATGCGCTAATCTTAACAACTTGAACTGAAAAATTCTTTTAGTGTTGGATAGATAATGGGTTGATAATGGGATAGATAATGGGTAAATGGGTTATCTAGCAAAAGCTATAGACCAGCGTTTCCCATTTGCCGGGTCGCGACCCGGTACCGGGCTATCAAAATAAAATACCAACTACCGGGTCGCAACTATCACGCCTTGTTATAAAAAAATAATACCCTACTATCGGTCGCAGTATGTATTAATGAAACATTTTAGTTTTAATAAATATGTAATATGTATTATTTTACCTAATGGAACCAGCTTGGGCTTAAAGGTATTAAGTGGGACACGAAGGGGCAGTGTAAAAATTACCAAGCCCTAGCAGAACAATGTTTGGGAAACACTGCTATATAACATCACATAATATGTAAAATCTAAGAATTTGGTTTCCGGCACTTAGAACGCATTACCCACGGCTGTGTCCGTGTTTTATTTAACGATCAAAAAACAAATTTTAAGGCTTCAAATTTGTATCTATACCTACGTAGAGATTATTTTATACCCAAAAGTCGGTGTGAATATCATTTAATATCATTCTTCAATCTCTCTTTTTAATATAAGAATATACTATTGCATCTTTCGTTTTAACAATAACTTCTCCGATGGGTAGATATATCTTATACCTACTTCTATTTACGAATAATTTATAAGGGGGGATTATTTTTCCTTTGTTAGCCAAAACAATTGAAGTACCTAACTAAATAATTAATAGAAACTATTAATTATTTAGTTAGGTACTTCAATTGTTTTGTCTATATCATAAATGATTTAATGAAAAAGTCGAGCATTTTAATTTTCGATTAAGTATTAATTTAGATATTTTTGCAATTTTAATTACAATTTAAAAACTTAGACTATCAAGATGTTTTTTGTGTTTCATACATGTTTTTTAATATTACAGACACGTAGTCCGTTTGTTAACCTTAATAACACATGTAATTGGAATGAAATGGCAAATACGAAATGATAGCGTTTTGGAAGTGGATAGAGGAGCTGTTATTGTTGCAAACCATCAATCTACGGTAGATATTTTAGGTATTTTATGTACTATTTTTTATCAATCTTATCTTATTATTGTTTATCAATCTTATATTTTTCTTGTTTTTGTCTGGTTGTTGACTTAGACGGTGCTGTCTAACAAGTGGTATAATGAGACCCGGTTCGACCTTGGGTTTCCTAAAATTTTCCTGACAAGCACTTCTCATTACCATCCCCATGTTGGAAAAATTTGAATCTGATAGGTAACACCCGTTTAACCCTAATTTTATACCTGGGAAATGCATTGACGCATACCACCTTAGGAAACAGGTGGTTATGTGGGACTCACCGGCAAGCCAGTACTACCCACTAAAACCCAAGCAACCATCACGTCTTAATGGGGCGTCGCAAGATCGCTTGCGCATTCTACTACGACGCCCCGACGGCCCGGCAGGTCTGCCAAAGCAGACACAGTAATGAGGGTTGCTCCACAGTCTACTCTGCTCTCAGAGAAGTACCAGGAGCAACCCGCAAGACACATCGCCCACCGAAGAAGGCCCTCCCTGCACCTCCCACCGAAGTGAGCCCTCCCTGCGCGTTTCTTAGTTTTCTTAGCTGAGCCCTCCTACCACGACAACACCCGTTTAACCTTATGCTACCTATATCTTGTGTGATGGCTGGTCTTCATAAGTAGTATCTAGGTGGTCTAATTATAATTATAATATTAAAAACGAAAAATTTGTTAAGAAAAGTTTGTCTATCATTTATTTACTTACAAATAATAATCTGTAATTTTTATTATTAGTTGAATTTAAAGGGCACTCTACGCAACCCATCTATCTTTAATTCTTATAAATTTATTTATTAAGTAATTACTTATTATAATATATTAACTTATTTAATTACAGGCATACATTTCATTTGGCGTAAAGCTAATAAATGTATAATTGTCAGTAAGAAGGCAATGTTGTACGTATTAACATGTGGCATGGTTATGTATCTGTGCGGTTCTATCTTCCTTGATAGGAAAAACCCCAAAGAAGCATATGAGGAACTAGAAATGAAGTCAAAAAAAGCTTTAAAAAATAAGGTATGTATGAGTAGGTAAATGTATTTTCATTATTATTTTTGTAATGTCGATTTTCAAGGACTTTAATAATGTATATTTAATATTTTACTCAATCGTGAATTTAATACCGTGCCAAAATTATTTAGATTTACTAAAAGACTTCTATTAAGCTTAATTTGAATCTTTATTGTTCTTATTACTATTTATGTACAATGTAAATGCTCCTATCTAATCTATTATTGTATGTTAGCCGCTCTTTTCAACCGACTTCCAAAAAGAGGAGGTTGTCAATTCGTCTGTATTTTTATTAACAACACAACTCCGACTCCAAAATTAACGAAGTCCTTAAAAGTATTATTTTCTACTTTTTAGTTCACATTTATTAAGTTTGGAAGTCGGTTTTTGTTTTTTTGTTAATTAATGTCCCACTTTTGGGTCGATGCTTCCTTTTAATGCAGTTGGCGGACTTCAAATGTCTTTCGTAAACTCACTAGATTATCTCAGATATGTAGGTTTACTAACCACGTTTTCCTTCACCTTAAGAAAGGAATGATAATGTTGGTAATGAATAATGATTCGCACATGAAAATTCCAGAGAGACGAGATCTAGGATTTGTGTCCATTTTAGTCGGATTTCTAAGCAGTAGTAATGCACTTTATACGTGTACACAACTACACATAAGAAAAACACAGTTTTAATTTCGTTCGTTAATTAGTTATCTGTCTGTCTGTTTGTCCTTGCTAATCGCAAAAAGCTTGACAGATTTTGTTTGTCGTGAAAAAAAATTATGACTCTAGTAAAAAAATAGAACGTGCCTTAGAGCGCACGCAAATGAAGGTCAAATATTATTTAAATTATTAATCTATTACATTGATAATATTATCAATTGTCAGATTTATTTATTCAACTTTTTGATTCAATAAAAAGACTAATACATGATTTTAACTAAAGTACTTTATCTTAGACGCGAAGAATGCCTCCTCGTTTTAATACTCTTATACGTAGATACATATGAAGGTAAGATACATATAAGAAAAAATGTATACCTATTTACAAATAATAGATTTTTTTTATGTTTTCACAGACAAAGATATTTATTTTTCCTGAAGGCACGAGAAATAAAGATTTAACAAAACTGTTGAGATTCAAAAAAGGCGCCTTTGCAATAGCTATAGCGTCTCAAGTACCAATAATTCCAGTTGTTTTCTCACCCTACTATTTTATAAATCATGAAAAACAAATATTTAATAAAGGTAAGTTTAACAACATTCGAACAATTCAAAATAGTGAAAAAAAATCACTGTCGCAAAATAAATCTGTACATACTACATATAGCGTGTTAATATTTCTATAATTTTTTATAGCTGAAAATTTCATTTACGCATACCACTGTGTACGCAGATTATGCACAGATTATGTACTACGTAACTACTCACTAAAAACCAACAGATCTCCCCCGTCTAACTAGACCAATCGCCGATTATCACGGCTTCCGCTCATACTCATATCCGATTGAACTGGCTACTTATAAAAATATTGAAAAAGTTCCCTGAATATCGTGTATAAAAATTAAGGCTTAGTTATTATTAGAGCTTTAAAGCATCGAGAAAGTTACCTTAGACGGAAAGTCTGGCAGTAATGATTATTAATTTAATAAATAAATAAATAAAATAAAAGAAATATGTTGGGATATTTTTACAACAGCGCCATCTAGTTCCGTGGTAAGCTACGAGGATTGTGCTACGGATATCAGATAGGTGATATACTATACATATATAATTTTAAATACATACATATTATAAATATAAACACCCATGACTGGAGTACAAACATTCGTGCTGAACAAATGATTGCCCCCAGCGGGACTCGAACCCGCGACCGCTGGCGCAGGAAGTAGGGTCACTACCAACTGAGCCAAACGTGTCGTCAATTTATAACTATATTCTCTAAAACATAAGTAAAAATCAACACTGAGCTTCAGTTAAGGAAAGTGAATACAATTTTTACTTAACTTTATCGCCGGGTCCTAGTTTAAGGCGCCCAAACTAGGGCCTAACTATGCGTACCCGACGCCAGACACTCAAGTACATACTTATTTTAAGAAAGAAAATAATTAAAGTCTGGCAGCCTTGGGATCTTGGAGGATATAGACGATTTTATGGAAAAAATATTGGAATTGTCATTGATAACATTTTTATATATACACGACTTATTAAATATCAATAAATACCTACTTCAAAGTGTTAATTTTGTAACTATTATAAATGTCATATAGGGTGAACATGCTAGTTCGACGACCACCACTACTTGCCGACCGTTTCTCAGTAATTTAAGTAAAATAGCGAAATCGAAACGCGGCAAGAGTTTGTTTTGTTTTTGAACGAAAGTTCGATTTATAAACTCCCCCAGCACAACCTGTCGTTGGTCTACGTTAACTATATGACCTTCAGTGATTTTAAACACCAGAGACTGTGCGGACGTGCCGTTTAACTAACACTAAAATTAGTAAGGACTGATTTTGTCAATCGTAAGTAGCATATGATTTTATTAAGACTAACACTTGGAAATTATGCTTGGGTATTCAGAATGCTTTTGTTTTTTACTATAAATCATATTTTCTCCATATTTATTTGTATTTTATTGAAATAATGGGTGGTCGTTAAACTAAATGACTAAAAAGACGAATTTTTTGGTTGACGACCACCTGGTCGGGAACTAGCAGTTTTATTCTTATCTTTTTTTGCTTTTTTGTTCCATTTCATAGTGAAGAGTAAAATACTTTTGTCCCTCTCGGTTCAATAATGTATAGTGCATTTAGGGGTCAGATTACGACCAGCAAATTATGAGTAGGAATTCCAAAACGTATCATATTTCAAGGGTGATAACACGATGGTCGAGAATAGACTACTTGACGACCATTGAATCAATTTCATACAAAAATCAGCTGAATTTGGTGGTCGTAAACAGACTTTATTACGACTGTGTGGCTAATTCATTTAAATATCTATATTTGTAGTGGTCGAAAACTAACTATTTCTCGCTCACAAATCAGCAAGCATAAAAAGTGTGTTTGACACTTTATTTCCGACCACATATATATGACGTATTTTGGTATCCCCGATTATACAAGTTAATTGAAAATTAACCAATTTTGTGTTGTTTTTTGCCTGTATTTAAATACATTTAATTTAAAATGCCTTTTAATAGCATCGCAGTACTGACGGTTATGGTGCTTGGTTTGCATTTGTTTTTTTTTTTAGTATTGCAGATGGCTCCACAAAATAACACTAAACAAAAAAAGAAAAACGAAAAATTGGTTTGTAAAATGCACACACTATACTAACAAATAATTTTATTTATTATCTTTTTATTTGTTAATATCTGATTGGTAATTAATAACATTTACAGGTGAGGACATCAAAAAAAATAACAAATAGGTGACTTTTTACATATAGTGAAGACAGTTTAAAGAAAGCTCTAGAAGAAATAAAAAACAAAACCATGGGTATTAGGGAAGCCTGTCGGATATATGGCGTACCAAAAACAACAGTACATGATCGTATTTCAGGCAAAGTTGCCAATAATAAGAAACCAAAAGTTGGCCCCGACCCTATTTTAGGTCGTGAGGGAGAAGAAAAATTAAAAACTTGGGTACTAGACATGGCTAAATGTGGCTTTCCAATAAATAAAAAAGAGTTACTCAAAAGCGTTGCTAATATAGTACGAGATACGAACATTAAAAATCCATTCAAGGATGGTGTTCCTGGAGACACATGGTATCAAGCTTTTTTAAGACGTCATCCCGATGTAAATGTTAGGGAGCCGGAGGGAATAAATAATGCACGAGCAGCAGTAACGGAGAATCGCGTCAGGTTGTGGTTTAAGGACCTAAAAGAATATATGAAATCCATTGACGCGCTAGATGTATTTGATGATCCTACAAGGATATTTAATGGAGACGAGACGGGGTTTTCACTTTGCCCAAAAAGTGGGAAAGTTTTAGGACCAAGAGGTTAATAAAGCAATAAAATGTAACCAATGTTCTGATGATTTGATCAGCGACATAGAAGATGACGCTGAAAAAAATATCGGTTGCGACCATTGTGCAAGGTGGTTTCACTTAAAATGCACAGTTTTAAAAAAACTCCGTACGTTGAAGCTGCCCAATCTGATTATACTTGTCCATTTTGTAAACACCAGTAAAAAATTGCTTAATTATTGCTTGTATTTTATTTTATACTTTAATTTCTATGACTAAGTTCCTTTTTTCTGTGGCAATTCTATGGTCGAGAACCGACGGAAAAGGCGGTCGAAAACTGGCTGTAGGTGTCCGAGAACTGACATTAATGCACTTTTCGATAAATCCTAGGTTTTTTAAATGAAAATGCTATAAAATATATTTAAAAAAATATTAACTGTATACTTTGATGTTTATTCTATAACAATCAATTATCAATATTAAAAAACAGCACTTTTTAGTAAGAGAATTATTATTTTAAAGATTACAAGTCCACTAACTGGTCGTGAACTGGCATAATCACCCTATTCATTTATTTAATAAAATTCTGAATCAGATCTGCACATTAATTTTTTTTGCAAAATCTAATTGAAATAGATATTATTATCGATACAGAGGCCGAATTTATTGGTTTTAGAGTTTATTTATTGGTCTATCTGTCTGTCTGTGACCGCAAAACGAGAAAACAACTGGACGGATTTGAATGACATTTATTATGATGATAGCTGGCGACCTCGTCAACATATAGGATATTTTTTTATTCCGAAAAATAACTCATTTCTGAAAAAAAGAAAAAACGCTCAATCTATGAAAATTTTAGTAAGATAACTTACAAAATAGGTAAAAAAAATAATGACATATAGCTTCTCTTAAAGAAAAACAACATCAATATTTTGTACATCAATATTTTGTACATAATAACTCAACAAACATTTATTTAGGTATAATTTAGAAATTCCTCAATAGATGTCGCCATGTGTATTCAAAATACGTAATAATACTATAAAAAACAAGTTAAGATACGATGAATTTTCAATGAATTTATTAAAATTATTAGCATTACCCGCGGTCCCACTTTGTCTAAATAGCGAAAAATACAAAGTACATATTTGTCTTAAAACTTATCAACATATTAGACTCTGTTCGGTAGGATGATCGTCGTGGCATAAAATGGAACTAGACATCAGCTGTCAAATTTGTCGTGTTGTTTAATTGTGATTTTTATTGTAAAATCATATCGAAAAGGGGAAAATCTTTACACCATTCAACAAGAGAAATAATATTTATATAGTATACGGTTCTGTCAAAAAGAAAAAGTAGCAAAACAGAACAACAACCAAACAATAAACAATGCAGCACCCTCCAATCTTACGACGATCATTCTACCGAACAGACTATCTATACAATTACTTAATAAAATTCTAACTGAGTCAAATCTGTAGATTAAATATTTTTTGGAAATGCTTTTGGTCACTAGATGTAGACATTTGTTTATAAAATACGTATCTTTTTAAAGTTTTTTAGAAGCTCTTCAACTTCAATTATAAAATAATCTTTAATTTTGACACCATTTCTAGATAGATAACGGAGAAACGGGTATTTTAAACACTACAATATTTTTGAAAATAGAGTTAGTAGTTAGTACATAGTAATCACTAACATAGCCAATAGAAGTAGTCCTTTTAAATACAAGAGATTAGGCCCAGGTCCACCATACTGTCTAAGAGCGGGTTTGCGGACTTCACATACTATCGGAAAACATATTATGTTCTTTTCGACATGCAGGTTTCTTCACAATGTTTTCTTCTCCACAAGATGGTATAATCATGTTCGAAATTATTCGCACATGAAAATCAGAGTTTCGAGACCCGGTATTTGAACCTGCTTCCATCATTTCCCACGTTGCCATTTTTCTTCTACCACGTATACGACTACTACCACATAACCCGTATTAACCAAGCTCTATGAAATGTTTTAAGAAACATTACCATTATGTTTCATTTACTTCTTTAGAACGCGGGCGAAGCCGCAGGTATAGCTAGTCTATATATAATATTATACTTACCTAATATCATACAATAACAAAGCGAAATATGTACTTACTTAAAATATTCCAACATGATTTTTACATATTGTGTAAATTTTTGTCGGTTTGTCTGTATGTCTTCTAGTTTACCTGTGTATATATCTATTTGCTTTTACCTTTTGTGTAGTAATAATTTATTACTTACCATTTTGACGCCTTTTAATACAGTAAAATTAACTATTTATTGCACAATAGCTCCTAGGAGGATGGTCGTAATTAATAAAATTTAGTATGGGTTAATCGGTTTATTCTTATGGAAAAATATAAAATTTGATTCGAACGACAGTCGGATAAAAAACATGTAAAATGTTTGTCAGACCGAGCAACTCCTATAATCATCTACACATACCTTCATACTTCATAATATAAAATATTAAGACTAATTTGTGTTAGGTTAGGTAGGTATTTTTAATTGCCACATACAAACGTGCGTTCACCTGCGTGCGCAAGCCGACCGGGCGCGACAAGAAACGCGCAGGAGGGGCCCACTTGGGTGGACGTTGTGTCATGCGGGTTGCTCCTGGTACTTCTCTGTGAGCAAAGTGGACTGTGGAGCAATCCTCTTGGCTGTGTGGTCTGCTTCGGCAGACCTGCCAGGCCGTCGTCGGTCGTGGTTGAATACGCAAGCGATCCTGCCACGTCCCACGTTAAGACGAGTAAGGTCCGTTGGGTTTTAGTGGGTAGTACCTACTGGCTTATTTTAAGCTGGTGAGTCCCACATAACCACTCGACACATTACATTTTCTTCAAGAATATTTAACTGAAACTAGGACGCATATTAATGAACTTAATAAATTAAAAAAAAAAATCTGATGATATTTTTTGAAATGATGCAAGAAGTGAATAATATTTATTAACGTAAAATCTATTGTTCTCATATGTCGTGTACTTACTGCAAATTTTCCGTTATTTTTTATTTAAAGTAAAATTATTTGTTTTGTATCTACATATTTTATAGAATAAGTTGACGAAAATACATAATATTATTTTCGTCAACTTACCTTATCTTCGCTCTTTACGTAGTCGGGTCTTTTGTAAATAACTACCGGTCGGGCTTAGTTTGATTGCTGAACTGTGAATAGTATTAACATTTCCCAAAATTTTACAGGTCATGTAATTATACAGTGCTTAGAGGCAGTACCGACGGAAGGTTTGACTATGGATGATCTACCTGATCTGATGGACCGCATTTACAATATTATGAACCGCACTTACAATGAGCTGTTACTGGAAGTTAAAAGTACTTTGCCGCCGAACTACCCGATAGCGTTACCGAACTCAGAGCATTCTGATTAAGCTAACTTTTTTGGACTCTATACCTATCTTGCCAATAATGTATTATATAAAATTATGTAGAAAAATAAAGATATTATACCCGTTATATTTTTTTTATTATTTTTGAATAGTATCTTATTTATTATTTTACAAAGTTCACACAAATTCGAAAACTTCGATGGATATATGATATTAAAGAAAATAAAGACGAGAAACAATTCAAAAGTTTAAAAGATAATAAGCAAGTGTTTTTGATTTAATTTATTATTATTATTATTTAACACATAACCCTTTTTTTGACATTTGGTTCAGTTTCTAGTGAGTACCTAGTACCTACTAGTACTGCTGCGCCAGCGAGCGCGGGCTCGAGTCCATTTTACTTGCAAACCTAGCTCGTTTCGCTGGGCGAAAGTTAAAACTTTAATGGTTTTTATAATTTTTATGTCTGCGAGTGAAAGTCCCGTCAGAATCGGTCCAGTTGCTTCAGAGATTAGCCGGAACAAACAGATAGACGGACAGAAAAAAAAATAGTTTTTTGATGTAAATACCGTTATATTTTCATATGCATTTAGTGAAAAGCTGTAAAATTGGAATTAAAAACAGACATTTTATTTAATTTATATATACGGCCAATTTTGTTTAGTATTAAAACTAAGGTTACTGAGCAACATGTCAGTAAGTTAAACCGTCACGCAAGGGTGGCGGCAGAATTATTTCCAGTAGAGTGCGTCTGAGAAAATCTAAATAATAAATAATTAACCTTTTAATTAAGTTTATAAGATTTATCTAAAGTATTATAATAATCTTTTTTTTTAAACTGATCCAAACAATTTTACATCAAACTTGTAATTCAAACAATCATAGGTGTTTGTATTCAGCTCTATTTAGCGTCCCACTGCTCGGCACGGGACTCCCTTCAGTGCGACGAAGATCAGGCCATATACCATCCCGCTGGCCGGCCAAGTGCGGTTGACCACGGACTACAAATGTCTTTCGAAAGCAAGCCAGATCCTCACAGACACATGCAAGTACAGCATACAAGTTTCCTCATACAAGTTTTTATATCATAGATGTTTTCATTCACCGTAAGGCAAGGAACTATGTTGTACTTGTAAGTGATGCGCACATGAAAATATCAGAGGTTCAACAAGTTGTTGTACAAGTTTTGTTACTCTTTTGTAAGTACAATATTTATATTTATTTTTATTTATCTATTACAAATAATAATATATATGGTAAGACGCAGCCGCACCATTGCGTTCATTATACTTGGCTAAAACAGTCCCCATTTGTGGTACCTTGCCGTAGCCCGTATACTGAGCGCCCCCGTCGCACTGTTACCATGACCGGTAATGTGGCCAGAAATAGTGCCACTACCAGGAATTGGGGGCCGAGATTAGTCGTTAATTTAGGGGGTACCTTATTAGCATCAAATCTTTCACCGATAGCGTATTGTTACTCATATTCACATATAAAATTTTGTATGTATGGTCGAAATGACGCCACAGATAAATAATCTGACAACGACCATACCTAATAAATGAGCTTCGAATGCTATGTTATGCTCTTAGTAAAATCTCGTAGCTCACACAAACATCGTTCCTTTTGACAAGCTTTTTTACACGATTTTTAGCTTCACCTGTATGTTTGTATGTTTGTATGTTTGTAACCGACTTCTTTGGGCGTGATTTTGACCCACTTCAAACGGCCAGATTTCGTTCAAACTTTGTAGATTTATCGAGGACCGATGACAATACACTAATTTGATATATAAACCAAACTAAAAAGTAGAGAATAAATAATAGTTTAAAAAAACTAAAAACACGCTTTTTATAGAAAACCAAACTAAAAAATAGAAAATAAATTTTAAAGAATTTAAATTAATTATTTGATTAAAAAAAAAGCGTGGAGTGCTTTTTAAGATATTATCAAAATGATAATCACTCTACTCATATCTGTCAATAAAATATTTATAACTATTGACACCATGACCCCACGCTTTTTTAAAAGTCAAATAATTAATTTAAATTAATTAAAATTTATTTTCTATTTTTAAGTTTGGTTTTCTATAAAAAGCGTGTTTTTAGTTTTTTTAAACTATTATTTATTTTTAGACTTACTCGTAGCTGTTATAAAAAGACTTTCAATTCAAGAATGAGATTTATAATTGTTACAAGTGCCTAACAAACACCGCTCGGGTTCGTCCCTAGCTGATACGATTTAACTATTAGCATAGCTGGACATTAACTCGTCAATTCGTTAATCGTTAATTAACGAAGTTAATTTTTTTTTTTTTTTTTATAGTTGGGAAACCCTGTTACGGGTACCCCCGACTTCCCCTGGGGGTTATGTGGCGACTCTCCGGACGCATCCGGCATACCCACTAAAACCCAACTCCCAAACCCCTGCCGCCATGAATGGGACGCCACGGGATCGCTTTCGCATACAACCGCGACGCCCCGACGGTTGGCCGAAGCCACCAACATGGGGCCGCCCTGAAAAGGGCAGCCCCATTATGGGAAGAATTTACAACCATGAAGGACCGCTCCGAAGTCCACCCCGACCATCCACAGGCCAGAGAGTCCCTGGAGCAGCCCCAAAACCACGACAGCAGGAGAAGAGGATGCGGCAACGCCAACACTCCCCCTCCCCCGCCTGAAACCTCCCACCCAACAAGTTGGGTAAACTACCCCAAAAGGACCGCAGGGGGCAAGGATGCGACAACGCCGACACTCCCTGTCCCCCGCGACCCACCCCACCCGAACGGCCACCAAAGGCCCCCGCCGGCGGGGCCACTCCCAGTCCACTCTGATAACAGCAGAGAAGTACCCGGAGCGGCCCCGACCAAACACCAAGACACCGCCCACCGAAGTGGGCTACCACTACCAGACGGCTGCAGAGGACAGGGAGAACGGCGCACCGTAATACCGAGTCTCCTCTTCCTCTGCAGCCCCACCGCCTCCGCCATCTAACGCTGGCGGCCACGTCAGGCCGCGGGGGATAGGGACGAGCGGCGCACCGCAATACCGGCACTCCTCTTCCCCCGTGGCCCCCCTACCGTCGGCCCAGCTCCGGACCAAGCTGGCTGCCGACAACCCTCGCTAGCAGCAGGACCACCGAAGCGGCCCCGCTCCAGCCGCCACCCGTCGAGCTAGCCCCGACGAGTGGTTCGCACGGCACCTCCTACCGCGTGACGGCACGGCTGGAGGCACCGCGCTGCCTCCACGCGGGCCGGGGTGCCCTCCTGACACCCCACCCTAAGCCCCCTCCCCCCCTGGCTGTTGGTCCGCGCCGGATTGCTCCGGTACCACCCGCTCCTGTCCCTCTAAACAGGAGCGGGTGGCGTTCCCCTATCCGCCACCCGGGGACGCGTCCGGTAGGAGTCAGCCTCTCCCCCGGAAACGAAGTTAATACTTCGATTATTAATTAACTTTTAAGTTAACTTAAAAAACGTTAACGAACTCGTTAACTTCCGTTACATTTTCTCAAGTCCGTTAATCGTTAATCCACACCGCAATTAATTAAAAGCACCGCACCGCGCCACACCGCCGCGCCGCGGACGTGAAAAACACGTTCTGACAAGAAAGTTCGGGAAAGTCTACAAATGCGGCGCGGCGCGTGCCGCGAGTGAAACTAAATAAGGTACCTAGTTAAGTATTGTCGGCGCGTGTAAGTGAGAAAAAACCAAAGCACACGTACCGGGTGCTCGGTAAGCATCTGCGTCAGTCTGAACGTCGGGACGCCGTGTGGGCCTCCTTACCCAGCGAAATAGGTGCGGACGAACCACACCCACCATCTCCAGGCCAGCCGCTGGGTTCCCCAGTTGCCCCCTCCAGCGGCGGATCAGGGCCCCGTTAGCTAGACTTAGACTCCCTCGCTAGACATTCCCTGCGCGCACGCTCACTCGCCCCGAAATGGTACACTGACGGAACATTTGCCTAGAGTTTCCAATCTGAATTACCCATCAGAAGCGCGGCTACCATAAACGACACCGTATGTTATCCCCGTATCCTCCTCACCGCCAGGACCCGCTGCGCACAAGCAGGCGTTTCAGGTGGGCCATGGAAAAGGTGACCTTCGTTTTTAAGATGGAGACCGTCAGGCCCAGCACACTCAGGAGAGCTACCTCTTGATAGCGAAGTACCTCTTGAAGAGTCCCAAACGGCAGGGAATTGAAGGTGTTTAACTGAACCTCTGAAAGACCCGGCCTCATCTCCTCGAAATGTTTTTAAATTCCAGAACCCAAACTAACAGATTTTATAAATAGTTCATTATCATCATCAGCCCTTTTTAACGTCCCACTGCTGGGCACGGGCCTCCCTCAGTTCGAGGGGGATCAGGCCATAGTCCACCGCGCTGGTCCAGTGCGTGTTGGCGGACTTCACATGTGTTACGAAAACTTGCTAGGTTTTCTCAGACATGCAGGTTTCCTCACGATGTTTTCCTTCACCGTAAGACAAGTGGTAATCATGATAGAAATGATTCGCACATGAAAATATCAGAGTTGCGAGACCCGGATTTGAACCCGCATCACTCGGTTATACAAGCATCGCGTTACCGCTGTTATCATTAGCGCAATGGTATAAAAATGAATTTTAATCACGTATTAACGGGTAAATTTTAATCACGTATTTCCGAAATGTAACGCTTCAACGTTTAACGAAGTTAACTTTTTAAGTAACGGATTAGGGATTAACGAGTTAATTATTTGCTTAACGGTGCCCAGCTATGACTATTAGCATAGATTTTTTAGAAATGAGATATTTTCCTGCAGTTCAAAGTATCCACATAGGTAAGTGTTAACCCGGATAATGAGCTATTATCATACCTAATATAATCAAAACTGTTCTGTGGTGTTCTCAAGGTGCGATAAAGAAACCGGTAGATAATTCTTATCTATATATTAATACGACGCAAACGAAGCAAAAACTAACTTAACTTAACTAATATATTAATACGAAGCAAAAACTTTGTCTGTTGTTTTTTTTGACGAAAATTGTGCGGACGGAGGACTATGACGTTTCACACACTTATAGTTCAATAGAGGAGTGCAGAATGCTAAATTATTTTTTAATTATGCATAAAAATACATTAAAATAATTAAAAAACAATTCACACACTAGCATGTATTATAGCTAGAAACAATGACAGCATGGAACCCGGGCTAAAATACGAAATGATATGTGTTGTATTATGTCGTAGGAATATAGATTGCCAAACCATTTTATGCAATTTTTTTTTTATTTTTACTGTCAATTTTTACTATCATTTGGCACAAAAGAGTAAAATGCTACCGTAAAATGCTTCGAACAAATCCTGCTGTGCTTTTTTGAAGTCCAGTTGAACCTATTGATGCACTGAATCCATTTAATTTTCATTTCATTAGCGTTAGGAAATCTGCAGCAGTATTGAAATGAACATAAAATATATGTTTCGTGTACCTTGGAAACGACCGTTTGATATATTTTTTTATAGTACTACTTGTTTTTAATTGAGCAACGTCATTCTCACAGCCATCACTGCCTAGTACACATTTATTTAGTTCAACTCTAACTTCTAAGGTTGATAGAGCAGTTACTCTTAAAAAATTAAAAAATAATAATATACATAAATAATACCAAATATTAAAAAAATATATATTTACTAATAAATTAAAGATGTGGGTTAACCTGATTTATTTAATACTGCCTATCAGTGTAATTTATTTGTTTAAGAATACTTTCATAAAAATAATGAAATATACGAAATACCAATATAAATTTTGGATTGCTTATACACTTACGATATTGTTGTCTATAATAGCAATGCTAGTGTTAATATTGCAGAAAGGTGCCAGAAATGGACTGTAAGTATTTAGTATTTTTTAAGACCATTGCATATTATTTAATTAATTTAACCGGGTAATATTATATCACCTTCGCTGTGACATGCACATCCTTTCAACCCTCTATAATATTCTTCACGATCCTAATTCCTAACGCCCCTCCTTCCCGAATTAATTTGCTTCTCACTTCCACACATATACAGCGTTCAGATATACCACTTCGATGCACGATGTACCAAAATGCCATACCAGTTTTGGACTAAAATCGTATCTCGGTACGAGCTCCAATCCTATGGAACAATCTTTCTAAAGTAATTCAGGATTCAAACTCCGAATAGTGACAATCTTTCTGACCCCATAGCTTGGCTGGAAGAAATCTCTGTCTTAGATAAGTCCACCTTTGCCCTCAATTTATCTAATGACTACGTGTTTTTTTAAAGAATAAAGCAATAAAGAATACATAGAAACTACTACTATATTTTCATACACACACTACTATATACTGATAAAATCGTTTATATACTCATGTATAAAGAACTGTGTAGATAGATACTTTTGGGATAAACTACCTAAATAGGTACTTAATTAGGCTCCACAGGCAACACTCAAAAGCAAATATTTTTCCCAATTTCAAAAATAATGCATATAACAATTGTTGTATATATTTTTTTTCTTACTTATAAAAAAAATTACTTGAATCTTCACGATAAATATTCTCGCTATAGAGGCCGAATTTATAGTTTTTAGAAATTTTGTCTTTCGGTCTGTGACCGTATGACGAGAAACCCACTAAACAGATTTTGATGGAATTTTGAAAATTGGTATGATAACAGCTGGTTATCCGGGTTAACATGTAGTATACTTTTTACCCCGGAAAATATCTCATTTCGGAGAAATCTATACCTACTAATTGTTAAAGTGAATCTAGTGACAAACCTAAGCAGAGGATACCTCTACCCTCTATATTTATTAGATATCTTATAAAACATATATTAATATATAACATATATTTAGACTAACACCATGTCTGTCATCCATAAATTTAAGAGCCCCGCAACAAGCGGACTTTCGATCGGCCGATGGTTTGGTCGTGTTTGGCTATTAACCGCGCACACTGGCCCGACTAAACAGTTGGGTTTGATGGGTGCGCATACTAGAAAAATTATTGGCCGACAGCTCTTAGCCTAGGACCCCACCGCAAGATTACTTCGTTCATCGTATTTGATAGAAAACTATTTTTTTAAAATTATATATAATTATAAATAGGAAAATATGGTTTGGCCAGGTCGCCATTTAAAATTAGGCCACTAGTATTTTTAATTAAAATAATATTATATAAAAATAGATTTGAATCAAAAACGCGATGATCGTAGTAATCTTGCAGTAGGATCCTAGGTTATAGGCTTGACATTCCGGTGTCAAAATCGAAAAAACCGAAAGTCTGGCCAACTGAACAGTCCGTAGAGTGCACGCGTGGAAGCCCGCCGTTCTGATTAAGCAGTCGGCCGATAGTTAGCTGACTGATTAGTTTGAGTCGTTTAACATCAAACTTTTTAGTCGGATGTACCAAATAGTTCTAATGTACGCACTTCTATACATCTCCATACTGATTAAGCAACCAACTAAACTATCGGCCCATCGAAAGTCCGTTGTTTGCGAAGGCTCTAAATATTATGACTAACTTGATATATTTCGCAGTTCATAATGAAACTTAAGTTACCTTATCGCAGTAAGCAAATAATCCCAGACACTGATTTCCAATCTATTCTGCACCTGCTGCTACCGATAATTATCGCTTTGGGTTAGCTAAAGAAAGACTGAAAGTAAAGTTTGAATAGCGACTAAGTAATATAAAAAATATAGTATAACTTATACTTCTATACTAATAAATTATAAATAGGATAGATACGTTTGTCTGTATGTAATTTTAAAATATTTTCGTTCCTTCTATCATTTAAAACAATGATTATCTTTCCAATTTCAATTATATTACAAGCTAAGATTCCCGATGTATTTTGTATTTACGAACATTTTTATATTACATTACAGATTTGCAGTCCCTGTGTTAAAATTAGTAACTCGAATAATTGGCTTGAAATGGCAAATAAGAAACGGTGGAGTTTTAAGAGTGGATAGAGGAGCTGTTATTGTTATAAACCATCAATCTGCCTTAGATATTTTGGGTATTTTATTATTATTATTGTACACTATACTACACTATACATACATATAGCATAGCAATATTAGGTTGTATCGATCTAAATACACATACTCTTAGGTGCAAAACTGTCCCAACCATACATGAAAGTCGTATTTTTCGTAAAAAAAAGAAGTGAAATAATTATTCAAAACTTTAACTATATTTTTACAATAACAGTCATGACACAAAGTAAGAAAATGAAAAATTAAATTGTTACATCTCTATTATGTATTCATAAACACAAAATAATATTGGGACACTTTTGCACAGCTTTGGAAAAAATAAAAATTCGAATCTGTAATGTTTAGTCCGAAGACCTTTTGCTCTCATCACTTCTGCCAATCTCTTCGGCATACTTCTAACAAGTTTTAAGCAATAGTCAAGAGAAATTTTATATTGTTCTCGTACTCGTTTCCATAAAATATTGACATCAGTCAACCATCATCAGATGGTGGTGAGTCATAATCCCTTAGTAAAGTATTATTCAAGTCTATCCTTAATTTTTTTATGGCTTTAAGGTCTGTACTCAGTGCAGGCACTTAGTAGCACTTCAAATTCTGGCTTATTCAACCAATTCGAACTAATTTTTTCGCGAGTGCTTGAGGTCTTTATTGTGTTGAAAAAGTATTTTTTTTTCAGGTAGCGGCATATTTTCGATAGTTTCTGTCAAATTTGTATCCATAATATTGAGATACAATTCTTTTATCATTATGTCGTTAAATCTTCTAACAGATCCAGTTCTGTCAGCCACGCAACTCAAAATTTTGACATTTTCACCTCCATGGTTCACTGTTTGTATGAAATCTTTTACATTCTTCTTCTCTTCGTCTCTCTTCCAATTCCATTGCCTTCCGTCTGTAGAGTATCTGTTAATCTTTGTTTTACACGACTCCAATCACCGGCTGTCCACGATTAATACTTCTTTACAAACTTAAGACGAGCTTTTAGTTTTTTTTCGACAGTAAAAGCTTCTTCTCTTTCTCTATACGGCTGTAAAGCCAGCCGAATATAAAACCCATTGCTCTATTCACTTACTTACTATTTTACTAGTATCTCTGCGAACTAGTGCTGATGCATTTAAGGCCGATTTTGCTTCTCCCGCAGTCAGTTGTCTCATCACTCGTTGAGTACCGGTCGAGTATATGATAAAGACCTCAAGTACTCGCGAAAATATTGGTTTGAATTGGTTGAATAAACAAGAATTAGAAGTGCTACAGTAGCCTGCACTGAACACAGACCTTAAAGCCATAATAAAATTAAGGATAGACTTGAATAGTACTTTACTAAGGGATTATGACTAACTACCATCTGATGATGGTTGACTGATGTCAATATTTTATGGTAACGAGTACGAGAACAATATAAAATTTCTCTTGACTATTGCTTAAAACTTGTTAGAAGTATGCCGAAGAGATTGGCAGAAGTGATGAGAGCAAAAGGTCTTCGGACTAAACATTACAGCTTCGAATTTTTATTTTTTCCAATGCGGTGCAAAAGTGTCCCAATATTAATTTGTGTTTATGAATACATAATAGAGATGTAACAATTTAATTTTTCATTTTCTTACATTGTGTACTGTCTGCTATTGTAAAAATATAATCAAAGTTTTGAATAATTATTTCACTTCTTTTTATTACGAAAAATACGATTTTTATGTATGGTTGGGACAGTTTTGCACCTAAGGTATACCTATATTATTATACGGATTTTTGGGTCCAATACTAGCTATTGAATTTTCCTGACAAGCAGTTGAGTAGCATCTCCTGTTTATAAGAATGCATCCTGTTAACTGACTAGTAGTAATTTTCTATCTGAATAACCTTTCTTAAAGATAAAGGTATAGAAAATCAAAAAAAATGCTTTGAGTTGACTACAGCTGATCATTTGACAGTTGGTTATCGTTACTACATATTATAAAACAAAAACATAATAATAAAATACATTAAAGTGTTAACTTAATGCAGAATACGAATTCATTTGTTAATTATTTTTTAATACGAATAAAATATATTTAATTATAGGTTTAAGTTTCGTTTATGAAGAAGCTAAGAACTGTGCAATTATCATTAAAAAAGAAGTAATGTATTTATTCACAATTGGTATATGCATGTATCTGTGCGGTTCTATTTTCATTGATAGACATCATCCAAAAAAAGCATACGAGCAGATAGAAATGAAAGCAAGGACAGCTTTTAAGAATAAGGTATGTATGAATTATTACATTTTTATGACATAAATTATTATAATAACCAATGATATTATAAGTAAAAAGGTGTAGATCATACGTTACCTAAACGACATTCTACCTACAAAAACGGCATACTAACGCACACATGAATAACTAAAAATATGGCAATAACACTGAACATACTACATTACGATTAGTTGTCAAAATAGGATGGCATGATTCAAGTATCGCCAGTGAAAAAGAGACAAATATAATTCGCGACAGTGCGTCGTCAACGCGTGACTATGTTCAGGTGGGCCAATTAGCCTAGTTTTGGTGTGCCGCTTTTTGAGCGCGTATAAGTCATACATCTACACCTTTTTTCCTAGTATATCAATGATAATAACATATTTTACTCAATCATGACCAGTGTCGTACCACCGCAAGATATCGCTAGAATGCCTATCTCTTAATTATAATTATTTCAACCTTTATTTGAATTTTTTAATCCTTTGCAATTTTTACATACTTTTGAAATCAATTTTCTTAATGCGTTTGATTAGATGTGCATGACTCGCGATTTTAACCAGATTTACTTAGTTTCCCAAACGTGTGCATTACCACTGGGCTACCAATGCCTTATGTAATAAAATGTTGATTTTATAAAGATTGCAACGAAATTGCTTTGACCTACCTTGCATGCGAAGGACGTCGCGCCATAATGGCATTTTATACGTAGGTACATCTATACTAATATCTATACATATTATAAAACAAAGTCCTCCACCGCGTCTGTCTGGCTGTTCGCGCAAAACTCAAAAATTATTGCATAGATTTTCTTGCTGTTTTCACCAATGGCTTGAGTGGTTCTTAAGGAAGGTTGTAGTATATAATTAGTCAAGTTTTTGTATACATTTACTAGCTGAGCCCGCGGCTTCGCTCGCGCTAAATCTAGAGATGAACCCAAGCGAAGCGAGGGTGAGTCGCTAGTATATTATAATATATTATAAATAGGAAAGATTTGTTTGTTTCTTTGTTTGTTTATTTGCATTGAATAGGCTTCGAAACTACTGAACTGATTTGAAAAATTCTTTCACTGATGCAAAGCTACACTATCTCCGGGTGACATGGAAGTGACATGGCTATATTATATTTTCAAAAAAATTAGGGTTCCTTACTAAAATTCTAATAATTTATTATTAAATAACAAAAAAAAAGTAATAAAATTCACAACACCTAATGTTAAACTTGTTGATAATGGTGTACTATTAGGTGGGGAAATGTTAAAACCGGTAGAGTCTACTAAATTTCTAGGTATTATCATAGATTCGAAATTGCAGTGGGATCTACATATTGAGGGGCTAGCGAATAGGCTTAGTTCTACAGCGTTCGCGGTTAAAAAAATTAGACTTTTTACTGACGTAGATACAGCTCGCGTAGTATACTTTAGTTATTTTCATAGTATTATTTCATATGGAATCTTATTATAGGGAAATGCAGCTAACATTAACACAATTTTTGCCCTACAGAAAAGAGCCATTCGTGCAATTTATAGTTTAGGCCCTACAGTATCATTAAGAGATAAGTTTAAAGAAATGAAAATATTGACTGTTACTTCTCAGTACGTGTACGAAAATGTTATGTATATGTTAATAAAAATATACACGAATTTCCCAGAATTTGCGACATGCATAGCATTATTACTAGAAGTAAAAAAAATAATGTTATTCCTGTGACTAGCTTACGCCGAGTCAGTAATTCTTTTTATGGACAATGTATACGCTTATACAACAGAATCCTAGGAAACGTTCAAAAAGCTTCTATTGCCACATTTAAAAAAAAATTTGTGAAAGAACGTTTGTGTACCTACTAAAGGATATTATACGATTAACGATTTTTTAGAAGACAGTACGCCTTGGGAATGATGTGATCGCCTCCAGGCTCTTTCGACCTATAGAATTATTGTTAATTTCAATTTAATTAAAAAAAGAAAAACAGATTAAGACAAAAAAAAATATTAGTCCCGCTGAGTTTCTTTCGCCAGTTCTTCTCAGGTCAGTGGTTTTTTTCTTCCGAACTGGTAGTAGACTCATGAAGTTTAGCAAAAAATTGTAATCATTTAATGCTGAATAAAATTTTTGAATTTTAATGTAATTAATGTAATAACTCAAGGTGTAAAAAACTTACCTACAATATTCTTTATTTCGCGTGCACTGCGAAAACTATTGATGATAGAATAAAATAATGTACGTACTTCGACTATGCAGAACACATCATTATTTACAACTAGTGGAACCCGCGGCTTCGCTCGCGCTATTATATTATATAGCACTTTTACGTATATAGTTAGAGACAACATATAGTCTATCTAGAGTCTTACGCAAATAAAAAAATCTCTGATAATCTTCTTAATATTTTTGCAGACAAAGATAGTTATATTTCCCGAAGGTACGAGAAATAGAGATTTAACACAATTGTTGAGATTCAAAAAAGGCGCCTTTGCAACAGCTATAGCGTTTCAAGTACCCATAATACCAGTTGTTTTCTCGCCATTCTATTTTTTAAATCATGAAAAGCAAATATTTGATAAAGGTAAGTTTAACAACAATCAAACAATTAAATTTCTTTTGTGTCAATAAAAATAAATGTAACAGAATACTCCACTCCAAATGTTAACGTTATAATATTTTTTACATTAAAATTGATTTATTTTAATTATGTTTTAAAATAAAAACCTTTTCTTAGTTTTAAGGGGATTTAATTAATATTTCTTATATTTTCCTATTTCTTTTGACCATTCAGCAAAGTATTTAACTGGGAGTAGTAACGTTTTTCAAAATTTTACAGGTCATGTGATTATACAGTGCTTAGAGGCAGTGCCGACGGAAGGTTTGACTATGGATGATCTACCAGATCTGATGGACCGCATTTACAATATTATGAACCGCACTTACAATGAGTTGTTATTAGAAGTTAAAAGTACCGAGCTATAACACTATAGCGTTACCGGTCTCTGAGATTTAGATTTTTTCGACTCTAGCAATTGACAATTCCCGTAACTCCGATCGCCTCTAATGACTATTAAAATAGGTATTAGTGATAGAAAGATGAAAACTTAAGGTTATACTTAAGCATTTTTTGATGCCAAATCATAAAAAAAACTGATCTAAAAATAAAAATAAAAATTTCAAGAGCGACGCCTTTATCACTTAGGGGACTATAAATATTCTCAGACCTACCAAATATACACAAAAAAATCATAAAAATCGGGCAAGCCATTTCGGAGGAGTTCCTTCGATAACAAATACTGTGACACGAGATTATTTTATTTTCTTATTATCATTTATATTAGATGAGATAAAAGTACGTTAAAAATAAAAAATATATCTTTAACATAAGCAGGAAATGATTGAAAATATTTTTTTATAAAACTACAAATTTCGAAAATACTTCGAATGGATGAAAATATTCGAATGAACGAAAAATTTATAATAAATAAATCGAGTACGAGTAATCTATATACATAAAAAATTATATAACAGCTTTTTACTAAATGCATACGTAAATGTTACATATCTACAGTGCATAGACAAACAACATTTTTTTTATTATTTTTTTTTCTGTCTGCCTGTCTGTCTCTCTGTTTGTACCCGCTAATTATCTAAATTGGCGTGACAGATTTTGACGGTTCTCTTACTGGCTGACAGCTGATGTTATAAGAGTAACTTAGATAAGTTTTATTTTCAAACAAAAATCACAGTTCTCTTTAATAAGTTAAACATAAGGTACGTTGTTAAAACATCAAAACGATTAGAACAGTATGTATATAATTTTACAATAATATCCGTAGGTATAATAATATTAGAAACCCAATCCCGGTCCTAATCCCGAATGCTTCTATATTTTTCCCGTAGGTAGGTATGTGTTGATAAATATTTACATTTTTAATGCAGTAAATGTTCCAGACTTAAGATTATATTAAGATGTCTTAATTAATTAAATTAACTTAATTATATAATAATTACCTAAATATTAAATATCATTAGCTGTTTGACATGTTTTTCACTAAGCTTAGCTTTGAGTCCGTCTGGCTTGCCGGACGCTACTGAGCCCCCCAGTGATGTAAGCTTTGCTTTATATCTTCTCACAAACTTCGAAAATATCTATTATGCATATATGTAGCAAAATGACTTAAATTTGTTTTCATTCCGAAGCTTTTTTAATTTATAAAACAAATTTTTGAACGAAAGTTAATTAAGCAAGAGGTAAAATATTAAAAAAGGCAAAAATTGGTTTGTACAAAGTGTTTGCACGAAATTGAAAGGTAGACTTAATTTACTTATTAAGCTAAGATAAATTATTATTTACTTAGAGTTTTATTTAAAGGTCGACATCATGCTTTTTCAACAATTTAAGCTCGTTCGTAAAAAGATTCAACCTGAGCCATAAGAGTAAAAATATACATAATTTTTGTACATAAAAATGTACTTAATTTTGCATTTAGTGAAAAAATAGTCTTTTCATTCATTTTATAGTACGAATAATGTATAATATAACTTTTAAAATGGAACAAGCTGTTTCGTTTCGCCTGAGTAGGCAAACTAAATAATGTCAACTGTGAATATACTTAAGTTGTGTCGCTTAATGGAGGCGGATTAACTTTATTGATTCCCCATACAAACTTTTGTCCCCATTTCCAACCAGTTAAGGGATGATTTACAAATGAATCCTGTCCAGAGGACCCAGTTCTAAAACTATCTTCATAACAAATTTTATCTCAATCGGATACAAACAAAAATACACTGTTTTTCTCTTTTTAATAATACTCGTAGTACCTGGATGACCGAGCTTTGCTCGGTATTTTTAAGGAAAATGTTATTATAATATGTATAAATAAACAATATAAATAATATAAATAAACAATGACGTACTGCTGAAGTAGCTTTAGTGTTATTGTGTCGATAAAGCAGTTAGTTGCTTTATCGACACAATAACAACCAACAATAATGACATTAATATAAATATAGGTTCAATTGTTATATAGAGTACCTACTTAAAATAATTAATTTCTATAGAAAAAATCTTTTCTATAGAAATTAAACACAGATTACAGACAGAAATAAACATTGGATGTTTTAAATTTATATTCTTCCTTTGAATTATATTTGTTTAGGACGTCTGCTCGATGTCGATAAGAAAGCAATCGTTCTTGGCGCTGTAGCCTGGTTTATTTTACAACTCAGACTCTGACGGAGTTTCAATCTTAATCCAATTTCTTATTTTGAATCAATAAATGCAATGTGTTTATCACTGATAAATTTTTCATGTATTTTTTTTTTGCACATTTACGAGAAAATAATAGGTTCAGAGTTCGTAGATTCGGTTGGTTTCAATCAGTTCAGGCCAAAAAATAATAATTTCAGACATAATTTCGGTTTCGACCAAAGCAAGCCGAGTCCTTGGTTGCGCAAAACTCAGTGTTCATGAACTCGCTTCGTTCGCATGAGTTTCGGTCGCTTCCTATGGCTATACAGCCAGAAAGTAGACAAATGGCAGTGATTCACCCCCGTGACTCGGAGAGCACGTAAAGCCATCAGTCTTGCGCCTCGCACCTGATAATATCAAATCGCTCGAATCATCGTACCAGCGGAGTTTGATAGTGGCAGGATAAAAAGTCAACTTAAAATTTAAATGGTGAACTACTTTTCAGCTTAAACAGAAAACTGAATATGTGTAAATAATCTTCGGTCGCAGGCCGCAGCCGAAAGTGAGACAATGGCCTAAAGTTCGTTTTCGGTTTAGATTTATCATATAGGTAAATATGTATTTTTGCAGATTCCAGGTGACTCTACAGCATTAGTCCAAGGTTAATTGATCATTTGCAATGTCATTAAGGAAACTGGATATCAAGTTTGAATGGTTTAAATCAGTGGAACTGGTTTATTTCATTTGACCCTCTAGAGAAGTCAAAAGAGCTATTGGCCTGCAACCGGCTGAACGGATTTTCTTGATTTTGTAGAACAATCTTAATCAATTCAACCTTTATCTTTAATCAAACAAAAAAAACAAATAAGAATCGGACTACCCGTGTGGGCGCTCTATCGCTCTGTCTATGGTATTGTACCATAGACAGATTGATGACCCTTTTATGGGTCGGGGGTTAAAAATACAGTTGACTAAATAATCTTTATAGAATTACTAGCCTTTCCCGCGGCTTCGCTCGCATTCTAAAGGCTGGAAACCAAATCCCTTCGCCCGTCTTGCATGCGGTGATCGTTATTTTGTTGCGGAGTTATGTTAAAACTATGATATCTCGTAAGATATTCATTGAAATTAAATGATGCCAAGAGCAATTTTGTTCAAAATTAAATACTTGTAATAATATCTCATTTATTTAGGCAAGGATTAATATCATGTTTATAAAAATGCCTTCACAAATATTGCATTATTTAAAAAAAAATTGATTACCATACAAAAGGTTACAGCGAGTCAACCTCAAAAGATAGACATATTATGCTATCGCGGATTTTATTTTAGAACTTTTAAATTGGAGCATTTCAATCCTACATGATTTTTGCATAACTCTAACCGTTTACGCAGCACACGCAACGGAAGCTCTCAAACGGAATTGAACGGAAACGAAATTTTCTCCCGTTTTTGCAACATTTGTCATTGATACTCCGCTTCTAATGACTACCAACACAAAAAGAATTTTACAATTCGGACCAGTAGTTCCTGAAATAAGCGCGTTCAACCAACTAACCAACCAAACAAACAAACAAACAAACAAACAAACAAACAAACAAACAAACAAACAAACAAACAAACAAACAAACAAACTCGTCAGCTTTATAAATAGTATAGATTTTACGTAACAAATATATCGGATAATTATTAATAATTTTATATAGTAGCTACATTTGGAAATAATGCCTGACACTAAGGGTTACCCGATGTTCATTAGCGGGCGAGGTTGGCGAGCTGTCAAGGATTACGAAACTGTTTGTTGCGCTTCTCAATAAAACTAGTGATATATTTACATAACGTCCTTACTCTTGCCACTTACATTACAATGAAACTCTGATGTGGCCTACTTTTTAATGCTCTTTGGCTGGAAATGTAAATTAGCTATGAAAATTTAGTTAATGGTAATGTGATTTAACTAAAATTCCTTATTACGCTATCATAGGAGGACCAAAAACCTCTCAATTCACTGTTTAGACACCAGTAGTATTTCCCCCGGCTCCGCCCGCGTTTTAAAGACCGGAAACCAAATTCTTAGATGTAACATACCTAATATACCTACCATGTGATGATATAGCCTATAGCCTTCCTTGATGAAAGGGACAGTAGTTTCTGAAATTAGGGCGTTAAAATTTTTAAGCTGAAGTGTATCTTTGTAAAAGCAACTTATTTTTAATAACTTTTAATAAACATTTTATATTATTATATACCTAAAGCTATTTAAAAAGCAAAAATTTTAACTTAAATGTATAACTGAATAATTTAATAGCAAAAATCTATTAATAGAATAATTGCATTTATATAAATTATAAGACAAAAATCTGTTTATACACCATTAATCATTATTTATACAATGGCGTAAAGAAAGATAACAATTATTTTCGTAAGATTAACCTTAACAAATAATAAGTACGTTATCTTGAGCAAAATCAGTATAAATCTGTGGTATAGAGACCCCATCATTTTCATTGTTAATTTTAGATACATTTTATCGTCTTTTCTGATTAAGTTTGTTTTTAATTAAAGTATTTAAATTTTAAAGACAAAAGTGTTGTGTCAGCTAACCTTTTCCTTTCCCGTAGATGACATACTCGCAGAACGCACCGGTACCATAAATCATTATGCTATTTTCATAATTTTAAAATATAATATTATATTAGAAACATAATGAAATATTACTTAATTTTTAATGATTGATTATTATATGCAAAATAAACATTAGCAGTAATAAAAAATACTAAGTGTTAGTTCGCGATGTATTAAGAATTATTGTATAATACCTGCATAGAAATAAAAAAGCATTCATAAAAAAACCGTTTATATGATACTAATACAGTTATTTGGATTTATTTATTATAAAATATATAAAATATATTAATAAATTAGAACTGTTTACGAGAGCTAAACTGACCAACCTTGATTAAGAGTCAAAAATAGTAGTCCAGACTCTCCATGCCTTGGACATAATATACCTAAGTACACATTTGTAAAATGGTATTATAACTAAAAAAGGCCATTGAATATACATATTTTAGTGAGCTCGTAAAATAATAAGGGAATCAACAGCTTAAAAAATATTAGTCTCTTTGTTCGCAGCGCATTTATTTAAGAACTGTTGGACAGATATCAATAGTAAAATCTATATTACATTTTTACAGTTTGCTTCGCCCTTCGCTCCACCAAGTAGGTACGTCGCCCTTCAATATTTTTCCTAATAAAATCTGTAGGCCTGTATTAATACTATGAAAATTTCATGCATGGCAAAAGTTCCGTTAAACTTATATTGCATGAACTGGTTATTTATTCAGAAGGCGCCCGCTTACGCTTTCAAAAAGAATATCTGCATAATGTCTTTCATCATAACTTCGAGTTCCAAAAATTTATATGTATTTTTCTCAATTTTGCAAAGGAAAGTTAGCAAAAAAGTATACTGAACAGAACAATTCTGCCACGACAGGAACAACATTTCAATTGGGTCTGACTACGGTTTACATTTTTTGTAATAGACCACATTGTGAATTTATTGTGAACATATTACTTTGAAAATATGTATCTTCATAATTTAAGTATGCATATATTTTCTTTCACCTTTAATAACACTACTTGAAGACGTGAAGAAATAGAAGTCTTTTTACTTTTGAGTCTTCGCTCTTCAGTTAAAGTAAGTACGTACGGTCTGTTATAAAAATAGTGGGTAAATCTGTTATTTTAGGAAATTTGTAATTGTGAGAAAGAAAAAACTACAGTTAAATTACTATACATTAAGCATTATTAATTATTCTTCGTCACAAATTATCATTTAAAGGAAATTAGTAATGAAATAAATTGGCTTGACACGAAAAACAATCAACAATCAAATGGATTCGAACTCTCAACTCGACTGCTGCTACCAATTTTATACGAACAAGTTTACCAATAGAGAGTTTATGAATAGTTTCCATAGGAAAACCATTATAACGCTTTTGATCTAATATATTACTAAAACAACTGTCAAACTAACCATTCTTTTTCAATTTGAAACGGCCAACTCAAAAAGCTTAGGGTGAAAAGTCGGGTAGAATTAAGATTTGTATCTATAAGACTATATGCATTTGTTTGATTGTTATGTTTGCAGTATTGCGATATTTTAAGTAATTCTATTTTAATGGGCTTTTCATTAACATTATGGCAATGTCTATAGTGAAACTAAATCTTCTTTCTCTTTTCAAACGCTGCAAAATAATATATTCGTGTATTTTAATAAAAGTACGCACGAGAATTACCTTCAAAGAGATGAAATTTTCTGAATAAAACTGTATATTATACAAAATACGTCCTCATGTGAATAATATAAAAGTGCGCTGGTGTATTCATACATTTTATATCTGTTATTATATATCTTTAAAGAAATATTTATTTCAATTCTTCACTAAGGCATACATATTATCTTTGTACATATTGTACAAAGAAAAAAATAGCAATCTATTTCACAACAAACGAATCAATTTTATTATTTTATATTGTATGAAAAAAAATATGTTACTTTATAGGAGATTTCTCTTAGATTTGTTTTTCTAAAAACTTATTTAATTTTCTTTCTATACACATAAAGTAACTATATCGTAAATACAAACTTTTAATAAAATGTGTGGAAATTTGGAAATTTCTCT
This sequence comes from Boloria euphrosyne, assembly GCA_951802675.2. Lineage (NCBI taxonomy): Eukaryota > Metazoa > Arthropoda > Insecta > Lepidoptera > Nymphalidae > Boloria > Boloria euphrosyne. The sequence goes on from OX637871.1 coordinate 10,220,915, forward strand.
TTTCTTAAAAGAGATATCAAGAGAGAATGACTAGCGAATATGAATATAAAAGCATTTATGGACATCATGCCTCACGTCGATAGGTTATTGCGAGTATATCCGCAAATTTCCTATTCATGACTTTATGTAAGCAAGAGGCAAGGTGGACTTGTGACTACAATCGTAGCTCGATACAATGCCGATGCGGGACTTCAACGTAATCTCCAATCTAAGGGATACCGATATTTAAATTTTGTTTACTGGAAACCAAGGAATCCTTACTTAGATACTTTTTACATTCTCTTGTAGGTCCAAAATTCCGATCATTCATTTTGGCAATAAAACTAGCTCATGTTCAAAACAGATACAATAGAACACTTCGTTTCAAAAACTATAAGGGTGTTGTTTAAGTGTTCATGAATAGGTGGTTCATGAAAAACTATAAGGTACCTACATTGACAAAACAGATACACGTATTAAATATAAATAAAGAAATATATTAACAGGTATTCGCATATGGTAAATACCTGTTAATGGCTTAGTAAAAGTTTTCAATTTTGTACTCATATAATGTCTTATGTGCTGTTGGTGTTCCAAATATTAACACAACACCACCTAGTTCCATGGTAGGGTACGATCCTTGAGTTATGAATACCAAATTATTGGTACGGTTCACACGGTCTTTATAATAAAATACGTTCTTATTATACATATAAACACCTGAACTTGGAGTACAAACTTTCAAGATTATCAGTCACTAGACATCACACAACTGAATGTCTCAAGCGGGGCTCAAACCCGCGATCGCTGGCACAGTAAGTAGAGTCACTACGAACTGTGGTGTCGTCATCATAATATGTATATATTACAATTGATTTAACTTAATGAAATATAAAGAGCCAATTAAAATGCAAAAATAATTCAACTACGTGAACGAGATTTATAACTGTGGTCAAATTAGCGCAGTCAAATTTTGAATTAAGGCGAATATTTAACACGTTCCAATTATTATCATAAATTAAATTAATTTAGTAAAAATTTTCATTGCTAGTGCATATAATGTAGGTAATTAGTGTTATTTGGTAACTGTGCAAATGTTTCATGTGACATTTTTTCACTGCTATATAAAATACACGTCTAAAATAAAATAGAAAACCCATGATTCTTGTTTTCTCTCATACTTAATTTTTGCACGCACCCCAAATAATGACTATTATAGGCAATTTTTTTACCTCGTGTTACTGAGAAGATATTTTTAATTTTAAATATTAGTAATAATATTAAAACTGTTCTGAATTTTCTAAAATTTTTAATTTAAACATTATATAACAAATAAAAGCAACACTAAATAAAATAACTAATTACTATAGTTTTGTGAAAAATTGTAGAAATAAAAATATCAGCTAAACTTAGATGATATTTTTCGTTCGATATTCAATTGTGAAACTTAATAAAATACTTAATAGAAATATTTAAACTTAATTTCAACAAATATTATATTATTGTGGCGTTTTTGTATTTTTTTAGTATAATAATAAATTTAAAGTCTCACAACTACTCGCATATTATACTGCCTTAGAAACTAAAGCTTTAGTTCCACCCGTGACCGTAATTGTTGTAATGGGTAAAGAATGCGAAACGTCGGGAACCGAAAATCAAAATAAATCCAGGAAAAAAACCAAAGAAGTTTACTAAAGTGTTAAATATTCATTACTAAATCTAAAAAACCATTAACAAATAAACTCTTTTGTACCTGGTAACTTAATAAGTTTAGTGATTTGCATAGGACCGATCCGGACCCTTCAATTCCACGCACTACCTACGCTACACTATTTGACGCTTAAACATGCTTGGCAAATATTTTAAACGGTATTAATATAACTCTCTCCTTATTTAAAAAGAATTTTACAGGCTTTTTTTGTTTGATAATTTTTACATTCAAGTATAAATAATACCGACGATACCTATTTCTGTTGTATTTGAAGATGAAAAAGAAGTTTACTTCCAGTTAAAACATTTGATATTATTCTAGAAGCTACTGAACTAAAGAATTACGTCACTTAATTGATACCTTTCCATATTTGGACAGTGCTCTATTGTAAATATTCGGCCATCTTTAGGAGTACGTATGACATGTTGCATTTACAATGACGTCCCTTTTCTTATTATGTTTCGCTTATCAAACTCTTTAGTTTGACGTCATAGTCTCACTAGACTATACTGTAGTCTTATAACGACTGACTTGATGATGTAGTCTAAATCTGATTGATGTAGAAAAAAAACACTAATCATCTTTTCTCACAAATGTCCAAAAAATATATTATTACTGATGATGTAAGGAATATTTTATAACTAGGTCATTTTATCCTAGGAACAGATTAACAATTTCTTAAGTTATTCAAAGCTATTCAAATTCAAGTCCGTTGATTGATTCTGGGAAACTTAACATTTGATTTCTAATAGCATTCAATAATTGCAAAAATAACTAGAACCACGTTCAAAATTAGATAACAACTTTTATTATTTATATTCCATATACGAAAGCTGATCAAAAATACGATGATAATTTTTATTTTTAAGAAAGTTTCAAGCATACTGTTGTCAATTTTATTTAAGATACTACATAACTCAAGAAATACAAGTATCCCAACGTTGATTCCATGCTAAAATGCATTTTTAGAAGGATTCTTTGGAAAGGGTCTTCAGCTACTGGTCGTGGCTCTTTCAGTCTTGGAAATATATATCTATAAAAACACTTTCCTTTTAACACATATTTTATTGTTGGGAAAAGCCAGAAATCGCATGGTGCTAAATCCGAGGAGTAAAGTTGATGTGGACAGACAGCAACATTTGAATACTAAAGTGATAGCATACATTCGCTACAATAACGTATCTCATTTACAATTGGGCGAATAAAACGATAAGAAGATCGCGTAAGTAATATCGTAGAACGTGTGTATATGGAGGTGGCTATCCCGGTTTTTCAATAAAACTAAACAAATACGAGCAGCTGAGCCAGATCAGTCCTAACAAACAAAATCCATAGAAAACACCTGAGAATATTTACATTACATCAGCGATATAATATACATTGAATAATTTCACATTTATTTTATTCTTTCCCTTGCGAGACACGGGGGATATTACCTTGCAGGACACCTTTCTTTCAACTTATTTAGCATTCACTTAGCATAAAATAGAACGTGATAATACTTGATTAACGAGTAAATGCTTTTTAATTTTTATGTATTACAAGCGACTTCTTACTTTTAGTTTAGTTTTGACCGTTAGTACCTGTAGATTTCTTAGAATTTAGAAATGAGGCCAAATAACCAGCCATATTTCATCAAAATCCACCCTATGGTTTTCTCGTGATGAAGTCACAGACAGACAAACAGATAGACAAAAATTCCAAAAGCTATGGATTCGTTAATAATTACTATTTTAATTGTAATTTCCAAAAATTATTCAATGTATATTATTTTTAGGCTTTTTAAATTGTAAATGAAAGTATGTTTTCAGATTTTGTCGTGGGTTTTGTTTGATTTTTAGTTTCCAACGTTTCGAATGCTTCACAGCAATCATGGTCACGGGAGATACTAAGGTATTTGATGTCTCAGAGGTTTATATACTTGTCGGCGTTTCCGCGCGATGTCAGGTTGACAAGCTGTCAACCTAGCGAAGCGTCATTGCCGATGGCAGGGCGGGCAGCCATCTTGGACGACACTCCCGAACGAGACGGCGCCTGCGCACCACGCTTGTGACGAATCGCTGAATACTGCCGCCATCACACCGCTATTTGATTGTTTAAAGTCGATTTTATTTCGAAGTGTTTCTTAATCGCATATTCATTGTAATATTTCTTTACATACCGATCAAATTACGTTAATTGTATCTCGGACGCGATCTATTATTCTCCCACGCTCATCTACCCGCATTTTAATAATAGAATGAGTTCTGATGAAGGGGCTCGTGCCCTTTCATACTTGTTACAGACAGTGCCTACCCACAATTTACAAAAATTTCAAAATAACAACAAATTAACATCTAAAAGCCGTATATTTTTAAATTTATACGGAACACTCGGTGGGCGAGTCTGACTCGCACTTGTCGGATTTTTTTCAATTTAATGTGTATTTATAATTTCCAATAAAAGTTCAAACAGATTCAAGAAGTCAGAATTTTATTATATTATAGATTACTTTTCGCTATCTGAGCCAAACCGGAAAATTGTTTGGTAATTCAAACATTTTGTCCTCGGTATATTGCAGATAGTCTGATGTAATAAGGAGGTGTGGTCCCTTTAAAATGAGAAAGCTTGTCCACTGAAACATTACTTCATGAGTATTATATTACTACTTAAACTTAGCTTACTTTATCGTCTTGATGAGAGGTTATACAGTCGCTTTCGCATTCAACCGTGGTGACATGATTGCCCCTGCACTACGTTATGACGAACAATATGCTCAATTTACACTATAAGATTTAGATTATATTGATTTATTCAACCACCTATTTGGCCTCGTTCATTAATAATAAAATGAATAATTTTTATTTAAAAATATTAAAGTACAATATTATGATGTTAAAGTAAGTAGAAAAGAAGAAGTAAGACTAGATTGTAAGCCTGCACATTTTTATAAGAAATTGCTTTGGTGTATTCTACAATTGGTTAGTGTAATACAACGTAGAAAATCAGTGCACCACATGCTCGTAGTTTGGAGAACGGATTTCCTTGAGCTGCTGGAGTATCAAAGGATTATTTCTAACCAAAATAGCTCGCATGTAATCTCTGAGTACCCAAACAGAAATCATTTTTAATGTTAAACTAAAAATATGATTATATGACATTATAAATTACTAGTAAATGTATACAAAAACTTGACAAATCATATACTTAAACTTTCCTCGAAAACCACTCTATACATTGGTGAAAACAGTATGAAAATCAGTTCAGTAGTTTTTGAGTTTATCGCGAACAGACGGACGCGGCGGAGGATTTTGCTTTATAATATGATATTTGTGAATTCTGTGAAAGCATCGTAAATAAATAAGGAAATTTAAAGCAATTCGACAATTTTTGTTACTGAATTCAATCATGATCCGTGTCCGTTAGGTAGATTCGTGCAGAAATTGAATCGCAAAATATTATAACAATGCGGAGAGAAATTAAATCTGCAGTCAAATTTACTTTGGCCATAGTCCGTTGAATATTCTAATTTTGATGGTCTGAAAATTTTACGCTCGTTTTCGGTCGATATTGATAACGTCAACAGATACACGCTTGAAATATTTACAGCATTTTTAGTTATACATTCACTTTAAAAATAAATAATGAAATTGAAATAAATTAATTTGTAAAGAGGGCTCCCATACAACAGACATGATATTTTTGTCGTTTTTATAGATAATGGTACGGAACCCTTCGTGCGCGAGTCCGACTCGCACTTGGCCGGTTTTTTTTGGGAAATGCATTTACGCGTCGAAAAGTCAGTACTACGTGGTACTACCCACTTAAACCCAACAGAAAAAGTATAATTCGAACAAAGTGATGGTGGGGTCGCTAGTACTTAAATTACACTGCCATATTGTTTACAAGAATAAACGAATAGAAAAAGAACAAAACAGTTTAAAAATATATTTTTATTTCTTTGTGTAGTTTAATAGCGCAGTTTTATTTGATTTAAATGATTGAAAGTCCTTGACCAAGTAAGACAAAGCAGTGAATTCTGGGTCACTTAATTGTTAGGAAAAATAAAATTAATATGATGTACAGACTTTTATGCAGAATGAGGTAAAAATATTTTCTCTTACATTTGAATATTTCTAAGTATAAACTTTAGAATAATTTATATGTTTAGTTCTTTCACAAATGTACGATGTCTAAGTTTTCCAACAACTTACAGAAGTTTTACCACTACAATAAACAATTAGACTCATACGAGTACCTAGGAGTGAAACTTCTTCAGAAGTTCCTGCTGTTATCACAAATAACCATCAGTTGTTAAGATTTTATTTTACAAATGCAACTAATTCTGGCAAAATTATATATATATACGGGCAGTACAATTTTTATCGATATATAAATAAATATTATTCAACTTGAATTAAACACAAGTATTTAGAAAGTTAGTAAGTATGGTGGTGGTGGCCTCGGTGGTGTAGTGGCTAGCATGTACGGTCATACATCGAGAGATCCTGGGTTCGAGTCCCGGGTCGGGCCAAGTTTAATATTGAGTTTTTCTGTTTAATAAGTCTCAGTAATAGTCTGTAGTTGGGAAGTTGGCGGTGTGTCACCCCGTGCCTCGGAGAGCACGTAAAGCCGTCGGTCCTGCGCCTTAGCTCTTACTGGTCGTGTCGAATAGTCGTCCCACTGAGTATGAGAGTGATAGGAACAGAGAGTGCACTTGTGTCTGCGCGTACACTTGTGCTCTATAATATCTCCTGAGCAGATGGCAGTATAAATGAGATTGGCCGCCATGGCCGCAATCGGTCGGAGAACATTATTATTATCAAGTAAAAGTTACTTGATAGCACGAGCTACGTTTTAAATAAAGATCCTAGGGTATTAAGCATACTTCCGTTTCAAAAAGATTGAAGATATAAATGGATGATGATACCTTTATGATTAATGATTTCCTATGATTTCTAACACACTCCACCAGTTACTTTAATTGAGAGGCATTAATTTCAAAAGAAAAACTTTATAGTACCGACGTAACTGTACTAATTACTTGTAGGATATCAACTATTAATGTGTCGATTTTTTTTCTCTCCAAAATCACTCAGAGTATCGTTTGATCCATGGAAATTTTTTTCGTATCGATACTATTGATAGGCTAATAAATAATATCGACCTAAATAGTGTGTGTAGCTTTCACCTGCAGTTACCTTCATATTCTCAATATATCTTACATATCATGGATAATGGGCATACAAAACTTTTTTATATTAATTAAATTTAATTTAATTTAATAAAGCCGATATTAATATTAAAAGAAGTGTCTTCAGCCCTTTTAACGTCCCACTGCTGGGCACGGGCCTCCCTTAGTAAGAGGGAGATCAGACCATAGTCCACCGCGTTGGCTTCTGCGTGTTGGGGGACTTCACATGTCTTTCAAAAACTTGCTAGGTTTTTCAGACATGCAGATTTCCTCACGATGTTTTCCTTTACTGTAAGACAAGTGGTAATCATACTAGAAATGATTCGCACATGAAAATATCAGAGGTACGAGACCCGGATTTGAACCGGCATCATTCGGTTATCCAAGCGAGCTCGTTACCGCTGGTCTACCACTGCCCGTAAATAGCTATTAAAGATACTTAATAGGTGTTTATTTCAAAATCTAATTGCTTTAAGCATGACTGATCAAATAAGTCATTAGCGGATAAGAACTTGGCGCGCTGTCAAGGTATAGCGAGCTGTTTGTGCTTTCAGTAACATTAACAGTCCATCTTCCATGAAGTGATATTGTTTTAATGTTTTTATTTAAGTACTTTGTTCATAAAAGTATATTAAATAGTTAAGACCTTAAAGTTTCACTATTTAGTAAAGAAATTTATTATTTAGTAAATAATAAGTTTCTGATTAAAAATGTATTGCAAAATTCTTACAATAAAGTACTTTCTAATTCTTACAATAAATTATTATTTTAATATATTTAATTTATGTCACTTATTTTGTTCGCACCCCTTCCCTAACAGTTTGTCATTTCCAACACCTTAAGGTTCAGGTCCTTAAGGTCCACAAGATCATACAATTATTATTTGTAATACGACACTAAGGGCCCCGGGGGATGACGGAGTTACTACTGAGCTACTTAAAGCCGCAGGGCGACCTGCCCTAAAAGCCTTGGCGAGACTCTTTAACGCCGTCATCCACCGAGGTACCACACCGGAGGCGTGGTCCAGGAGTGTGGTGGTGCTGTTCTTTAAGAGAGGCGATAAGTCTCTGTTAAAAAATTACAGACCCATCTCACTTCTGAGCCACGTCTATAAGCTGTTTTCGAGGGTTGTTACGAATCGTCTCACCAGAAGACTCGACGAATTCCAACCACCGGAGCAGGCTGGGTTTCGAAATGGCTACAGCACCGTAGACCACATCCATACTGTTCGGCAGATTATTCAAAAGACAGAAGAATATAATCAGCCGCTGTGTATGGCATTTGTGGACTACGAGAAAGCCTTCGACTCTATCGAGACTTGGGCTGTTCTGGATTCTCTGCAGAGATGTCATATCGACTGGCGATATATCGAGGTACTGAGATGTATGTACGACGCGGCGACGATGACCGTTCACATCCAAAACCAGAGAACAAGACCCATTTGCCTCCGGCGCGGGGTAAGACAGGGAGATGTAATATCACCGAAACTGTTTACCACTGCGCTGGAGGATGTCTTTAAGACCTTGGATTGGGGGGAATGAGGTATCAACGTCAACGGCGAATACATCTCTCACCTTCGTTTTGCCGACGATATCGTCATCTTTGCGGAGACGTTGGATGAGCTAGGCCAAATGCTGACCGGCCTAAATGAGTCCTCCCGACGAGTCGGTCTCGGTATGAACTTGGACAAAACGAAAGTTATGTTTAACAACCAAGTCATACCAAGACCGGTATCGGTGAATGGTACCCTTCTCGAAGTTGTTCAGGATTATGTTTACCTAGGCCATACCATCCAACTAGGCCGCAACAACTTCGAGAAGGAGGCCGATAGGAGGATTCAGTTGGGCTGGGCGGCGTTTGGCAGGCTTCGTCAAGTCTTCCCTTCGAAGATTCCGCAATGTTTGAAGACAAAAGTCTTCGAACAATGCGTCCTGCCTGTGTTAACATACGGAGCCGAAACGTGGACACTGACGAAGGGACTGGTTCACAAGTTTAAAGTCGCTCAACGTGCAATGGAACGGGCTATGCTTGGGGTTTCTCTCAAAGATAGAATTAGAAATGAGACTATTCGCGAGAGAACGAAACTAACCGACATAGCCCACAGAATTAGCAAGTTGAAGTGGCAGTGGGCTGGTCATCTGAGTCGCAGGACCGATGGCCGTTGGAGCAGACGTGTCCTGGAGTGGAGACCGCGTCTTGGCAAACGCAGTGTAGGACGTCCTCCGACCCGCTGGACCGACGATCTGCGTAAAATTGCCGGTGTAGGCTGGATGAGGACTGCGGAAAACCGGGATGTCTGGCGCGAACTTGGGGAGGCCTATGTCCAGCAGTGGACTGTAATAGGCTGAACTGACTGACTGACTGATACGACACTAAGACGCCATGCTACGAAAAACATTCATAACACTTTGCCCTTTATTGAAATCTCATCACGAAACATGGAAAACCGCAGGACGTATACTGACGTGAAATTTGACAGGGAGGTAGTTAATAATATCATATACTCGTAGTATATCTCGCGAACCCAAGCGATGACAGGGTGAGTCGCTAGTACCGTCTAGATATTTGCTCACGACATAATATTATGGCGAATTAACTCCACTATTCAAATGAATGGATTTAAAAAAAACACAGCTGTTTTTCGTCCAACAGCGTTTTCATTTTATTAACCTCACATGCCATAGCACAAACTGAATTCGTTATACGAGTATGTTGTTCTAAGTTAACTAGAGAAATGTTTGTATTACATTTCCTGTTTCCATCATACGCTGCATCATGCATGTTACGGTTCACTTTCCAGATGTAGTTTTTTATTATTTTTAGTTTTATTAGTCATTAGTAACAAATATTATACTATAATATACTTCTGTATAGATATATCTATAATGTATAGTTTAGAATAATTAATCATAGCTAATAGCTATATAGAGCGTATTTTTTATTGTAATTAAAATTCATAAATAGAATGTAAAAAAATATAATACAGAGTTATAAAAGATCTATCTTCAAAAGTTTTCCAGTAAAAAATAATAGTTTAAAAAACCTAAAAACACGCTTTTTATAGAAAACCAAACTAAAAAATAGAAAATAAATTTTAATGAATTTAAATTAATTATTTGATTTTAAAAAAAGCGTAGGGTTCATGGTGTCAATAGTTATAAATATTTTATTGACAGATATGAGTAGAGTGATTATCATTTTGATAATATCCTAAAAAGCACCCCACGCTTTTTTTAAAATCAAATAATTAATTTAAATTCATTAAAATTTATTTTCTATTTTTTTGTTTGGTTTTCTATAAAAAGCGTGTTTTAAGGTTTTTTAAACTATTATTTATTTTTTGCTTTTTAGTTTCTAAAAAGCGACATCTATTGAACACAATATGTAATCTAAATACAATACTAGAGGGAGCTGTTTGTAAATTCGTTTTTTAAACTATTATTTATTTTTTTCTACTTTTTAGTTTGGTTTATATATCAAACTAGCGGTGCCCGCGGCTTCGCTCGCGCTAAGAGTGAATAAAATAGACATTTTTGCTTATATACTGTTACTTATAATGTACCAAGGACTGATTCCCCATTTAAAGTTCTGGCCCTCTTTTCTGAAAACTACTGTGTAGCATTTTCTATTTCATCTACAGCGCCAGTTATTTTGTAATCCTGTGAGATGTTTCTCTTAAGTTTTAGCAAGAGTTATCCATATAAATTTGTAAGAACTCTATAGAACCAGTAATTGTGTTTTCACTTAGGAATGAAACAAAAAAAACATCAAAATTTTAAGTTTAATTAAAAAATACTTAACCTAATTTTGCACATTAAATACATTAGTCATACACAACTGAATATTGTTTTATTATTCCGCAAGTGGCTTGCCCGCGCGCGCCCCGCACCTGCCGTGCCGCCACTGCTGCGCTTTCTAAAACTTTTTTCCTATTTTTAACCAATTTTGCTACTATGTGTATCATAATTTCTTTGTGTGTTTTTCGTTAATGATAAACTGATGTACGTGGTTCATTGTTATGGACTTATGGTAAAAATTACTGTTAAATATTTTTCCTACGCAAATTGTGCCACCCCCGTTAACCCCCATAGGGGTTGATTTTCAAAAAACGCTTAGATATGTATCTCATAATTTGTATTGCAGAGCATTATTTCAGTGTCACGCAAAATATTTCAATAGAATTAAATTTCCCATACAAACTTAGCCACCCCCTTTAACCCCCAATGGGGGTGAATTTCGAAAAACCCTGAAATACGTGTTTCATCATTTGTACTAAAAAGCATTAATTCAAAGTTTCATGCAAAAATGTGCAATAAACATATTTTTCTTATACAAACTTTGCCACCCCTTTTAACCCTTTTAGGGGTTGAATTTCCAAAAAATAATATGCCTATGTTCTTCTCATGAATGCAAACTATCTACATACCAAATTTCAGCAAAATCGGTTGGGTCGTTTAGGCGTGAAAAGGTAACAGACAGACAGACAGACAGAAAGACAGAGTTACTTTCGCATTTATAATATTAGTATGGATTAGTATGGATTATTGTATTGTCATCGGTCCTCGATAAATCTACAAAGTTTGAACGAAATCTGGCCGTTTGAAGTGGGTCAAAATCGCAGCCAAAGAAGTCGGTTACAAACATACAAACATACAGGTGAAACTAAAAAAAGCGTGTAAAAACAGGTGGTTATGTAAGGCTCACCAGTTAGAAATCCCAGTACTACCCAGTCAAACCCATCAAAGCCTCCTCCTTCTTAAGGAGTCGCAGGACGCTTATGTATTTAACCGCGACGACACGACAACCGAAGTATCTACCACACAGCTAAAGGGTTGCACCAATCTGCTATCAGAGAACTGAGAAGTACCTGAGAAGCGACCCGCATGGCACAACGCCCACCTACGTGGGCCACATTATGCGTTTAGCTTCGTGCCCGGATTGTCGGACTTTGGACTTCAGGCGAAGTGTTATATTTTAACCTCTCAATATAAAACTGTAGCAAAAAACTAATCATATTTTTCCTAGTCCTAAGACCTTAAATTTTCCAAATCACTTAAAAGTACTTAAAGTAAAAATTATTAATTAACTAACATCTGAAGACAGAAGATGAAAAGGAATGACAGAACAGTGTTTTTATGTTTCTATTTATAAAAAGGAAGATATGTAACGTATGTAATTTAACACAATATTAATTTTAAAATATTTTATACTAATTGATGCGGTTATGCAACGAAATAGTTTGTATTTAAACCAGTCCATTTAAAAGCCACAGCACTGGTTACAGTAACGACTTTTCACGTGGTTTATAACGTTAAAATTAACACTTAATGTTTTAAATAAGTATGTAAATGTAGAGCAAGAGCGCTTTATATTTTTAAATTATTTATTTGTTTTTAATTATCTGGCATATTTACAAAGTTGTCCCTTTTTAGGTATTTTTTATAAATTTTAAATTTAAAATCAATTTATCTATTAGTGAGTCATCACTTAATATTATAAAGTCCCTCGCCGCGCTGATTATACTTAAGTTTACTTCGCTCAGACCTCAGAAACTACTGTTCGATTTTTCATACGATTTTTTATCTGTAACCTTAATGTTAGTAAAGAATATATTTCAAGTTAAATAACTTTTCAAAAATGTTGATACAGTTCAATAATTATAAAAATAAATTTAGTTATATATTATATATTTTCATGTTAGGATTCCACAGTTTCAAAACTAGTGAGTTCAAATTTCAAACTAACAAAAACTCCACTCTTTCTTCATATTAATATAAATGTATGGCTGACTTTTAAATAGGTATAAATAATTTTAATAAATGTGTTCGAAAAATGCTGGATAATAAATTGACTATGCCATATCAAGTATTTTCTTAATACTATCTATCTCTATACTATGTATATCTATTATTAAATATCTAAAATTTAGGAAAATATTTTAGCAGTGTTATTGTTTCTTACTAGATTTCCTTAAAAGGAAAACCTTTCCTAACTAAAGCTATAATCAAAGGGAATAATGAAGAAAGTAGATAAACTTGCCAATCTCAATTCAATTCGGTTGAGTGTACAGAGGTGCCTCTGAAAGTTTAATATACAACGCACCCTTGCTCCATTCAGGTAATAACATTTTAAAATTAAAATTATATTTTGTTAAATATTCGTATTTTATGTTATTTAGGTACTACATTTCATTACTTTTTAAAAAATATATCCTTGCAATCTCCGAGACGTCGACGGTAATACGAAAGGTGCAATGAAAAAGGAGCAACTGTAATAGTAGTGTAAGCTGATACGATTGGATAGAGGTCAAGCCACAAACCGTCAGCTTTACGCGCTCTGGCCAAAGGGGTCTGCCAGACAAAAATCCAATAAATTTATCATGATATTATTTATATGATAATATGATCAACCAACCTGGGGGCGTACCATGAACTATTTAAATACATTCTTATTTCAAGACTGTTTTATTTCAAGTTTACAATCAACTTACTTTAATTCGTACCATGAGCTTTAAAAAGCAAGATTGTTTTACTGAACGACTGATTTTTCTATTTCCTCCTATATTATTTTTAACAAAAAACCAAAAACCGACTTCCAAACTAAATAAATCTAAACTAAAAAGTAGAAAATAATACTTTTAAGGACTTTGTTAATTTTGGAGTCGGTGCCAGCCAGGTATTTTGATTATGTTTACAAATTGATAGATTAATCGAATATGTATCTATTTAGGGTTATTTTGCTTTGGCTGGCATCGACTTCAAAATTAACAAAGTCCTTAAAAGTATTATTTTCTACTTTTTAGTTTAGATTTATTTAGTTTGGAAGTTGGTTTTTGTTTTTTTGTTAAAAATAATTTATTTTTAAATTTCTAGCGGGAAGTAGATACGTATTGTGTTAATGACTATAAAAGTTTACCTTCTATTATGAGGTAAACCTAATAGCCTGAAAGTATATAACTATCGGTCCATAATTGCGTATTATATTGATAGAATTTTCTTTAAACTGCTAACCGTTGAGGTGTTGTACCTTCCATCATCAGTTACGATACGTGAGTCAAATATCCATATAGCCTATAAAAGATTCGGCCGAGCATCGTTAATTTGCTCCTAAGAATTGAAGAGTTCCGATACTTTGTCATGGATCCCATCATCAGAACCTTACCAAACTCTCATCAAACTACCCTTAAAGTATATCCTTTCCATTAAAAAAAGAATCATCGAAATCGGTTGGCGTGATATTGAGTTATTCATCCATTTGTCGCGCAAATACTTAATGCAAATATTAGACTTTTATGGTTTTCTCATGGATGCCATTGTCAGAACTAGAAAATATTAACATGTGACCACATGGGAAGCATTACCTTTCGAATAAAAGAATCATCAAAATCGGTTCACCCAGTTCAAAGTTATCAGCTAACAAACATAAAAAAAAAAAATACAGACGAATTGATAACCTCCTCCTTTTGGAAGTCGGTTGAAAAGAAAAGAAATAGCGCTATATATATTGTATAGCGTTATCTTCGTCACACGATAGTTGTTCATCATTGAGATTAGGGCTTATGAAGTAAGAAATTTAAGCATAAATTTAATGTATTTTTGCCGAATTTCCGGTTTATTCAGACACTGAGTAATCTGTGCGATGACTGAGGAGTGAGGACACCGTCTGCTGAGCAACATGCAGGCCCTCATTAATGCCTATAGTATGCTGGTATGATCCAGTGGCATAAAATGACAGTGCAATTAATACCTTAAAAAGTACATATCGTAAAATGTTGACGTTTAGGCAATTAATTGTAAAATATTTAAGATCGTATTATTTATGTAGTCCTTGTGTGTTATTTGTAGTATAAAAAAGAGTGTTAAACATAGTCTCTATAGACAAATCTATAGATTTTTTAGGGACTTTCATAAGTGGCCTCAGCTCATCACACAATTTAAGCGCTAAGTCTTTGTTTAGACGATAACGATTAACAAATTCCGCTTCATCAAGAATAATAAATGGATTGTAATTTTTAGTACCACACAGCGCCTCTTTCGGAAAGCTCGGTTTCAATAAAATTGAAAATTTCATAATATTCATTATTCATTCCACCTATAAATAAATGAGACAATAACTATAGACATATAGTAAAATTACAATATTTATGGGCATATTTATCTTTTATTTAATAGAGTTACTTACTTTATTGAACACAATAATTATGTTTTATGTAATTAATTTACAAAATTATATTAAGTATATCCGTCTTGTATTCGCAACTTTTATAAGATTCCTAAATATGACATAAAAGTAAAAATGCTATTTGTCAAAATTCACCTCATAGTACGAATTGAATAAATGATATTAACATTTTCTTAATGAAGTATATTTAAAATCAAAATAGAACTATAAATATATTTAGCTGTTTTGGTGTCGTGACGTCACAAAACGGCTAGAAAAGTAAGAATGTTAATAACCTTGCTATAAGGACGTCATGATACGAAAAGCCAAAGTAAGATTATAGTATTCATGCTATAAGAGTTCATGGTAGGCCCCCTGTTCTACTTATCCGGAGTTAAGAAAAGATGATATTCATAATCGACACAAACTTTTGCATAGCTGACATCCTTTTAATCTACTTTCAGATTAATTATAAATTAAAACATAAGAAAAGTTGAAGCATTGTCATATACAGAATACGAAAAATGTAAACAGAACGATGTAACGAGGCAGATTTAATTAAGAACTTGAAAGTTTCAATTTCGGTATGAGTTAGAGATGCAAATGAGACGCGGTGGACTTGCGGAGTGATAAATGTTCATCATTGCGTAAAACACCATAAATTATAATTACCATTGGTTTCTTCCTGTAAATTACACTCCGAGATAATATTGCTCAAGCGATAATTTCAAGAATTTATCACTCAGATAAATTAATTTTGGTGGAATAAACATAAAACTGACAAAAGTTTGTTTCTTTGCTTAACAAAAAATGACAAATGCCAAACAGAAAAAATGCTTACAGATATTTAAGCGTTGGTTCATTGATAAAAACGACATGTGTTTATAATTTTAAGGGTTAGCATTTGGGGGCACATCACAAAAATCATTTATAGATCTCTATCGCTTTTTTTTGTAATAAATCAAAACTTACTAGGAAATAAAAAAAAATGTAATAAATAATATTTTAAAATTTAAACAGCTTTTCACTAAATACATGTGAAATATATACATTATACATTATACAGTACTAATATCAAAAAAATCAATTTTTAAAATTTTTGTTTGTCTGTCTGTCCTTCTGTCTGTTTGTCTGTTCCGGCTAATTTCTGTATCGGCTGGACTTTGATGAACTTTCACTCGCAGATAGCAAATATTATAAGCAGTAACTTAGGCTACTTTTATTTTAGTAACTTTATTTATTTTAAATAGCAGAATCCGCGGCTTCGCTCGCGCTATATCTAGGGATGAACCCCAGAACGAAGCAAGACAATAAATTACTCATGCTTTGAGAACTCCTTTAAAATGCACCTGAATTATTAGAAAGTACCATACTTTAGCAATGTTCTACTTTTAATGTCACATCGTTCATCACTTGAAGCTGATCATCTCAAGAGCAAATGTGAAATATGTCGTAGATCTCTCTAAGCCCCTCTTAGGAAGTTTCCACTCTTCACAACAGAATTGAAATACATGTTACGATTCATGTACGACTGTGTTACGTGCTTGATTTTAACCATGCATACCCATACTTAAATTAAAATACATATTCAGGTTCTTTTAAACAGTGAAAAAAAAGTGTTTTAAAGCCCTGAAAGCAGATCAATTTTATTTACACTTTATTACAATAGAAAGAAACTAAAATAGCAATAAATACTTTTCAACTACTATTTCCACATTTTTCTCGGTTAACGGTTTCCTCATGCTTAACAAAATGAAAGTATTTAAGAGTTTTAACACTATTTAAGTATTTTAAAAATAATTAACCTATATCTGAAATTCAAGAGAAAATAAATTTTAATGTTGTTAAAATGCCACTCTTATAGAAAAAAAAATGTTATCACCTTTTATTATTAAATTTACATTCAATTTATTCCGAAGTACTTTGCAAAGGTACTATAGCAAATTGAATATATTTGTGATAAATTGATTTGCACCGTAAAAAATTGGATAGACGAGTAATATTTATGTTATATCTACTTCCATTAGGATAAGGCCCGCGCGTGACCGAAATTGAGAAAAATATCACTTAATCGTTGCCACTGTCAAAACAGAAACATAAATATTACCGATATAGTAGTTTTCTTTGTTGCATCACAAACAGGGGGTTCTTGAAATTTTGTACACTTGCCATCTTAACGAATTAAATCAAGAATGTTTTCGGACAATTTAACAAGCAGCAGTAGAAAGAGTTCTGAGATAAACACTAGGTGGTGTAGCTATAGGTACTTTGCAATAGTTCATGAAATTAAACTGAGTATTTTTTTCTAAATCAATGTTGCCTTTACGAAAATATTCATATCCCTAATTGCCTTTGTCTTCTATAGGTATGTTCTTTCACAAAGATTTTCCCGAGACAATTTTACTATCTACTACAGAGCAAAGGATTCTCTTATGAAATAATAATATATTCCTAGCAATTTGTTGTGATGTTGTTTGCCACACCTAAAAGCTACATGTTATGTTGTTTGGCATGTCTAAAAACTCAAGTCAATTTACTGAGCTTCATTCTATTCAGCTGTCTTAGCGTGATGTACAAACGACTGTCTTACATAATGTGAAAAGTGTAGTTAATAAGAACTTTAAATTAGCTAGACTATGGTTAGTATGTTGAAAGGAAATTAAATGAAATTGCTGCGGAAAAGAAGAAATCAATTCGATTGTAAGAATATTTCCAATTTCAATGAATACTAGGAATATATTTTATAAATGAAACTGCCTTTTCGGATTTTGTCGCGGATTTATTTAGATTTTTAGTCCCCGACAAATTACAAAAAAAATTTTTGTAAATTGTGGGTAGGCACTGTCTGTAACAAGTATATAAACCTCTGAGACGTCAAAAACCTTAGTCTCTCCCGTAACCATGTTTGCTCTAAAGCATTCGAAACTTCAGGAACTAAAAATCAAAATAAATCCGCAACAAAATCCGAAAAGGTAGTTTCATTTATAATGTCGAATATTCGCGTAAACCTAAGAAAGGAATATATTTCTTAACATTTTGAGAAATTAAGGCCGCTTTAGATAGATTATAAAGTTGCTGCAGCTTTTGATCTTTTTAATATACATAATATATTATTATTTATGAAAATAAGAAAAAATGTAAGTTTTAAATTAAGAATCAAGGAGCCCTCAATTTGAATGGTTGGTTTAAAAGAAACGACCTAAATTTTATTTTGCTTTAAATACGCTTAGATATTATTTTCGATTTATTTTGATTGATTTAACACCTACCTATACACACTATACTATACTTTCATCGTCATTTTAAGCGCTTCATCTGTCTTGTTTTTTGATTTGAGATAGAAGCTTTGATAAGTACATTCTGAAAGACACAATTTAAAGTCGACTAGTGAGGCTTTTTCATATATTGAAAATGTATTACCACAAGCTTATATTTATCAATAATAAAATCTGATAAGGAAATTCCCAAAGTATAAATATATCAGGATTATATGAACTTATATTCCCATGTGCCACTATTAAGACTACTAGACGACGAAAATGCGAAACCTATGATTCACTGATCTCTACGGAAACTTTACTCAAATTTACTCTTTGAGGCATTTTTTGTTTTACCCTTAAATACGAGTAAATACGAATACATCTGACTTCCATTATAAATGCGAAAGTTTCTGTAAGACTTTATACGAAACCAGCTAACATAATTTGTATGTAATTTAGTACTAAAAATAGACTACGACTTACCGCCGCACTCAGAGTCATTTAATGATCCATTAAGTCGAGAATTTCTATATTAAGGAACGGCTTAATGGTTCATTAAGTAACTCTGAGTGCGGCGGTTAAAGTAGGTAGGTAGTAGAACATGACGCATCCAAGTTAAGCAATGGTAAGTCCCATCTTTGCGTTGAAATTTCTATAACTTATTTTTTTATAATTCAGTAGATTATTTAGTAGATAAAAAACCCTTTATGTGTATTTTGAAAATCCACATAATATTATGTTCTTACTCCAGGTTCAAGAAATGTCTATCTTTATTTCCTTTGAGTTCAATTCACTTGGGAAAGAAAAATAGGCGGAGGGACCTAATGACTTGTGACTAATGAAAAGTGCACTCTCTATTCCCGTCACTCTCAAGCTTCGATAATAATTTAACTCAGACGATGATAAAACAAGAACATACAGGATAAAATACTAACAACTACTTAGCTCTGGGCAATTACTCTTACTGAAAATGTATCGGCAGCAAAACATTGAATATTATGTTACTAAACTTTCCCCGCCCTGGGACTCGAACTCAAGACCTCCGTAAACGCCACTAACCACATACACTTCCGAGGCCATTTTTAACATTAAGTATAATGGAATAATGCATACAGAAGTCGGCAGTAAATGAACAAGGGTAAAAACGAGTCATTTGTTTTAGCAGAACTGATTGGAAAAAGTTTTTGAATCGAACTTTATATCGGATGAAACGGGATCTGGTAGCGATAATTGCTCTCCACTACGTAATTCAAGTTAGTTGTAGTTTATTCTTAACTGCCTCCTGCATCGGGTTTCCGCTGTCGTATATTACCGTAGAAGTTCACAAGACCTCGAACTATATGGAAATACATATTGCGGTGAGGTCAAACTGAAATTTACATTTGCAAGTTTAACTAAATTTATATATAATTTAAAAGCAATAGGTCCACATAATACTACTACAAAACGTGAATATTCTATATTCTGTATTCTCCTTATTAAGGACCTTTTTAAGGATGTCTGCCATCTATTGTAAATTTTATTCCATTGTGGCAAAGACCAAAAAGTCCAGCTTTTTTTGTTTTAGGTTCAGGCTTTTGTAGTGTCTTAAATTTTTGTTACTCAAATAATCCTATATCAAAATGTAAGCTTTTAAGAGGTGATTACAAAAATATATGCAACTTATATGCTTAAAAGCAATTTAGGAGAAGAAATTGTTAAACAAAACTTAAGTTTCTAACTGAACAAATCTTATGAATAAAAAATTGACAAATCTTAAAACAAACCTGCAGACTGCGAAAAAAGAAAAAAGAAGAGAACATATTATAATCTATGCATGTACCATTTTATGATAGCAGCTTGTGTGTATGTCTCCAACGTCATCATACTATACTCCTTCGTCAGCATGTTCTTTTCTTTCCTTCATTCCTTTCTTTACAGTCTAATTTTTTAGAGGACTTTTTTATTAATATAAAATATCTGCAACTACTAGTTCCACTATTGACCGTTCCTCTAGACAAATAAGTTACTTACTAATCTGTAATAAAATAATGTCCGATAAATAGATGCCAGATGGGCCATTTGAATCTACTAAAGAAGCAGTTTTCAGAAGTATTATCAAAAAGAATATTTTATTCTCTAAAAAAACTTCTATTTTGGCTTTTATTTCATCTCATAAAAAAGAAGACAGACAAAAACAATATTATTTAAAAACAAATCTGCCTCTACAATTCAATTATACAGAAGCTAAAGAACAACTTATTCAATGGTCCCTTAGCTACACGCCAATAATGAAACCATAACAATTTCTTTTCTTATACTAGAACTTAGAAACGAATATCGTAAGCCCTTCGTTGACCGTGATTATTGTAAAGCATTTGAAACAAAAACGGAACCAAAAATCTAAATATAGATAGAAAAATCTGATAGTTTTATATCTGATACAAATATTTGAATTTTAATTAATAAACAAAACTTTAACTTTAAATAGCAGACAAGTTAGAGAATCATGTAACTAAAAAACATTTGTAAAATCAGTTAAAATCAGTTGAAAGGTTAATTAATGACGGATTATGTGGCTTTAAAGATATAGGTAGCTAATAGCTAAGGATTTTTCCTTCTGTAAAATAATGACCTTTTAATATCTTCCTGAAAAATGATCGTTAACTCGCGCTAGGTGGAAAATTGTTTTAAGTATAATGAGCGTTCGCTTAATTATAACCAGTTATTATTCAAATGAAGAATTATATTTGTTACTTATTTTTACTTTTATGTTATGTTATGTTATGTTATGTTAATTTTTACCTGATAGTGGAGAAGCTGTTAGACTTGTATGTAAATTGTAATATCATAATTATGTTCTCTTGTAACACCTATACAACAGAAAAATTTTTGATAAATTATACGTTTTCAATGAAATATTCATACCGAGTTTTTCGCTATTCATTAATTATACATAATATTTGTTACACACTTAAAGTAATAGAAAAATAACAACATTTTTTTAATTACGACGACACGTTTGTCTGAACTAGTGCGGATACTTCTATAACGGCCTATCCGCACAGCGAAATTTTACCGCGCGGTTTTTTTCCGCAATTATTGAATAACGTTGTGGTGTAGTTATTGGAAGTATATTTATGTAATATGTATTTTAAAATTTTAAACCATCTTATAATATGAGATTAAATTATTGTACTTAATCTAAGCAACTCTACTATAAAAAATCTCTGTGTCAATTCTTTATCCATTTCACCTCACACCTTATAAGAAATGTATCTAATCGATCTAAATGAAGCGTGGTAGAGCTTCCTACGATTTAGTTAGAGTTGCCGGATTATACCTAATAGAGATGAAACCTCAGGGAGAAGTTTATATTCAGTAATGATCGTCTTCAGCTGATATGATGACTTTATTAATTGGTAAATATATTTCAAACTATGTTGTTTTCTTTGTTGTTTAATATCAAGTTCATAAAATAAAATTTATATCATTTTAAGTTACAACAGCAATTAAATTTTATTTACGATTACCATAAATCTTGGATTGATTACAAGCTTAATAGTTAATACTTTGAAACCAGAAAGTAATATTTAAAAAACGGTGGAACCTCAGACGATGAATTGGATACACATCAGTTTTACGTTAAAATATCTTAAATAATGTACAAAGTACCAATTGAATAATCATACTAATCAATAAAATGAACCATATTATGTCTTATTCTACATTCCCCTATTATCACTATAAATGACTTTAAAAACCTTATGATTAATGACGGCTTAATATCATTGCTAGATAAAACAAACAAAAACAATAGTAGGTAATAAATATTTTTAAGTACCTACTGAAATGAAATTTTCTGGTACTATATTTTTCAACAAACTTAAACGATAAAATTATCCTAAGCTTCACCGCAAATGGCACGTGGGTTCTATTTGACCTAGGTCATATTTCTCATTTTTTTATGATCTGATTATCTAACTATATAGATAAAGCACAAAAATTGTTTCTACCCATGTCCGTTATAGACTTTGAAGTCAACTCACAAATGCTCCAAGCTGATTTCATGAGAAACGCAAAAGTGCGAAGATGGTTTAAAAAAACTGAAACACTGTATTAGAATTTAGACACCTTCAAAAGTCGATTTTCGACTTTTCAAGAACCGGAAAGAAGCGAGGGTGAGCCGCTAGGTATACAAAGGTACCTATAAAGAGGCATATTTGCTTAGAGCCCTTAGAGGTATAAGTAAAATGATCACTAATGTAATAAAATTATTTTAAACCAGCCGTCTTAACGGATCCAATCCTGCCCGAACTATAAAGGTTATCAGTTCTTATTTAGTCAACAAATCATACTGGCAATATTTAAGTCAATGGAATCATAATTGAATGTTTATATAAAATCTGTGCCGTTAACTCCTGATGAAATCTCTCATACCCTAGGTGGAGCAACAAGGCATGGGAGTATTTAGAAATTACTATTAAAATTGAATACGAAATACGTACCTATCGCATCCGTGCTATTGACCGCTGGGGAGACCTTTTATTTTGAACCAACTCTGACCACAATAGCCGGCACTATAATAATTGAATGTGTATATAAAATTTCATGTCTAACAATAAGTTAACCATTAAGCACTTTCTTCGTGTGCAGAAATTTGAACTCCGTAGGATAAAGGGTAGTGGTTCTAATTCAGCATACCACCTAAAAAAAATAATAATTTTTAAATAGTAAAATTTTTTAATAGTAGCAATTGTTTCATACGTCTTACCTAGGTAAAAAAAAATATTTGTCATTTGTCCATTACAGCGTCAATGTTCGTTTGAATCCTAATTTTCAAAATGCTATTGCAGTTCAATGACCTAACTGATTACATTTAGGTAGGTAGATTATCAATATCTATCAAGATTAATTTAGTATAAAAAGTATTTGAATACTCGTATAATTGACGCAACTAATTGATTTAGATAATTTTTTGTACAGGTATATATTATTGCTAGCAAATCCCGCGGCTCCTCCCGCGTTCTCATCACTATTAAAAATTCCCTATTTTTAGTGGTAGAAGAATGAAAATTCAGGGCCATAAATATTTTTTTATTCCAAATCGTAAAAAAATAAAAATTGGGACTAAATATAAAAAATAAACATTCCTACGACCTATTCTCAGACCTATCGAATAAACACAAAAAAAATCATAAAAATCGGTCAATCTGTTTTGGTGAAGCTCGATAACAAACACTGCGACACGAGAATTTTATATATTAGATTTTTATTACAGTTTTTTCGCAATATAATGTAGTCATATTATGTTATCTTCACAACCGGAATGAAGCAATTTGATGTAAAAAATACTTATATTAACCACGACCGACATCCAACTGCGATTTTGGTGGGATATCTATTATCTCATTGGAAAAGGTTACATAAGGAAATTGAGCTTATTTTACGAAACGCTCTTTTTACATTGGATTGATTAATTTATGTACGTGATGTTTTTGTAATTGTTGAGATTGGCATACCATATACCTTACATGCCTTAGAGCGCAATCGTTAGTTATAGGATCGGTCACTAATCAGGTAGGACATTCAGTGCAAAACTGATAAAAAGATTCAGATATCAGTTATCATTTCCGTAACTACGTAATTACTTAGTTTGTTGGTGATAAAAAGATTTTAGACCTATCAGTGATTACCATGCAGAGATTGTCTTCTGCTTCTTGTAATGCTTGGCAGCTTTAAAAGAAAGTTAAAGTTTAGGTAAGTGCTATTTCTAAGGAACATAATATCTGTTATACGACTTCTTATGGCGCGAATTGAAGCGTTGTTATTTAGTTATTTTTAGATTACTTTCAGTCTAGTATCTCAATTCGTTATTAGTAAAAATATAGCATGTTGTATGCTTTCCATTGGAATATCGTTCATTTGCTAGTAAGTCAAAGAAATTTATTTGATAAAATATAATTATTAATTCTCGTCCGGTAAGTAGATAAGTGAAGGTCGCTCTTACTTTAGATCCTCTAAGTCTATTAAAAAGTAGGTAGTATATAAAATACAGGATCCGAATCCGTAAGCTACGCTTTAGCGATCAAGAACGCTACTTTCAAACTGGACAGCTTTATTATCACGGTTATTTAAAAAAATATCACAATGATAGGTATATCTTTAATCTACAATACTATGTAATTTTGATTATTAACCGATTAAATTTAATATTAGTGTACCTATATCTTGTTATCAGGAACAAGCCCCCAATATTTTGTAGCTGACAGAGAGATCTATGCGAGCATTTAGTTTGCAAACAATCGTTGTGAAGCATGTATTAAGTGTAATACTAATAACTGTAATTTAATATATTTTACGTAAAATGTTAAATATTTTGTGTATGTTAATTGCAATTATTGCTATCACGTATCTGTGGAAGAAGATAAGAAGCAGTAAACCAAACAAAGTTAAATTTTATTCAAATTTTTTTATATTTTATTTTTATGGATCTTTCTTGGCAAGCTTTATTTGGCCTTTATTTTTATTTAGGCCAAAAAACGTTGACAATGCCCAGTAAGTTTTTTTTTAAGTAATGTAAAAATACTAATTTAAATAAAATTTTCACATTCAATTTTATTTGAATTAATATAGTGACATGGTGTACTTAAACTTTGCTACTCAAGTAGACCAAATGTTTATAAGTTCTAAGTCTAATCATCATCTTCAACCCTTATTAACGTTCAACTGCTGAATACGGGCCTCCCTCAGGGGCACAAGGGGAATCAGGCCATAGTCCACCGCGCTGGCCTAGTGCGTGTTGGCGGACTTCACATGTCTATCGAAAACTTGCTAGGTTTTTCTCAGACATGCAGGTTTCCTCACGATGTTTTCCTTTACCGTAAGACAAGTGGTAATCATGATAGAAAATGATTCGCACATAAAAATATCAGAGAATTAATAAATTGTGATAAAATAGAGTTATTTAATACTCCTAGCTTTTCTTTGTCTAGAGAGATTAATAACAATGATATAAGCAATAATAATTAAAAGTCGTTAGTATATTATTTTATACTAAGGGAATTATGTATTATAAATAACTGTTTTCCTTTTTTTTGCCAGATTCGGAGCATGGCTTATAAAACCAGTAACTAAAGTATTACGCATTAAATGGGATCTGCGTAATGGCGAAATGTTGTCCAAAAAGGAAGGTGCTGTTATTGTTTCTAACCATCAGTCATCACTTGACGTTTTAGGTATATTTACAAACTATTTAAAAATACATATTATCTTCTTTTATAATATATCTAGCAGTTTTTTTTTAAATGTTGGGAAATGCATTTCATATACCATCTGTTATGGGCTCAAAAGATGCACCCACTTAAATCGAGTAGAGACTAGAGAGAGAGTAGAGTTACAATGACTGAATAACACACTGTTTACTGCAGTTGCTTACGAGAGTTTACTTTGCAGTTTGCACTCGTCATTAATCACTTCTTTAATCTCATAAGTATCGGTATTAGTACTGTATATTAATAAATAAATATATTTAGAAATAAATATTATTATCAATATACTCTATATTATCGCTGAAGCTAAAACGCCGATTAAAGATTCATACATTCTCATCTTGAATTGCGATCTTTATACTTTAATAACAAATGAACAAGTAAGTTCCACTACCCACATCCATAATATCGGCCACGTGGGTCAATCTCCTTAAGATCAGCCAGCCATCTGTGCGGTAGACATTCGTGCACTTTCTATTCACTCAACACGTGCTCTCGAAGGCATAGAGTAAAACACCTTCAACGTCCCCACTCTGGGCTGTTATTGATAGTAAGAAAAGATAAGTTAACTTCTAAACTAAACAGAAAGTTAATCTTTCTGTATATTTATTATCTATATAACTAAACTTAGCCCGACCCTGAACTCGAACCTAGGACCTCCGGATGTGTAGTTGTTAGGCATGCTATGTATAAAAACCATCGAGGTAGCTTGTACGTAGGTATTATATGTTTAATTATCGCATATTGTTTAGGCAACTCACACTTAAGTGTTATTTTAGGACTTTTTAATATTTGGGATAGTATAGGTAAGTTAGCGCCTATAGCAAAGAAGGAGGTGTTTTACGTGTGGCCATTTGGTTTAGCTGCATATCTTGCTGGAGTAGTATTTATAAATCGAAGCAATGCAAAAGGTGCATATAAACAACTTAAAATTACATCAGAAGTTATGGTCAAAAATAAGGTATTCAGTTAATTTATTCCACATTCAAATATCAATTATGTAAATTAAAGTTTCAAAAAATATATAATTTTCAGACAAAAATTTGGTTGTTCCCTGAAGGAACTAGAAATAAAGATTGCAGTAAACTGTTGCCTTTCAAGAAAGGTGCATTTGCAATCGCTGTCGCTGCTCAGAGACCGATTATTCCCGTTGTCTTTTCTCCATACTATTTCATTGATAAGAAAAAATATATCTTCAATAAAGGTTAGTTCACTATTGTAAGAAACTCATATAATTTTTATCTTTATAATATTGTATGTATTTAAAATTTGTTCTGCTCCAGGTATCTTATAACTATTTAACCAGAGTGTTTGTATATGGTCATTCAAAGGAAAAAATAAATTCTTCTTTATTTCGAACTAACAAAATTTTATCTAATAATATCTAATGAATGCCTATGGATTTGACCTT
Organism: Boloria euphrosyne; assembly: GCA_951802675.2. Classification (NCBI taxonomy): domain Eukaryota; kingdom Metazoa; phylum Arthropoda; class Insecta; order Lepidoptera; family Nymphalidae; genus Boloria; species Boloria euphrosyne. The sequence continues at coordinate 10,247,859 of OX637871.1, forward strand.
AAAATTGTCATAATCTTGGTACTATCTAAAATTAATTATGTATCCGTATTGATTGCTCGTTAGGCTTAGATATTATGTTAGTAATTTTTTTTTATCATAAGCCATTAAAATTTATAACAGTTTTTTTTTTGTATTTGTATTGGGCACACTGTTGGGCACAGACCTCCCTTCAATACGAGGGGAATTAGGCCATAGCTTAGTCCACCTCGCAGCCAAATGCGGCTTTGTAAGCTTTATATGTCTTAAAGAACTAGGTTCTCTCAGACATGCAGGTTTTCTCAAACATTTACAAACATATATATATATATATATATATATATATATATATATATATATATATATATATATATATATATATATATATATATATATATATATATATATATATATATATATATATATATATATATATATATATATAAAACAAACCATGATTACCTATCGCTTTTACTGTGGCTTAGAAGAACAAAATTGAAGAGACAGACACAAGCAGGCAACGACTTTTCTATACCTACTATGTAAAGATGATTACTATTGATAATAATTATTATGATTCACCCTCTTTTTCTGATTATGTTAAATTATTACGGAAATGACGTAAAAATGCCAAAGTATATTATAACACAAGGCTTACATTATCACTTATCAAATATTTCATAATATTTTTATGCTTTATCAACAGCATCGCTACCATGACACGTCAGTCATAATTAACTGTGAATACAGTGTAATTCACAAGGGCGTAGCTAGGATTTTGTTTAGGGGGGGGCAGGCTAGACAAACCAAGAATATAATCTAAGGTAAATGCTTATAATAAAACAGTAGCTCAGAAGAGAGACTTAATTTGTATTGAAACTTATTTTTAACCGACTTCAAAAAAAGGATTTTTTTTATATGTATGTTCCCCGATTACTCGACGATGGCTGGACCGATTTGGAAAATTATTTTTTTTGTTTGAAAGGGTATAGTTTCCAGTTGGTCCCATAGTCACCAAGTCACGATCTGATGATGGGATCCAGGGAAATCGAAGGCAACTCTCAAATTTTATAGGCACTTATCACGTTTTTCATATACATATTTCCTAAAGCTGTTTAAGTACTTGCGTCTGATTATCAACATCTCCTGTGGTTGAGCTAATGATGGAAGGTACAACTCCTCAACGGTTAGGAGTTAAAAGAAAATTCTTTCAATATTATACGTAATTATAGACCGATAGTTAAATTCTTTCAGGCTCTTATTAACCGACTTTAAAAAAAGGAGGAGGTTCTCAATTCGTTGGGGACTTTTTTTATGTATGTTCCCCATTACTCGAAGATGGCTGGACCGATTTGGAAAATTCTTTTTTGTACATAAACAAAATAAGTATCTACTTTCCGCTAAAAATTTGAAAATAAATTATTTTTAACAAAAAACAAAAACCGACTACAAGACTAAACAAATCTAAACTAAAAAGTAGAAAATAATACTTTTAAGAACTTCGTTAATTTAGAAGTCGGTACCAGCCAAAGCAAAATAACCTTAAATAGACACATATTCGATTAATATATATCTATATTTGTAAACATAATCAAAATACCGTTCGAAAGTCTATTGCAAAGGCAAGATAAATCTATCCGTCTTGGCTGGCACCGACTTCAAAATTAACGAAGTTCTTAAAAGTATTATTTTCTACTTTTTAGTTTAGATTTGTTTAGTTTTGAAGTCGGTTTTTGTTTTGTATTGAGTATAGACCTCGAAACAGTAGTTTTCAAAATTTATGTCTGATTGCCTGTAAGTCTAGCTGTTTGAATGTAATCGTTTAACTCAAACAGTACTGCACGGATTTTAACTAAATTTTGTGACGTTTTTGCAAAAAATATATTTCATTTCCACTGGAAACATGATAACACAAAATAATTAGTTTTCTGGACTCGTCTTAAGAAACCTAGCGCTGGCTATCGATCTTGAGAGTTATACCAAAATAAAAAAGCCCGACAGAAATGTCTAAAATATTAAATATCTATCTCCTCTCCTAAGGATAAGGGCTACAAAATATGGCTAACTCTTACTAAAACTTAAAAGATTACATCACAATTATGTATTAATTTAGAATATTGTAGGTCTTACAAGGCCTACCGAAAAGTTTGTAATAGTACATACGTCTGCCTTCACAGGAAAACACAATAGCTGGTTGAATACAGTAGTCTTCATAAAAGAGGGTGGACCTTTAAATGGGTAATCATTCGTTGTTACGTCATAGATAATAGCATTAAGCCAAAAATATTTTTTGTACTTTTACCGCGAGCGAAGCCGCGGGCGCCGCCAGTCATACATAAGATAAAATCAAATTACAAACTTAAAAAAAACCCTGACACAAAATAATAATAATGTACTAAAAGCTAAATAAAAAACCACTTTCCTCATCAAGCCAGGGCATTGATCAGACAAAAAAAATTACAAGTTTAGTTTAGATTTCATTTCTTATTTGACATTCCTCATTCTCTTTTAATATATTAGTGTACATATTTATTGTAGTCAAGCCCTTTCATTTGATACCCATATTGAGGGAGTTGTGAAAAAATATGTAATTTGCCATTTTGTAGTGGCGGCCATCTTGGACCGTTTTTTATCAAACATAGCTAAAAACACTCCCGACTAATTCACCTTGTAAATGAAAAAAATAAAATCATAATCGATTTATCCGTTCGGGTGCTATGATGCCACAGACACACAAACAAAGACATGTCGAACTCTAACAACCTGTCGTTTTTGCGTCGAGGGTTAGTGAAAAAAAAATATCCATCAGTGAATTTATTTGACATTAGCAACTCGCCCTCGCTTTGCTCGGGCCCTTTTTTCCCTACGAGATTAGATTCCGTAAGAAGGATGAAGACGACACCCGAGAACATGACGTGGGACTTCTCATATCGGATGAGGCGAAAATATGCCTTCTGGACTGGAAACCGATCTCAGACCGAATCATAACTGCGCATCTGACAGGAAGAAGATTTACCAGGCGATTGTAGCAAGGGCCTTCTTATCACTGTACCAAAAAAGGGGGAACTCAGTCAATGCTTGGCTTTGCTATCGGTCACGTCCAAAGTGTTCTATAAGTGTTTTATAAAAAGTCATTTTGGATAGGCTCTCGATCGTCGACCCCCTCTTACGCAGAGAGCAAGCAGGATTTCGGCCCAATCGATCGGGTACAAATCAGATCAACACCCTTCGTATCATACTAGAACAGGCAACATAATGGCAAAGGGAGATAGTATCTCACTTTTGTAGATTTCGAAAAAGCCTTTGATACATACTGTGAGGTGGGCCAGCATTTGGCCTTGATTGCGCAAAATTGGCTTCCTAGAAAAAATAATTAATATCACAAGATTTTTTCTTCTAAAATGGCTCATAAAAGGCTCATTTCGGAGGACATAGAGGTACACGCAGGCGTAGGACAGGGCTGTCTTTCTAGTCGTAATGGTATTCTGCATAATATCACGAAGAACAAGCGCCACGGCATTGAAAGGGTCATAACCAACTCTAGATGATATATGTCTCTTGAGCCACACTTGTGCAGACATGCTGGCCAAATTGAACGACTTACGAAAGGATGCAGCTAGAACGGGGCTCAAAGTGAATATAAGGAAGACACGGGAAATGAGGAGCAGAGCAACGAATACACTCCCGTTGGTCATCGGCACCGAGGCAGTGGAACGCGTCTATAAATTCACATACCTCGGTAGCTGCGTGTCAAATACAGGACGAACCGAAGAGGACATCACTTCGAGAGTCGCCAAAGCTCGAGCAACCTTCGCATAACTTAGACCAACATGCAATACTATTTATTGATAAAAAAGTAATCGACGTTGAGAGTCATCGTTGATCTCAGCCATGCTTTTAAACGACGTTTCGCGCGTATAAAAGCAATTCTAGATTCATCCATTCACAGTACAATACAATCTTATAAAATTCGCCTGTCAATATAATCAACGTTGTTTTAATTTATCAATATGCAACCTACGTAATTTTACTTTATGGTTTGTGAGCCTGCTTCGTCTAGGGGGGGGGCAGCTGCCCCCCCCTGCCCGTACCTCGCTACGCCCATGGTAATTCATGTATTGTAATACTTCCTCAGAGGCACGCGAATGTTTGAGGCTTACGAAGCTTATGTTATAAATAACGAATAGTTGAATAACTTCAAATATAGTACAACATTATCTATATACCTTTACGTAAAAGCGAAATGTCACTCACTCGCTTGACGCATAAAAATTAAGATTTAAACTATACTTACATATAAATAAAATTGAAACAGTGTATTTAAATTTCAAATGAACAGCTTATCACTAAATGCATATGAAAATATACTCACATCATAAAATATTTTTTTTAAATGTTTGTCTGTCTGTTTGTCTGTTTGTTCCAGATAATCTGGACCGATTTTGACGGTACTTTCACTCGCAGATATTTAATGTTATACGGATTAACTAAAGCTCCTCTCATTTTAGAAATGTTATTTATTTTAACTTGCGGAACCCGCGCCTTTGCTCGCGCTAAATCTAGGGACGAACGAAAGGAAGCGAGAGTGAGTCGCTACTCGCTAGTAGATAATAACATTATAGATTACCTGTATTTAAAATATACATTTTAATCTTATTACAGGACATATAATTATTCAGTGTCTGGAGCCAGTATCAACAGAGGGATTAACAATGGATGACTTGCCAGAGCTCGTTGAACGCGTAAAAAATGATATGGAGAAAACCTACAAAAAACTTTCTAGTGAAGTTTTTAGTAGTTTTCCACCGGAAAACTCAAATTTTATGGACCACAACAATACCAGTGGATAAGTTGAACTACTTATGAGGATTTACATCCATGGAACATTATTGAAATTCATTTACCTACTGTTAAAAACTGTATTGTACGAAAAGCAATAGATAAGCTTGTATTAATAATATAATAATCTTCTCCCAACCGATTACGGCCACGGCGATCAATCTCAATCGGACTAGCCATCTGCGCAGGAGATATTAAAATGCACATGCGTGCGCGCACCCAAATTGCACTCTCTATTCCTGTCACTCTCATACTCCGGTGGGACGACTGCGCGACATAACCAATGAGAGTTAAGATGCACGGCCAAGTTTTACGTGCTTAGGGTTGGAACACTAGCAACTTCCTAACTCAGGGCTGGTATTGAAACTTAGTAAACGGGAAGACACAATTACAAAACTTAGCTCATCCTGGAACTCGAACCCAGGAACATCAGATGTGCGTCCGTACTGCAGTTTAATTTATCAGCTCAACTCTTTAGCAACTCCCTGGGTATGTTTTATCGGTTAGTATGAAGTAGTTTGATTATGTAATGTAACCCTTACTTGAGTAATGATTAATTCCCCATACAAACATTTATCCCCCGTTTCATCCTTTTAACTGGATGACTTCCGCGATAAGAAACAATCCTATGTATTTTCCGCCATATTCATCTAAAACGGTTCAGTGAATTTCTAGGTTAGCAATTAAAAACATGCATTAAGTGATATTTTTGACTGAAATACATTTTATTCTGGTTATAATTGTACACACACAGTACAGTACACTCAGCTTTGCATAAAGCCAATAGCCGAGCTTCAAAAACCAGTAAATGGGTTTAAACCAAGCGCGGAACGTACCTGTCCGTACACTGCACTTATACAATGTAAAGCTACAGAGCGGCGCGAGGACTGTACATACTCGTATTATATGTAATTGATTGGAGAACAATATTGTTGTATCAATTTTGAAATGTTGGGAGATACTCAATATGCACTGTACAGTGTTTGGTAATGAAACTATAAGGCTATAAGTGTATATACAGTTACTTTTTCGAAATATTATAAATTTATAACATAAATAATAAAGAGTATTCTATATAAATTGTTTATTGCTTATGTATTACTAGTATTTCCCGCGGCTCCGCCCGCGACTCACTTATAAAAAGAAGCTAGAAGGTTAAAAATTTAGGATTTCAATTATTTTGATGCCAAATTATAAAAAATAAAGTGTGTGTTTAAATTAAAGGAGAGGGCCACCCTTATCACCTAGGGGAGTAAAAAATAGCCTACGACCTATACTCAGACCTATCAAAATTTATACTTACACAAAAAATTCACAAAAATCGGTCAAGCCATTTTGAAGGAGTTCGATAACAAACACTGTGACTCGAGATTCTTATATACAATTAGAATTTTATCATTCTTCTTACTGTACTGTAAGGAGTTAGGATATTATGTTAGCTGTAAAGTTACTCAGGAAAATTTACTCATTGTACCTACATAATAGATAATAATATGATAATAGTACGAGGAAGTATTTACATTATCTTTATAAATAAACATTGATTAAATTTAGAGTCGGATTAAATATTTTTTGAAAGATCTTATTGACATTATTAACGATACAGAGGCGGAATCTACTAAGTTTTTAGATCGTTTGTCTGTTTTTCTGTCAGTATGGAAACGCATTGCGAGAAAACTTCCGAACAAATTTTGATGAAATTTAATATGACGACAAGCTTAGATACTTAGTCCGGTTCAACATTTGCAACGACGATAGTTTGGTGGACGGTTATCCTGGTCAACGCAAACGATATACGCTTAAAAGATATTATGTAAAGTACTTAATTAATAATTATATTTATTTTAAGATATTTTCCTAAATGTATGAAATATTAAAGTCAACTGTAATGTAAGTAAACCAAGTGTCTAATATTTATAAATTCATTTAATTAGGTACTAATTTATAACATAACGGAAATAAACTTTAAAATACTTTATATGTGATTCATTTATGACTTCACAAAACTGTTGTTTCAAACATTACATTCCTACTGTTAAAATACATAAACCCTAAGCCTAAGCCCTAAACACATAATCACTCTACGTCAGTACCGACTAATTAAGTAAATACATTATTATCAATTTAGAGAATGTCATAAGCCAAATTATAACAACAATTTATGGGTTGAATAGTTCAGGTAATATAATCGTAATTATCCATTTGCGCTAAATGTAGTGCAGATTTTGCGCCTAATAAAACATTCCTTAACTTCTATAGGTAGCTATCATATATAACAAAAAGTTATTGTAATAATTTCAAATATAAAATATACCATATAATATTGCTTTAACATCAGTAAATTTTTTTTTATGATATGTACAAACACGTTACTGTCAACATGGTATTGGTATTAAAGCAACAAAGAAGAATTTGTAGAGTATTTCCAAAAATAGCATAATTCATTATTTTCTAGCCATTGGTAGCGAGTTTAAAACATAAAGGCACAAAATTAAATGCTTCCGAGTTACGTATTGTGAGTTTTTAATTTAGAGATGAATTTAAACACATCAAAAAAAAACAACAAAACCGCAAAACTTAACAAAACGATATGTCGCTCGACCGGCATGCGCTGTGCGCTTGACGCGAAGCTTGGAAGTTATATCACGAATCGTACTAATCTCTCCCTACTGAAATTGGGCCTGTTGCTAGTCTTTCTAGATCGTGGTCATATATGATATCACATAATATTTCTCTCAAATGAAACCCAAACGCCATAAGCATAAGAACTAAGTAAATCTTAATAAATTTATAGAGCTACGGCATCACATAGGGCATCACATTACTATATTTTTTAAGCTTTAATAAACGCATTTATAGAATTGTTTTTGTTTAGGTATAATGTAAGTTTTGTAGAAATTTATTTTAAATTGCTACGGTCTAAAAGACCGTGATCTTGATTCTTGAGTAAACCAACCATAGAGTATACTCAATTTTGCCACCATGGAGGTTAGAGAAGAGGAGAACGATCTCCTGAGTAAAAGTGTTCTGTGAGAACGATTGCTACGTGCTAAAGCATTAGCCCGCCTGTCCCTGAAAATTTGTAAAATTTAGAACGCGCTGTCGTCGGTAAGTAGTATCTGTAGTTTGCTGTTTATGAGTACTGTGCAAATTAATATAAAATAATAATAATTTTGCTATTTTTTTTTCTTTAAATCATATTATAATAAACACGTGTATTAAACGTTAATAGATCATTTCAAATAAGCGCACATCAGCCCGCTTATATTGAGACAACTTGGCAATCGCAGCGCCTCTTTATTTTGTCCTTAATTCTGGGACACCTAGTTCTATAGCGATCGTTCTCCTCTACTCTAATTTCACTGACCTCTATAATACTACTGGACAGGCTGTTCCAAGCCTTTGACAGCAATTTTTTTGTGTCCATTTGAAGCGCCACTAGCGAGAGTCCCGAGAACTAATTTTGACGTATATTGCAAATGACAGCGAGAAGTGTTAGTTTACTGTAAAGTAATTTTGCATTTTCGTTGTTAATATAATATAAGTAGTAATTATGATGATACGGTTATTGATTAATAAAAATTAAAAATAAAAATCTTTATTTGAAACAGTTTTATTGATTGTAAAAACTTATTATTAAAAGTTATCAATATATTTTGCTCGCTGATATCGATGTCACTAGTTTAGTACCACAAACTCTCGCTACGTCCGACAGCGCCAAAATGGCGAATATCAAGCAGCCACAAAAGCACGTTGACAACAGCCAGTCCAGTGGTATCTAACTTCCATGTTTGACACAGTCAAAGAATATACCAAAGAGTACATTATATATATTGAGTATACAAAGGAATTGCCACAGTGTGACAGTAATTAGAAATTAGAAAATTAGAAATATAAACACTAAACACTAAACAGACCAGTATATAAGTGTATAATCTATGAAACAGACGCTAGTGCGAAACAGAGCGCGGTGCGGATCTTTCTATAATATTCTTCAATCTTCATAGTAAATAGTAATATTAAAATTAAATGAAAACGTATTACTAAAAAAAAACCGTTTGTTTAAATAAAACTAAACAATAAATTTTAATTAAACAATTAATGTCATTGTATTAGTGATTTTGTTAACTTGCAAGTATGGAATCAAACAAAACAAATTTAAAAAAGTAAAAGAAGACGATTTTATTTTAATTTTATGAATGTGGATTGTGTTGTGGAATTAAAATATAAATTAAAACAATAATATTGTCGAATTGTCAAACGATTTTAATTTATAAATTGGAAACAAATTCCGACTGAAAACTACGGAGTTCGTAGAATCACGCAATATTGCTAGACTTATTATAGAGAACAATAATTGTTCTTAAATTATTTAAGAATCAAGAATCATAACAATACGGAGTTCTTTGAGAGAATAAAACATGTGGGATAAAATAATATATTTGTTTATAATACTGTTAACAACATATATTTTAAAGCAATTATTTTCGGAAACTCCAAATTATGTAAAATTTCAATCTAAATTCCTTGTGTTTTACATTTGGTCGTCTGTTGTTTCTTTGTTTTTAATACCATTTTTCGTCTTCAACCCAAGAAATGTGAAGAATGCACTGTGAGTAATAAACTATTTTAAATGTATATAAATGTATATATAAAAAAGTACAATATTTCAATTTAAAATTTATTTATATTTTAATTCTGTTTTTATTGTGTTATTAGCGTTTCATGTTAGCATTATTAAATTCTTTTTTTCTTTCAGATTATTTTATAAAGTAAATTGCTTTAAAAATAACTATTGTTTTAATAAAATATCAAGTTTAAAATTTAAATATAATATGATGTATACAAAAATCTAACACATAAATAAATTAACAATTTTAAGGTTCGGAGTTCAAATTATTAAGCATGTGACAAAATTGATAGAAGTTAAATGGCATTTAAGGAATGGCAAAGTTTTAATGGAAGACAGAGGAGCTGTTATAGTTTCAAACCATCAGTCAACCCTTGATGCATTAGGTATGAAGTCCTTAATTTATAAACTTCCTAAACAAATTATTTTAGTTTTGAATATAATATGAGAAAGTATAATTGTTAAAAATGAAATTGTTTCATTTGATTTAGTTATACTTGCTACTGTTGTGTTGAAAGCTAGTTTAACATAAGTATTTTAAGGATATGATAAGAATTTAAAATTATTTTTATCTTATAAAAGTTATATTAACATCTTTTTAATATTATTAAAATAATGTCTATCTAATGTAATAAATATCTAAAACATAGTACATCGTGTGACTTTAGAAATTAAATTCTGCTAGTTGATCATCATCATTATGTAATAAGAGGGCCAATAAAGATGTTTATTTTTAAATGGTACAATTGAAGGGTACAGGGGCAAAACAAGGAATGTCACAAAATTATCATTTTTTTAATTAACATTGCATTTTATAATACGTGGCAAAATCTTAACATTCCCATACTTTTTAACTTTTTTTAATTTTATGTGACATTCCTTGTTTTGCCCCTGTACCCTTCAATTCAGTTAATTAGAAAGTAATAATGTGGTTGCTTGGTAAACCGAATGAATCAAGTTCAAACCTGGATCTCAAAATGTCCCTCTACATGAGAATTGTGAACTAAGATATATTGGGCAGTGAGGAGTGATATAAATGTTACAATTCTACTGCTTCTTAAAAACATAAATCAAATGAACAAAATGTATAAAAGAAAGCTGTAAAATTGTTCATCATCAAACATACAATATTTCTTGGTAAACATATCTAAACATTGATTTTGAGATATATTCTTATATAATTACATTTATTCCAAAAGAAAGTATTGTGACCAGGGTGTTTTACTAATATTATTTCGGAGTAAAAAGACGCAACATATTTTGCCTACAAGAAAAGAAGATCCTATATTGAAAGAACTCTGAAATTAATGTAGCAATCACCATCTTATTTTGTAACTCGGTTTCTCTACATTAATAAAATAACAGCATTATTTTATTAATGTAGAGAATTCTCTACATTATATGCTGTCAGCTATAAGGGAGGTAGAATAGAATTATTCTTTGTCTTATGGTGTATATATAATAAAGGTGTTATAGAAAAAAAAATGGTATGCCAAACATACTATATACAAATGAATGATGATTGTGTTGAAAGTAAATAAATGATAATAAGAAATAAAAATAACTTACAGCCTATTACTGTAATGATACAAATCCATATCAAAGTGGTAGAATTTTTTTAATGTCATCACTTAAAGAGTCGAGAGAGGTGTGATGGGCGTGTAAAGGAGAAAAAGATCGGCTCATAAAGATTCCTTCACATTTGAAAAGCCAAGAATTAAAAAAAATAACAATGAGTTAATGTGTAATTGAATTCCATACCATTTATGTGGAAATATTTAAGGGAATATTTTCCTCTTTTATTTAGGTATCTAATAATCTAATAAATAAAACCGCCTACTGTGGTTTGGCTTTTCAGTTCACATATTAATGTTATTATATTAATTTTGATACAAAATTTCATTTATTTCATGGGTATTTTATTAAAGGGGTTCATGATATGCACAAAATATCAGAACTGAATATTTTGTAAATGCCCGGGGCGATTGACCCAGTTGCTCCCTGACAAAAATTTGCCCTAACTGCACCCCACGACTTTAATATTTTGGGTCATTTAATATACTCATCGAATGAATAATAACGTATTTCAGTAGCCTTTATGAAAAACATAGCATTTATAAGTCTAATTAAAAACAACCAACGAAAAAATAAATAAGTATGTAAATCGTTAGACATTTGAGACATTATCACTGTGGATGTGATATCTAATTCTCCAACCACTGTTTCTCTTAAGTATTGGCGATGAAAGTCAGCTTTGATAAAAGTAATAAAATATTAATTAATACAATTTTAAATTAAATATTCATGAAATATTTCAGGTATGTTTAACGTATGGCACGTCGCTGACAAAATATCGGCCATTGCGAGAAAAGAATTATTTTATGTATGGCCTTTTGGTCTATCGGCATATTTGGCGGGGGTGGTTTTTATTGATAGAAATAACTCTAAAGACGCATATAAAACTTTGAATGCCACCACCGAAGTTATGATCAAAAATAAGGTAAGATTTGCTAATGTTTTATTTATTGATAACTTTGTTTTATATGTATGTTTTTAATTTCAATTAACAGTTTTACACTAAATACGTATAAAAGTATATACCACATACATCACAAATGATTTTTTTTAAATTTTGTCTGTCTGTTCCGGCTAATCTCAGAAACGGCTGGATCGATTTTGAACTTTCACTCGCAGATAGCTAATGTTATAAGGAGTAACTTAGGTTACTTTTTAACCGACTTCATATTTAATTAGAAAATTATGAAAACCGTATTTAAGTTACGCCCAGTGAAGCGCTCCGCTCGGGATCGTACCCTGGGTACATTTTAACGTATAGATTTCTTATGGATGTCATATTTTCCTGACACGGAAAGCTATTAGATAAATTTCATCGAAAACTATCCAGTAGTTTTCTCGTGATGCGGTAACAGACAGCCTAATGGAGAGAACAGAAAACAGGATGGATCAATGAACCAATGTAACATTTTTAATGTTCTTAACATCGAAGTAAGGCCCGGCAAATTTGAATAAACATTTCCACGGACTTTTTGTATAGGACAATGTTTTTCGAATTAGCTAGTGATTAAAAAGTGTAAGGGTAAAAAGAAATATAGTATATTCAGATTTAGTTTGTTCCCCCTATGATTTCAATTTTCAACCATTTCCACATGGTTTATTTTCTAGTAACTTGAGAGGGCGAGTTTCTTCCTTTCGTCCGTCATAAAAGAACTGTTCAAGAATTTAAGGTTGATTTTTTTTTATAACTAACGACTCACCCTCATTTCACTCTGGTTCGTCCCTATCATATTAAAAAATCCTTTCTTAATTAAATTTGTTACATATTTTCGTATCGAATCTCGCAAACCAGCAGAAATGATTATAAACTCCTCAACACGTCTTACGTAGATGAGGTCTCCGACCAAACTATTATGCGCAAACGCTCTATGTAATACTGTTTTTTTTTTGTTCAATTAAGAATGATTTAAGAATACCATTATTTTTTTGTAAAGATTTTTTGTAAGCTGTTCCGCTCAATTAATATGTGATACGCTACTTCCTACTTGTTTTTATTAATATTTATTACTCGGAGCAAAATGTGAGGGTAATGATTTTGATAGTCCATCTACTTATGTTTTTATGTTCCACCGTAGCGCTTGAACTACTGACTAATATTAATTTAATTAATAAAATGTCAATAGATTCGTTATAACGGCCCGGATAACAAAGGCTCTACAAATTCTGTCAAAATTTTATATGACGGGATTTAAACTTAGGATTCTAACCTCGAAAGAAAATAAACTGGGATAATCGTCACGTGTATTATTTATGTCGAAATATGTGTTTAAAATGCGGTCGTGCAGTTCCTGCGGCCTAATCTTTTCAGTTATTTACTCGTAGTAAATAATAAACAAACATTACGTTAGAATTTTAGAATATAATGCGATCGTAAAACAGAAAAGTATTAAATAAAAAATAAAGTTACAAAACTATATTCTAACTACGAAAGCAAGGGGTCTAAAAAGGACGAAACAAGAAAATTAATGCCAACCCAAGCTGCCATAGACTCGCTTGGGATATAAGTGTATGGCAGCTTGGACGTCCGTTGGCCGACTATAATATGTTTCATAGGCTTTGATCATAGTATGGAAAAGTATTACACTCTCTGCACTTGTGTCTGCCTGCATACTTGTGAACTGCAATATCTCTTGCGCAGTTCGTTTTTGAGACTTTTATCAATGAAATTGGCCGCCATGACTGGAATCGGTCAGAAGGACATTATTATTAGTGTTATTTATAGGTTTTTAGCGATTGAGAAAAAAAACATACTTTTAAAGGCAAATTAATTGAATTATTCATATATTTTTTATTTTACAGACTAAAATATGGCTATTCCCGGAAGGAACAAGAAATAAAAACTTTAGAAAATTGCTACCTTTCAAGAAAGGTGCATTCAACATTGCCGTCGCGGCTCAAGTGCCCATCATACCAGTTGTGATCTCGCCCTATTATTTTGTGAATAGAAAGGAATATATATTTAACAAAGGTTAGTTTTAAATTTTTTTGTATGTTTGTATATTTGCGTGTAATCTTTAAACAATATAAATAAAATTGATGTGTCTGTTTTCAATCTCAACTTAACAGCTTTTCACTTAATGCATATTGAAATTATATGAAAGTATATATAATACCGTACTAAGATAAAAAAAATACATTTTTAAAATTTTTGTCTGTCTAATCTCTCGTTGATGATGCTTAAAAAATTATTATACTATTTTTCCATCCGTACGGTTTTTTTTAAATTACCAAAAAAAAATATGAAATTCACAAGTAGGAAATTTGTATGTAAAGCTAAAATTGAATAAGGAGATTGAATATTAGAATTGCGATCGAAAATTTTTATCCGGGTAGCGTCAATATTTATGTTTTACGAAAATGCAAAATATGTAGTTTTAAAAACTCAAAAATCTAAGAAGTGTTAGATTACCGCTTAGACATTCGAATTTTTATCGACTCCACTGATTTTTATTTGTAGGTCATGCGGTAATTCAATGTCTAGAGCCCATCTCTACAATAGGGTTAACAATGGAAGACGTGCCACAATTAAAGGACAAAGTGCAAAATATCATGGAGAGGGCGTATCAGGAACTGTCCAAGGAGGTACTGAGCGCTTTGCCACCTGATTACCCTTTGGCGACTCATGAATAACTCGGTAACTGTATTTTTATTTCGCGTCATTTTGATTTTCAACACATTTTCAAATATTGTCACAAAAATGGTAATTACCAATTTTTTTCTATTCTATTCTTAGTTCTTAGTTGACTGCAAACGATTACAAAGATTTTAGTTTTAGTATAATAGGCTTAAGTACCAGTGATACGCTGTGAAAGCATCAAGTATTAAACCGTTTAGTTCTTTTGAGCATTTAAATTAAAATTATCGGAATTAAAAATCCTATTCTTTTACGATCAGTATTCTAAACCAATGAAGCAATACTAAATTTTAATTGATTTCGACTATTATAAGGAAAACCAACTATTTTTTATAGTGAAGCTTTTGGCGAAGCTGTTTGCCAATTTTGAAGGAGTATTTTCTATCCTTCACATGTAGTATTTTCTAGAACATTTTATTGTATAAGGACCTGGACGACTACTTTTTGAATTTTCATCATACTCAATTTTATAAAATAGAAACCAAATTTGTAACTTTGATTTATTTAAAAGAAAAAACTTTGTTCCATTTATTAAAAAGCTTCGCTTTAAATATGTTTATGTATTATAATTATTGAATGATAATTATGAAACAATACTTTTTATATAAAAAGTGTTTTATGTGATATTTTTATGTTGACCATAGAAATATAAGGCACCATAAACACAATACAGAGATAGAACAGTACTTTAACTTCATACTAGAGCGCCCGAATCGACGCACGCACACATACACGTCGTTTACACGGCCGCTAACCAATCTTGGCAGTGCAAAGCTATGCAGTGCCACACCGCGCTTCGCCGAGCTTATATAAATTGCAAGATTTTAGCATCAATTTTAAAAGATATTAAAGAAATTAACCTGTCTCCACTGCCGCGTGTCCCTGTTTTCCAAAACTTTATTTAATGAAACTTTTCATAAGAATGCGAATTTTTTATATAATAAAATTTAACAACACAGCATTTAAAACTTGTCGCAATAGACGCAAATATTTATCTGTTACCAACTTATAACATAAATATGTAAAAAATAAATATTAAATTAATATGTTTCATTCCTAAAAAAAATTACCTGTTTTACTTTTTGTATGTACCATCCCTAGCGCTCCGCTCAGCTGTAGGTGTAAATTTCAAAAAGACGGCCGAGTTACGCTACTGTTCTATCTCTGTATTGTGCCATAAACGAAACAGTATGAAGTCATACTTCAGTTATTTGTCATAGATGTTAAGGTTTACTTATTCATAAACTCATTTTACAAGTGATATATACTTGACTACCAAGTTTTCTGTTGACAACGAATTTCAGTGTCTTAGACATAAACTCGGAAACACGATCATCAAGAAAATAGAACCAGCTAAAACTGAATCTGATAACGAAAGGGCCGATTATGCCACAGTTTTTATTAGCACAGTATTACTAAATAATTTCAACTATGTGTATGTCAAAAATAAGCGTTTGTTTTTTTTTATTCATGATTTTTATATTATTGCTAATTTGTCTCTGGTTCTATATAATCTATGTTAATGTGCTTTTATAAATAGTTTTAAAATATATCATGCTTTACTTTAGATCCTAATGTGATTTGACTTTTTTTTTATTTTTAGCTATAATATTTGGATTTTAATGAACATTTTAAGACTTTGTTTACTTTGGTAAGGAACGGCCATTTTAATTTCTAATTTATTTCCTTTCCTATATTTAATTTTAAAATCACTTAAGAAAAATCCTATTTTGATATTGACATATTATTAGATAATAAATGTGTTCACTGACTATTCAGAAGTGGTGTAACTTTCGCTAAATATATGTATGTCATATACATAATATATGACATTTGAATCGTATAGAGTTTTCGCGCAAAGAATCCTTAATTGGCAACTATTTACTTATTGATTGTGATAATGAAAAAGAAACAGCCAAAAATAAACTAGTTTTTTTTATATATTTATTTGATAATTGATATAAAACATGCCAAAATTATAGTGATTTTGTTAATTACCTTTAATTTAAGCCTTTCCTAAGATTTTAATTAAGCTATGTTCTAAATTTCTATGTCGAATATCTTGCGTATGTAATTTGTAAAACGTTTTTAACAAGTGACGTGCGGATTTTAATGCAATTGATTTTTGTATTTTACTTAAAAACTTACAAATTTTTGTTTGTAGATCGCGTTATTTACCGTTTATAATAAAACTTTTTTTTAAATTAAAACAAAATTAACGTAAGACATAATATACAATATTATAGAAAATTGATATATGTATTATGATACTGAATAAAAGCGAGACAAAATCGGTTACTAGTTTTTGCATGTGGCTTTGTTCGCATAATAATATGGGCGGACATAGAAACTGACTCTCATAGACATCGGTAGAATTGTTTACGCGAGAAACGAAACAAGCCGACATAGAAATGTATTAAATTAGGTACCTACTTATTTTACATTGATATACTATGAAAATACTTATAAAATTTCTACGAAATAACTCTTCAAAAAATGACATCGTTATTAGACATTAAGTTAAACCAAAGAATAAAATTCAAAATTCAAAAGTTCTAGTTATCTAAACATAATTTCGAACTAACGCACAACCATAAAGTACTTTTTTACAGAAACAACGTGAACTTTATTATTTTTTATCCGAAAACTAATAAATAAAGAAGTTGTGCGCTTTTTTCGATTACTTTTTTGAAAGGATAATCGTGTGACTTGATTTTAAAATCTATGTATGTAATGCGATTTTATTTTGATGAATATGAAGTTATTTTAGAAGGTTATGCATAAAGTAATATCTACGTATATAATAAAGTATATCTAACACTTCTCGGTTTTCACAAAACGCTACTTCGATGTTAATAATAGACAAGTTAACGGATGGAAAGAAAAAGTTATTTAATATGCAATCATCATACAATTCCGATCGAGAAAGTCGTAAACAAACGTTACGCAACGTCTTCAATCACGACCGCGATGTAGAACAAGCGGTGAATTTAAATCAACGGTCACGCTTTATTTGGAACAAGTGCATTACATATTTGTATTTGCCAAGTGAAGGCTGTGGAATTTAAAACACTTGATGTTACCTTATAATATTATAACCCGACTACGAAGACGTGAAAAAAGAGCAGGAAGAGACAAAGATAGTTTAAAGATATTCTTTAGCATTCTTTTGGATTCCGTACATTCTTTTAAGCTACTGTATTTTTTTTCTAATTTAACATAATGACATAATTAACGATATAAAGTAACGATATGATATGAAGTATATTTAGCAGCATTTTGTTGTCTGGTGTATAAATGTTGAAGTAAGGAGGATTTGGGATGGATGGTGGTGGTGGGAGGATTAGGATGGTGTATAAATGTTGAAGTAAGGACGTCTCTGTGTATGAAAAAGTGTATCAAAATCAATATAATTAAGATGCCGCTACCGAAGGAAAAGTTAATTTTAAAATAGTCTACTCTGATAAAGAAGATTCTTTATGTTATAATCTATTTTTGATGAGCAATTTTGATTTTTTGAAGCGTAGTTTCATTCCTTATTTATTCCCGAAAGTCTTCAAAAAATATGTAGTTCAACACTTTCTATACTAGGGTTCTATAGGGTTTTTCATTTATTTATTGCTTTAGTTAGAGCTCGGTTTGATACATCTACATATAAGATGGTCCTCTTTCTCTATTGTCTATCGATCTATAGGTGACGTCATACAATTCAATATGGCGCCCGCTGTGGGAAATAAAGTTAAAAGAAAAGTATTTCTAACGGACTAGTTTATCCGTAGTCGGGATTTTAAGGTATATTTAATTTTTATAAATTTTTAATATTTTTTTCGTGTATATGTATATACATTTTAGTACCTTGTAAAGTATTATATATTGTATATATAACACAAAGTTTGTGTTATGTACGAGTATATAGCTTACGATCTATGCTTAAAATTATAGCACACTATTTAATCTTTGTCATATCCCTTATAATCTATAAGTATATGTAATTCTAGTAGGAGACTTAAATCTACTTTATATTATGACTATTGCAAATATATTATATAAACTATTTAATGTTTTAACGTTTTGGAATAACTTTATATCAAAAATTTTAATATGAACTTTACTCTTTTTAAACTATATTTTTTTGAAAGTTCTCTTTTGTATTACAAATTTAAAAACGCTTGATTTAGGTGTTACTTAAAGGTTTGTTTTAATTTCTAGTCTTAGATTTTTTTGGGATAGTCATAAGTTGCATCGTGAAGCTTTATCACTAGAATCTTACTCGATGTATAAATATTTTAAATATTTTTTATTTTTTGGTTGTTGGAGAATAAGTTGGAGAATATCAAACATTTTTTAATAATCAAATGACATTTGAGTAAAAATAATTTAGTTTCAATTTACAACTTTACAGTGTGAGTTAATAATAATAAATGTTTCATAATCCTTAGGTTTATACTTTATTCAATATATTATCCTAAACTGCTTCTTCAAAGAATGTGATGTTTATTTTAAACTTCTATGACGTATCATGTGAAACAAAATGTCTACTATTTTTTCACTGTATTGGTATGTAATATTGTGATTAAATGCTTATATTATATTATCTGTGTTTGATTCAATCAAAACATTTTTTTACTAAATTAAACGTTTATTGTATTCTAAATAGATACAATTTTTAACAAACAATATATTAGTACCTCAACTATTCGATTTGAATTTATCACAGCCCCGATTTACGTCTATTTTATACTAAAACTACCTGAAACAAGGTTTATACTGTTATTGAGATTCATCATTTTGTGTTTCACTAAAATTTAAAGTTTAATTTGTAACATATTATTTATTATATAAGAACATTAAAAATACACAACTTTTCCACAATTACATGAACAACTTTAATTATTGCTTTTATCCACGGGATGTTAATATCGAAGCAAAACTGCAGACTTAAGCATCTAATAAGTTGCTAAAAAGTCTGTACAGGCACTATTTAAAAATATTAGCGACATCCTCATTCCTCCCTTCGCTAGGGTTCGTCCCTAGATTTAGCGCAAGCGAAGACGCGGTTTCCGTTGGTAAAAGTAAACAAAATTTCTAAAATAAAAGTAGCTTATAAGCGATCTACGAGTAAAAGTCTCATCAAAGTCCGTTCAGCCGTTTCAGAGATTAGCAGGAACCGATAACAAATAGACAGACAAAAGTTTTAAAAATTATTTCTTTGATGGTAGTACTATATATTCGGTCATTTGTTTTCGTTGCTTGAATAGAACAGAGTAATATTTCAATCAATATAATTAGTAAATACTTAGAATGTTAAAATTTTGCTATATTTTGATAGCCCTTTTAATTCTTACGATGAAGTAATGTGGTAATTTATAATTATATATTATTTTATTTATATTAGTTAATTGACATAATCTACCGAGAATACAAAAAAGATATTACTAAAGAAATTGAAAAAAAATATTAAAATAGTGTTGCGGGTTCATTTTATTTAAAATCAAATAAATACGCCTCCGTGGACGTTGCAAAACGGAGTTTACGTCTGTATGACCACCTGCAACAAGCGTTCCAAATGAGCAATTTTTTAGTGCAGCAGAAATTGTTTATGATCCTCATCGGAACAGACTTTTGGGGGACAAAGCAGCCAAGTTATACTTTTTGAAATAAAATTTACCATTAGGTACTTAATTTCAATTATGATTAGTAACATTTGAAACATCTTGAATCAAAAATCTAAATAAATCCGTAAAAAAAACTGAATGTAGTAGGTAGCTATATTTTATCTGTGTATTATTATTTTTTTGTTAAAATTTGTATTGTAAATGAATTTTTTTCTTGATGCCTTTTTAAAAAAGTAGATGTATATTGTAGAAATTTTCAAATTATGAAAAATTGCCTGTCTATTCCATTCAATATATATAACAGAATGATGAACCAAATAGTGTTATTCTTTTCGCTTATTGAAAATGCTGCTCTAATTACTAAACGGGAATTTTCCATATA
Organism: Boloria euphrosyne; assembly: GCA_951802675.2. Lineage (NCBI taxonomy): Eukaryota > Metazoa > Arthropoda > Insecta > Lepidoptera > Nymphalidae > Boloria > Boloria euphrosyne. Next base: position 10,268,510 of record OX637871.1, read on the forward strand.
AGGTCTATTAATATTTATAAGTGATGTTGCTATTTAAGTACTCGTGTATAATTAACGAGAGTATTGCGCAATTATAAAACTGTAATCAAAATTTTGGACTACACCAGAAGATAAACAATACACAGGCGTCTGATAACGATATTTCAACTTAAAATAGTAGATAAAACTTCACCTTAAAGCAAATACCACTGTTGGATATATGTAGGCCCTATTTAATTATATACCTGATTAATACTTTCTTAGGTTTACGCGAATATTCTTCCGTGACCATTGCTGTAAAGACATCGAAAGACATCGAAACGTCGGGAACCAAAAATCAAAATAAATCCGTGAGAAAATCCGAAAAGTTTAATTTATTATGTAGGTACTAGGTACCTAATTAATATTAAATAAGCAGCAATATAATCATTACATGGTCGTGATAACTCACGATTGGACGTTGAGTCACGCATTCTTGCTTGCCTTATTTAAAAGGTGAATTTAATAATCAAGTGATATAAAAAGAAGTTCTTGAGAGTTTAAACATGTGGGATAAAATCACATATTTCTTTATGATAATGATAACAATATATATTTTAAAGCAATTATTTTCGGAAACTCCAAATTACGTGAAATTTCAATCAAAATTTCTTGTGTTTTACATTTGGACATCGGTTATTTCTTTGTTTTTAATACCAATATTCGCCTTCAACCCCAAAAATGTTATGAACTGTCTGTAAGTAAACATTAGTAAATTATTACTAAAATTCAATTAAATTATTTCAACCTATGAATTAAATTTTAATTTTCCAGGTTTGGAGTTCAAATTATGAAGCATATAACAAAATTTATAAGAGTTAAATGGCATTTAAGAAATGGCAAAGTTCTAATGGAAGACAGAGGAGCTGTTATAGTTTCAAACCATCAGTCATCCCTTGATATATTAGGTATGATAGATTAACACCGTCACTAAGTCCTTAATTTATAGATCTTTACAAATAAAAAGCATATGAGTGTTTTATTTGATTATTTTAAATATATTCACCAGGCTTTATTAGGTGCACAATTTTTGATGATTATTAAATAAAAATTCTCTACTAAAATATAGCTTATTATCTTAAATATAAAAAATCTCGTGTCATAGTGTTTGTTATCGGCTTGCACGATTTTTATGTTTTTTTATTTGTGTAAATTTGATAACTCTAAGAATAGGTAGTGATAATGGTGGCCCTTTCCTGATTTTTTTTTATGATTTGGCATCAAAAAATACTAGTAATCCTAAAATTTGATCCTTCTACCACCAATACCTATTTTTAAATAGTGATTAGCGGAGCCGCAGGAATTGCTAGTAAAAATTTGCTCTAAAAAAATTGGGGAGGGCCACCCTTATCACCTAGGGGTATAAAAATAGCCTATTCTCAGACCTACTAAAATATGCACAAAAAATCATAAAAATCAGTCAAGCCGTTTCGGAGGAGTTCGATATAAATATATTATAAGTAATATTCATCGCTGTGTAATTATGCACTGATAGAAAAAAATATTAACTATCAATAAATTCATTTCTTTTTTTGGTTTACAAACAATTTATTTATTTTTTAAATATGAACAAATATTTTTCACCATTTATATTCGAAAAATCGCCAAAATTCTTTCACGTAATTTATGGATTTTGTCTCCTTTATGAATTATTTTCAACATGGTTACACTTTTCTTATCATGAAGGAAATCATAGTAAGAAAACCTTCATGTCTAAAAAACTTAGCAAATGGCAAGAAAAGTGAAGTCCGCCAAATCTAAGGCCTGTTCAGTGTTCACCCCCATATTAAAGGGATGCCCTTGCCCAGGAGTGGGAATTACAAAAAGCTGTATACATATTATAATTCTACTCCATCATAAAAATCCTAAATAAACAAGATGTTTAAAAAAAAATAAAAATGTTCACCATCAAACATACAATTTTCCTTGAAAAATGTAGCACATAACATTAATTTTTGAGATATACGTATCCTCATATCCTATAAAAGATATTTTTAGTCAATTATAATTGAAAATACATTTAATATTTTAGGTATGTTTAACGTGTGGCACGTCCCCCGCAAAGTATCGGCCATTGCGAGAAAAGAATTATTTTATGTATGGCCGTTCGGTCTATCGGCGTATTTGGCGGGGGTGGTTTTTATTGATAGAAATAACTGTAAAGACGCATATAAAACTTTGAATGACACCAGCGAGGTTATGATCAAAAATAAGGTAAGAATTAATATTGCTAATGTTTCATTATATATTACTAATTACTATATTCATTGATTATCTTTTCCTGTCCTAAACACACTATCACATATCTATCTATTTAGATCACAAAAAGGTAAGTTTTCACCAAATTTCGTGAAAAATATTTTCTTTTTCTGAAACAAAAATAAAAAACCAAAAACTTGGTTTTTTGAATTTTTCACATAAATTTTGAGGTTATGTGAAAAAAGTGTAAATACAAAAGTTTTAGATCTTTTTATTACCTACAACATTGCCATTTAACTTTTTTCCATAGGACTTGTAGTTTTGCCGGATATCGAGATAAACAGTTTTTTAACCTTAAAACACCCCCACCTTCCCCCTTCCCACTGACCTCTATAATACCACTGGACTGGCTGTTGTCAACGTGCTTTTGTGGCTGCTTGATATTCGCCATTTTGGCGCTGTCGGACGTAGCGAGAGTTTGTGGTACTAAAACTAATGATGTAATAAGTTTTTACAATCAATAAAACTGTTTCAAATAAAGATTTTTATTTTTTTTATTTTTATTAATCAATAACCGTATCATCATAATTACTGCTTATGTTATATTAACAACGAAAATGCAAAATTACTTTACAGTAAACAAACACTTCTCGCTGTCATTTGCAATATACGTCAAAATTAGTTCTCGGGACTCTCGCTAGTTTGATTGCTGTCAAACACTTGGAACAGCCTGTCCAGTGGTGCCCCTTCCCGACCTCAGATCGCCCGTAATTTATTTTTCCTTTCATTTTTATAATATTATCCTCCTTTTCTAGTGGGTTTCATCTTACTATTATTATTTTTTTCGTTTCAAAAATTATCGACAATGGTCTATGTGTAGCGATTATTATTTTTATATGTGCAGATTTATTAGAGTATTTAATATTTATTATAAAAAATTGACTCATCCTCGCTCTGCTCAGGTTCGTACCCTAGGTACGTTTTAACGACTAGGACAGATTTCTTAGGGATGTCATATATTACCGACACGGATAACCAGCCATCATCATTCCAAATTTCATCGGAAATTATCCAGTGGTTTTCTCGTGATACAGTCACAGTAAAAAATGTAAAATATCACGCATCTGGCACGCTTGAGTTTTTCCATGTCGTTGTTTTTTTTTTTTTTACAATTTTGAAAATCTGTTGATGCTTCCTCCACCGCTGAAAGTGGAAATAGTATAGGACTGTTTATCCTTCCAATTATATAAGTATGTATATAATCTACAATATCTTATAGGTTTCCGCGAAGATCGAGTAAATCCACATTTAGCATCATGGGCTCCCTTACTATTAAGGTTGATTATTTTTTTATACCTAACTAAACACTTACAATCGCTTCGCTCGGGTTCGTCTCTAGCATTATTAAATAAGGTCCCGTTTTACCCTTTGGGTACGGAAGGGTTCCGTACCATTGTCTATAAAAACAGCGTAAAAATCATGTCTGTTATAGGAGCCCCCTTAAATATTTATTTTATTTTGTTTTTTAGTATTTGCTGTTATATCAGCAACAGAAATACATCTGTGAAAATTTCAACTCTCTAACTATGATGGTTCATGAGATACTAGCCTGCTGCCTGGTGCCAGACGGACTGACAGCGGAGTCTTAGTAAAAATACTTTTGTTATATTATATTCCTTCCTTCCTATTCTTAAACAAATTTATTGTATAATTTCGTATCGGAACTCACAAATCAGCAGAGATGGTTGTATAATAATTATACGTCTTACGTAGATGTCGGATGAGGTCTTCGACCAAACTATTATGGGCAAACACTCAAAATACTGTTTTATTGTTTGAGAATGATTTAAGTATATCATTATATTTTTTGTAAACTTTTTTTGTAAGTTGTTCTGTGCTATTAATATGTGATACGTTACTTAAAATTAAATAAATGAAAACATAAATTTGAAGAACAACCTTTTATGTATAATGTTTTTCGCTGCTTAGTTTGTTTTTTACGCAGTCTGGGTTTTTGTAATATATTATATATGTACCTACAGCTTTTTACTTCCAAAAAGGAGTAGGTTCTCAATTTGTCTGTATTTTTTTATGTTTGTTACCTCAGAACTTTCGACTGGGTGAACGGCTTTTGGTGATTTTTTTTATTTGAATAAACCATATAAGTCCAAAATTTGCATTACGTATGTGCGCGACAAATGGACGTATCACGCCAACCGATTTCGATGATTCTTCTTTAATGAAAAGGGTAGTTCCATAAGAATTTGGTTAGGTTCTGATCTTGAGATCCATGACAAAGAAACGGAACTATTCAATTCTTAGGAGCAAATTAACAGTACTCGCGGAATCTTTTATAGGCTATCCGTATATTTGAGTCACCTACCGTAACGTCGTTATTATGTCAATGAGCTGATGATGGAAGGTACAACTCCACAACGGTTAGGAGTTGAAAGAAAATTCTTTCAATATTATACGCACTTATGAACCGATAGTTGTTAGTTGTATTTTTTCAGACTATAAGGTTTAACTGATAATAGAAGGTAATTTTTATAATCGTTAACGTCTGGGAGTTAGGCGTAAAACTGGACATGGACATAGCTTGATTGCCTATTAACGGTTATTCCGAAACCTCGTTGACTTATTAGAGCAGTGGTTTAGTTGGCCTACCCTTTACCTATTTTATATTTAAATAAACATATAATTTATTTTTAACAAAAAACAAACACCGACTCAAAACTAAACAAATCTAACCAAAAAATGTACAAAATAATACTTTTAAGAACTTAGTTAATTTTGGAGTCGGTGCTAGCCAGTACGGACAGATTTATCTTGCCTTTGCAGTGGACTTTCGAACGGTATTTTGATTATGTTTACAAATTGATAGATTAATCGAATATGTATCTATTTATTTATTTATTGCTTTGGCTGGCACCGGCTTCAAAATTAACTAAGTTCTTAAAAGTAATTATGTTCTACTTTTTAGTATGGATTTGTTTAGTTTTGAAGAAATTTTTGTCTGACTGTCTGTCTGTTTGTTCCGGGTAATCTCTGGAACGGTTGGATTGAGAGATAAAAAAACAAATATTAAAAGGCAAACTAATTGTATTATTAATATTTTTAAAACTTTACAGACTAAACTATGGCTATTCCCGGAAGGAACAAGAAATAAAAACTTTAGAAAATTGCTACCTTTCAAGAAAGGTGCATTCAACATTGCTGTCGCGGCTCAAGTGCCCATCATACCAGTTGTGATCTCGCCCTATTATTTTGTGAATAGTAAGAAATATATATTTAACAAAGGTTAGTTTTAACTTTTTTTGTAGGTATGTTTGTATATTTGTAATATGAACTAAAAAAAGGGCGGAAGCAATTTCGATAGGTATGAAGATAGCTTGAAACCTTCGTAAAGGACATATATTAGTTAACTATAACTATAAGCATTTTTCCCAGGAAAAAGGCATTTTTCCATACTGCTTTCAGTTTGTCAGAAAACATACTATTCGCCGGCGTTCTAAAGACCAGAAACTAAGTACCTATCATATTATAGTATCATACTTTTTGAGCTTTTTATAGAACGTTTAATGTTGAACTACTGGGCGTATGGTTAAGTTTTCGGCCGATATCTCGGAAACTTTGCACTTTAGGTCAAAATTCATCGAGACTATTATTGTACAAAATAAAATTTTAAATTTAGCATCTTTTGTGTGTTGTAAGCTTTTTCGTAAAACTGACACATTTAATTTAGTAGTTTTGCTATCTTAGCCGATAACTTAAAACCTGAACTATACCTATAAGTATAATAAAATACTTATGTCTTAATCTAAAATTATATGCACAAATTTCAAGTCTTTTATAGTCTTTTGTTTAAGTAGTAAAAAATCAAACTCGTAAAATAATGTTTGTTAAAATTACCTAACACTTTGTAGAATAAAAATCAAAATCCCAACTCATATTCATTCACTGTAACAAAAGTCCGAGGTTATTATATTTATAACTCATTATAATTTAATGAGCATATATCTACTTACCTTTTGTTGTTCGCTGAGAAAATGAACAAGCACATGTATTTTAATAATCATACTAAAAATAAAATACATTGTAGATCTCTAGAGTGCAGGGTCAATACGTAGGTAGTAATTGAATTTACAAAGTTACTTACTTAAGTTACTGTTAATTTATAGCAACATAGCTTTTACAGGTCCAAACGACTTAAATTATGAATAATATTATAATGATTACATTTCACAGTAACAGAACAGAAATTATGTAGGTTTGAATTCATCAATGACATAAGATTATGTGTTACTATAATCTTATGTCATTGATGATTGAGTAACATATATTCATCCATCTTCACAAATTTTTACATTTATAATATCAAGTATGGAAATCATATAAGGGGACGTCCATAAAATACGTGAGATGTTTAAGGGGGGAGGGGGTGGAGTCAAATCTCGTCTAATCTTACGTTGGAGAGAGGGGGGGTCTCGGCAAATATCACGCAATTTTTTTTCTGATTGAAACAAAAAAAAAATACTATTTTGGTCCATTTAATTCAGATTGTACATGCTTAACCTCTCAAAGGCCTACGTGGTCAGTACAGGTACGTACGTGGTACCGGTGATCACAAAAAAATAAAAGGGCCGTGATCTGCTTTTAATTAAAGTATTCTATTATAATTTTTTTATTAACAATCCAACGCGTTTACGCAAGAAACCCAAATTTTGAAAAATCTCACGTAAGATTGGGGGATGGGGGAAGGGTAATTAAAATCTCACGTAAGATTGGGGGATGGGGGAGGGGTAATAACTATGAATGTAATGATATAGGGGAGAGTTGGATAATACCGCGCGGCTGATAATTCCGCGCATAGGCATATCTCAAAAACTATACACTAGTTGTGCGATCCAGTGCGTAAATATCAAAGTCCGACATGCCTACACCTCCCTGTGCTCATCACCAGTTTGTCCCGAACGACGAGGAAGGGACAAGGTGTTGTAGATGTTTTTTACCTCACTCCTTATAATTTTGTGTGCACTTTCGATAAGCCATACTGTATTTATATTGTAATACATTAAACCCATACATTTTAATGCTAATATACTGTAGAATAATTGTAAGAACAATTTTTATCATACAATTTACTTTTCTGTATTATTTTGAGGTTACAAAATGAAATGATCAAGTTTGACAATTTCGCGCCTGGGGCGTGGTATTATAAGACGAGAGCGCACAATTTTAAATCATGAAATAATGTTTTAATCAATAACTCCGTTAAAGCAGCGGTTAGAATAAAAAGAACGAAGGTAAAAAATAAAGAAAATGAACATAGAAAAAGACAAGAACATTGCACGCTGTCGTGAATACGGAGTCTTTTGCTCGTTATCCGGACGATTATGATTTCTCTGTAGGTTTCCTGTGCTTCATGGATGGTCATGACACGCGAGCCTTTGCCGGATCCATATCCTTGGTTCATAAGGATCTTCTTTTCTTCCTGAGTGTGGACCAAATATAGGGTTGTTGGGTGGATGGTATTTGCGCGTCAGTAAACCTTTCTAAGCTCAGGGAGTGGATGGTTTGACTAGAGGAGTAGATATTACCATAGAAATCGCTGATGGCATATGCGACGTCCTTGGGGTTCCTATGCGTACAAGACAACTTACATGTGATGTTGGTCACCATAGTTGGCCAGAAATACCTTAGCTCGAACAGATTTTCTCTGTCGATATAAGGCAGCTTGTTTATGTCTCCGATGAGTGCCACTTCTTCTGCACCTGACAGTCGGGCTGCCATGACTATGGCTCCAAAATGGTTCATGAGGGGTTTGTGAATACTTAAAAGTGCGTTAGTTTTTTTATTACTATAGTTACTTACCGATTTGCACTTAATTAATGTGGGCACGGTTTTATCAAACCTAGGCACGGTATTATCCGACCAGTTTGACAATACCGCGTTTTCCCATTTTTTTATAATTTTGTAATAATTACTTTCTGTTCAAACTTAGGATTTTTTTATCATACTATTTGTGTACCTAAATAAATTTCCTACTGCTTACAGCTTTTTTTGTTTCTAAAAATCAAACCTTGCCCTAATTATAGGTCCAAGCCCTTAGGGGCTCGGTACTATCCAACTCTCCCCTAAAAATAATAATATCCTATTTCATGCATCAAAAGTAGGCAGAATGCTTATGAACCAAAAATACTCTAAGTAAGGAAAAATGTAAGCTTACTCAATATAAACTACGAAATACCTACGTTTATTAAATTAATATTGAAACAATTATTTAAAATTTATAATACCTGTTATTCAACTCAACATGAACTTTAGGCAACATCACCGAACTAAAAGAAAGAAGGGCCCTGACCTTGAAAAACGTGGCAAAACTGCGATTACACAACCGTACCGACAAATACATGTTGTCTCTTTTACTCCCGAGTAAAACTAAACGTTCGTTCTCTTTCACTCAAAATGACAAAATATTGTTTCAATGGAGAATGGTATGCGCTCACGCCTTTCAATGTGAATACAATTTAGAGCGATCGGAGTACTGTAGGGCCCTTCTTGCCTTTAGTTCGTTGAGGCAACATTATAATATTATGTAAATCATTATCAGTAGTTGAAATCAAAAACATTAACACATTAAAATTACTTGATGTCGGTTTTTCACTTACACAATTTATCCGTAAGAATGTTTTTTTTTTCACTTATCAGACATCTAATCTAAATATCCTTAAGCTACGGTTATTTACCAAAAAACAATATGAAATATGTAAAATAAATATGAAGTATGTAAAATTAAAAAAAAAGAGGTTGAATATTAGAATTGAATCTGAGTAGCGTCAATCAATCTATTATTACGAAAAATAGCAAAATTTATAAATGTAGTTTTATTTGAAAACTTAAAAACAAAAACCGACTTCATAACTAAATAAATCTAAACTAAAAAGTAGAAAATAATACTTTTAAGAACTTCGTTAATTTTGAGGTCGGTGCGTGCCAGCCAAGACGGATAGATTTATCTTGCCTTTGCAATGGACTTTCGAACGGTATTATTTTGTTTACAAATATAGATATAGATTAATCGAATATGTGTCTATTTAAGGTTATTTTGCTTTGGCTGGCACCGACTTCTAAATTAACGAAGTTCTTAAAAGTATTATTTTCTACTTTTTAGTTTAGATTTGTTTAGTTTTGAAGTCGGTTTTTGTTTTTTGTTAAATATAATTTATTTTCAAATTTTTAGCGGAAAGTAGATACTTATTTTGTTTATGTACAAAAAAGAATTTTCCAAATCGGTCAAGCCATCTTCGAGTAATGGGGAACATACATAAAAAAAGTCCCCAACGAATTGAGAACCTCCTCCTTTTTTGAAGTCGGTTAATAAGAGCCTGAAAAAATTTACCTATCGGTCTATAATTACGTATAATTTTGAAAGAATTTTCTTTGAACTCCTAACCGTTGAGGAGTTGTACCTTCCATCATTAGCTCAATCACAGGAGATGATGATTATCAGACGCAAATACTTGAACAGCTTTAGAAAATATATGAAAAACGTAATAAGTGCCTATAAAATTTGAGAGTTGTCTTCGATTTCCCTGGGATCCCATCATCAGATCGTGACTTGGTGACTATGGGACCAACTAGAAACTATACCCTTTCAAACAAAAAAAGAATTTTCCAAATCGGTCCAGCCATCGTCGAGTAATCGGGGAACATACATTTGAAGTCGGTTAAAAATCTAAGAAAGTATTAACGTTTTATAAATTAGTTTTTTATTATTATTATTTTTTGAATAATTTTATTTTCTAGGTCATGCCGTAATGCAATGTCTAGAGCCCATCTCCACGGTAGGGTTAACAATGGAAGACGTGCCCCAACTAAAGGATAAAGTGAAAAATATCATGGAGAAGACGTATCAGGAACTGTGCGAGGAGGTGCTGAGCGCTTTGCCCCCCGATTACCCTTTGGCGACTCAAGAATAACTCAATAACAGCACAACAGTATTTTTATGTCGCGTCATTTTGATTTTCAATGCATCTTCTGAATATTATCACAAAATATGTTAATCAACATTTTTTACTATAGACGGAGAGGCAGATCCAAAAAAAGTCTCTGAGTTTATTAAGCCTGGTTTTTTCTCAGGTTTTAATCAGTCTGAGTCAATCATAATTTACAATAAAATGCTGCGGTCAGTCGAGCGGATATTAGAACAGGTGTCTCAGGTGCGCGGTCAAACATGTCGTGACCACCGACATAATAAAATCAATTTCTTAAGGCTGAAACTTTATGGACTTTTATTTTTTAATATGTTAATCAAATTTATGATATGATGATGCCCGTCAGTCAGTGACTAAGAAATGAATTTTTTCGCTCTCTATGGACGTTACACCGACGGCAACTAGATTTTTATTTATAATTTACTTAAAATAAAATAACATTATCATAATCATTTAAAGTACGACATTTAATTTAATAAAGCATTTAGGCTTTATTTGAAAATGACTTGCTGTGCAGTGAAAGGGTGTCACAACGCGTCTCATAAGAAAAAGAAAACCACACTTCATGAGTTATTCTTATAATTTTAAGTTAAACATTGTTAAAAATAATAATTATTATTATTATAAAAAACTAATTTTACATAAATTTTAAAACGCCCAGTGAAGCGGGCGTGTAACAGCTAGTAATTTATAAATTGTTAGAATTTTGTATCCTTTATGAAATAAATAAATATATGAGATAAAAATGTTTAAAAATAAATCAATGACTTCTTACCCATGTATAAGTTACAGTTAAAAGCCGTACTCAGTTACAACGCGTTTTAAACTAGAATTGATTAGAAGATTGGAACAAAAATGTAATTATTGTCGATAAATTATATAGTAGGTAATAGGTATGTTGGGTAAATACTTAAAATCACTTGCTTTTTATGAAAACTATTTTCATTAAGTATAAATCGTCATTTAAAATATTACACATGTTGGTACGAATCGTGAGCACGGATAGACAGCAAGTTCTAAGGAGCCTACATAGTACATACCTTTACTTTTCTTTATTACAGTTAGACTTATGCCTGGTTTACACTTTGATTAGTGTGAGTGCAGGCGATTAGTGCGAGTGTAGGTGTGTAGTGCGAGTAGTGTCCAATTCTTGTGGCTCTGTTTAGTAAATTCAGTTGGCCGTTGACCAGCAAGTATGGACGAACATCGACAAGCGCGCTTGCAATTAACTCCTGTCCAGACGTGTTTAGTGGCAGGCACGCTGCGAGTGAGGGGAAAGGGAGGGCGCGCGGGACGTGGCTACTCGCAGTCCACTCGCAAAAAAATAGAACACGCTTCTATTCACTTTACTACACAGCCAACTAATCACTTGCACTAATCAGTCGCTGTCCACACCTAGTCACTAATCACCTGCACTCATCACCTGCACTCGCACTAATCAAAGTGAATACAGGCCATTAGCAACAGCTCTTAAAAGTAAATTTATCTTTGTTACATTTACATACAACTTGCAAGAACTTTACATACAACTTGCAAGAACTTTTCTTGGGACTTGTTGAATTCTGACCTGAAGAAACACAATAAATTAACTATAAAATAAAACTATAAAATAATTAACTATAAATTATAAAAATTAACTGAGATTTTAAGTATTTACTAAAAAAATTGTCAAGAATACCATAATATTTTGTAATCAATTCTAGTTTTCACTAAGGCGTTTGTTGTAAACTAGTTTTGACTAGTTAAAACGCGTTGTAACAAAGAACGGGTTATAACTGTAACATATATATATACTGAAATATTTTTGTAAAAATATGCCAGTGAATCCCACTTTAAAAATAATTACTAATAATAGTAATTATTAAAATATGTGGCAGGGCAGATGTAGCAAAATATGAATATCAATGATATTTTAACTACAGATATGTTATACGCTCACTAAACAACCGAAAAAAGTGTTCCGCGCTGCACACATACACACTTTTCATTCAAGGTACATGTCAAAATGATAGAAAGGGGATAGTCGATAAAATCAATAAGAAAAAAAGAGACAGCTAATGTTGTCAATTGCGCGTCAATGTAAACAAACATTAGTCTAGCGACCGATGACATATCAGAATATTAGGCAAATAATTGAAATATATTAATAAATCGAAGTATTCTGCGTTCTTACATGTGGTATGAGATCCCTTGTGTTTTATTAACTTTGGTATCATAATTGGTGCATTTCCTAAATACACAGGATGGCATTTTTTTTAAATTTTGTAGCAGCGTACCACTCGTCGCCATGCGGTGACACAGACTAAAGGCAATACGTCCTAATTAGGACGTTTTCGAGTTTTCACGATTGCGCGCTCATAACATATCTATAGTTAAAATATCATTGATGAATATCAAACATTTTTAAATAATCAAATGACATTTGAGTAAACATAATTTTGTTTCAATTTACGACTGCTTTACAGTGTGAAAAGTTAATATGTAAATGTTTAATTATAATCCTTATTCAACATATCTTAAAAGTTAAACTGCGCTTTCAAAGAATGTGATGTTTATTGTAAACTTCTATATAATATATAACCTATCATGGGTAACAAAATGTCTATAATTTTTTCACTATATAATACATTGGTATGTAGGTAATATTGTGACTAAATATAAATATATAATCTGTGTTTGATTCAATTAAAACATTTTTTTATTAAATTAAAAATTTATTGTATTCTAAAATAGATACAATTTTTAACAAACAATATATTAGCACCACAACTATTTGAATTTATCACAGCCCCGATTTACGTCTATTTTATACTAAAACTACCTGAAACAAAGTTTATACTGTTATTGAGAGTCATCATTTTGTGTTTAACTAAAAGTATAAGGTTTAATTTGTAATATGTTATAACTTATAAGAACATTATAAATGCATCACTTGTAAACTGCAGTCACATGTACAACCTCAATTATTATTGCTTTTGTCCATGCGATGTTTCTATCGAAGCAAAACTCCAACCTAAAGCCTGTTAAAATGAATTGCAAAAAAGTTTGTAAAGGCGCTATTTATAAATATATTACAACTGGCTTATTTCTCGTTGCTTGAAGTTTGAACAGAAAAGAGTAATATTTCAATCAATATTATTAAAAACTAGAATGTTAACATTTTACAATATTTAGATAACTTTTTTTAACTTATTACATTTTTCTTTCAAAGACTAGACGTTATGTAGTATATAATATTTTAATTAAATTAGTTAATCGAAATAATCTACTGAAAATACTGGAAAATACACAAAAAAGGATGACTACAAACGCCTAATAAATTTTTAAAGCAAATACAAAAAAATATTAAGTGTTGCTAGACCATTTTATAAATTTTATTTAAATTTAAATGAATGGCAGTGAAACTTTAAAATAATAAATTACGTTTATTAATATTAAAGAAATAAAAACAGTTTTACATACCTATCAGTTCACTTTCTTCGCAGAGAGCCTCTTGAGCGTCTCCGTGGACGTTTTAGTGAATTCCTCTTGCATTTTATTTTGTGTAATCTCCACTAGCGTAGAAATATCATCTTTGTCCAATCCATCAGTCTCGATCAGTGGCAAAATTGTTATTATAATTTCACCTATAAATAAAAATAATTCTAATTATATTTTTTATTATCAACAAGTACAACTTTGTGTCACCTGTGACTTTATAACCGCAAGATTGCACTGCTATTAGAGATGAGAGAAGTACCTGAAGCAACCTGCGTGGTATACGTATACCGCCCCCGAGGTGATCTTCCTCACCATGACAATATAGGGGAAACTAATTGGGCTAATGGCTAATAGATCCCAATGTTTAAAAAAAGTTAGTTTACTCTTATTAACTAACCTAGCAACCGATGCACAATCATCAAACAAAACTTGTTTTATTATTTAAAAAAAAAGAAAAGTGCGTGCGTATAAAGTACGCAATGTCTTTTAATTTTTAAATCTTGTTTATATTTATGCTAATCTAAAGCTTTAGATTTCCGAGACATTAGAAGGAGGGAAAGAGGAAGATACTTATACTACTTATATTAGGAACTAGCATTTCCCGCGGCTTCGCTCGCATTCTAAAGGCTGGAAACCAAATTTTTTTCGGCGTACCTCCCCATTCGTCACCCTCTTGCACGCGTGACGCGGTGATCATTATTACATATATTTGATAATATTAATGTATATTTTTATCTCTTATCCCAAAGAGTTTTTTTCCCATAGTAATCCCATTCCTTCCTTTGTTAGTACACTTACATTTCAAAACAAACTACTATTAAGATAACGACGTACAATATTAAGTATGCACTAGCAAACCCGGCCCGCTTCGCTGGGCGTCAATTAAAAAAAAATAATCGGTTTTATTTTCTAATGAAAGTTCCGTCAAAGTTGGTCCAGTCATTTCAGACATAAGCCGGAGCATGAAGATTAGAGACCAGGAGGACCAACGCTTCATACTAAAGCATTGCCCGCCTGTCCCTGAAAATTTGTAGAATTTATAACGCGCTGTCGTCGGTAAGTACTAAGTAGTATTTGTGAAGTTAGCTGTTTATGAGTAGTTTTAGAGTCACTATTGTGACAACGTGAAGTTAGGCATTGAGACAACTTAGCGATCGCAGCGCCTCCTTAGTTTGACAATATTTCTGAGACACTATATTCTAGGGCGATGGTCCTCCTGGTCTCTAACCTCCATGAGCCGGAGCAAAGAGACAGACAAAAATTTAAAAAAAATGTCTTTTGACGTAATTACCGTATACACTTTTTACATACGCATTTAGTGAAAAGTTTGTAATTTGAAATTAAAAACAGACACATCAATTTTATTTATATGTACTGATAGAACGGAAAACCTGTCCGTTTAACAAATCTAATAATAGGTATGTTCTTTAAGGTCCTAGCTATTTAGCATCGTGCTAATGTTTGATGCATTAGTGTTAATATGTGCTGTAAGAAATACTTTTGGGAATAACCACCAAAAATAGATGCTTATTGAAAAGACATTGAAAAGCATTTATAATCTAGTTTCTACATAATTGAAGCGCTTTGTTTGATTTAAGTAGGTAATATATGCGTATTTTAATTAGTACAAATCGTCTATTGTTATTCTAATTTGTTCATATAATATGTAGGTCGTACACAACATACATAAGGCCGTGGTAGCCCAGTGGTAAGGCGCAAGCTCACATAACCGAGTGATGCGGATTTAAATCCAAGACTCGCACCTCTGATATTTTCACGTGCGAATCATTTCTACCATGATTACCACTTTTCTTACAGTGAAGGAAAACATAGTGAGTCCGAGGCAACCTTGTGAGTTTTCGTAAGACATTGTGAAGTCCGCCAACCTGCACTATATTATATTACACACATATTTTACCTAGAGAAGAATATATTTTATGGTTTATTTGACACATAATGAGAATGAGTAACTCAATGTCGTTGATAAGCGATAAAGCAGAAATAGGATAAAAATCATATGCGTGATAACAGACGTGGTAGTAACTTTTATCTCTATCCCTAAAAATCCAGCAAATAGATATACATAGTTTATTAGCAATAACTTAGGTAAAGCTAACAAACAAAATATTAGAATTAATTTTGGGATAGGTAGTTTGTTGGCCGGGTTTGCTTAAACTATCCGACAATTGAGAACGTAACCTCAATTGTGGGGACAGTGGACGCAATAAACAAAAGCCTATCAATCGCAACTAAGATTTAAATAATAAACGCAAAAAAAATGCATACCCGATCCAAATCTACGGCGTTTTGAATCTAAAAAGTGGTATTTGGAGACCACCACGGGTTGTATGGGCGCACCCGCGTCTAATGCAACGTGAAACGCGCCCTTGCGGAATGGCAGCAGTCTGTCTCCCGAGTGACGAGTGCCTTCAGGAAATAGCAAGAGTTTACGCTGTAAAAAACAATATTTTTTTTAGAATAAAGAAAATATCTTAACATAAAATATTCCGAAGGTATTGTCTTTGATTATTTTTATGGAGGGTAGAAATAAGGAGAACCGTCTCATATGGGGGGAAAGTTGAAAACGTGTCCAGCTGTATACTGAAATGTTATAAATGGAGTGAAGTTAGCTGAGTCCAAATATTTAAAATCTTTAATGACTCAAGTAGTTAGTAAAATGCTAGTATACAAAACCTCAACTATTTACGTAGTCTAAAAAATGTTTTTGTAAATATAAACAAAATACTGCAGAGAGAAAGCGTAATTTTTTTCTAATTACGTTTGGCGCTTTTTTAAAAATTTATCGACTGCTACTGCAGCGCCACTCTTACTGGACGCGTTTTTACTACCACTTTTTCGTGTACGAGTTGGTCCTCCTTATCTCTACCCTCCATAATTATTTTAGCTTCAAGATCTCTCTCTCTCTCTCTCTGAATTATTAAACTTTAGATTATTACTTATTCCTATTAAATTCTGAATTTATTCGTAGAATACAATGCACTTGAATGAAGCAACAAAAAAGGTAAGGAAAAAGTTTGTTTCTTCTTAAGTAAAGTGATACATCACTGATGTATAGTGAGTGCTACATCATTCAATAGCAAAAATTAAATTATAAAGATAATATTATAGTCAATTACTAATAACCAACAAAAAAATATAGAACCGGAGGAAGTCCTTTAAATTCACAACCATAAAATAAGAGAAGTCGTGTAGCTACGGAATTCATATAATATGTATGTAAATGAGACAGTACGCAAATAAACGCTATGTTTAAATAGATACTATTTGTACATATTGTACATGTCCATTTACAGCTATTAGGGCTTTTGTTTAACAAAGATAGGAATGCAACCAAACAAATGATTATTTTCACTTCACATGTTTATTTGATGATGTCAAATTTAATTTTAAACAATGTATCGTAACAATTGATAACCTACGAATTGTTGTGAGCTGCTTTTCTATTTTTAAAGTCTAATATGAAAGCTTTTAACTTCGATGATAAAAGTCCGATTTGCGAATCAAACTCATCTTCTCATATATACCTATTATATAAAAGAAAATCGTGTTAGTTACACTATTTATAACTCAACAACCACTGTACCGATTTGATTTTGAAAATTGGTGGGGAGGTAGCTTAGAGCCAGGAGACGGACATAGGCTACTTTTTAAGGCGAAAAAGGGCTATAAGGGCTGAAATGGGAGATGAAAGTTTGTATGGAAATTACGTCATTTTTAAAGCTAAAAGTTTGATTTGACGTATCAGTTATAACCGTTGCCATGGTGCGTGCAATGGTAATTAAATCAGCAAATATATTTCGGGTGGTGCGAAGTAAATATACAACACGTACCTAGGGACGAACCCGAGCGAAGCGAGGGTGAGCCCCTAGTATTTGATAAAAGTAAAAAATATATTTAGCTACAGTTATATAGACAAACAAAAAGATTAAACAATATTTAATGTACCTAATAGGTATTTGGACTAAAGAAGAGCGTTATCGTTACACATTTTTTCCTTATTTTATCTCTGCTTTTATCACTATTAGTAATTAATCGATACTGCTGCATCGTATGGAATTAACCTAAAACAATTTCATAAATTTCATCGCCCACGACTGCAGGAGAATGAAAAATTCTAAGTTAATTGTTTCGTTTTTTTGCGTGTTTTTTTTTAAATATGAAGGTATTGAAATACTTATAATGTATCAACGATTGATTCCCCATTTAGTTTAGTTAAACTCTTTTATGACAACGACAACTACACTATGGAACCAGTTACTGTGTATACCTGGGAGAATAAAATTTTTCCTTGTAGTAAAGCCAAAGGGTACCCTTAATATTGACCCTAGTAATAATCTATCGGTGCACAAAGTTTAGTTATAATCGGTTCAGCGATTCTTGTGTGAACACGCTCGATAAGCTAAATTACTGTTTTTATATATACACTATATTATGATAAACAGTTATTGCGAGTGTACCTTAGTAGACAGACATATATATACTACACAAAGCTGCAAACTTTTCTCTAAACCTTATTAAGACCTATAATTTTTATTAGTACCTACATAGTTTTGTTGTATCTCTTAAGCAAGAGTTTACGATATAAATTTGAAAGGAGGAGTCTATAGTTAATGTTATAGAACCAATATAATTATAAGTATTTGAAATGTTGCCTCGTGTAGTACTAACGTATCACAAAACACAAAATTTAGCTCAAAAGTCAAATTGATTCAGTACTTTTTTGTGAAACGTACACATAATTTGCAAAGTTATTGTTTTTTAGTCCGGAGACCTTTTGCTTTCTTCACTTCTGCCAATCTCTTGGGCATACTTCTAACAAGTTTTAAGCAATAGTCAAGAGAAATTTTATATTGTTCTCGTATTCGTTCCCATAAAATATTGACATCAGTCAATTTCCAGTTTTTCCTTAAATTTCCTATCGCTTAAAGGTTTGTTCTCTGTGCAGGCTATTGTAACACTTCAAATTCTGGCTTATTCAGCCAATTCGAACTAATTTTTCACGAGTGCTTGAGTTCTTAAAGTAAAGGTCCCCGGATTTCACATCACAGCTTCCAATTTTTATTTTCCCCAAGCGGTGCAAAAGTGGTCCAATATTATTTTGTGTTTATGAATACATAATAGAGATGTAACAATTTAATTTTTTATTTTCTTACTTTGTGTCATGACTGTTATTGTAAAAATATAATTAAAGTTTTGAATAATTATTTCTCTTCTTTTTTTTACGAAAAATACGATTTTCATGTATGGTTGGGACTTGGGACAGTTTTGCACCTGTACCTTACCCAGTATATATATAT
Source organism: Boloria euphrosyne (assembly GCA_951802675.2). Classification (NCBI taxonomy): domain Eukaryota; kingdom Metazoa; phylum Arthropoda; class Insecta; order Lepidoptera; family Nymphalidae; genus Boloria; species Boloria euphrosyne. Next base: position 10,287,522 of record OX637871.1, read on the forward strand.
ACTTTCATATGCAATTATAAAAAGCTGTTTATTTGAAATTAAAAACAGACATTTCAATTTTATTTATATGTACTGATTACTAAATAGCACAACTTAAAGACATGGTTCGTAAAATATTATAATTCTTAAAATTAGATAATACGTTTTAAATTTTAAATTAGTAAAACCGGATCTAGAAATAACTTGCTTAATAAAACCTAGGTATTTTTCCTGGTAAATTATCTTACGATTCTAGATTACTGCGTCTACTTAAATGGCTTTTAATTTGAAACTTAAATTACAAAATTAAAATTAATCTCTTTCGGACTTAAAGTATGGATTTAGTTAAAATATAAACAATTTAAGAAGTAGATAATAAATTATTGCAGGAAGAAAGTGTCGAGTACGGACACTATGTCGGTTCTTTCGGTACCTACGTAGCAAGTTCGCTGCTAGCATAAAACATGTACATCGTACTCGTAACAATATGTATCCAGAGTTCAGACTACACAATATTTAAATACCTAAGTAGGTACTATGTTTCTTCATTAACTTATTCTCGTCTTTTTAGATTTTTTTGTTTTATTTAACAAATCCACAATTTTAATTTTTAATAATATCTGTATTACCCATGACACTCGTGTTCTCTAGATAAATAGAACGAAAATCGAATGCAATTACGAGTATCTGCGAGATATCGCGCCATGAACAAAAGTGTGGAGGTGAAATAAATTTTATCAAATAAATAATTCAATTAATATATATAAAATATGATTAAAATACTTAAAAAGACAAAAAAGGGTATTGCGTCATAATATTCTTTTGAATAAAGCAGTCCATTGTATAAATAATAAATATTACTCGTTACTAACAGATTATAATAAGTATATTATGCTACATAAAAATTGCATAAAATATTTTTAAAATATCATTTTTAACAACAGGTAGTTTTTGCTTTATTTTATGAATGTTGAGTGCATTAAAATATAAGGTTATTTTAAAAATAAATACAATAATGTAAATTATTTTTAAGATTATGGCCAAAATTTCTTATATCATATCGGTGGTCTTTCAAAAATAGGCTTAAATATATATTATATGCACATACAAACATTGCCACCACTTAGATATACTTAAATAATATGATATGTAGTTTTAGTGTCTGCCATTTAATCCGCGAAATAGATTCATTTAGATCTGCGCTATATGAGAATATGCTTACATAGTTGTAAGTCGAGATGTCGTATGCGAGACGGACGACTTGCAAAACTTAAGGGCCTATTACACTACGCGTATCAAGACAATCTTATTAGAGCTGTCTTAAAGTTTTTTTAGACAAGCTCGCTATTACACCGCCCTGAATACCGCATTCTAACTTATTTGCAAGGCGTACGTAGCCGGTGATGGTTATCGCGGGGTCATGGAAAGACTTTCGAAACACCGTAAAAATTAATTATAAATAAAATTAAACAATCTTAGTAACTTTGCCGCTATAAATAGGATATGTACACATAACACACACGCTGTGCACTGATGTACAACTACTGTATCTAAGCGTGTTATACCAAATGATATTTCAGCAAGCAAACAAACAAGCGCGGCCGAACCCACTTGGCCAGTCTAATTAGAGAGACTAACTCTTATTATAGACTACGCTATTGATACTGCGTAGTGTAATAGGCCCTGTCACTTCACAGATGACTAGATATTGTTTTTTTTGTATAACGAAGTTGCGAAGGTCCTTTACCTTAATAGTTTAGCAGAATTTGTATTTTTTTATTTTTGTACAGTTTAGTAGGTAAAGCAGATGCCAAAATTGTTATACATACCTACTTGCAATATGCAGCTAGCGTAATATGCTTATTAATTTGATTATATCTATACTATTTATAAAGCTGAAGAGTTTGTTTGTTTGTTTGTTTGTTTGTTTGAACGCATGAATCTCAAGAACTACTGGTTCAATTTGAAAAATTCTTTTTGTGTTGGATAGTCCGTTTATTGAGGAAGGCTATAGGCTATATTACATCACGCTACGACCATTAGGAGCGGAGCATCAACGAGAAATGTTGCAAAAACGGGAGAACAATATTCCTTTTGAGAGCTGCCGTTGCGTGTGGTGCGTAAACGGTTAAAGTTATGCAAAAATCATGTAAATATGATTGAAATGTTCCAATTTGATTGAAAAGTTCTAAAATAAAGTCCGCGTTAGCGTAATATGTCTATCTTTTAAGGTTGACTCGCTGTAACCTTTTGTATGGTAATCAAATTTATTTTAAAACTAGCTATGCCCGCGACTTCGTTCGCGTGGATGTCGGAACTTAACAATGTATTTTTTAGTGCGAAACGCTGTTGGAGGATACCGATACAAATCATTTTTTTTTATTTATGCTAGTGCTTCTTAATAAACAACATTGGCTGTGGAACCATCTGGAGCGTACACAAAAAGGTTATTGGGGTTGTTTACGCGGGAAAGAGCTACGTATAGTTGACCATGAGAAAAACATCCAATACTTAGGTCCACCCCCGCAACGGATAATCGAATTGCTGTTAGCCTCACTTCACGATCTTCTGATTCCTGGGACCTACTTAGTCTCTTCCTTTTTGCATCTCGGCTACGCTGCGAAAGGTTTGTTTTTTTTCTAGAAGTCATTTTCAAAATAAAAACTGAACCAAACAAATAAAATATTGAACCAAATAAATCAACAAACGGGGCAAACGGGCAGGAGGCTCACCTGATGGATAGTGATCACCTCCGCCCATGGACATCTGCAACACCACAGGGCTTGCAGATGCGTTGCCGGCCTTTCAGGAAAGGGAGGGAGGGAGGAGGGAGAAGGACGGGAGTAGGGACGGGTAGTGGGCCTCCCGGACTCTCACTTACCGGACGAAACGCGACAGCATAGCTGCCACTTCACGCCGGTCTTCTGTGAGAGAGTGGTACTATACGGGGCGTGCCGGCCCATTCGGCTGCTACCCGAAGGTAACAAGCATGGCACTACCACTTGAACCAAATTTTTTTGAAAGATAAAACGAAATAATGAATTAACGAACGAACGATTTACGATACTATCAATTTAATTCAAGACATAGACAAACCTCTTTAAAGACAGAACTTTAATGACTCCTACTAAACAAAAACTGACTTCCAAACTTAATAAATCTAAACTAAAAAGTAGAAAATAATACTTTTAAGGACTTTGTTAATTTTGGAGTCGGCGCCAGCCAGGTATTTTGATTATGTTTACAAATTGATAGATTAATAAATATGTATCTATTTAGGGTTATTTTGCTTTGGCTGGCACCGACTTCAAAATTAACAAAGTCCTTAAAAGTATTATTTTCTACTTTTTAGTTTAGATTTATTAAGTTTGGAAGTCGGTTTTTGTTTTCTGTTAAAAATAATTTGTTTTTAAATTTTTAGCGGAAAGTAGATACGTATTGTGTTAATGACTATAAAAATTTACCTTCTATTATGAGGTAAACCTTATAGCCTGAAAGTATACAACTATCGGTCCATAATTGCGTATTAAATTGAAAAAAAAAATCTTTAAACTGCTAACCGTTGAGGAGTTGTACCTTCCATCATCAGTTACGGTACGTGACTCAAATATCCATATAGCCTATAAAAGATTCGGCCGAGCATCGTTAATTTGCTCCTAAGAATTGAAGAGTTCCGATACTTTGTCATGGATCCCATCATCAGAACCTTACCAAACTCTCATCAAACTACCTTTGAAGTATATCCTTTCCATTAAAAAAAGAATCATCGAAATCGGTTGGCGTGATATTGAGTTATTCGTCCATTTGTCGCGCAAATACTTAATGGAAATTTGAGACTTTTATGGTTTTCTCATGGATGCCATTATCAGAACTGGAAAATATTAAAATGGGACAAACGGGAAGCACTACCTTTCAAATAAAAAAAGAATCATCAAAATCGGTTCACCCAGTTCAAAGTTATGAGCTAACAAACATTAAAAAAAAATACAGACGAATTGATAACCTCCTCCTTTTGGAAGTCGGTTAAAAACTCAAACGTTGCCGGCAGACATAGGCGTAGGTCATTCTTTCAAGGAAAATCTTAACACCGCGATTCAGAAAATGACTTCACACGCACAACGCCATCTATCGAACAATACTGCACGCAGTTGATCTCTAGTTCGAATACTCGTAGATGGCGCTGTTTTAATATTTTACTTCGGAAACACTATTATAATTTTATTAATTTACATTTTTTATAAGGTGTGAACTGATTACTATGAAACAAAAAACTTAATGTTACTTCAATTTACGCACATATTGTTGTGTATAAAAGTTACTTGAAGTTGTGAGATCAAATGCACATAGCCCTAATTTTACTTCTGGAATTTCTCTACTTCTTCACTTTAAACTCAAATATCTTTTGATAGACTGAACCGATTGCAATGAAACAAAAACTAAATGTTACTTAAAGTTACGTTCAATCGTTGTGTATAAAAGTTATCTACATTGCTTTCGTACATTTTACGTGATGCCTAGATAAATAAACAGACAAACCGACAAACCGACAAACAGACAAACAGACAAACAGACAAAAATTCTAAAAATGCTGGAAATGGGTTCTATTGGTTGTCCTTTAACACCCTGGCTATTTTTTTTGTATTTTTTTTTGATGTACAAAAACGACTTTTCTACAGTTTTATTATATGTATAGATAATGTAATATTTGCGAAGGTGTTTTTATAAACATGATATTAATCCTTACCTAAATAAATAAGTTACTCATCACAACTATTTAATTTTAAGCAAAATTGCTCCTGGTGTCATTTTTAACATAACTTCGCAACAAAGTTATGATCACCGGCTGAAAGACGGCGGTGGCGAGGGGGAAGGAACACCGAAAAGAATATGGTTTCCAGCCTTTAAAATCTTGAATCTAAAATCTTGCGAGCGAAGCCGTGGGAAAGGCTAGTACATGTATATAATCAAATGCTTATTACATGCTTAATTATTTATGTATCGTTAAATGTAATACTTTCGTTTCCGTGACATATCACATAAGCTATCTGGAAAACGGAACGAAATTTTCAATTAGCTACTTTTGGGCTTTATAAAGATTTTATTATAGCAAGTGATACTGATATGGTAAAAGTATTACGTAAATCTTTGTTCCAATGATGCGTTGGGTAAACACACTATTGTAAACATCCTCAAAAGGATGTCGTCATCCAATGCAGGAGAGTCATACCGCCAGTTAAGTCCAGTTAGGATAAACTTGAGTTTGGTTTTGGGAATCATTAAAGCATTTTTGAAAAATAAAACAACTTAGGTAAGAATTTCACGATTCTATGCTCGTCTGTATGCATTGTTTATCTATTTAAGGAAGGTTAATACTACGTCATTATGGCAAGGTTAGAGGATAATTGAGTAAATGCTCAGTAAAACAACGTATACTAGACATTACACAATGTGTATTAATATAGCCTTTGACACATTTCCTTAACAAGGACCTCAGAGGTCACTGATTTAATTTATACTGTATAAACGCATCGTTGTCTTTTGACTATTAAATAGTACGTGATAATGAACAGTGGGTACATCAGATTGCTACAATTTGCACCTCGTGACTTTATCACTGATTTTACTGCCTACTATTCAGTCGCGATTCCTTATGAGGCAAACATTAATTATATCCGACAACCAAGAGCTCCGCGCATCATTAGCTTTGATTTTAACTACACTTATTAAAATCAATTATTTTCTCCACCATATGCCCTTATTAATATAATGGAAAAGGTTCACATATTCTGCTTTATTTTAACATAGAAGACTGATCAATGCTGTTTTAGAAGTAATAAACATTCGGAAATGTTGTCAATATTGAGGGACATATTTGATAGGCATGAACAATAATTGTTTACACGCTTTTGTTTTTCGGTCAGATAGCGTCATAGAAACGGACTGATAAATAACGTACCTAATGGAAATCGTCAATACTCAATATTAATAGATACTTACCTAATGGATCAAATATTTATAGAGCGCTTGTGATACAACAAAATGTTCACATTTGATGTTCATTTGGAACATTTTAAAACAATTTCAGCTAGACCCTAGAAGGCTTACGTATGGATTCGCACTAACTATCATAACTATTTATTTAAAGAGAGATTATTGGCAGACTCTGACTTTATCCAATTTTTAATCAACCAGTCTTTTCGTATTGTACAAAAGCACAATAATTTAACACAAACGACTCACCCGCGCTCAAGTTCATCCATAATTACGCTATCACGTACAAAATTTCATCAAAATCTGTCCAGTACTTTTCTCGTAATGCATTACAGGATAGACAGACAGAAAATAATTCTAAAACTATTGATTCGGTCTCTGTATGGCGATCTCGATACGATTTTCCCAAGACATATTTAATGTAAAGATTCGTCTCAATTAGAATTTTATTACAGGTATAGGTATTGATTAAACTTCCATGCCATATTTTCACATTCTTTTAAGGGAGTTCTCCTTAATATAAAGAGATAAGTTTTTAAGTAGATACCTACTGACAGAAGTAGAAAACATTCCATATAGTAACTATATTTAAATCGATGCTAAGTTTTATGATAATCGATTTTGCGATTTCGCGAAAATAACAACATTAGGATCTACTTATAGCGGCTAAAAAATATTAGATAACACCTAAAAATTCGACGAATTGATCAAAAAGAATACAATATTATCTTCTCACTTTTTCAGTTTAATAAAGATAGCTAGGTACTGATATTAATGTCATAAAAGATGAAAATGATAAGGCAGATGCCTATATCAGATGACTCAGGTGCATACGTAAGAGCAGATTTAATCGCGAAAAAGTTAATAGAAAACATACCTTTTGCTCCTTAACAGCTTCTGTCTGTTTGTTGAGTACTGATCTCGCAGAATGGGCACCTCTATCTATAAATACAGTCCCCCACATCCAAGTGGCTGTGCCAAAAGGTACCAAGTATTGGAGAGAACGTTTGGAGACAACAGTACACCTTTCCATTAGCGGCCATAGCACTGCTAGTACTGCGAAAATGATAAAATATTTAAATAGATCCATTAAGCTAAAAATAGAAGACAAAATCGCAGTAAAATTAATCCTCATTATATTAGGGTACTAATATTCATAATATTTCAACTAGTTTTTGCTCGCAGTGATCTGCTTAATAAGTAATATTTAAAACAGACTATGTGTTAATTAGGGACAGAAGCTAGCACTATTCCGATTTCACTCAAATCCGTTGAGCTGTTCTGGAAGAACCAGAAAACATACTGTATGCACATTAGTAATAAGCGTGATACATGTTATAGTAATACTTATACGTAGTTTTATTAGGTAAGTATTTGTATTATAAAATAATTTTGAAACATATTTGTTATATTTTTAATAATCAACATTCGCAAACAAAATGTAACAACAACAAGATCAAGTAACAAATCGAACATTCGTTACGTGAAGAATTGAGACAGCTTTAGCCTGTTATGCCATTTATAAAAATAAGAAAAAAACACGCAATAAAGCCATGAGCTGCTACTTGCTAGCAATAAATGCGATTATTCACAATAATCAATTATGAAATAATATGCGCAATTCCATTGTTAATGTAATAGGTCGTTGTTACTGCGGCGATGAATTTCCTTTCCTTGTTAAATTAATAGGTATATCAGACGACTATATACTAACGTTTATATACAATTAGTTTCCTAGTTTGTCTGTAGGAGAACTGTGAAATTACTGTTGCGATGCTGGAAATTCTTTCATTAATAGGAAACATTAGTGCCGAATGCTATAGGCATTTTTTTTTAAGTTTTTGGTGTCAGAAATCGTTATAACTTTAATTGAATGGTTTCAAATAAAGCAAATAAAATAAAATAAAAACATCTAAGGACGTAAGAAAGTCGCTTATATTCTTAAAATATAACACAATAGAAGGCAAATTTTAAATAAACTACAGACCACACAGTTTAATATTTAATTCTTGTTTAATTTTAAAATAAAAGGCTTCCTGAAAATTACGATTTTCCTCCTTGCTTTAAAATAACACATTCTTTATTTTCGATTTTTCTTCGATAACAGACAGGATCTACAAGAATTGCATGCGATAATGCAATGCGTATATTTTACAAAGGAACTAACCATCATCATGCTCGTTACAATTTAACTTAGATTTTGCCAAATTGATTATTGCTTTGAAGTACTCGTAACTCGCTACATGAACAAACAAACAACAATGAATAACATAATATTTTCATGATTATCTATATTTATCTATATAGATTATGTTATTGTACTGTAATTTTGATTGACTTTTTAAGTCTTCTACTACAGTCACAGGTTAGATACCCTGATATTAAGAGTAGGTACTGTTGTAGTAGGAATCTTCAATCTGTCAATACAGAGAGTCTTCAGATAGTCGATTTATTTATGATATTAATAAGTGCAAATCATGAAATGCATAATTCATAAAAAAAATTATATATGTATACCATATAAATCTATACTGCTTTGATGATTGAGTAGCACAACAGCCCCTCGTGAGTCGTCCACATTTTCAAGGCCGCGTACTGTCCACTTGATGCCGAGGAAACGCGCCGTTAACCGAAGTAACATTGCTGGTAATCTGTATGATAAAAAAACTTAGCTTTTTTACCTGTTTCTTTTTCGAGGTAAAATGCTATTGTATAATTTATAATTAATTATAATTATGTATTTTAATTAATTTTTGGAATTTTTTCATTTACTTAATTTAAATACCTAACGAGATATTTTCAAAGTCAGGTGCCAGTAAGCCTAAACCTTATCGGCTTACCTTGTATCACATATTTGATTAGGCCGAATAAATATTAAAAAAACCAATCACTTTTTTCTTAATGAAAGCAGATAAAATATACTGAAAAAAAATGTTCTTTTTGTAATTTCCTTATCGTCTTATCGCTCAGTAAATGTTTTCATGTTTTAATCTGTTATCGCTTTTTTAGGGTTCCATAAAAAATGTAGGCCAACGCTGTCTATTCGTTCGTGTTTTCTATTTTTAAGCCTTAATAGTTGCAAGTTTTGTGTAACTGTGACCCTTGACCCGTTATTTTATATTGCGGATATTGCGGATAAGATAAGCTAAAAGATATAAAAAATGAAACGACCGCATGACGTGAGTATTATAATATGTACTAGCGATTCCCGCGGCTCCGCCCGCACCCGATGGATGAAAATTTAGGTTATAAGTAGTTTTTGATGCTAACTCATAAAAAAAATTTGGTCTAAAAATAAAAAATAAAAAATTTGGACAGAGCCACCCCTATCACCAAGGGGTTAAACCTACCTACTAGTATACACAAAAAATGTCATCAAAATTGGTCAAGCCGTTTCGGAGGAATTCGATAACAAACACTGACACGATATTTTTATATATTGTATTAGATGTTATATAAAATATTAGCGACTCGCCCTCACTCCTCTCTTCGTCCCTAGGTAGATTCTGAACGTTAGTATATATTTCTCAGAAATGAGATATGTTTACCCGATTAGGATTACCGGCTATATATATAGCACCGCGGATAGCATCAAATTTCATCAAAATTCTCGTGATGCGGTCACAGACAGACAGTCAAAATTCTAAAAACTATAGATTCGGCCTTTGTCTGTTAATAACGACTATGTCAATTAGAATAGATACAGTTCATAAAAGCCATATATTATGTATCGACGAGAAATGTTCTATAAGAAACTAACTAAATATGTATTATAAATGTTATAAAGCCCTTTACCATAAAACTTATAGCCTATGCGTATGAATGATGTTTAAAGTGTGAAAAATCTGGATTTGGTTTTTAAACTGAACTAGAACAACAAGAAATTACAAAAAAATTAAAAAAAGTTATTATTGACTTGAGTCAAAAATAACCTTAATGTAATACAATTTTTTGTTGGAATGAATTTACCAATGCCGATCATAAAAGCTAGGTGTAATTTTAATATTGAATAACAATATTTTTATCATTTTGTTATCAATCACGCTTTCGAACCGTATTTGCAGGGTCAATCCAGTCATCATACATAGATTTTATCCATTTCGGCATTATTCTTCCATACCTACTTAAATTTTATGAACAACTCATAGGTCATATGTACCTACATATCTTAATAGTATGTTTCTTTGGAAATATATATAGCTTTTTTGACAATAATCTCTTTCATGTAGTCATTATTGTCGATACAAAGACAGAATCAATAGATTTCTAGAATATTTTTTTCTGTCGAAACTCGAAATAGATATAAGAGTTGGGTGGTCGTTACTTGTTACGTTTTATTATACATTTAAGTACACAGAAATAAACTCAATAATACCTTTAAACCTATAATAATAACCAATACTCAGCCTCCTTTAAATATTAGGGTGTTTAAACTTTTAAAGTCATATTTTTTTATTTCTGTAAAAAAATACTAAAATACATGTAAAATATACTAACTTTAAAAATACTTACAAGGCATTTTTCGGGCTGAATGGTCTTAGGAACATCAGCGGAAGTGGCGCAGTTGCAAATATTAGTGACAGTACAATGAACAGTGTGAACTGCAAACAAAAATGCTTTAGTGGCATTTGTTGTTACTTAGTGTCATATTACTAAATAATTAATATTCAGTTTTTTTATACCAAGCATTACTTAAGGCAAATGTACAAGTTTACCTAATAATATCTACTAAAAAAGGCATGTTTATTTATATTTTTTTATTATAGTTATATTTTTTATTATACTTCATACATATTTTTTTTTCTTTTCGTATCGCCTCGAAATACATTTATAATAAACAAATAAAATTTAAATATTTATGTGATAGTATTGATTGTTTTTGTTGTAAGCCATAATGGCTTACTTTAAAGCCTACACAAACAAATGAAAAATAAGTATGTTCCTACGTAATATATTGATTGGTTTCAAAACAAATAGCGAAAGGTAGAGGGAGTGAATTCAAACTACATTTGTAGTAGGTATAATGTTTATGACTTTTTCGTGCGATATGTTGATTAGTTAAATTACAGCCAAAGACATAAGATAATAATTTAGATCTACTATGCAGTAATACGTTTGTAAATTGTAAGTACTAAGTAAGCAGTTGTGTATAATAAGTAGAACCACGAAAGGTTCCGTACCTTTATCTATAAAAACTGAAAAAATCATGTATGTTATATTGGAGCCCTTTAAATATTTATTTTATGTTTTTTAGTATTTATTGTTATAGCGGTAACAGAAATATTATGTGAAAATTATTATGTAACTATCATGGCCTGGTGTCAGACGAATAGACAGACAGACGGACAGCGGATTCTTAGTAATAGGATCCCGTTTCAGTCTTTGGGTACGGAACCCTAAAACAGGAAGAAAAATTATATGCTTTTAATTTTTTTATAATGCTTTTAAATTTATCTAATACAAATTTATTACTCCTTTAGAATAAAAGTTGAAACAAACTTTATGAGGTCTCAAGAGCTTCCATTTATTGACAAATTGGGGTTAGTCACTTTTTTAACAAATTAGCCTTCGAACTGTCAGAAGTTATCAGGAAGCCTTATCTAAAAACCGGATAGGATTCTTATAATATAACACCGCGCCGCGCCGTACTAATATTTTTAAAGTTAAAGTCTAAAATCACGGAGTGGAGACTGGAATTTATTTTAAACAAAGTTATAAAAAATTGCATATTAAAAAAATATGCAAATTTAACCAAAATATAACTTTATAAGTTGAGTCTTTATTTAATCTTTTCTTTAAAAAATACACGAAAAAACGCCAATCGTCGTTTTTGTGGAAACGGCAAAGACGTAGGTACATTATACATTATATTCTATAATCTACATATTGTAGGAGATTACTAAAATATCAAACTTAGAAAAATAAAAAATGAATTATTCTGGCTATTTTATCGATGACCTAATACAATATAAATAAGTACCTATATAGATTCATTTTAAATAACATTTTAAATTATTTTAAAAAACAAATTTTCAATATCCTGTAAATTCAAACATTTTCTTTCAATTAACATACCTGATACCTCTGTAATTAAATGCCTAATTAATTAAAATTTAGTTAAGTACCTTAACATTAAATAAAAAAATATAATTAATAAAATATGTACCTTTATGTAATATCTGACAATCGAACTGATTGTAAATAATATTACCAAGAGTGCCATTACGCATCCGAGGACAACGTTAAAAGCTGCCATTTTCTTTTAAAGATTGTTCACGAATCTGAAACAATAAAAAATAAATTCAATATTAACCCTCCGTTAGTCGCATGGGGTCTTTGAAAGCCCAGGTTTTGGAAAAATGAAAAATTTAAGCAATTAAAACAATCTCAGCAATTCAATATTTTAGGTACCCTCCTAAGTAGGATTGTATTGGCCGCGTATCGCTGCTAACTTCAGTTCGCGTATAAGCGCAGTGAGATACAGACGTGTTTTGTGCGGACGGGCTTTGAAAGACCCCACGCGACTAACCGCGTAAGTAAAATTTAATTGTTTTTATTAGTTTAGACTTTTTTGTAGCATGTTTTTTTAGTGTTTTTTTGTTCTTTTAGATTTAATTATCTAGTAAAATGGATGAAGAACAACAACGTCGTATATTAAGCTGGTCAGAAGATGAAAGTACCGATGTTTACGGTGGTAGTGATGATGAAGAAGGTGAAGGCGGTAAGTACCCGGATGAAAGGAGTGAACATAACACTGATTCTGAGCAGGAATGTGAAGATGAACCTACAGAACAGCATGAGGTATATTCGGAGTATATTTGGAATCTCTGCACGACCATCGTCAGATTCTGGAATCGTTGGGCGAACAGCATGTGGTTTGCGATTCAAATGATCAACAAATGGATTTGGAAAGTTCGTATAGACTATAGTGCTGATGATGAAGAGCCCTTGATAAATTTATCATCACAGAACTTTTTTATAGTCAAATAAAGAGGGAGAGGAATGGCACCTACAAAATTGTTTGCAAATGGAGGAAGACACCTTACCCACAAGGTTCCATTGCCCCAGACAAACAGATAGAAAATTTAAATCTGTCTGTTATTTATATATATGCCCAACACATACTAAATCGGTATGTACCGACTTTGTTCAAAACGAAAATTAGTGAAAAGTTCACTGACTTCATTTGATAAAAGTTTATGTGTTTTTTTGTTGGTTCTTTCCAAATTTTACGTAATTGTCTTCGTTATTTTAGTTTTATCGTATATATATTTATAAAAAGGAGAAGTTCCTACATTTAGTTTGAGAGAAATTTAAGTTCCTTTTTTTAGATTGTAAGTTCAAAGAAGAAATAAAAGAATATGTTTACGTAACTTTTTGTAGTTTTATTGTATTTAAGTTATTCGTCAATGACTTGCTTAGATAATAACGAAAAAATTATTAAAAAGGTGTTTTTTAGGCTGTTTATTTTTGGGGTCTTCAGAAACCCCACGCGACCAACCGTGTAAACTAAAAATGCGCGACTGACCGAGGGTTAACTCCAACTGTTGTTTATACTTCCAATTATATTTATATTGTCTACAGTTAAATACATTATTATCACAAAGACCTTATTGACAATAACGCTAACGTTATTACATGTATGTTAAATTTCAGGTAGGTATTTTATACAAATATTAATTTTAACCTTAAGTGCAACAGTTACGTCTGAGTGTCACTGACCGACATTTTATTGGATAAAATCATTTACAGGTTAAGAATATTAGCAATTTCAATCATAATTCAATATTTTGTATAAGCTGGTATAGAAATAAAAAAAATATAGAAATAATTGTTAAATTTTAATAACTTCCTTCCAAAATATATTTGCAAAGTAGTTAAAATTAAACTAATCTTAGATGATTTTGTTTTTAGTTTTGACTTTTTATCTATTCTGTTGAAACTAGCCGTTTTCGAAAGCTTATTGATATGCGTCCGAGTGCATCTAAAATAAAGCTCATTATATTATCATCTTCAAAAATTCTTGTTTAACGTCGGTGAAAGTCCAGTAAAGACCGGTTTTTAGGTTCTGTGTAGCAATGGTAATGAAGGAATCGTGTTGAACAATAAAGATTTGTTCAAAAGTAGGTAGGTACGTTCCGGGCATCTCTTGGATAGAGTTAGTTAGGGCTACAAAAATTTTTACATTTTGTTCATAAACATGGACACTTCAATATCAAATCAAATGAAAATAAAAAATAGTTATTTTAAAATAGAATTTTTCAAGCACTTCTAGTCATTTTTACATTATTAAAATTTAAATTAAATGTATATACGAACGCTTAGAATAACCTAGGTAAGAACGTAAGTCCGTGAGGATCCTACCAAGTACCACCACAATCATATATTAATAATTTTAAATATTTAGGAAGTGAGATGTATTAAAAATATGTTAAAAATAGATAGGGAAAGAGGAGAAAGATTTGTACCCCATTACTTAATTTTCATTTTTATTAACAGCGTTGACTTAACTATACACTATATATATATATATATATATATATATATATATACTATAACACTTTTTACTATTTACTTATTATTATATTAATAAAAGTAGACTGTCACCCCTCGTTTTTAAAATTCGAATATTGTATATAATAGAAATATAATAATAATATTTATCGGAGCTAGAGCGTACCTATTTGCCTGAATCTGACTGACAACTAAGTCGGAAGTCACTAGTTTGACCACAAAACTACAAACGTTTTAAATGCCACATCAAATGAAAGGCGCTTAATACTTTATTGTTTTAATTTTTGCTTTATTACCTAACACCAAGTTATGTTAGTTTACGCAAATACATAACATCAATACTTAGTTCATTGATCTTGTAAATATATTAGACAGGTATAGCACGATCACACACCGGGAGGTCCTGAGTTCGAGTCCTGGTTCGTGCTAAGTTTAGTTATTGAGCCTTTCTGTTTCGTAAGCCTAGTAACAGCCCTGAGTTTTGAAGTTGGCCGTGGTTCCCCCCTTGTCTCGAAGAGCACGTAAAACCGTCGGTCCTGCGCCTTAGCTCTCACTGGTCATGTCCCACCAGATTATGACAGTGACAGGAACAGAAAGTGCACTTGTGTTTGCTTGTACACTTGTGCACAATAATCTCCTGCGCAATTGGCTAGTCTCAATGAGATTGGTCGCCGCGACCGTAATCGGTCGGGAGGATATTATCATCATCATAATAAAGTATTTGCATTTATATCACTTATTGAATTTTTAGCATGTTTAATGTACAACGGGACTTCTTTTATGTATCTTAGGTGGTTAGGAAGGTACTCACTTCAAACCTACAAGCACTCCATTAAATAAAAAATGAAAGTAACGAAAGTGACAGACTTTCACAGGGCAGTCCAAAGTAAACGCAATTAAAATTACCTACTTGCACAGTTATTGCAAATGATTACACTACTGGAATAGTGTGGTGTTTAAAAACAGATAAAAAACTGAAATCTTTAAATTTAATTTTAAAATTTATTTTGTTATTTTATGAACTTAAACCAACATTTTCCGAATTCTTTTTGCCTAAGCTATCTTAATAATTTATATCTTTTTAGATTGTTTTTTATATGGATTAAAATTATACCCTATTCAGTATACGATTGCATTATATTTCATCCGGTATGTGTTCGCCTAATTATACCTACCAATCTATTATTAAAAACAATTTTATTATTGACATCCAATTATTATCTACAATGTTTCTTATCGTAAAATGACATACGTGATCGGTGATAGGTATATCACTGATTTTATTTACTGACAAAAAAGAACAAATTAAGAGTACTCGCACGTAACTTTTGAAAGTAATAATTAGGAGGACATTTTATATATGTATCAATATACTCTATGGAGGACATTTTGGTCATAAAAATACACATTAAATTATTGAAGATTAATTGATCTTACCATAAATACCCTAACAAGATGTATTATAAATTGTAAAGTGTCTTTGTTTGTTTGTCCTTTTTTAATTCTGTAACGGATTGGCATGTTTATCCTAAGATAGAGATAAGAGATTTTTACGAACTCAGAGTGTCATAGCCTATTTTTTATTTAAAAACATAAAATTCGTTTAGAATATAAATATGTATTAAAAAGCCACTAGAGATGATGTGAACTTGAATTTTAATAAACAATAACATGTTGTGATCACTTCTAACAACATCTAAATAAGTAGATATATTATTACTATCATTAGAAAAGATAGTGCTCTGATTCGCAAATAGCAAATACTGAATAATTTGCCTCGGTGCAATGATAGCGATAACCCTTTACCCTAATAACACACTTGAACATTAAAACATAAATCCTACATTAAATAAGAAGCATATTCTATTTGCGCCCACAAATTATATTTTAACTACTACTTGTATTTTTTTATTATATACTACACAGTACACGATGTACCAGAGCTAATAGTAGGCCAGATAAATTTCTGATCTATAAAATACCTACACTTAACAGTTTTAAAAATACTATAACACCTTTAAACTAAACTAAAATCTAATCAAATGAGCTCAAGAGATGATCCTGGAAGCCGGATGGTTTTATTAGTTTAAATAGCCATTAAAGAATTTCACCTCTTTCTGGATCAAAGACCAAACGAGTAAATACTATCGTCATATGGATTTTATACAAAGTATCACATGTACCCATATAATAAATACGATATACTTACCTACATTATATAGAATTTCAAGATTTGATTACTGTATACACATGCTTATAAAAACGAGGTAAATAATTAAGATCCGATATAAATATGTCAAATATATTTGCAATACGAATATTATAAAAACACATGTTTTGCAAAACGATTTTATTATGTTTCAAAGGTTAGATTACCTAATACGTTATATTTATTCATAGTAATTTGATTTATTCAAAAACTTACAATTTACACATTATGCTTACTTTATAACGTTGCACTGAAGAAAAATTTATTTAAGTATCGAGGTGAACTTTGAATGATAGAACATAAAATAAAAATAATGTTTTTATTACTGTATTTACTACATATAATTATGAACCACAGCATAACAGCTATTTAGATTACAACACAATATTACATTTCTTTCAAATAAGATTTTCAAGAAAATTTTCATAACATTTTTCAAAATCACATTAAAAACCTTTATTATTAGAACTACGAGTATAAATGCAGGTCAAAATTCTTAAGTTTCATTACTACATAATATATCTGTATATCATCATCAAAATTGTAAGGAAAGTCTAGCAGATGCAAGAAAAACTATAACATCACGCAATTTTAGTCCCGTTTTCTAGATAATCACTTTCAATACTGATGTAAAATTTTATTGAAATCGTCCTTATTTTCGATACAGACGCCGAATCTATACTTTTTAGAACTTTTGTCTGTGTGCTTGCCTGTCTGGACCGCGTTGCGAGAAAATCTATGAACAGATTTGGATGAAATTTTGTAATATGAAAGCTCATTGTCCGGGATAAATATATTATATTTTTTACTGCTCGAAAATGTCTCATCTCCGGGAAAAGCTATAAGCTATAGTGTGACCTAAGCCTAAAAGCTTTTACTATCCAGACGTTCGAGATCCTCTGTAAAAAGCCCAACGTTAATAAGTTCCTTGTTTAATCAATTGATAACCGAAGAACACCTTTAGCATATCCATTAACAAAATTATATAAATTATATCACAAAACATACATAATATATTCGGATGTATGACAAGAACAAAACAAAGGCAAATTATATTTTTGCATATAAAACCTATGGATAATAATTTGGGTATGTCGCGACGCGTAATTTGTGTACGCCTTGAGCAATTGAGGTCAACTACACCTTTAATATTTGTCGAAGCTATAGTTCATAACTATGCTATAATCCGATATCCGGTTTCGCTGTTGTTATTAACATATTTTAATCTTTCCATATAATATGAAATAGAAACGATGTGAAATCCATCCATAACATTTCTTAAACCAACGAGTGTTACATGTTAGTTTAAATACATAGTTAAATTATTTTTTTTTCTGTTTCTCTGTACATTTTTTGAGGAAATGATACTTAGCCGATGTAAACTATTTTTGTAGAATTACTTATTACTCGGGTTAACATTTAGGATACCTTTTACAAACAAGAAAATTTTTAATTACCACGGAAAACAAGGTGGGTGGACCATGGAAGGCCACCTTAACAAATAAACAGTTATAATTTCTTTATTTACTGGATAAATGAAAAAACTTATTTTTTAATAACACTTTGTTTTATTATATAACATATTAAACACTTTTTTTCGTTGCGAAGTTAACCTATTGGTTATATATTTCCAAAACCTACATTTATGAGAATTATCTTTATATAATATATATAAAGATAATTCTCATAAATGTAGGTTTTGGAAAGCTCTTCTAAACACTAAATGGCCTTGCTAGGAACAGGGCTCCATACAAGGCCAATATTATAAATCAGTCATTGAAATTGAAACTTACGTTATGATTATCAAAATATCTGCTTATACTTAAACTACATTAAAAGGTCTTTCATTATAACGTAACATTAAACGCTCAACATTATATATCCATTTATAAAATACTAAATGAAAATAACTTGATCACAGATATATAAGCTAGTATAGTATTATGTGATTTGTGGTATAACTAAGAATCTTTTAGAAATTATAGTAAAGAAATGTTTTTAAAAGTAATACTTACGAGTTTTATATTGATAAAAAATAAGTTTTCAAGGACCTTAATAGTAAAATTATAAAATAATTAACTAGCCTAGTTTGATTGGCCTTACAAGGAACCATTGACTTTTCTAGGAAAACTACCGATATTTTGACTGAAATCATAATAAAGTGGTAACTTTTTCTTTATTATTATAGCCAACCCTTATTACTAATTCAGAGTAACAAAAATCAATGAAAATAATAGGTTATTTACTTAAAAACTAAAGTTTCTCTGTGAGCGCGACTTACAATTTTAACGTCGATAAGAGAAGTCAATATATCGATGGACCGCATTGACATGATGTCCTCCTGACCGATTCCGGCCACGGCGGCCAATCTCATTGAGACTAGCCAACGGCGCGGGACATTTTATAGTGCACAAGTATGCGCAGACACAAGTGCACTCTCTATTCCTTATCACTCTCACATTCCGGTGGGACAACTGCTCGACACGACCAGTGAGAGTTAAGGCGCAGGACCGACGGACGGCTTTACGTGCTCTCCGAGGCACGGGGGTGAACCACCGCCAACTTCCCAACTCCGGGCTGTTACTGAGGCTTGCGAAACAGAAAGACTCTAGAAGAACTAAACTTGGCCCGACCCGGGACTCGAACCCAGGACCTCCCGGTGTGCGACCGTACATGCTAGCCACTACACCAACGAGGCAGTGCATTGACATAATATCGGCGTGACGGACTTGCCGCTGCGTCTATTAATGCTAAATGCTGCGTAATTAAGACAGTTAGGTATTAGTGTAAATAAAAGGAATTTGTCATCACGTTGCAATAACTATGACTTTATGATAATTGGTCTTTGAAGGAAGGAATAAGTTTTGGTATTTTAAAAACGTGTAGCTTAAATCTTGTGACAGCTTTAATCTATATTTATCCTATTTATAAATATTTGATATACCAATGAAAAATGTTGCAAAAACGGGAGAAAAATATTCCTTTTGAGAGCTTCCGTTGCGTGCGCTGCGTACAAAAATCTGTATGACGGAAATGTTTCCCTAACAAATGTTTTAAAAAATGGTCCACGATAGCATATTATGTCTATCTTTTAAGGTTGATTCCCTTTAACATTTTTATAGTAATCAAATTCATTTTTCAAATCGGACCAGTACTTCCTGACAAAACAAACAAACACAAAAAACAAACTCTTCAGCTTTATAAATACTTAGTAATTAGTATTAGTATAGATATGATATTAAATTGTGTAAAGACGTGATAAGTTGATAGCAAAAGTTTTAAAGGAAATGCTTATTAATTTATATTCTTTTGTAGCACATTTTAATTAAGCTTGTTTTTTACTTTAAATTGGAGGGCTAGAAATTAACATAAACTGCTTTTAACCTCGGAAGATTTTCCCTGTTCCTGGTTGTTTTTTATTCTTCTAGGTGATAAAGGTGGCCCCCTCCAGATATTTTTTTTTATTTTCAAACCAATTTTCATTTTTTATGATTTCTATCACCAATCCCTATTTCATAATCGTAATAATTAGAACACGGGCGGGAATTGCTAGTTATTAAATAATATATTAGAGGAAGATATTATCTACTAAAAATAGTTAGTATTTAAATTTCGAAAGCTAAATAGTGTTATACATGTTAAAATATTATTCATAATGGTTTATGGTAGGTATTTTAATCAAATCAAAATACATATTACCTATATTAAAAAAAAGGTAAAATAAATCGCTTTGATTTCACCACTTATTGTACATAAGTGGTGTTATCAAATTTTTTAAATTTTAAGTTGACAGGTAAGACTTAATTTTTAGCAACCCTTCTTGCTGCGCCAGCAGCCGTGTGTTCGGACTTCGAATCCCGCTGGGCATATTCATTTATGTGGATGTTTGTACTCCGGTCATGGCCCATGACTTAATGTGTATTAATGATATGTATGTATTTAAGTTGTATATTTGTAGTGTATATGAACTACCTACATATCTGATATTCTTAATACAAGCATGTTTTGAAGGTTTTGTTGACTATGACATTTGAAAAAATCCTAACTAAGAACCGATTATTATTTACAGAAATTTGCCAAGATGCATTACCTAAATAGATAGGCAACCGATTAACAATACTTCGCTTTATACTATTATATCCCAAACCCATACATACCTATCATATTCGTAATCTTATCGCAATTAACCGTGTGTATAGGTTTGAGTCTGATTGCAACTTATTTCGTTTTGCTTGATCTAATTGAATTGAATAGGTAGGTTTATAGTTGTTTCAAAACTAGGTGTAGGTAGAAGGACAATGCAATAAAAATTATATACTACCTACGTCATAAAATAAACATTCAAGATATTACTTTTTAAAGTGTAATATACTTAATATATGAGTATAAGATATCTATGTAAAGATCAATAAAGGTAAATATAGTGAGTATATATAAAAAAAACAAATATCTATTTCTTTACTAAGAAAATATAAAACAACACTTCTGTTCATTTTGAAAATATCGTTACAAATTACAATACACAAAAGAAAATTTTCATAGTCCGAATCAGATATGAACTTTTATCTGCCTATAAATTATCATAATTAAAAAAACATTACCTTTTTTTCAAATTATTTTTATAAAAAATACAATAACAATATTACGAAATAATAATAACTTTGACTCACGTATGAACAAGGCAAGTCCCATTAGTTGTAAAACAAAACGAAAAAAAAATGGGTCAGACACGTGTGCGCCCCGCACTCCAAAACAACACTGGTCGCCGGTCGGTCACTGTTCATTGACTATTCGATATTGAGATGCCATTCAAAACAGCGTACATTGTACAACGTGAGCCGCACACATGACACAACTAGGTAGCGCTTGTGCCGCGGCCGCGTCATCGTAACGTGATAAATGATAGGCACAAACATTTTTTGTAGATTTATTAAATTGCAGCTTCATTAAAATATACTAATGAGTATGATTTATATTTTACAGATCCGATTCAAAGATCGTGTCCTAAACAAATATATATATATATATATACATATATATATATATATATATATATATATATATATATATATATATATATATATATATATATATATATATATATATATATATATATATATATATATATATATACTTACTTACTTACATACTATATATACTTATACTTACTTATTTACTTATTAGAATGATATATTTTTTCTAAGTATATTAATTTTATTTTGAACTTTTCTACTGGAATTTTTCATATATTACTAGAAAAAACAAAAAAACCGAATGCGTTAACTGAAATTTTTTGTCAAACTTACAAACAAAAGGTTAAAAAAATTACATTTTTATTTTTTAACTATGATTTACCCAGTGTCACTCTGAGGCAAATCCAACAACCCCATCTTAAGGCGACATTAACTGCCTGCGCCCTTGAGCATTCACTGCCGCCCGTCGCCCGCCAGAGCCCCGCTTCAACGCGCACCAAGATTATTCGAAAAAACAACCCACCTTGATTTATCAAACACAATACAAATAAAAACCGTATACTAAAATATGGGTCATTAAATTGTCTTTTAAATGATTAAGTTTCATGTAAATACCCCCATAGTTTTTGCGTGATTATCGTTTTTTTGTCCGCGTTAGACATTACTTTACAAATTAATTACACTATGTTATTAAAATATAATTTCACATTTTCACATATCAAATTATGAATAAAATTGTCTAGTATAACATATATTTTTTTCAAAGAAATAAGACTAGAAGTTTAGACGTGATGTTCAATATAAAATTATTAAAAGTCGTTTATGTGCGCCTTAAGCTACAGAGAGTGCCAAATACATACATACACTCATAAAACATTCACAAACCCACTTTCTGGCATAGTTGGGGAAAAGTAAGAAACAATAATATATTTGCATCTTAAGTGTTCTAGAAGCTGAAAGCAGCAAAGGCTAATTAATATTTAGTAGTAGCACATATTTTGACTCAATTAAATAGTAACATTAACTTTCACAAGGGCCATCAATCTTAACTAACCTGATGTGTGAGCAATTTTATTGCAAAATATAACTTTTATATATTAATTTTAAATAAAAATAATACACAAGTGTCAAGAGAATAAACTTTATTATAAACTGAATATTAATGAGGCTATATAATAATTAATTTACTAATAAATTTACAGTGTTAAGCTAGTACAAAAGAAATACGTGCTTTTTAACTTAACATATCAGAGGTGCGAGACCCGTATTAGAACGCCGTAAAATTTTATTTGTGTTTCTTTGAGCCAACATTCATATAGTTCCTTCAGAATATTTTGTTCCATCAAAGTTTTATTATATTATCATCTTATTATTAAAACATTTTCTTTTTCATTGCTGTATATCTTTCTGTATATTCATTATAACCTTCCAAAGATGCAAATTTTTTTGATTCAAAGAGATTACCATCTATATCAATAGTATGAATTTTGGAATCTCTGAGCAAACTAGGTGAAAAAGCATCTAGACTTAAGCAATTTTCTTCTAATCTCAATATTTTTAATCTGGGTGCTAGATATAAGTCTTCGCTTAAAGCAGAGATCTGATTTCCACTCACATTTAACTCTGTTACATAAAGATTGGACATCCCACTGGGAATTTCTGTCAGCTTGTTATCGGAAAGGTCTAGGACTTCTAAGCTTTGAAGGCCAAGCAGTTGTTTAGGGAATGTTATAAATTTGTTCTTATGTAAATATATTTGTTTTAAATTAGTTAAATTCGAAAATGAGTCTGGCAATGTTGATAAAGAGTTGTAAGATATATTAAGAAGTTCTAATTTTTTAAGGTTAGACAACGAAGCTGGTATAATTTGTATGTTGTTCGAGCTTAAATTTAGTTGTTTTAAAAGTTTCAACAAACTTAAATCTTCTGGTATTTGAGATATTTTATTTTTGGATAAGTCCAAAATCCTTAGATTTTCTGATAAACCAAAGACATCTTCTGGTATTTCCTTTAACTTATGATTAGATATCTGAAGAACGCCCGTCTTTGATGCTGTTTCATAATGTTGTTTAAGGCCGGAATTGCCCATTATATAAAATATTTTTAACTCTGCAATAATTCTAATTAAATTATTTCATTGAGTTCACAGTTCATAAAATTATTTTACCCAAAAATCTATATCTACTTTTCCCTTTATAATCAAAATAATGTCATATGTCATAGTATATTGACAGAAGACAGTTGACTTATTTTTTTTTTTTTTGGGATTTTTTGACCTGGTAATTACAACCTTTAGGTCAGAGTTGACTTATGAGTTGTGACCATAGATTTTTTTTTTTTTTTATGGGACAAAGGGGGCAAACGGGCAGGAGGCTCACCTGATGGTAAGTGATCACCTCCGCCCATGGACATCTGCAACACCACAGGGCTTGCAGATGCGTTGCCGGCCTTTCAGGAAAGGGAGGGAGGGAAAGAGGAGTGAGAAGGACGGGAAGAGGGATGGGGAGTGGGCCTCCCGGACTCTCACTCACCGGACGAAACGCGACAGCATAGCTGCCACTTCACGCCGGTCTCCTGTGAGAGAGTGGTACTATACGGGGCGTGCCGGCCCATTCGGCTGCTACCCGAAGGTAACAAGCATGGCACTACCACTATCAGATGAATAACGACACGAAGTATAGATCATGGAGATTAGAGACCAGGAGGACCATTGCCCTAGAATTTAGTGTCTCAGAAATATTGTCTAACTAAGGAAGCGCTGCGATCGCTATGTTGTCTCAATGCCTAACTTCACGTTCGTTGTCACAATAGTGACAAAACTGACAATACTCATAAACAGCTAACTTCACAAATATTATTTACCGTCGAGAGCGCGTTAGAAATTCTACAAATTTTCAGAGACAGGCTTTAGTATGAAGCGATGGTTCTCCTGGTCTCTAACCTCCATGGTATAGATACTACCACAGATGAATAATATTCGTAGATAGAGAATCATAGATGAATAATATAGATTAGCCATGATACTAAAACATTATAAAGGAACGAAATAGGCATATGGAAGTGGACTTAGGAAAAAGTAGGACAAAATTATTATGTTCCATCCCTTCCTGCGTACACAAATTATTTTTGTACATCAAAATTGGTGACTAACAAAGTACAACACTCTTTGACTAGTATATACTCGTAGTAATCTGTGTACAGGAAGAATAAATTTAGAAGGTTATTCGTAACGTGAACTAGTCCTTAGATTGATTTTTTTAATTTTTTTAACGTAATGCCTGAAAATTTTGTTCGTATTTTATTTAAACTATTAGAAATCGCTGGATTTAAGTCGATCTAGTTAGTAACCAACTTACAAAAAAAGAAAGTCGAATTAAGAACCTTCACTTTTTTTGAGTTGGTTAAAAAGAAATTGATGTCATTTCATATTATGTGAAAATTTATTGTAATAAAAATATATATTTTTTTTTATTTTGAGTAAATTTTAATTATTCTTTTCTTTTAATTTATAATTAAAGTTTTATATTTTCATAATTTTTTGTTAACAATTTTAAAAACCATAAAAGTTATTATTTACTTAAACTAAATATTTTAAAATACCCAGAATTGTATTTTACGTGGAGACTTCAAGAATTATTAATTAGCATTGGACTATAATCGTACGAGGCTAATGAATTTATCTGGAGCTGGTGATTGATTCATTGTTATTGGGATAAAAATGTTATTAAAATACTTCCAGCCCCAATTTTCAATGTCTACTTTTTCAATATCTACATTTCCTAACTATAACTGGATTTGTAGATTATACTGTGTAATTATTAAAACTTCAATTATTTAATTAGTAACTTATTTTAATTAACACTTCAAGTTGTCCATTTTCTAATTAATTGACATTACCAAGGGATGAACTTGACAGATGACGTCAGGTTATGGCGGCATTCGTCAAGTTCGTTCATTAACATTCACATCTCTTCCTTTAGATGATACATAACTAGTACAAACAGTCAACAGTAACAAACATATTATTCAATCAAATTAAAGCACACTTTAAATTTCAAAACAATTACTTATAGATCAACTTCTTACATAATAATGCAGATTACTAAGTTTCATAATCATTTAACCACCGAGGCTTAACAATAGCTCTCCCATATCTCGATTGATTTGAAATTTCAGTCTGACCACTTGACACATGACCCTCATCAATATCTGTAGTACTTGGTGATCTATCTTCCTTTGTAATATTGTCACCATCATCCTCTACACATGACTCATCATTACCATTTAAGTTTCCAAAATATTTATACTTATTATTAGAATGTCTCAAATGAATTGAATTCCTTTCCATTATTTTTCCTTCTGCTGTTTTAACTTTATAAGACCTAGGTCGGCTTAATTTCTCAATTATAATTCCCGACTCCCATGCTGACTTTCTAGGATCTCTAATAATCACACTATCCCCCTTTTTAAAATTAACAGTTCTTTTATTTGCCCCAAAATTATAATATTTTTCAGATACCTTCCTTCTCTTATCTAATTGTTTATAAGCATTATTGGTGACAACTTTCTGTTCCAAATTACATTTTAAAGCTGGTAATTTTGACCTTAATAACCTACCCATTAACATTTCAGACGGTGTGTAATCTGTACCAGCTACTGGAGACACCCTGTACTCTAATAATGCCTCATATAACTGATGCGGAGAATTACATTTCTTTATCATTTTCTTGACAATACCTACTGCCTTCTCCACCATACCATTTGATTTAGGATAGTATGGAGAAGAATGAATTAAATCTATACCCTGTACTTTACAAAAATCTCTCAATTGCTTGGAATTAAAAGGACTATTATCACATATAATTTGACTTGGTATACCATGGCTTGAAAACAATTTCAGCAGATTTAAAATTACTGTATCAATAGACTTGCTGGTCATTTCCATGATATCAATCCATTTTGAGTAATAATCTACTGTAATTAAGTATATTTTCCCCCCATATTCTGCAATATCCATTCCCAGTTTTGAGAATGGTAATTTAGGAATTTCATGACTGATAATAGTTTCTTTCTGATTGGCTGGATAATATTTTTCACATATTTTACATTTACCTATATATGACTCAATCATGGAGTTCATTTTAGGCCAATATAGTAAACCCCTTGCCCTCTTTTTACTTTTATCAATTCCCAAATGAGCAGCTCCATGAATCTGTTTCATCATTTCTGATTGCATACTTTTTGGCACTACAACTTTGTCTTCCAAGAATAATATATTATCTTTTACAAATAGTCTGTCCTTTAATTTAAAATATTGATTCAAATCTGAATCTGCTTTAACATAATCCTGCCAACCATTTTCCACATAACTCATTACTTTGGACAATACCTGATCCCCATTACTCTCCTTTTTAAACATTTCAATTTTAGATGTACTTATTGGCAAATAGTCTTCAATTTGTACAGTATGGACTACATCCAACATGTCAGGATCATTATCTGACTTTTTGCATAGATAATTCCGGGACAGAAAATCTGCCACAAACATTAACCTCCCTGGAACATATTCTACTGTGAACCTGTATTTAAGAAGTTTTAATAACATTCTTTGAATTCTGTTAGTACACTTATGAATTTCTTTACCAACAATAGTAACTAAGGGCTTATGATCTGATTGAACCTTAAATACATGACCATACACAATGATGAAATTTGGACACAGCAAAACAAATACCCAACAATTCTTTTTCAACAGTACTGTAGTTTTGTTCTGCTGGTGTCAAACTTCTTGATACATAAGCCAGTGGTCGACCTTCTTGTGTTAAACATGCTCCTAGGCCCTCTTTACTTGCATCTGTTTGTATAATTATATTTTTATTATTATCAAAGTATCCTAATGTTGGTGCATTGCTTATTGCCTTCTTCAAATTGTGAAATGAACATTGTTGCTCAGAGCCCCAATTCCACACTACATTTTTCTTCAGTAAGCTTCTTAATGGAGCTGCAATTTTGGACATATTTGGAATAAACTTATGAAGAAATGTAACAACTCCTAAAAATTTCTGCAAAGCTTTTTTATTTTTAGGCTCTTTAATATTTAAAATTGATGAAACCTGATCTTTATCTGGCCGGAACCCCTTTTCAGAAAATGTAAAACCCAAATATGAAACTTCTTTTACTTTATACTGCAATTTGGTTGGATTAAATTTAACATTATACTTGATAGCCCGCTCCATTACTTCTTTAAGCACTTTTTCATGTTCCTCTTTGGTCTGTGTTGCCACAATTATGTCATCAAAATATATCTGTACTCCTTTGATGTCTCCAAATATTTTCATATTTTCCCGTTGGAATATTTCTGGACTAGAACACAGACCAAAGGGTAACCTATTAAACTTATACCTTCCAAATGGAGTGTTAAAAGTACATAACAGTGTGGAATCACTGTGTAAAGAAATCTGGTGAAAACCATCTTTCATATCTAGAACAGTAAAATATTTCATACCTGATAAATTAGCTGTCAACTCATCCACTGTGGGGATACTATAATGTTCACGCATAATAAATTTATTTAATTCTAATGGACATAAACATAAACGCAGAGATCCATTGGGCTTCTCTATTATTATTAAGTCATTAACCCACTCTGTTGGTTCTGTAACTTTTGAAATGATATCATTTTTTTCTAATGCAGATAATGCCTCTAATAATCGTGGCTTTAATATTTCTGGAATTCTTCTAACTGGTTTTACTACTGGGATTGCATCCTCTTTAAGTTTTATTTTATATTCAAACGGCAGCTTTCCTAGTCCTTTGAATACATTATTATATTTAGTCATAAATACACCTAAATCTTTCTTGTTTATCTCCAAAACTTCTTCATTTTTATTAGTGTTTATTTCTAAAACTCTTTTAATTAAATTGAATTTAGTAGATGACTCTCGTCCCAGTATGGGGTTCACATCTCCTTTTACCACTATAAATTCTACTAATTCCTTCTCCCGTCCCCTTGGTTGACATGGAATTGTAGCCACACCCACGGGATTTATAATGTGGCCCCCAAAGGCTGTAATTTTACGAATGTTACTTCTCAATTTAATCTTCTCCCCTACTTGCTCAAAAACTGCATATGGCATAACATTCACATCTGCCCCTGAATCTATTTTAAATTTCATCTCCACTTTGTCATTGATATTAATACTATGATACCATGTGTAATTATTAAAACTTCAATTATTTAATTAGTAACTTATTTTAATTAACACTTCAAGTTGTCCATTTTCTAATTAATTGACATTACCAAGGGATGAACTTGACAGATGACGTCAGGTTATGGCGGCATTCGTCAAGTTCGTTCATTAACATTCACATATACTCTTTTTAGATGTTCAAACAATGCATCAGCTGTAGTTTTTTTGGATGTTCCTTTTACAAAGAAATTGAACCTCAATGAGTTCAAATTTTTAATTTTTGCTGGAGCTCCATATAAACTCAAAATACATGCTGCACCCGCTTGAAATATATTATTACAGTCTTCGTTTGAATTTTTAAATAATTTTGCTAATTCATGTAAATCATGACGTTTCTCAAAGTTTTTCTCAAACTTAATTTTGTTGAAGAATGCTGCTGTCGTATCTATCGCAGCCTGTAAAGGCATGTAAAACAAGAATATGTTCATTATATTTTGGATAGGTACTATTTTTCCAAACATTTCGAAGGAAATATTTTTTGTTAACTTTGCCTCGGGAAGGTTTTAGAGAATATATTTCACGATTCTGTTTCACCAATGCTGTTAACGAGGACGTCAATATCTTCTGACACGACAGCAACATTTTTTGTTTCTAAATTAATTGATATATCAACAATTAATTTGTCTGCGTCGCTCTCTGCTTGGCATGAAAATATTGTCAGCTAATTTAACTCTTAATATTTCTATCAAGCGGCTTTTATTAGTATTATTCGACAAAAAATTATCTTGAGCTATTTTCAACTGCATTTTTCATTTCTCCCCTCTCCACGTTCTACTACCTGTCCAAGGTCGTTATGACTCTTCATACGCTTCAATATTAAAAAAAAATATGTTTATTTCACAGACATATAATTACTATATATATATATATATATATATATATATATATATATATATATATATATATATATATATATATATATATATATATATATGTCTGTGGTTTATTTACACTGACCTCTATAATACCACTGCCCCTCTAGACAAGTGGCAAAACGCTAGTAGAATAAAATAATCAATTTATGGGATTGACATAAGCTTACGACTAGTGATTAGATTCAACTATGGGTAGAGATAAGGAGAACTATCTGGGGGGAAAGTTGAAAAAGTGTCCAGCTGTATACTGAAAATAAAGTTTTCATTACCTATATTACCAGAATAGCGCTGGCGTTCGAATAGTTTCAATATGAACATAGCTGTTATAAATGGAGTGAAGTTTGCTGAGTTCAAATATTTAAATTTTTTAATGACTCAAGTAGTTAGTAAAATGCTAGTATACAAAACCTCAACTATTTACGTAGTCTAAAAAATGTTTTAGTAAATATAAACAAAATACTGCAGAGAGAAAGCGTAATTTTTTTCTAATTACGTTTGGCGCTTTCTTTAAAATTTATCGACTGCTACTGCAGCGCCACTCTTACTGGACGCGTTTTTACGGACACTTTTTCGTACACGAGATGGTCCTCCTTAGGCGTTAGCGTTTATCGAAATAGAATCGGTACGGAGCGTTTGCCATTTGTCTAGAGGGGCTGGACTGGCTGTTCCAAGCGTTTGATAGTAATTTTTTTGTGTCCATTTGAAGCGCCACTAGCGAGAGGGACGAGAACTAATTTTTACGTATATTGCAAATGACAGCGAGAAGTGTTTGTTTACTGTAAAGTAATTTTGCATTTTCGTTGTTAATATAACATAAGTAGTAATTATGATGATACGGTTATTGATTAATAAAAATAAAAAAATAAAAATCTTTATATTGACATCATTACTTTTAGTACCACGAATTCTCGCTACGTCCGACAGCGGCGGACAGCGCCAAAATGGCGAATATCAAGCAGCCACAAAAGTACGTTGACAACAGCCAGTCCAGTGGTATTATAGAGGTCCTGTGTTGCCGTTTGTACGGCACATGGAGGTTAGATACAGGAGAACCAACGCTTCATACTAAATCATTACCCGTCTGTCTCTGAAAATTTGTAGAGTTTATAGCGCGCTGCCGTCAATAAGTAGTATCTGTCAAGTTAGCTATTTATGAGTACTGTCACTATTGTGACAACGTGAAGTTAGGCATTGAGACAACATAGCGTTCGCAGCGCCTCCTTGGTTTGACAATATTTCTGAGACACTACATTGTAGGGCCTTGGTTCTCCTGGTTTCTAATCTCCATGGTACGGCAATTGCCGTTACGTACGGCATTCAGGCTCTTAAAAGACGAATTGTACGGTATACGGCATAGTGGTTATTGCCGTACGCTAAAATACGGCAATAAAAAATAAATAAATAAATTGTGGACGAAATGAAACGTAATCAGCATTTGCGTAAAAATGAACGCAACTCTACATTGTACATGAACGCAATCAGCGTTGGCGTAAATATGAACGCAACTCTACATTATTGTATTGTCTTGTCTTTGGTAAGGTAATTCCCTAATCGTAAATCGGTATAGAATAGTTACTATACTCTTTAGTCTTTGTCCTCAATTCATTTTACTTTGTTTGCCCCTCTTCCTATGAATAGTAGTAGTTCGGAGCGCTCATCACTACTTTTTAATTTGTGTCGATAAAGAACTTATTTTTTACATTTGAAAAAGTGTTTTTGGAGTGCAGTGGCCGGTGATATTTAAAAAATGCCCTCAGATTCAGAAGAAGTTACCGCGGGTCCGTCAACACTAGAGTTGCCAACCCTACTATATAATATAGTATCCTACTGTATCAGAGGCCCGACTACTATATTTCTGAAAAAAGTATATAGCAGGTGAACCTACTATATTTCAAAGGCATCAAACTCAAAGTAATAATATTCGTTTCAAAATGTGCAAGCGTACAACGAAACGTTAATATCTATTTCTATTCAATTCAATTCTCTTGTTTAATGGCTTCAAAGCGTGCCAGTTGAGCACAGATTACTTCGCCAATGTCACGTAGAATGGAGAAGACACGAAGGAGATTGGTCGGTACCTACATTGGCGAAGTCAACTGTGCCCAACTGACACTCCTGGAAGCCATTAAAGGAAATAATTGAATTGAATCTATTTCTAATTTCTGAATGATTTTGGTATTTCAAGTTGATACTTTCACTTCGAGTTTGACAGATTAGCAATTTCGATTTTCGCGCTCTCGAGTTTTTATTTACTGTTTTGGTAAAAATACCTACTTTCGAAGGTTGTATTTATCAATAAAGGCTAAAAGTAGCAAAAATATTCTTTCAAGAAATAAAGTACCAATTTGGAACCTACTATTTTTTTTTCATTTTTCGTTATCTACTATATTTTTATGGGTAATAATTGTAGAACTACTATTTTTGACCGACAAAGAGTTGGCAACCCTAGTCAACACCTAAGAAATGTAAGCAAACCAAACACAGAGCCCAAAAGTATAGGACGCAATGGGAATCAGAAGGCGAATTTAAAGATTGGATTGGCCCTGATGAAAATAATATTTATAAGGCATATTGTAAACTATGTGATGTGAAAATATCTTGTGAAATTTCCACTTTAAAGAGACACATGTCCAACGTTGAACATTCACGGAAAATAAAAAATAAAAACCTTGCCAAGCCGATACATTCGTTTTTCAAAAAATCTGATGTTAATTGCCCCCATGAAAATTCTGTTGCTGAACTTGAATTAAAACTTTGTTCATTTATGGCTGAGCATAACATTTCGTTCCAAACCATGGATCATTTAAGTGAAATAATAAAAAGTATACCAGATTCGAAAATTGCACCCGATATTAAATTGAAAAGAACAAAATGTACAGGAGTAATAAAAAACGTTATTGGGGAATGTCACAAAAGTGATTTACAAACTTTGTTAAAATCGACAAAATTCAGTGTGCTAGTGGACGAGTCAACTGACATTTCATCAGTTAAAACAATGTGTATCGTTGTGCGTCTTTATGACCCTGAAACACAAAAAATTTCAAGTCTTCTATGGGAATTGCGACCTTTGTTTGAGAAGAACGATTTTGACGCTGCAAATCAAGGTGCAACTGGAGAAGCAATTTATAATTCGATTATCAGAAGCTTTCAGGACAGAAATGTTCCTACAGATAATATAATTGGATTTGCTTCAGACGGTGCTAGCGTCATGATGGGTCAGCACAATTCAGTAGCTACTAGCTAGTCGATTTATGTCAAACAACCCCGGCATACTCATTCTTAAATGCATCTGCCACTCGTTACACCTGTGTGCAAGCGAAGCGTGCAAGAAATTGCCAAGGCGGTGTGAGGATCTTGCCCGAAACGTGTATGGATACTTTAAGCACAGCTCAAAACGTCAATCTGAATTTGTCGAATTCCAGGTGTTTACTAATACTAAAGTGCATAAGCTACTGCACCCCTCACAGACACGATGGCTTTCCCTATTAGCAGTTGTCAATCGATTACTGGAACAGTGGGAATCTTTACAACTGTTTTTTATGAGAAAGTGGCTAGATGAGCGTATTGTGTCTGCAGAGCATACATTCAATGACTTGAATGATCCATTCATGAAGCTATATTTTATATTCTTGCAATGGGCGCTGCCTAAGTTCGTGAATCTAAACGAATATTTTCAAAAAAGCGGCGTGGCTATAACAGAACTAGATAGAAAAATGAGAGCAACATATCAAGAGCTTCTGTTGTGCTACATGAAACGAGACTATGTTGTTACAAATGATATGAGCGCTATTGACCCGACGAAAGGAACATTTTTTACGACCTGAAAGTATGTATTTTGGGGTACAATTGATGACTGAAATAGCAAACCAGAATATTCAATCAAGGCAAGACTTAATTTCAGATTTCCAAAAAAGAGCGAGAGATTTCCTAATAACCGGGTGTTGTCAAATAAGAAATAGATATGACTTTTCTAACGTATTACTGCAGAAGCTATCGATATTATCGCCAAAAAATGCTGTTTCTCATGCCCAAAGGACCACGGAGCCAACTCTGTTGCCCATGATGCTAAAGGTTCCTTGCATCATGAAAGGTAAAACAAGTGAACAAAAACAGGCCATAGACGATGAATGGAGACTACTACCGGAAACAGTTCTTCCCGAAGACTCATTCCTTGACATGGACAAAATGTCACCTGATGAGTTTTGGAGCAAGATATTACATTTATCGGAACCGCAATTTCAGAATTTGGCGAAATTTGTTCTTGAAGTTCTCTCCTTGCCACATGCAAATGCCGATTCAGAAAGAATCTTTAGCGCGGTGAACTTAATTAAAACAAAACAAAGAAACCGCCTCTTAACATCTACTATAAACGCCTCTGAAGATATCTTATTAGGTGATGTTGTGGATTTGATGGGAGGAGAGGAGTAATCTGTGGTGCCTTTTTCTACCAAAACTATAGGTTCAGTGGCATCTTTTATATAAATAGAAAGTTTTTAATTTTTTGACTAGTGTTTCATGTCTATTTGTTTGACTGGTGTTTTCTTTTTCATGTAAATAGTAAAATAAAACAATGTACGGCAATTTTTGTTTCATTACGGTAATTTTATCTTTTTACGTAAAAAATATTTCAAATAAAATTACATGCTCAAGTATTAATTTTTTAATAATATAAAATCAAAAGCAAAAATATTTATAATAAAAAATCAAAAGCACACAAAAAATTTCGGTAAACTTTACACTTAACCACTAGACGCCCGCGCATTATGACATGCAACACCGAATAATCACCGAGCCCGTTTGACATTTTACGCCGATTCTACCATAACATAAAAAAACATTTACAATTTAAAATATACAGCAGCGATTTTAAATGTTTCAGTTGTTTTGGATTCTTAAATAATTTGAGCATTTATGAGAGTATATAAAATGTACTTTAAACTATTGATAAATCATAAATAAGCTTGTAAAATATTAACGTTGGCTAAAAATATTCTACTTTTTGTATTACAATGATTTCTGATAATACCAGGGTTTATATTTACACTAATTTTGAAAAACTACTTTGTGAATAAACATGTAGTCACACAAAACCATTCATTGAATTATTTTCATGAGTTGTAAGTAACAATCACATTCAAAACTTTATAAATATCGCGGCTCGTTCGATGTATTTACACAGCTTACCGCGCAATTTTAAAAGCAATCATCAGGATATAGTGAGTAGATTCTTAGCAAAAGTTACACTTAAATACATATTAGTTCTTACTTTAAAAACATACACCAATAAATCTTGAACACAATCCACTGTGATTAGAATTCAGTTGGTTTTATTATAAAAGGGAAAAATTGAGGTTATTTTTAAAAACACTCGTATTTCAATATATTCACATTTTTGTATTTATTATTTAGCTTAAATTTTAAATATACAAGCTAACTATATCACTTATATTATGAAACCTTTATACTTTTCATTCAAGAATCTAAATATTTAAACATGTAAAGTTGTCCAAATTATTGTACTGATAATAATAATTTTAAATATTTTGATGCGTAGTAATGCTGTACCCCTCAACAGTCAACACAAAAATTATCGATAATTGTTGTGAACGGCGAAACAAATATAAACAAAATAATAAATTTTATATTTATGTACAGCAATTGAAATCAGATATTTTATTTTTATGCATATATATACGAGATTTAAAATATTACTATATTGAGCATTCAAATTTTCATAAAATATAAAATAAAAAATATTATAATTATCTCATAAATGCAAGAATCAGAAATCTGGCTATCATGTTAAGTATTTCGTAATATGAATATTATTTATGGAATACATTATTGTATTTTATTATATTATGTAATTTTTTTTGACAAAACTATATTATTTTCGAATCTTCAATAATCTAATCATAAGTTGTATAATTTAAATTGTCCATAATATAGTATCATAGAGTATATTTATTTTCATGAGAAATAAAGTCAATTTTGCATTAAAATTTGTAATTGCAAACGCTCAAAAACTAATAACATATCTTGCTAAAGTAATAATTCTCATTGAAACTAAAATATTGGAGGCAAGTTTTATATAAAAAGTTCAGTTAAAGTTTTAATTATTTAAATAATATAATAAAAATTATTCCGCTTATATGGTACAAAATTTTTATTTTGCTATTCAATAATATCGCTCTTATAGTTTTTGATGACTAAAATTGATAACAAAAAAGACCATTACGTACAGTATTTAGTTTAACGTAATTGGCCTCAAAGATCCTTACTTCTAAAATTTTCTGATCTCTCCTTTTAATCCAGATAATCCTTTAGGTATTCAAAAGCAAACTAATAATTTACTCTAGATGATTGTCTTTTTCTTATCCAGTATTCAAAGCAGCAATAAATTTACAAAAAAGGAATTTTTATACATTAATATTATAAAAAGAAAAAAGATTTCACTTGTTTCATTGTAATGTATAGGCTCCGAAAGTCCAAAACCAATTTATAAATTCACCTAGAGAAAGCTTTATTTTCAGCGAGCAGCATAGACTTTATTTTATTTACAAAAAAAAAATGATTAATTTACTATAAAAATGACAATATTTTGAAGCAAGCTATAACCAGGTCTTGATGAAATTATTTTGTAAAAATGTATCATATGTATCAGAAAAAGTGATTTTATCGGTTTCATGACATTAATCCTTTTCTTCTTTATTTGTTTTGTCGTATTTGTCTTCGCTCCGAATTCTGTTAGAATTACTTGGAAAAAATCATGTTCTATTGACTATTTTGGAACATTTTGAATACTTGTTTTTGTTTTGTTGGGAACTCTCCATAAGTTTATCTATAAAAAATATCTGAATAATAAAAGTATATAACCGTTTATTTTATACGGATATCATCAAAATGTATATACAAACACTATCGTCCGAAGGGGACGATAGTTTGTATATAAGTTATCTAGGTATATAGTACGTGTTGTACTCGTACACCCATTTCAAGCTACTATAAACACTCGAGATCGTCAAGAAAAAAATATTTTATTTTAGAAGGTCTTTGTATTGCTATTATAATAATATACTATATTATGTTAGACTTTGTATTGAAACTCTTATGTATACTTGATTTAATTTGAAATACATAAGAATATTTAAATTTTATATAACATTTTATTCTAGAACGAGCTAACACATATTTCTTCACTATACATTTTTTATATTAAAATATCGATATCATCGATAGCATAATATATCGACATGTGTCAATGTCTAGCTCAAATTTGAGGAAAGTCAAATATGTCACATTTGACAGCTTATAGGCTTATATTATTATTATTTATAAATAAACACATTTTATATTATAAAACTATTGAAATATGCTACAAAAAACGGAAAATATGAAATTATATTTATTTTTCTACAGTAATTTACCTTTATCAGATACTAAATAAGTGAGTAATAGTCCAAATTCATGTAAAATAATGGCGACTTTATTTACAAATTTCAATACATCAGAATTACTTTAACCAAAAAACTAACATTATAACGTAAATATAAATTAATTAGTATATCAATAGTAGCAAAGAATATTAACAATTAATATGCCTGCGTTTAAGGCACAAATTCACTTGTTTTCAATTTTTAAATCTCACTAAACCAATAGCGAGTCGCGCGCGCTTTACTTTAAATTTTAACAACTTTTGGCGCATTTGTTTTTAATGTTGCCGGAATCTGATTAAAATAATATTTCATTATATATGTAATAAAATTTCTAAAGGTAGCGTGCATTACTTATTTAGCAAAAAATATAGCGATTTCGTTGTGTAATAAGTGATAAAAGTGCAGAGGGCGAGGTGGTACACATAGGTACCAGCGGGGATCTACGGTAACGCCGGAAGTGGTACACATAGGTACCGGCGGGGATCAAGTGGTTAATAGTATAAAAAAGAAACCATATCCATAATATATTTTCTGTCTGTTCCTTTCTTGACTTAATAGTTAATACATTTTTAATCTGTGTCTTGTATGTATCTGTGAACTGTGAAGTATGTCTGTAAATTTTTCATATTCGACTTTAGGAATTAGGATTTATATAGTTATTTTATACAATTTTTTAACCAATATTAGTTTCTTTTACAAATTTAATTGTTGTTTATTTTATGAAATGGACTCGTAAGGTCGTTAACAATTAAATTACCCGCATGTTCATTTAATATTTATAACATTTAATTTCGTTACCGCGGGAAAACAGCGATACGTTTGACTACTATAATGGCCGCAATAGCGCCAATGCTTTTAGTGTTTGTTCTAGTATGAATGATGAACTTAAATTAAAGTTTTTACGTTTTTCTTATTATATGTTAAAGCAATTTTAAGATGGACATTAACGCTGGTAAGTGCCGGTTTGTTGTCACAATGAAATGTTCAATAATTGAAATTTTAAACTGTTCGTGTAGTATTTTGATGTCTGTACAGTGAAAGAAATTATAGAAATTAATTTAAATTAAGTATTTATCCAATAAAATACCAATTTATATGTATACCAAGAAAGACGACCAAACGGTCCAATTTTATTTTCACTTTATAACACGTCAACTTTCCATTTGTTTCTGTAGTAACTTTTTCTTTCTATTTTACATTAGAACGTATTGTATTATATACATACTTACTGTATATTTATTTTTCACAAATAAAGCAGCAAATATATAAGGCGCACGACATTTATTTTATTAAATAAATTAGCATTAGAATTATGCAACGACTAAAAACTTCTTTTAATTCGTAATTTACATCTGCTAATCAATTGAAACACATTAAATAAAATTAATTGAATATTTTTTATTAATTTAAGAAAAGTAAAAAAAAATATAAAAAATCTTATCTCGGCATTCTTCATAAACCCACTTTGCAATAAATAGTTTTCTCTATTGAGACTCATGACATTTTACATTACATTTCAAATATTTTGTTTTTAACTCAATATACCTATATATTTATTTCTATTTTTGCTGACTTTTTATGGACTCATGTAACTTCAAGTGAGTATAATATAATAAATATGAAAAACATTTATTTTAAGCTTATAGAAATTATTCAAATATAATCTTAATCTTATATTATAGTGTAGTTTTGTATAAAGTTATAATGGTAAAAATAATTTGAGCATATTTTATATCTTATGTTTTCTGTATTTAATGAAATGTTATAATTTTTGTATGTAAAAATTAGTTTCGTGCTATATTACACAAAATGTACCTACTTCAAATATCGTAAATGCATGGATGGGTGTCAATATAATAGCATGTATTTTTCCCTAAAAGGATTTTTTTAAAACCAACTAAAGATATTATTATTAAGTCCAATACTTGTTATGTATATGACAAGATATATGTGTTACATATGCCCTTAAGATAGAATTAGAAAAATAAGAAAACCAGTGAGAATATAATTAAATAATCATAATAATAGTATAAATCATTAATCAATAATTGAACATGGATAATTATTAATTATTATCATTGCTTAATATGAGCCCACTAGCCCAACACTTATATTCATATGTATTATTGTTTACACTATACTTCATTTATGTTAAAAAAAATTGCAAATCGGGCTAACTTGAAAATAAGACTAAATAATAATAACACACAATAATTATGAGAGGTATAAAATATCATCCAAAACATGCAGAGTATAATATAGTTTATAGGTTAATATTTAATAAAATATTAATTTGTATCTGTAATATTATTGAATTTTGTGTGATTTATAGTTTTTTTTGTGCTAATCTGCAATAACTATTGTACTACACACAGAAAGGGTGTGAGGTTCTGTCAAGTCGAGTGCATCCTCCAGTGAGGATAGCTACTAGATATTATATTAAAATATGACATTCTCTAAATGAATGAATATCTATCAATAACTGAATGTCAAATGGGAAATTGCTTAAGTTTTTGACACCCATTCATCCATTGTTACATATTACCTTAATTTAAGTTTTTAGTTAATATGAGATAAAAAACATGGAATATCTAGTGTAATTTGACTTATTTTTTTCAAAGAGGTCTCAACACAATTGTCTCTGATCGATGTCCTTCTAAGCGACTTTGACAAGACGATTGCACCATGTACTAACAAAAAGAATGAGAAAAAAGAAGAAGAAACACAGGATGCCATGCCAGACTCTACAACCAACACGGAAAAGAGTAACACAAACCCTTTCCACTGTGGAGATGATGTTCTTGTGTCAAACAAGGATGGAAGATATTACTTAGGTTTGATTATTAAATTAATTTAATTTTTCAAATATGTTTAATGTGAGGTATTAAGTTTGCACTTTGTGTATTAACATCTTTAGTTGACACCATATCCATTTATATCGTAAATTTAATTAAATAATAACAGATAAAAATTTTGACTTCATTTCATTATGTTGCTTAGTTTTTAATTTTTATCACTTTAATTAGAATTAAATGTAGAGTTATCAGAGTTATGGAATTAAAATGAAGAGCTTTCTGTAGTTCAAGAACAGTCTGTTGGTCCAGTCTATTCTTTTTATATAATATGTAAATGCAAATATATTATTAAGTTAGGTTCATAATCTGTGGTGTTCCTGACACAAGACAACCTAAATACATACAAGTAAAATAAGTATAAACTAAAATAAATTAATATAGTAAATGCAAATGTTTTTATGGCTGTTCATATTTATTATTTCTTTACGAAATGGTGGAACGGATTTAGATGAGTACACATAATATAAACTATCATGTAAAGTAACACAGAATATGAGGACATGAGAATGAATTTTTATACAATATATTGTTTTAGTATAAGGTGTTAAGCAGTCAGTCCCTAACTCTCATCATTTGTGTCAAAGTATTAGTCAAAGGTATGTTGTATGTGGACCACATGAGAGCTGTACTTGTGACTCCTAGTTTCAATGTTTAAATAAAAATAATTGATGTCATTAATGTCATAAATACCTATGTATATAAATATAACAATTATAAATATGGTTATTTTAAG
The DNA here is from genome assembly GCA_951802675.2 of Boloria euphrosyne. Taxonomy (NCBI): domain Eukaryota; kingdom Metazoa; phylum Arthropoda; class Insecta; order Lepidoptera; family Nymphalidae; genus Boloria; species Boloria euphrosyne. The sequence continues at coordinate 10,328,337 of OX637871.1, forward strand.
ATTTAAAACTACATACACCCATACGTATAGGTGGACATATCACCTGCACCCATTCATGTGTTGAATGCTTTGCAACAGGTACAATAGTAGAGCTAAGCACAAGCAATGACAACGACTCGTGCGAGGTGGGCACGGGCATGGCGCGGTGCCTGGTCAAGTTCGGGGACGGCACGCACGCGTGGGCGCCGGTGGCGTCGCTCAAGCTGCTGAGCGCGCCGCCCGCGGACGACGGCCGCATCATGTGCGTGGTGTGCAAGCGGCGCGAGGGGCCCGCGCCCAGTGCGCCCAGCGCGCCCAGCGCGCCCAGTGCGCCCGCGCCCAACGCCATCGTGGCGTGCGACATGTGCGGCCGCGGGTACCACGCCAAGTGCCACACGCCGCCCGTCGAGGAGTGGATTAATGGTTCGTTGTTGTTATAGATTTTTTTGTAATGTTTGGCAGATTTGGTGGGCTAGTGGCTGTTTTAGATGTCCTGGGTTCAAATCCCGTGTCGGGCCAAGTATAGATGTTGACTTGCGTTAAGGAATTCTCAGTAACATTCTAGAGTTGGCTGTGTGTCACTTCCGTGCTTTGAAAAGTGCCTAATGCTATAGTCCTGCGCTCTCAATACTTGTTGTTTCATGTAGGCAAAGAACATTCTTTGCCCAGTAGAGTGAATGGTGTGTACTTATGAACTATTATATTTAATACTAGCAGTACCCGCGGCTTCGCCCGCATTCATGGTTTCAAGCCAGCTAGAAAAAGAAAAAAAAAGTATCCTATGTTACTTCTAATATCTCCAAGAATATGTGTACAAAGTTTCATGATGATCGGTTAAGTAGTTTTCTCGTGAAAGCGTAACAAACATAATTCACATTCATAATATTTAATATGGCCAATTTCACCAAGAAAGCTAGCCGCAATGAGACAGCCGTTCCTCAAATCTTTACTTTTCGCGTTTACAAGTGGTAGTGCCATGCTTGTTACCTTCGGGTAGCAGCCAAATGGGCCGGCACGCCCCGTATAGTACCACTCTCTCACAGAAGACCGGCGTGAAGTGGCAGCTATGCTGTCGCGTTTCGTCCGGTGAGTGAGAGTCCGGGAGGCCCACTACCCATCCCTACTCCCGTCCTTCTCCCTCCTCCCTCCCTCCCTTTCCTGAAAGGCCGGCAACGCATCTGCAAGCCCTGTGGTGTTGCAGATGTCCATGGGCGGAGGTGATCACTTACCATCAGGTGAGCCTCCTGCCCGTTTGCCCCCTTTATCCCATAAAAAAAAAAAAAAAAACTCAAGCAAGCGCGTTACTGAGCTACCACTGGCTATATTAATAACTCGCGACTCACCCTCGGATTCTGCTAGTTAAAACAAATAAAATGAAAGTAGCTTAAGTTACTCCTAAAACAGTTCAGAAGGGTTTACAGAAAATAGTATTCAATAGTTACCAATTTCATTTATTGCTCTCTCAAATGCTTGTACAATTTATAATATCTTAGTACTCGAATCGCTGACTGTCTACGAGTATATGACACATTAAAAATCAATTAAGTATTATGACACATTGAAAAACTGCCTGTAACACTCCTTATAACACTAGCTATCTGCGAGTTTTGTTTTTTTTATGGGACAAAGGGGGCAAACGGGCAGGAGGCTCACCTGATGGTAAGTGATCACCTCCGCCCATGGACATCTGCAACACCACAGGGCTTGCGTTGCCGGCCTTTCAGGAAAGGGAGGGAGGGAAGGAGGAGTGAGAAGGACGGGAAGAGGGATGGGGAGTGGGCCTCCCGGACTCTCACTTACCGGACGAAACGCGACAGCATAGCTGCCACTTCACGCCGGTCTCCTGTGAGAGAGTGGTACTATACGGGGCGTGCCGGCCCATTCGGCTGCTACCCGAAGGTAACAAGCATGGCACTACCACTTGATAAAGCGAGTGAAAGTCCCTGCGAAATAATATTATGTGCTCAAATGTAAACATAACCCGCGGCTGCCCACAGGCGTGTCGTGGCACTGCAAGCGCTGCGTGGACCAGCGCTACCGCGTGGCGGCGGCGGAGAACCGCGCGCTCAAGCGCTCCGACCTCTTCCGCTTCAAGGGCCAGCGCCGCTCGCCGCAGGACCTCACGCCGCCTTGCGATGTTGGTCTCGTATACCTATATATACTCATTATATACTAAGAAACCAGTATTATATAATTATATAACTACCCTTTATTATATAACAATTGACAATCTACCTTGTCTTAACGGGGCGTCGCACCCGCTTCGGCCCTGTTTAAGCACCCATGTTTTTTATAGTCATGGGTGTGTATATTTATAACATGTATAATGTATGTATTTAAAGTTATACGCATAAGTGAAGTGTATCAAATATCTGGTATCAATAACACAAGCCTCACACACTATGGAACTAGATGGTGCTGTGTGTTAATGTTCCAAAATAACATGTCACGTTTATAGAACGCGCTGTGCATAGACCCTAAGAATTAAATAATCAGCGAGTCTGCCTCATTTGATATTAATTGCAATTTGGTACACTTTCCTTAATAAAAATATATTGACAGACTAACAGACGAACAACAAAGTGCTTATATAAGAGTTTCATTTTCCTTTTTGGGGTACAAAATCTAAAAAATAAGAAGTTTTAAAATTATTATTTTCTTTCAGACGGCTTCCACAACATCGTCCACAGCGTCTGAGGCAGGGAAAGAACAGAATGAGGTACACTGCTATTGTGGTGAAAAAAGTGATTGGCTTGCGCAAGTATGTCCAATACATTTGATTTTTTTTATTTATAGTGGCATGAGGATATATAATATTAATTTGTTTCAGATGTTGTTATGCTGTCGATGTTCCCGCTGGTTTCACCAAAGATGTGTCTCTAGTTTGCAGTATCCGTTGTATGCGGGTGATAAGTGCGTATTATTTTATCCACACTAATATTATTGTTAATCATGATAAAAATTATTTATACATGAAATTATAAGAGTTGCAATACCCGGGAATTGAACTTACTTCATTCGGTTTCCCAAGCGATTGCGTTGCCATTGTCTGGTCATCATATTTACGCCTTGTTTGTCTTATGGTGGAAGAAACATCGAGAGGAAACCTACATGTCTAAAGAGAACTTAGCACGTTTTCTAAGGATATTATGTGAAGTCTGAATGACCTCATCCTCATCACCACCGGCCATGACCAGGCTCATGCCCGGTGCTGGAACTTTCAAAAGGCTTGAATACAATATTATAAGGTTAAGGTTGTATGTAGGATAATCTTTGAAACTACTGATTTATTTATTTCAACCAAAAAATGATTACAATCTTTACAGGTGAAACCTAATCCGATTGTAAGAGTTTTTATTACATAATTGATTGACCAATGTATGTCAACCAGTTTCTGTTACGCACATTGTATTATCACAAATGTGTACTTCGCGTATTCTTATTAAGAAAAGTCTTTTTTTTTATAATTTGACAGTGCGCTAAAAATCGAATAATCACATGAATAAGCTTTTATTGTAAACTAGCGACTCACCCTCGCTTCGCTCGGGTTCGCCTCTAGGTGCGTGTTGTATATATTTACGTCGCACCGCCCGGTATATATTTGTCTTCATTATATGAATTGCACGCACCATGGCAACGGTCATAACATGATACGTCAAATGCCGTTAATTGTATAATGTTGTTTTAAATTTCCTAACTTTTTTCCATAATATAGTTTGTTATTCTTACGAGATAGACATAAGCCATCGCGGACTTTTTGTAGACCTATATAAGATATACAATTCCACCATACATCATTTAGTTATATCTCAAAAGGCTTATATTTTTCCGACACCTCCAACAGATATCATTATATTTTAGCCAGTTTATACAAAAACTTGACAAATTATATATTAAAACCTTCCTGGAGAACCATTCTATCCATTGGTGAAAACTGCATGAAAATTGGTGCAGTAGATTTTGAGTTTATCGTGAACAGACAGACAGACAGACGCGGCGGAGGACTTTGTTTTATAATATGTATTAGATTCTATTAACATACATGCACATTCTCAGTCATACATAGTATGGAAAGGCCCTTATTCTAAACCCTACAATCATTTTGCACACAGGTTATACATATTTGCATGTGCCAAATGCAACGGCGGCGAAGAGTACCTCCGGCGGCTGGAGCTGTGCTGGCTGGAGCTGGCGCACCTCGCGCTCTACAACCTCACCGTGTACAACGCGCCTAACTACTTCGACCTGGATGACGTCATCATGCCGTACATCATGGATAACTGGCATGCGTTGCAGTTGCCTGAGAAGGTTGGTTTTGGGTTCGGTTTTGGTGAAGATTTTGTGTTGAACAGAGGTGAAAACTGATTTTCATTGGAGGTGAAATTATCTAGTACTGCAGTGACAAGTGTGTGTTGTATTTCAACTATTCAACAAGAAAAATGTTGTTTAATCGATGTATACTATTTATAAAGCTGATGAGTTTGTTTGTTTGAACGCGCTAATCTCAGGAACTACTGGTTCGAATTGAAAAATTCTTTTTGTGTTAGATAGTCCGTTTATTGAGGAAGGCTATATAACATCCCGTTACATCCTATAGGAGCGGAGCATCAATGAAAAATGTTGCAAAAACTGGAGAAAAATATTCCTTTTGAGAGCTTCCGTCGCTTGCGCTGCGTAAACGTTTAAAGTTATGCAAAACTCATGTTTGACGGAATTGTTCCTCTTAAAATTTATAGAAAAAAGTCCGCGATAACCTTTTTTATGGTAATCCAATTTGGTTTTAAGACAATGCATTATTTGCGAAGGTGTTTGCATAAATATATTAATCCTTACCTAAATAAATGACATATTTATCACGAGTATTTAATTTTGAACAAAATTGCTCTTGGCATCATCTGATTTCAATAAATATCTTACGAGATATTACAGTTTTAACATAATTTCGCAACAAAATCACCGCGTGCAAGACGGGCGGTAATCAATAATCAATAATAAGACAACGAACGCAAACAACGAACTTTCGATCGGTCGATAGTTTGGTTGGTTGCTTAATCAGTATGGAGATGTATGGAAATACGCACATTAGAACGATTTGGTACGGCCGACTAAAAAGTTTGTAGTGCTATACGATTGCCTTCAAACTAACCTGTCGGCCAACTATCGACCGACTGCTTAATCAGTACGGCGGGCTTCCATGCGTGCACAATACGGACTGTTTAGTCGCCTAGACTTTTAAGTTTTTTCGAGTTTTGATACCAGTATGTGAAGCTTATAAGACTAGGATTCCACCGCAAAATTACTACGTTCATCGCGTTTTTTGATTGAAATTTGTAATACTAGCAAGTCGCCCTCGCTCCGCTCGGGCTCTTCCCCAGATTTGAGCGAAGCCACCCAGGTAGAAAACAGTCGTCGGTGTGTGTGTGTGGGGGGGGGGGGGTTGGTGTTTATGCCCTTGAATTATTTGCGCGTCCGTATTTTTTTAAGCGATTACTCCTAAGATATTAGTTTAAATTATATAGTGTAAAGAGTAAAATAATGTGCATGAAATGTTTAAAGGTACTAACATATTTAAAATGATAAGGATTATTAAAACTGTATTTGTATAAATAGCTTTACAATTAACTCTTTACGATTGCCCATTTTTTAAAGTATTAAAATGGATATTGTATGTTAGTATAGCCATCGCGGACTTCTCTGTAAACTTATATTAGATACACAATTCCACCTTACATCATTTTGTTATATCTCAAAGGGCTAAGGCAGCGTTTTTGTTGGGAACTCTCAGACGGCTTACTTTTTTCCGACACCTCGAATAGATATATTATATTTTAGCCAATGTATATAAAAACTTGACAAATTATATATTCTGGAGAACCATTTTATCCATTGGTGAAAACAGCATGAAAATCGGTGCAGTAGTTTTTGAGTTTATCGCCAACAGACAGACATATAGACCGCAGCGAAGAATTTATTTTATGATATGTAGTGATTATTTTAATCATAAATACTAGCTACAAATTTTAAATAGCAAACCGACCAAACCACATTCTCCTCTATAACCATAACATATAAAATATTTTCCTTTATAATAATTTATAAAAATAAATTTCAATCAAATACGCGATAATCGAATGAAATAAATCCTAGGCTAAGAGCTGTCGGCCGATAGTTTGTCTAGTATGCGCACCCACCAAACCCAACTGTTTAGTCGGACCAGTGTGCGCGCTTAGTAGCCAAACCCGACCAAAGTATCTACCGATCGAAAGTCCGCTCTTTGCGGTGGCTGTAAATGTCTCGGTTTTTGACAGATGTGGCGAACGACGGTAATCGAGCGGCGTGAGAAGATCCTCACGGCGCTGACGTCATCGCGCAAACGCTTCAAGTGCGGGCGCGAGATGAAGAAGCGCGCCACCATCTGGGGCCTGCGCCTGCGCCGCCCGCCGCCGCCGCCCATGCAGCTCTCCTCTCTAGAACAGGTGCCTAAAGTATCCATAGAAACTGGCTGTATTCCAAAGTATTCAATATAAACTTAGTCAATCAGAATGTTGTGGGTTCAAGTCCCGGTTCGAACAAAGTTTGGTAGTTTTTTTGTCAAGAAATTCTTAGTGAATAGTTATTAATAATAGAGTTAATAGTGTTTCCTTCGTGTTTTCTTCTCTTCTGTACGTCGTTCTCTTAATAAAGCCCAGCCTTTTCTAATAAAGGCATTTTGTTCGAGTTGTATACTTATGTCTCCTTGAATTGTAGGTATTCGATTGATAACCTAATCCCATCAGTTGAGAAAATACTGACTACGATTTCTTTCCTATCTTTATCCTATCAATATTTTTTCCAGGTTAAAAAAGGAGTACCACTGACTGATCAGCTTGTACGAGAATACGCACCTCGTCTACGGTTTCTGTCCAGAGCACCGTCGCCAGACACTGTTTTACCTGATGATAGGTATAATGATTGTTATAAACAACCTTGTGATATTCAATTTATCGCTGTACAATTTACATATGCAATTTATTTTCAGTTTGCAGCCTTCAAGTAGTAACAACGAAAAAAGTTCCTATAAGAGTCACACTCAACATATGATAGTGCCAGTAGATAGTCACTGGTTGAATCTGATGATGGGGAAGAGGTTCCACGAGAATCTCAATTCAAACTCCAACAGCGAAAACGATTCGGCCAGTTCCTACGAATCTGTCAAAACGACGGTACGCGACGACCAACCGTCCCCGTCCGTGTGTACGTCCACCGCTAGGAAATCCGATGCCAAAGAAGACGCTTTAGATAAAATTATCGAAATTAATGACTCTGAATCAAACGAAGCGAAGTCCACCTGCGACGTATCACCAGTGCCATCCCTCGACACCTCCCTCGTACCGTGCTCCGTTCAGTTAGACAATATACCCAAAGAAAATACAAATGATGTAAATTCTAGCAACAACGATTGCAATATCAATATTAATACTCATACATCTAGAATAGCCACTATGAACTTAGAAGTGTCCAAACTGTCCACTAAAAATATTATAGAACATTCCAAAATAATGTCGCTACAACACATGGATAATAAACCTCCGTGTAATAGTTTTACACATGAAATAGAATCATCCGGAGATGAGACTTCGAGTAGAGGGACGTTAGATGCCATAATACCACCGTTGAAAGACTTCCAAGGAAAAAACAACCCCTTTTTGATGCAAAACACATATCCATCAAAAACTCCCTTTTCGTCGAATATGAATATGTATAATAAACAAAATGGTAGACACTATCACTCACGGTTTTCATTGCCAAATCAATTGAACCCACTCATGGGGCCCATGGTGAGACCTTTGAAACGGAAACTGAGCGAGAAGGATATAGTAATAGGTCCAAATGGAGAAGTGAAAAGAAGAAAGTACAGGCGGCCGCGAAAACATTTACAGTTACAGGTAAACTTGTAATATTACTTAGTTCGGGTTTGCCCTTGATGTTTTAACTGTTACTATAGATTTCACAGTAATATTTTCCTGCAGTAAAAAATATCCTGGATATCCAGTTCTTTTATGAACTGGATATCAACTATCATCGCACGTCATACCAAATTGCATCAAAATCTGTCAAGTGGTTTTCTCATCATGTGATCACTGACAGTGGACGTCAGATAGACAGATACAAATTTAAAAAAATATATATTCAGTCTCTGCATCCATAATAATGCTTATTTCAATTGGAATTTTCGAAAAATATTCTATGTACAGATTTGACTATGTAAGTCATACATAATACAAACAAAAATGTGCATAACTATATAGTTGTTGTTATTATGACAAACAACAAAACAAACAACTTTCAAACTGAACATCTCATCTGTAGTATGGTGAAATATATTCCCACAAAAACACCAAAATTTTCGACTTATTCTGTGAATTTAAAAAAAAATGTCAGACACATTGTCCTGACAATTACTAATACAACAAAAATTTTCATTTATATACAAGATAGTAGATAGTAGAAGTAGATTAAAGTATTTGACTTTTCCATAGCCTTCTAGATAATTCCTGTTTCGTATAGTGGTTTTTGAGCCTTAGTCCAAACAAACACAAAGTCAACTTTAATATAGATATGTACATAGTAATTATAAAAACATAACGAAACAAAATGTAATTCCAGCTCAACAAATCATGTCCACTGCCAGACGACGCTGCGAAGCCGGCCGGCCAGGTCACAGAGAACAGCGACGTGACGCCCGCACACCTCCCAAAGTTCCACGGCAGGAGGCTCCGTCAGCGGCAAGAGAAGAACTACTACGAGAACGCTCGAAGGAACACAGTGCAGTCCAATACAGTCGCCAATAGCGTCAAGAGCCTCCAACTCAGTCCGCACAAGGCCGGCGCGTGCGCAGCCGACACCGACGCGCGGCAACTCTCCGCGTTGAAGTCCCGGGTTCAATCCTACTTCCGTGCAGGACAAACTTTCCGTGTACTCGCGCGCCGCCTCGCCCCCGGCGACCCCCCCGCATACCTCATCGAGTGGGACTCAGCCTCGTAGGCACATGAATTTATTTAAATTTAAATATACATATTAATGTAATTCTAATATATAAGTGCTTGTCTGTAGCCTAATTTAGTTGTACAGTAAGAGGAATGTGATATATTATTATTCCAACCTGTTTTTGTTGTTTTATTTTTAATGAATGGTGCGAATGTTATAGCTTATTGTATTTGACACATTTGGCTCAGTTTTAGTGCCAGCGGTCGTAGGTTTGAATCTCGCTGGAGGCATTCATTTGTGTAAATAGCAGTAATGTTTGTACTCCAGTTATGGGTGTATATTTATGTATTTAATGTTGTGTATGTGTATTGTGTAGTGTATCACTTATCTGGTGTCCATATCACAAGTCTCATAGCTGACCGTGGAACTAGATAGGTGCTGTGTGTAAATGTTCCAAAATATAAAAAAATATTTTTCTGTCGTAATTAAATTGTGTTTATCCGAAAGAAATATTCAATAAATGATTTAGATAATCTACAGAACCAATATAAATATTTTTAACAAACAAATCTGAAACTTTACCAAGAAATACACAATATTATCAAAACCGTGTTGCTTTTCATTGTTGAGCTTTGCATAGTAGAACCCTCAAATGATATCATGCTACTACAGTCGCATTAATCTTTATAATATACCTATTTGAAGAAAATCTATACAAATAATGCCATCTATCTACAAATGTCATTTATTTGAACTAATTTTTCGCCCAACCCCAGCAAACTTACGAAAATGGGTTATATCGGTGCGAGTTCTCTACTAGTATGTACAAAAAGACAGTTTCTTACTTCATTAGTTTCTATTACTACTACTTTTTAGATATACTGGAAAAAAAATATGTAATATCATACATTACCTAATACTGCAGATGCCTCGTTCCATATAAATAAATTGTATAGTGCTAAATCGGGCTATTTTTGTTTGCTTGAAAAAAAGGATTATTTTTGATGACATCCGCAAATATGTAGTTTTACTGTTTTTATATATATATATATATATATATATATATATATATATATATATATATACATACTAAGTTACGGTAAAAATTGTGTAAAAGCCTTCCTTCATTCGAAATAAATTAATTTCTTAAACAATTTGAACCTTATAAAAAACTCTTTAATAGTGGATGGCACTTCTCTGAATCAATAGCTATCCTTTCCTCAATCGTCAACCGTGTTATATTTACCCTTGTTTGGTAAAAATGTGTACCTAATGTCAACTGATTTTATGGCTAAAGGGATAGCTTTGGGATATTATTAAGATAGCGACTGGTAGTTTGAAGAATATAGAATTTAATAAATTGTGTGCACAAACATAAGAACATGGCTTGAATTGATATTGACATATATAATAACATTGAGACCCTTTTATTAGAATTTCATCATAATATAATATACTTCGCGTCATGTAAAAAGAACGGTGGAAGAAAGTGTTGGGGGGGTGTGTTTGCACATGGGTACATTCGCGCACGAAAGTACGCGCGCGCAACTAGCGCACATCCCTATTATAGGCCTATTGACTATTCTTATATATACATATTTTGAACTAGCCTTTCGCTCGCGACGTATATTGGTTATTGGTAGGTACATTGAAAAATATATTAGATAGAATACCATTATATAGAATTCAATTAGTTAATAAAAAATATGTTTGATTCAGTGTAGAATGTTAAATCTACTTACAAAAAATTAAATTCATTTTACGTTAAATGTATAGTTTTTTTTACTATGAACTGCATTATTATCAGCCTCTCTCTTCATAAAACAATATGCCATAAGTAAAATAATTTCGTAATAATAATTAATAACGTTGCGCGCGATGGTATTTTGAACTGACGAACCAATAGCGAGCCGGCAAGCGTGCGGCGCGTGCCCGCCCCCCGCGCCGCGCCTCATACCACCAAATTGACCGACAAATGTGAAATCGCTTATCCGCTGGGTGCGTGACTCTAGCGCCATCTAACGATACAACTAACGGTGGCTCTTTTGAGAAAATATACATGTATTGTATGCCAAATAGCTATGAAAAAATAAAATAAACTTGAAAAAAAAAATTGTTTCAATGTTAAATGTGATATATTACACAGAGTGTACATTAAATTAATTTTTTTTCCGTGGGTCAGCTGAAAACAGCAAGTAAAATAAATACAACAACTAAAACAAGTCTCAATAAGTGAATTAGGTTGGCCCAACTTTTTTTGATTTATGGATTTTTTTTATTTTTAATTATTTGTTCGTCGTTTATTCGTTAATGTTCGAATGTAGAAATTGTTTGTACGTATTTTATTTATTTATAATTAATTAAACAAATGTTCACCCTTAAGTTGGCCCCCTTTACTATATATCTTTATTTTTATCGCTCAGATTAATTAATTTTGATCAATTATCGTTGGTTCGACGACTATTGGTGATTGTTCGATCATAAAAACAATTAAATTCCCAATTATTAATTATTTTATATCTAATAAGCAAACCATCACTTCATTGTCTGGCAACCGGAAACTTATAAAATTTACAATTACTATTTCTACTAGTATTTTTGCAATCGACTACACAACAACTCTGATGACCCATTTTATTTTATTTATTTAATTTAACTGACACGTTTTATTTTTATGGTCATAAATAATAAAGAGCCACTCGTAGTTCTGTTTTGGTCCGCAGCGGGCGCTGACATCACTTTTGTTTCCCCCACCATGCCTTACGCACCCAGCGGATACATAATCGCTTGTACATAGCTGCGCAGCTTGACGACCGCCAGCGTTTTTTTACATGACGCGACTTATACCTACAAAATCTTTTATATATCTTTTATATAATATATATATATATATATATATATATATATATATATATATATATAATATCTGAATCTCGGAAAAGGCTCCAACGTTATTATGCCACTTAAACAGATAAATATGACTCTTCCCGACATCTATTGGCGAATAATAATAACATTTTTCTTATAAATACCGAGCATAGCTCGGTCATCCAGGTACTTTTATTTAATGGGATTTGTGAACGAAAAAGAGTAAACTGAGTTTTATTGAAATATTTTTATGGCAGCAAAAATATTTTTTTGTATTATACAAAAATCTTTATCTCGCTTTTTATGTTAATAGTAGGTATTTTTTCGCCTCTGTCCCCCGCAGTCCGCTGCATTTGTCTCGGTCCGCACGAACCTATATTATGTATAAGGATATGTTAAAAACCTTTATAAGGGCTCTTTCAATTTATGCGTTTTGTGACGTCATGGAGCGGTACGATAGTCGTCCTTCGCACGGACAGTCCGGCAGTGGTAGACGAACGATAGCAGAACGGGAACATCGCGAATGCCACGAGTTCATTTGAAGGGTACAGGGGCAAAACAAGGAATGTCACAAAATTATTATTTTTTTAATTTACATTGCAATCTATAATACATGGCAAAATCTACATGTTCCCATACTTTTCAACTTTTTTTAATTTAAAAAATTGTCACTACAGGGGCGGTGTATGAAAATACTTGTAATATCGCCCGATACCAAAATATATAGACATCACCGATTTACTAATGCACTGTAGTCTGATACGCTTTCAATTTAGGCACTTGGTGTCAGCCTGCGTCACTGCTAACGTCCTGCAGGCTGCATTCGTACCGCTGGTACCAATGCCGGGACGTTAGCATCGGCCCAGTAAACGTGCGGCAACAGGATTACATGAAACCTTTTTTTGAGCCCTAAGAATAAAATTGAAACCCGATAAGGCAGTCAAAACTGTCTTCGGAAATTTCATTGATTCCCGATCTCTTTTATCAAAGGGTTGTTATTCTCGCAATCCCAAGAAACGACTATTATGTTTTTGTAAGGTGTTTTAATTTAACAATATATCTCAAACTCCAAGAGATGGGCGCTACTGCCAAGTTTCAGCCCCAATTAGAAAAAAACGTGAATCCGAAGTAGTGTCCAAGCCCTACTTACACTACAATTCACTTAAATTAAGTTTGCCTTGTTTGTATCTGATTTACGCCGAATGTTGCGTATCAATTTTTTTATTTTTTATATTAATTTATCAATAAAATACACCCCACACTAGCAGACCAGTTTAGTTTTGTTACTTTTAATAGTTCATATAGGGATTGCTACACACACCACCGATTTTTTTAAAACTTAATACGCTAATAAGGCTCGTGTTTCTCGGTAAATTTTAGGGCTTTTTTACCGATTTCTCTTAGGGTTTTTTTGTATATTACATGATAATATCTTCACAAATTACAAACCATTTTTTTTCTATAAATATTTTTAATTAATAGGATTTATATTATATCCCTGGTAATTTCTTATATATTTTAACAAATAATCTCTAGTCATTTTTAATAAGGAGAAATAACCATTTTTAATGTGAATTTGATGTCTGTATTTTGTATCTTTTATTAAAAACTTGTAAGCTGTAAAATATAAACATGAATGAGAGCCACCTGGATGTTTGAAAATTATTATAACGTATCATAATCCTGCATCTATCACAATAACCAATCTGTAATAATAAAACTGACTATAATAATAATTAGACCTACAAAACACCTCTTTAATGGACAGATTTAACATTTAGTCTAAATTTAATATCGATATTTGATAGGTAAAAACAAGAAAATGTAATGACCTCACTTTCTCTTTCAGGGATCAAATATAATTTTAATAAATAACGATAAACATTGTGTCCATCATCAAAGCTGAACATATAAATATTTTAAATATCCTATCTAGTTGTGTGAAAAATGTGTAATATTATAATTATATTAAAGTCAAATCAAGATAAGATGACAATTATGACAACATTCAGAACTGATTTAATAAAATCTCATATTATAAGCAATAATGACAACCCATTCTAGGTCACATTTTTGTAATATCTAAAAATAACTTATTTCTAGCATTTAATAATTGATAACATAATAAACTGTCGTAAATGCCACCCTATAATGATTCGGGTATAATAAATGAATTTTCATATGAAACATGTAGATATAAGATTTATTCAATCGCTGTTTAAACCAGTATGTGTGGATCCAGAAGATATACATGTCGTTTTAAAATAATACATTAATTTAAACAACACAGTACAATATGGAATGTCAATATATTTAACTTTATATCTACATTTGATGGAGTCTGGAAAATGTTTGAAATTATAATTTGCTTAACAATATACATTTTTATTTCAAGGGTCAATACGACATACTCACTGATACCATGACCACGTGAGTATGCTGAAATTTTGATTATACTTTAGTACATTCCCCACTGGAGTCAGCTAACTACAAAACATAAAAAGACATATTCCAATGTAAAATAAATATATTTCAAATCAAATGTATGACATTTGATCTGTTTCCTGTTGACAGACTGATAAAAAATCTACTAACATTAAGCAATATTTATCGCAACTCGAACACGTAACAGAAATTCCATTTACTATTAAATACATAACGTACAGAGGCGCCACCGCCACAGAGCGCGGGAAGAATAACAGATTTCGTGGTTAAAACTCGATTGCCTATTCATCGATTACATAAAAATAAAACGTTTTTTGATTTTTTCCCAATTTCAATTACTACCATTCTATTTATTAGTACATACTATAAAACAAGTTCGGAAGGTAGACGACGCTTCTACAACAAAATATAAATATATTATAGGCTTACGAATGTAAAGAGAGTTTACATCGAGAACTCGCATACAAACTTATTATAATACAGTTTATTTTAAAATGCAACCCCCTCGTAAGGCCTATAGCGCGCGGCCCGCGTCGACGCGTCGCGCTTCACGCAAACGCAACGTAGCACAAAATCCAAATGATGGTACAACAGTTTAATTTATAATAAGTATATCTATTCACAGCACTTAACCACATGTTAGTCAACGGTTCACACACAAAACGGTCACCAACTCACTCCGGCGTCATACATCACCATATGTATAAATTGCATTGACGTTATATTTATATTATACTCATATATGTACAATTAAAAAGTTGTCCGCGTAACGCATTACAACGATTCTTCGAACGCTGCCATCAGGTCACTTTGCATGTTCATGTCTATCTGACCTGCCATCTGAGGATATAAAAATTTTTTCTTAGTAATGTTATATTATGACAGTATACAGTTATTTATTATATCAGTTACAAATGTTATTAAATATATTACTTTCAGCGCAAATCATGCCACTTATCAAGATCACTTTTGGTAATGACGACCAATACAGTACATACTAAACACATTATAACATAATAATATCAAGAAATCAAAAATATATGATATCGAAAATCAAAAGATATAATATAATAAGGCAAACAACATTTACAATATAAAAAAAAACTTTAAAATAAATTCTAGTCCATATAACGTAGCGACATCTAGTTTGTGATTAAATAAACAATGTAATCATATACAATGGAGAGAGAACTCTTCATCGACGACGACACGTTTGGCTCAGTTGGTAGTGACCCTACTTTCTGCGCCAGTGGTCGCGGCTTCGAGTCCCGCTGGGGGCATTCATTTGTTGAGCACGAATGTTTTGTACTCCAGTCATGGGTGTCTATATTTATAATATGTATGTATTTAAAATTTATATGTGTAGGTATATCAACTATCTGGTATCCGTAACACAAGCCTCGTAGCTTACCACGGAACTAGATGGCGCTATTGTAATAATGTCTTAAAAAATCTCTATCCGCTGCGTGCGTAAGGCATAGTGGGCACAAAAGTGATGTCAGCGCCCGCTGCGGACCAATACAGAACCACGGGTGGCTCTTTATTATTTATGACCATATAAATAACACATGTGTCAGTTTAATTAAATAAATAAAATAAAACGTGTCATCAGAGTAGTTGTGTAATCGATTGCAAAAATACTAGTAGAAATAGTAATTGTAAATTGTAAGTTTCCGGTTGCCAGACAATGAAGTGATGGTTTGCTTATTAGATTCAAGTGGTAGTGCCATGCTTGTTACCTTCGGGTAGCAGCCGAATGGGCCGGCACGCCCCGTATAGTACCACTCTCTCACAGAAGACCGGCGTGAAGTGGCAGCTATGCTGTCGCGTTTCGTCCGGTAAGTGAGAGTCCGGGAGGCCCACTCCCCATCCCTACTCCCGTCCTTCTCCCTCCTTCCTCCCTTCCTTTCCTGAAAGGCCGGCAACGCATCTGCAAGCCCTGTGGTGGTGCAGATGTCCATGGGCGGAGGTGATCACTTACCATCAGGTGAGCCTCCTGCCCGTTTGCCCCCTTTGTCCCATAAAAAAAAAAAAAAAAAAAAGATATAAAATAATTAATAATTGGGAATTTAATTGTTTTTATGATCGAACAACCACCAATAGTCGTCGAACAAACGATAATTGATCAAAATTAATTAATCTGAGGGATAAAAAAATCCGTAAATCAAAAAAAGTTGGGAAAACCTAATTCACTTATTGAGACTTGTTTTAGTTGTTGTATTTATTTTACTTACTGTTTTCAGCTGACCCACGGAAAAAAATTTAATTTAATGTACACTCTGTGTAATATATCACATTTAACATTGAAAAAAAAAATTTTTTCAAGTTTATTTTATTTTTTCAATAGCTATTTGGCATACAATACATGAATATTTTCTCAAAAGAGCCACCGTGAGTTGTATCGTTAGATGGAGCTAGAGTTACGCACCCAGCGGATACAACATTGGGCAAGTAATACGGATAGAGGATGTATTATGTAATGAATGAAGGAATAGTAATATTACCGCTTCGCGTCTGCGGCGCTCCTGCTCGCGCTGGCGCAGGCGGTCGCGCTCGGAGGCGGGCGGCTTGTCGGGCGCGGCGGGCGGCGCGGGCGCGGCGGGCGCGGCCGGCGGCGAGCCGCGCGCCACCGGCGACACCGACGGCGACGCCACCTCCGCGCTCTCCGCCTTGCGCGCGCTCACGCCCACCCTGCGGGCACCGCTACGAGTTAGTATCAGTACAATCAACCAACCGTTACCACGTGTCCCCGTCCGCGGAAGACGGGTCCCGTCGTATAGGTTGCGATTTGCGAAATCATCCAGCATTTAAATATAACGTCAGATATAAAGCCTAATTTTACAAATATAAATATGTGAAAAAAATAATCATCACATTAAATATTAAATTTTTGTATTCATCAAGAACTATTATTATAAGTTTTAATATTTTTCATTTACGATTAGTTATTATTAAAATAGGTTTAGTAATACCATACTACGAAACGAAAGAACATGGTAACATATATACATGAACATGGTACATATAGGAGACGCGGACAAGCAACGGTCACATAGAATATATAATTTGCCTAGAGAAGGCACTACATAGTAGTCTCTTCTTCTTCAAAAAAGTCACCCATAAGCCCTTATAAATTTCCGCTAATACTATTTAGCTTAGTTATGCTTATCTAATTGAATAATTTGTGTTTAAAATTACAAATCCTAAAATTCATAATATTTCGGTTATTTCATAATGTTCATAAGCTTCTTCGTTTATCTTACCTCATTTTGTCATCTTCGGGATGCCGCCTTTCTGTTTCTTGCCTTTGTCTTTCTTTTTCTGCTTGTTCTTTTTTCCTAAGCTCTTGCTGTTCTATTAGAGCTCGTTGCCGATCCATCTTCTCACGGGCCTGCTTCTTAAATGCCTGTGAGAATACATTTTTATGCTGATTAATCAATAGATATCGCCGTTTAAACATGGATGCAAACTAAAATTTTTCACAAGAGTATATAATAATAATATGAAGAATAATATGAAGAATAATAATAAGAATAATATAATGAAGTTAAGTACGGTTAATTAGAAAATTGGTCGAGTTTCATCAAATGCAAACGAATTTCAACAAATAAAAGTTTAAATTAAATGAAGAACGTTTTAATCAAATACAAACACAAATGGTACATCAATACTTACTTGAAAGCTGTCCATTACAGGTTTCTGCTTAATTTGATTATTGGTACTTATATTAGGTATATTCTGTGGACTGCCAGCTTGAGCTAGCGAGGACCATGAACTGGCGTTTTTCAAATTCTGTTCTTGTTTCAGTTTGAACGCTGCCGCAAAATGGGAGTTCTTATTGTCTTCCACTTTTTTATCTATGTCGTATTTTACTCTATCAGGTAAGTTGTTTGCGACAATGTTCGGTACACCCATTAGATCCTCTATCGGTTTCGGTGTGAGCAAAGGTTTAATATCTTCCTTCTTTATGACCGATTGCATCAGGTTGGGAGCGCTAGGTATGTTCATGTGCGACTGTGCCGTGACCGCCTGCGTGTGCGGCGCGGAGTACACCGGGTCGAAGATGGACGCCACGGGCGGCGCCGACGTCAGCCCTGGGATGTTGGGGGTCACGTCGGGCCTCAACATCTCACGCTCGTGCGCCGGATTTTTATCCACAAAACCATTGTGAGGGGGCACGTACAGCTCGTTCTTTATCTGTTCCGTGACGTGCGTCATGTCTGTGAGTCCGCCGAGCTGCGCCATGAGGTTGTGGTGTGCACTGTCGGGCACGATCGAGGGCTTCGGAAGGGCGAAGTCGTCGAGTCGCAACGACGACTCGGACGCGCCGACGCTTACATCC
This sequence comes from Boloria euphrosyne, assembly GCA_951802675.2. Taxonomy (NCBI): domain Eukaryota; kingdom Metazoa; phylum Arthropoda; class Insecta; order Lepidoptera; family Nymphalidae; genus Boloria; species Boloria euphrosyne. The sequence goes on from OX637871.1 coordinate 10,346,938, forward strand.
ATCGGCACATCCGCCTGCAGGCTGCGCTCCAAGCTGGCGAGGGAGCGTTCTATCGGGTCTATGTAGTGAGACGTGTCAACTTTATCGAGACCGTTCCTCGGCTCAATTTTATTTTGTGGTTTCGTCATCTCCGGCTCTCGAAGCACGGGGATGTTGGAGGAGTCGGGGACGGTGGTGACGGGCGGGTGCACGACGGGGTGCGGGTGCGGGGGCGGGTGCAGCGCGGGCGGCGCGGGCGGGAGCGCGGGCGCGGGCGGCGCGAGCGCGGCGGGCGCGGGGGGGTGCGCGGGCGCGGGCGGCGGAGACGGCGCGGGCGCGGGCGCCTCCTGCTTGGGCTCGGCCGGAGGTGGCGCGGGCGCGGGCGCGGGGGCCGGCGGCGGCGCCACAGCGGGCACCACCGGTGGTACCGGTTTCTGGAACAATTAATGTGGTTACCGATCACCCATTTCAGATATCAAAAACAAATCTACTATAGAAAGATAGTTACAGTTTGTGCTGGAGCCTGTGGAACTTGTTGGACCTGTTTCTTCACTTTCTTCTTGGACGGCTTGCCTAAACTCACACCTGAAATCATTAATTGAATTGAAAAATTGAAAATGTAAGAAATATTGACTACAAAATATGTTCACCTACCTAAATTTCCTGCATAATTCCGCCACAACTTACAAGTTAAGATCTTCCTAGATCCTCGGTAAATTATTCTTCTTTTAGAAAATGGTTACAAACAATCATACTGTAGCTCTTGTTTATGTTTGATGTTTCAGTGTAGGAGCGCAAATACTAATAATAATGTACACCTATGTTGCTTTCTATAGATGAATCATCCATCTTACAAAAGTATGTCAGAAAAGACCTCCAACTGATACAAATATAGGTAAAAACAACTTTAACAGAATATTTGAAAAAAATGAGAATTCATAAATTAGCACGTCCTACACCAAATAATTGAACGACTATTTATATATAGTGGATCGAGGCCGCAGTCGTCTGTGGATATTGAAAAGAAGGTTATTCATGGTCAACAACACGTGTTAATAGGAAATACCTTAACGCATGCAATACTGTAGAAACTTCAGATCTCAGGGTGAAAAAATAAAATTCATAGTATGTTACTTAAAAGTTTTACTTAAATTTCTGTAATATATTGAATTATATACAAAGTTTTTTATTACCACTCATCCTTATAAACTAATCAATTGAAAGTAATGAGGGTCGATTAAATAAATCTTATATAAAATTTACATGGTGTCTCTCTTACACACATCAAAATCTACATCAAATAAATCGCCGCACAGAATATTATTTAATTGTACAAAATATTTGCTTAATTTTTAAAAACAAATCGAAAACATCTATACATGTCATTTTTAGCAAATCAATATCAATGTTCATAGATAACATTTGACAATTATAATCTCCATAAACTTATATGAAAAATGCTAACAAGAGTAAACGATCGACTAATTTGTTCTTTCATCTCGGCCCTAGGAAAGCGAGGATTGCAAACATTATACATAGTGTAAGGCAAAGGCAACGCGCAAGGCCGAAACTAACAAGAGTTTGAAACTTGTGTAAGAAGTTGTAAAGAAGGAAAACCAAAGCATTGGGATGCCCTTGCCTACTTCTGTACTATGTGAGACTACATTCTAACTAATCAAATTAAATTGTACTTGCATAAAATCCTATTTTGCTTTACTTTTTAAACATAGGTCCTATTTCTTAAAAGTGGTCAGGAATGTACAAACGTCAATTTTCTTTTAAACTTACATTAAAATACTGTTAGCCCAATTTTGATAAATCTTACATTGAAGCGGGTGATTCGAGTAACATCATAAAAAATAAATATATTATAAAATCTTCTAAAACTGGATTAAAACAATAATAGACATTTAGCTAAAATTATTATGACTCGACCCGAAAATCACAATTTGTGATGTCTAAAATGTTGTGTCACTTGTGTAAAACTTTTCAGCATTTCATTAGGCCTAATATACATGATGCTTTTCAGAAAACAATAATTATGATCTATAAAATGTTCTTTAAAAAATGTATATATTAAATACTTTAAAAATTTGTCATGTTACATTCTGAAGACAAATCAACTTTGCTTGTATTAATAAAAAAAATAAATTAGGTAAATTTGAAATAATACAATCTAAAGATGCTATATATATATATGCACTTGCATTTTATAAAATACCTATGCTCCTAAAATTATATTAATCAATTAAGCTAATTAAATTAAAATTTAAATGTATATTTAGTAGTAATTCTACAAAAAAAAACCAGTCATAGTCGAGACATTTAATTATAAGCAAAAGTCATAGACTATATCTCCTACAATCACAAGAAAAATATTTAACCCAAATAAGTATGTGTATAGTTTACGTGTAAGATGCAATACTCTTTATGTGCCTTAGGTCATTTAAAAGTCCAAGACCTTTTTATTGATTGATTACTCTATTGAAAAAAGATCTTTAAAATCAAAAACTTTAGTTGATCAAATTTAAAAAAATATTGAAAATATAAAAAGTATGTGTTCTGCCAAGCACCTGTCGTGACACACGCAAATTATTGCACCATTTTCCTCCCTCCTTCAGTGGACATAACACAAATTACAATTTCGTGGCGAACAAGTATCGTGGCTAAATAGTCAAGTTACAATGTTTGAGCTGCCTAAAGTAACAGTTCAAGACAAACAGAAGCTACAGCGGTAGGGCCTAACTCCATAGCACAGTAGACAATCATCCGCCGCGAACGGCTTCGTATAGTATACATAGTTTGCAAACAATTTGTGGAAGGAAGGAGGCCAGCTTTGGGTGGTCGTGATATTCGATTTCGGTCACGAGTGAGTTTAACTCCGGGAGCAAGCATCGAGTAACAAGCGTTCAACCAATAAACCATACCTTTTCAGAGAATTAAATTTTTAACTACACATGTCACTAGAACGCAGACGCACCTCGCTAGGTCCGCCCTCACACAATTGTTTGCATACCGTGGCTGGCTCCTGCGGCGCTCCCGCGCTGACGCTCCGCCGACATATTACTATCGCGTAAATACTGAGATCTGAAGTTTCCAATATATATCTATTTTGAGAGATCACAATTTTAAAGATGCAAATGAGAAGACTTCGCACTCGAGGACATGATATAGTTAAAAATATTAATGTGAAAAGGTATTTCCTATCGGTCCATGAAAGCACGACAATATATTTTCTTACCGGCACAGATACGAGAGTCGACGGACACCAAAGCTGGCTTCTCCTCCTCACTAGTGACCGACTGTTTGTGCCTTTACCAACATTTCTTATTATGCTCGAGCATTACAAAATTTAATCTGATCGAATGTAAAGAGTAGGATCCCTCTTTCCAATATCACAGTAATATATATCATACAGAACTACTTCTGCGACACACGCACGCTAACTCAAGCACACGACTAAAATTCTACTTTAAAAGAAAATAAGTACTAAGATTCATTTATAAAGAAATATTTATTGCGAGGTGCTTCTGCCTGAATTTGTCATACGTAACTGATATTAATATTAACTTTACAACCGAGTGGTGACCGATTGGAAACAATAAGACTACTACCGCTTCCACTTTCAAAACAAAAACGCTCAGACATCAACACGACACGTAACAGACAGCATTTCACTGGCATACATCAGCAATTTCATTTAGTAAATTGATCTCGGTTATGTGAAACAAAAATTAATAATAATAATTGAACAATATATGAGTAATAAATTATATCACTGTATAGTATGAAATGTCAATAAATAATAATAAAAAATAAAAAAAGTATATCATCCGTAATTGGACGCAAAAAGCCACTACGCGAGTAGGTCTCGTATGCCTAACTTGTCTCTCAGGGGTCGACTGCGAACTCACCATTCATTCCGTCACTTACGTTCAGACTAGAATAAAATATTTAAAAAAGTCGTCATCCCTCTCCGCGTACCAAAGACGGGGCGACGCGATCAGTCACATTAAAAAAAAATACTGGCAAAAGTAAAACCTTTCAGACTTCGTTCTTGGATATGACCGATCGGCTCTAACCTAAACTATTGGTAGATCTCGAGCATTTCGTCGCAACGTGGCGGTCTCCTAAGTAAATGCAAATAACATTAGAATCTATGCCTAAGTCGTAATGTAGAGCGCGAGGAGGCGGCTAGGTCTAACCTGCTTCGCTGTCACTGCTGTCGGACGAGCTGGTGTCGGTGCTGGACGACGAGTTGGACGAGTCCGACGAGCTGGACGACGACGACAAGCCGCCGGGGAGCCCTTCCTTACAGCCCTCTGCGAAAATATTTATTTATTTATTATTTTGTCTACACTAATCTTGTCGAGTATAAATTAATTAAGGTAATCATCTGAATCTGGATATTCTTTTACTTCTAATTCTTTTACTAGTAAGATGCTAACATTAAACAAGTGCTTTCTAAAGGCTTTTTACGCATTTAGTTTTGATTTCTGATAGTAAATTTTGCAATAATATTATGTTTGTATTTGTAACCATATAATTGTAAATACAGTTAGATTATAATTTGGCAGTTCACAATTTCTGATTGATTGAACATACCACTATAGTTGTTTGTTAATTACATAACCAATTAGCACGCGAGGTGCGTTCCGTCGCGTGCCATTTACAAATTGGTGGTTTTATTCAGTGACATATATAAGCATTAGTATTTAATTGAATAATTCATTTCATTTTAAATGCATAATATACAAGAGATGCCATAAAGTAATAGAATAAATTAAATAGTGAATACCTTTTTTCGGTTGCTGTTTCTTATTTGTTCCTAACTGTCCTGATACATCCTGCAATCGTTTTTCTAATTCTTGTTTCTTTTCAGCCATCTGTTCATCTTTAGATTTTCCGGACACTTTTCGATCTAAAAAAATATACATATTAGAAATGCTAAGTAATGAGAAACCTCCTACAGTATTGAAAATTAATTAAATATTTTTTAAGAAACTTACGTGTTTTTTTTCGAAGACATGAAGCTACATAGTTTTCTAATTCTCTAAGTGTGGATGGTTTTAAAGTTTCGAAATCGATTTCTATTTCATCCGGATTAGAATCTCTTAGCGATGGCTCTCTGTTTTGAATGATGTGAACTACTTTGCCAAGCTTATCACCTAAAAAAATGTATTATTAAAAATTAGTCTTAACATTACTATACTATTTCTAAAATATATTTGGAAAAACAATTATGTGAAGTGATGTGTTTTTAGATTACGATGGGAAAATATGAATACAATCCCTCTTTCTCTTTCTTTCTCCCCTCTCTTTCTGTCTCTGAGTATTATATAAAAAAAGTTGGCAACACTACTGATTTAGACATTTTAATATTTTTACGGCTCACACGTCAAGGTGATTGTCGCTCATAATATTTTATTAAGATCCAAGATTAATTTACAATAATAATAATTACATTTCAATAAAAAAGAACTGTATTTATACGTTGACATTACATTATTTTCATGAATTTTTGTAAGATGTGTGATATTGTTGGGACATTAGTACACACAGCACTATCTAGTTCCGTGGTAAGCTACGAAGCTTGCGTTACGGATACCAGATAGTTGATACATTACACATACATAACTTTAAATACATACATATTATAAAATGTATTAGTGTGATGGTGATAGGTTTGAGGTGTGTGGTGTGTCGTACCGGGCAGCTTGTTGATGTCGAGCGAGAGCTGCCGCTTCTCGTCGTAGGACATGGGCTTGGCGAGGTCCTCGTCGTCGGTGTCGGGGTGCGCGTGGTGCGCGTGGTGCGCGTGGTGCGCGTGGTGCGCGGGCGCGTGGTGCGCGTGGTGCGGCGGCGCGGCGGTGGGCGTGGACGACTTCTTCTTGGCGGGCGCGCGCGCAGCCGCCTTGCCCGCGGCGGCCGCGGGCGCGCCGGCCGCCGCCGCGCTCGCGCCGCGCTTGCTGCCCGTCTTGCCGCGCACGCCGCTCGGCGCTGTCGACGACGCTGTCGGATATTACTCACTTGTTCAACACTTATTTTCGTTTAAAACTAAACTGTTTTACTAAACTTTAGCAAATAATTGGCGTTGGCTATGTCCACTTTTTATGTGAACGTGATCATATTTAATAGGTAGCTGTGCAGATACCGTAACCTTAGTTATAGTTTACAAATATAATTTCATTTGTGGAACAAGGAACTCGAAATTATCTCTAAGTAAACGTGTTCAATTGATCTGACTTTTTAATACTTTGGCCCCATTGCAAGTAAATAAATTTTATAAATAGATTCAAAAAGTATTGTATTTCAAGTTGGATTTGTATAACTCACCTAGATTTTCTCCAATATTATTAGCTTTCGCGCCGTACCCGGCAACCGCATTAGCCTTAGGAATAGCACTATTCGGAATCTGTTTCTTTTGCTTTTCCTTCATTTTCTTCTTAGCCTTTTTCTTATTATTTGACTCTTCGACAAGTTTTCGCATCTTCTCTTGAAGCGCAAGCAGTTCTTTTTCTAACACCTTGACTTTATTGTTTCTCTCCTCGTCCGAGTCGTCAGATTCAGAGTCCGACTCTGAACCCGATTCTGAACTCGAAGCCGAGCTTCCCTTATCAATATGTGGTATTCCTACATGACTCGGCTCATCGGGAATTTTCGCGTACCTAACAAAATAATGTCAGGTTTATAGAAAATGAATCAAATATACAAAAAAATATACTAATTATAGGTAAACAAAAATATCTCACCTCATTTCGAAGACATCTTGCAGCTTGCGCGCCATGGCGACGACGTCGTGGTCGGGGGGGTTGTACTTGTAGCAATTAGTGAATATTAAGCGGACGTCGGCCGCGAACTCGGCCGCCGTTTTATAAGCTCTATTATCCATCTTTTGTTTCACCGTTCCGAGGTCCATAGGTTTCTTAATAATATCAAAATAATCATGTAGACCTAGCAACTCCGCATCCACGGGTTTATAAAACGGCCATGCGTAACCCTGTCGAGAAGTGTTTAGTCTAAATAGATTAGATATATAACAAAAAAAAGAAATACACAAAAATCTTTAAGTCAGCCAACAGTATCGTTTATAGTTTCTAGAAATAAATGTGTATGGAAGATGCTAATATATATAGTCAAATTATCTTTTAAATATAATATATAAATAATCAAAAACTTAATGTCATACATGTTCATAATATAAAAATATAGTGTATAACTCACAGAATGTTTTTTAGAAAACAGTTCCTTAAGTATTTCATTGCAGCTCTTGAGCGCGTCGGACAGCTTTTCCTTGCTCTTGGCGAGCTGCGGCGTGAGCGCGGCGTGCGACGCGCCCGCGCCGCCCACTGATGGCGACATGCCCCCCATCTTGAAACCGTCGTCGCCCACTCGACTAGCCTAAGCAAAATAAATGAAAATAAGAAAAGTAATTCTTCATGACATTGAACTAGCATAGTAATTTTGCCAAATCTAGGAAGACTTATCTATATTTGAGTTTTCGATGTTATGCAAATTTATAAAGACTCCTTAAGATCTAAAAATAAATATTACCTCTTCGTTTTTATATTACCTTCTTTTGTCTCCCACTTTCTCTTCTTGTAGAAATCTTGGCAGGTTTGGGTCCACTCTGCTGGTCAATAGTTGGCGTCGTGTAGCCACCTTCAAACGAACTACCCATAGGCGTAGTCGTGTCGGCTTTTCTTTTAACGCCCTTTTTAACCTATAAATAATATGTAATGTAAAGAAAGAAATATTCAGAATTATTAATATACATATTAATTATTAAGAGTAAGTATATTATACATATAATAAAAAACTCACCTTAGCAGGTTGAGTCTGTGACAGGGCGACAGCTGGTATGGTGGACACGGGAGGCGCAGCTGTTTGGTTGACATGAAAGTTTGAGGGTTGTGTTGCCACCTGTAAGATTAACATTTCATCTTCAATAGGTAATTGAAAAATGTCTTTTCTATCATAAATTAGTAGAAATTGGAAGTGAAATCACTCTCTCTCTCTCTCTCACTCTCGGCAGAATTAAAACTAACAATAATGAGTGACTAGTAAGTATTTTGTATGAGCCAATACTGTACCTGCTGCGGAAGTCCTGTGTGAGTGGCAGGCGGCGTGACCGAGGGGGTGGTTAGGGTGGGCGTGGTGGTGGTGTTGGTGGAGCCCACGAAGGCGGGGTGGGGCGCGGGCGCCAGCGGCTTGACCGAGGCTCGCGCAGCCAGCGCCGGCGCCGCGCCCGCCGCCCCCGCGCCGCCCGCCACCGCCGCGCCCGCCGGCGCCGTCGCCACGCCGCTACTAGACCCACCCGCTCGCTTCTTCACCCCACCCTTCCCACTGTTTGATGGCATTTCTATCTCTTTTTCCTCTTTGTCCATCTGTGCTATCTGTTAACACAACAAACAAACAAACGCACGTCATATTTTACTCACAAAAATAAAGATAATGTAGCATCTGAGTTCATTTGTTGATATTCTTACCCGGTTTAGAAATAATTTTTCTAAAGTTTGCGCCATTACCACTACATCTTCCCCTGGCTTGTTGTAGATGTAACAATTTGTGAACATTGTATTGAAGTCTTGAATACATTCTTGGGCTGAATAGTAGTAATTTGATTCGAGGCGTTTTTTTATAGTGCCCAAATCCATGGGCTTTTTGATAATTTTGTGATAGTCCTAAAAGAAAATTTACATAATTAATACTTGCTGTTATAAGGCACTCGTTAATATATAAATTTAAATATAGTATTATGTATGTGAATACTTACAGGAAGGTTCAATTTCTTTGCATCTACAGGTTGGTGAAAAGGCCATGCAAATTTATGTTTCCACACGGCCTTAATTACATTCTTTTGGAGGAACTGTAGCTGATTGGTCATCCGCCCTTGTCGGCGTGGAACCTCCTCCGAAGGCGCGCCATTGACAGGCTCCACCGTCGGCTGTTTGCGACAAGGACAAGGTCAATTATAATTTCTACACTTACGACTTTTATATTATACTGGTGATTGAACATCGCGCTCCGCTCGAGTTCGTTCCCTAGGTATGTTTTAACAGTTAGATTGAGATGCGACTTTTAAATATAGTATAAATATCAATAGTAAAAACTAAAAAAATCTATAATATGTTGACCCGGATATTCATCTACTATATTAAATTTCTTAAAAATATAACATTTTTCGTGATGCGATCAAAGACCGATAGACAAAAAATTCTTAAACTGTATAGCCTCTATATTGATAATAATAATTATTTTTATTAAATTTTCTAAAATTATATTAAATGTACAGACAGAGATACATATTCAACTCAGTCAGATGTTCATTATTGGTATAGATAAATAAATGTACATTATAGTAAGATTTAATACTTTTTAACTTACAGTGCTTGTTGTAGCAAGAGGATCGACTGCCTGCTGCATTGTGCTGGAGTCCGCAATCTACCTGCCAAAATCACACAAGCACTAAAGTAACTGTAAAAAATATTTATTTACTAGTAATTCCCGCGACTTCGCCCGCGTTCTAGTCACTATAAAAGAATAGGGATTGATGGTGGAAGGATGAAAATTTACGGTAACAAGTATTTTTTGTTGTCACATTTATAAGAAAATTAAATTTGGTCTAAAAATGGGCCCTCGAGAAGGTCGACCTAATCACCTAGGGGATAGGGAATACAAAATAGCCTAAGTCCTATTGTTAGACCTACCAAATATACACAAGAAAATTTCATAAAAATCGGTCAGGCCATTTCAGAGGAGTTTGATAACAAACACTGTGACATGAGATTTTTATATAGTAGAAGATTAGTTTTACCTTTCTATAGGTAATTCTTACATAGACATACTCACCTCAATTGTAACAAGAGGTTCATCCAATCTCTGGCTCAGAGGCATCAGCTATATCCTCTCATTACATATAACCATTCTATCATAATATAATGTGGTGCATTTGCACCTAGGTGTGCTTCATTTTGTTCAAATAATTGCTAGACCTGAAGAAAATTATAAGTGACTTTATGCAAAGAATACTTAAACAAATTATTTAAAATATAAATATGTATATAAATAAGTACCTTGCATATGCATGCAGTGTTGGTGCTTGAAGTGAAGGCAACTATGTTTTGTTACTTATTTAAGGATCTCCCCAACCTGAAAATGATTTCTAAATTAATTTCACAACATATATATTCATAAATAAAAGTAAGTTCTTAGTCATAATAAAATGGGTATGACTGCATACCACAACTATTAGATAGGTGAGAGGTTTACTATATTTTTAATAAGATGTACATGCAAAAGAAAAAAAGGATAGTGGAAATTGAGTCTGATAAGAATCATCATAGTAAAATTCAATATACATAAACATTAAGCAAATTGTAATAAATATTTACTCTTATAGAATGTTTAATGGGTTTTTTATTCTATTAGTCAGTCTTAAAAAAGTCTAATGTGAATTATATGTGAGTATCATTTTCTATTAATAGAATTAAATTAAAATTGTTTTTAGCATTAATATAAAGAGATATGCAACTATATTAATATTATCCTTAACTACTTAAATAGACAAAAAAGATAGATCATTTCATTTTAAATCTAAATGCCCTAAAAGTGTACCTTGCCTTATTTGTTTTTTGTTGATGTTTTTACATTTAATTAAAAAAAAAATAATGTATAATAATTTGAATTTATTAACGTTTTTTTACATTATAAAAACTTAAATAACATTAAAGTGTTTGCATTCTATGGAACTAGCACATCAAGTCCCTCAACAATCCAAGCCGAACAATCTGAGATTTGGTTTACTAAATTCAGGGTTAAATGAATTATTAAAGAGAAGGTTATTTGCCTGCCTTTTTATAAGTGATATTTTTGCCTTTTTTGTATTTAAATATGTTTACTGACTAAATCTAAATTGATTTCTATTCTTTCTTTAACAATTATCCTTTACTATACAGTTGTAATTAAATAAAAAAAGACTTCTAAGTGACTATAATCATGTGTTTTCATTTATATAGTTTAAAGTATTATTAATTTAATTCTAACAAAGATGATCAAAGAAAGTTCCATTTACTAGAAAATAAATTATTTAAAATCTATCTCAAAATCAATATAAACAAAAAACATTTAATCAAATTGAGAAGAATCCCTTTTAAACTGAGTCAATTGTGATATTTATATATCTTATATATTTAAACGAGCATGTATATATATACATATAATCTTTCATAAAATTTAGTATACAGGGGATTTAGGGGGCAATAAATCAATCTAGCTAGGATTAATTTTCAGAAAATGTTGTTTTATGCATTATATTATTGTTTTTTTTTTAATTGAAAGAAAATAACAAAAAGGTGGCCTTCGGTTAGCCCAATATTGCCACTTAAACAGAAAACTATGAGCCTTCCCGACATCTATTGGCGAATAAGAATACCAAGCAAAGCTCGGTCATCCAGGTACTTATAATAATATATTAATTTTAACCTTTCCATTTAATAATTGTTATGCAATTAAGTAGTTGAGAGGCATTTATTAACTATTTTAGTTATAATTTAAAATATTGCAAGGTCTATTATTTATTTATCCAAAGCCCAATCACGAACAACTGTCCAAATGGAACATTTGTCTTGTTAGTTCGTAAATATTATTAATTTATAGTTTTACATTTTTCTAGAAAGAATTTGATTTTTTATGCCACTCAAACTATAATAGATGATGTGACTAAATATCCAATCTGTATTATTGATAATAACATCTAAGACCTAACAGAGATTAATTGTTTAAGCCATCCCCATATTTGGGTCACTTCGTGTTAACATGTTTTCAATGTCTTTCAGGAAATATTGTATGTACTTATAAGAAACAGGAATAATATGGCAAGTGGGGTTCTTTTTTTTTTTGATAATTTCAGATAAAAATAATCAGACATTAAATATTTATTAAATTAATGTTCTTATTTGAAATAGGTGAATATTAAAAATTCATAATTTCAAATATTATGTTGGAAAAGAAAGCATATTAAAATTATAAGGAAAAAAAATTATTGACTATATTTAAAGACAAATTGAAATACTAAAAATATGCATGCACATTCACATTTAATAATCATGCATTTATATAGGTCTAAATATGAGACCTTTACTATTGTTGAAATGACTTTGTAGTCATTGATAGTGTTTAATATAATACTCCTTGCCTGTCAAAACAAACTCAGTATGACAATTCATATATTTTAATAAACATAATACTGCAACTTTAAAAGAGAATGCAGAATGTATTTACAAGATCTAGAACATTCTTTGACTTCCTTGAATAATAAGCTTACTGAAAGGGTGTGAGGGATGAAATTTTAATAAAAGTTGGTTATTTATTATAAACGTTTATATTTTAGCAAAATAATTTTATAAGGTACCTAACGATTTTACATTAGACTTTAGAGAATTTAACATATAATGTGGAAAAATTAAGAACCGAGTACTGTTCAATCTGATATGACTAAATGTAAAGGCATAGAAAATATTATGTTCCTACTGATACTATCCACATCTTACACTCTATATTAATCTTATATAAGGAGCCTTAGGCTTGCGAAAATAAATAGGTGAAAACCCTTAGTCTAGAGGCCAAACCATTTATGATGAAATATTGCCTAATAACCAAATCATGCAAACTGTACTATTATAGATGACAAAGTTTATATAAAATACTAGCAAAATAACAAAAGTAAAAAGTTACAATTTAGATATAAGCTAAGATATTATGAAAAAAGACTTACGAAGATATATTAACGCCAATATGGCGGATGAACTAAAAATACGATGTAGGAGTAACTTCTGCAGAAGCAATCTCTATCGATTCGCTCGACTCTATAAAACACTCCACAATTAACCAAGTTCATAATCATTTAATATTGGTATAAATTCATTGTCTGATTGCAAGAATAACCACTGTCTTTTTTATACAACAAAGAATAGCACAACACGAACTCTCAAAGGTCCAAGCGGGCTTCAGACATGGCCGCCAAGCATGAAGCGAGTGACGAGCGTCTTTAGTCATACCTAAAATTCATTTAGCACTTTTTCGTTCTGGAAATTAAAATAATATTATGAAAGCATAGAAAAACGTGTAAAATGTAAATATTTTGATTTTTAGTGAGTCGATGACATCGAATTTCATAGTATTCATAGGATTCAAAAGAATGCACTACGAAAATTAATTCAGTTAGCATAAGCCATTTGCAGGCAGCCACTAGTGGCGCCCTCACATCTCAACCTCAAGTCTATTCTCCCGCGTACGCGGCCCGCGCACCTTCCACTTTCCCTATCATAGAGTTGCACTTGCTAACAGACTAAATAACCGTAAAGGATCGTATCGATACTTTCAATTATCATAATATTTTCCATAGTCCTTAGGCATTCCCAGTATTCTTCGAGCAATTAATTATACGTTATTTAGTTGTGTAGTCTAGCTGATGCATCACATTTACGCATTAAAATTTAAATTGAAAATATCTAAATTTAAATCATTCTTTACCAATTTTAGTAGCTTACTTACTACTTATATTGCAAGACTATTCTGTTAATTTTATCATATTAAATATTAACGTCTTTTTATACATAATGCACTTATTTATTGACATATTATAACATTTTTGACGTGACAACGTCTTAAATTAGGTTGCGGCTGGGAGTCACTTATGAAAAAGTGTAACGCTCGGTAACGTTACGATGAGTCACCGAACGAGAGAGAGGCCCGCCGAATGCCTTGCGTCTCTCTCCCACTCAACTATGATCGGTCTGCCGCGCGCGCAGCACTAGAGAATTATTATATAATTATATCCTATTGTGCAATTTAATTATATTCATATCAATAAATATTCTACCGAGAAAAAGACGTTGTCACGTAAAATCTTCGCCCGTAAAACCGACTTTACAGGCAACCATTTTTTTTAAAGACTGTTTTTAATGGAATGGACTAAGCAATACTGAATTGCAAATACCCTTGTGAAATTAATAGCTTGGAGAGCTAAACTAACACAATGATCTAATGAATATAAGTTTTGCTGGACGAGCAACGGTAAAGTGTACTTACGTAAATCACTCGACGCAACACATATTGAGGTGAGAGACGAGGTGCAATTAGCTTCGCTTAAAAATCAGAAATGACTAGGTAAATATTTTTCTCATTTAGACAAATATATCATTTTTTCTTTTGTATTTTTTCATAAACTCTATCTATTAAGTTACCTTTGTCGCATTAATTGTTTGTTTATTATTAGGTTTTATAATTTAGTTCTTAACCACTTCTATACTGTAAAATACTACGCATATTATCACCGAAAAAAACGTTATACAAGACACTATACAACCTCCAACATTCATACAAAATATGTATATGTTAATTATGTCACAATTACAATATTGAAAATTCGATTCATTTACTGATATTAACAAATTAATTGCAAACCTAGATAATATTGAGCCAGGAAAATCATTCATGGGTGATCTAGACAAATGTAAAGCTATCGTACAACCCTACACTTTAAATCTAAAAATTTTGACACAAAATATAAGAAGCATAAATAGAAACTTCCCCCAGCTACAAGTCATGTTAACTAGGTTGGATATATCGTGTGAGATAATTATTTTAACGGAAACATGGAACTCAAAAGTTGTTAATGCACCCATTTTATTAAATTATGATTCTTACTGTACTACAAGCAATAAAAACCAAAATGATGGAGTTATAGCATATATAAAACAAGGTTCTGACTATATTGTTGAAGAAAAACCGCTGACGGATGCTTCATGTTTACTTATTAGAGTTAGTACTGATACCATCGTACTTGGCATATATAGATCCCCCTCTGAACGAAATATTAGTAATTTTTTAAGATCTTTAGACCTTTTACTATTCGACTATACAAAATACAATAACATTATATTAGTTGGGGATTTGAACATAGATATTATCCAAAACAATGGTGATAATAATAACTCAGATGAATATCTAAATCTATTATCAACACATGGGCTGCTACCTGGTCACACTTATCCTACCAGAGATAAAACTTGTTTAGATCACTCAATAATCAAAGCCAAACATCCATCGCTCACTGTCGTCATAGAAACAAGTCTCACTGATCATTACCCTGTATTAACATGCATTAAATTAAAACAAAATACTATTAGAACAAAAAATACGATTTCTCAAAAAATCAATTATAATAATATTCTTAATGAACTTAAAGTAATGAATTTTGACAATATAATATCAACAGATGTGAATACTTATACTGAGAATCTAATTCGCTTATTTCAAAATTTATTACTCAAAAACACACTTAGTTCTTTAACACCTAAAAGAATGCGCTGTATTAAACCATGGATTACTCCAGGACTTCTTCGATGTATGAAAAATAGAGATCGAATGCATATGAAATGTAAAAGGGAACCTAATAATGAAATATTGATAATAACTTATAAACGATATAAAAATTTCTGCAATGACCTACTGAAACGATTGAAACGTATTCACGAAAAGAATGAGTTATCAAAGTATGCCAACAATCCTAAACTAAAATGGAAAATAATTGATAAAGTCAGTAATAGACTAAAACCTAAAACTACCCCAACTCATTTGCTAAATATAGGGATCACAGACGAAGACTCTTTGGAAAAAGTAAACAATTATTTTGCTTCTATTGCTAAACATCTTGCAGATGGCATTTCCAATACAAGTTATTCGAATACCGATTCCACCCAAAATACACACACTCAAACAGACTCGATGGCAATTTACTACACGACAGAACAAGAAGTTAAATCTATTCTATTTAATCTAAAAACAGATAGTGCAATTGGATGTGATGGGATTTCTACAAGATTTCTTAAAATGGCAAGTAATACTGTAATTCCACACATCACACAAATCATAAACCTTTCGATCGATACTGGCATTTTCCCACAAGCATTTAAACAATCCGTCATCCATCCTATTTATAAAGGAGGGGCTACAGATTGTATCAACAACTATCGACCTATTTCTGTATTACCGGCACTATCAAAAATTTTTGAAAAAATACTAAATAAAAGACTAGTAGCATACTTAAATAAAAACTCAATTTTATCAAAAAACCAATACGGCTTTAGACCAAGTCTATCTACCTCTCAAGCCGTTTCTGATCTTACCAACTACGCCGCAAATCTTTTGGATAGCCGGGATAAGTGTATAGGAGTTTTTCTAGATTTGGCAAAAGCTTTTGACACAGTTTCTGTGTCGCTATTAATTAATAAAATGGAAAATATTGGCATAAGAGGTAAAATACTGGAGTTATTTAAAAGTTATCTGTCGAACAGAACCCAAAAAGTAACAATAGGCGGGAAACTTAGTGGTGAAGCTCCTGTTTTATTTGGTGTCCCTCAAGGCAGTGTACTAGGTCCCACATTATTTTTAATTTATATAAATGATCTATGTAAATTGAATTTAAAAAATGGTAAAATATTTACTTTTGCTGACGACACCTCAATATTATTTCATGGAAAAACCTGGATTGAGGCTAAAACAAAAACGGAACTAGGACTACGTCAAATTAAAAATTGGCTCAACCAAAACATGCTTACACTTAATATTTCTAAAACTAAATATATGTTATTTACAATCACTAGGAGGACTCTTCCTGTTGAACAAACTTTCAAAATTCAAATGCATTCCTGTCTTAAAGGACAATCATGCCAATGTGACGTATTAAATAGAACTAAAACCATACGTTATCTCGGCATCTTGTTAGATGAAAATTTTAGTTGGGATCCACATATAAAAGAATTAACAGAAAAAACAAGAAAGTTAATTTGGGTCTTCAAAAAACTGCGAGACGTGGCTGATACTTCTACTTTAAAAATGGTTTACAGCGCTTTGGTTGAGTCAATAATAACTTACTGCATCACATCGTGGGGTGGGGCGTGTAAATCACATCTTTTAAAACTAGAAAGAGCGCAACGAGCTATATTAAAAATCATGTCATCAAAACCGTACTGCTATCCCACAATTGAATTATATCGGAATTGCGAAGTCCTTTCTGTCAGACAATTATTTATAAGAAATACAATAATCGATCAACACCGAAAACTAGCATATGACCATAGTTTCTCAAGAAATAGACTCAACCATAAAATATGTAAAATAGAACGGTACAAAACCTTTTTCATTCATAAGTATAACTGTTATCTAGGTCCCATGCTTTATAACAAATTAAATAAAATTCTTAACATATACCCGCACAACACTTACCAATGTAAAAATATTATAGTAAAGTGGTTAAAAAGTCAGAGTTATGATGACACAGAAAAATTACTTGCAATGTTTAAATAAATCATCATAAACTTAACAACCAACTATTTATTTTTACTCATTATTATACGCATATTATATTACACTCATACATATTTACATAAATAAACACATTTAAAACATATTTACTATTTTAAACAACCATCACACACCCACACAAATTTTTCCTATGAGTAATAAACAAACAAAATTATTAATATTGTTACTTTGAATACAAATATAAATATAAATAAACAATTATATAGTCTAAAATTATATATAATAAAAAATATGTATCTAGAATATAAAATCTATTTCGGAAAAATAATATATATTTAAAAATTTGGCTTAAGTTTATACTCTGAGTGGTTTAACTTTACATTTCTTAAGAATGTGAACTTTTATGACGGTACATGAAAAAAAAAAGAGTTTAGTATCAAATGTAAAATGTAAACTGTCATTTTGTAATTTTGTGGCGTTCGTAATTAAATATAAGTTTTAAGTGACTATTAAGTTAAGTGCTTTATTGTTTTTATGTCATGGAGGAAGGAACTGCCATCTGTGATACAGGCTAGGCCTAGTACAGTCGGCAGTGACTAACCGCAGTACTCGTAAGCATATTTTGATTTGTATTTATTTAGCTTATTAGAAACAACTGTACTGTAATGAAAATGTATTTTGTGCTAATAAAGGTATTATTATTATTATTATTATTATTACAATGAAATGGTTAAATATAATTATCTCCAATAATTGTATTTTGAATAAATACCTGATAATACATTTTTAGCTGTTAACGGCATATTAACAATATGTCTATTGCCAATCTCTCAATTGAAATACAGAAAATAAATTAGTACTTTTATGGTTATTACTTAATACTGCCAAATTTTTCTGAAGTAGGTATGTGTGTAGCAGTTGTATGTACATCAATTGTGGCAAAATGTAATATGCGAGATTTTTTTTCTAGATAACAGTTTACATCGATATATAATTATAAAATGTGTATCCAGCCCTAAAAAAATTAACTAAATATAAAAATATATTTAAAAATATTGTACAGGTACGGATATTTTGAGCACCAACCATTTCCGCGCGCTTTGCTTGACGTCATAGTCAACAGCAATCGACTATTTTTCATTGCTTTCTGTGAAAGTAAAGAGAAAACGAATACCTTAATAAATCGTTAAAAAGAAAACGTAACACCAATTACAAAAATATAACTGTAACTTTCGTTATTCCCGGCTTTAATGTTAAATGACAAATCGCATATGATAAGTACAAAAATGTGACACCACATATTCTTTCGTAAGTAAATTACAAATTATATCGAAAATATAATTCTTATTACTAGGGCACGGATAAATATGTATTAAAAAATTCAAAATATGTACATATAATATGGATCAAAAAATGTAAAATATGGAAAAAATATGGAGTATAAAATAAGAATATCTTTCATATTAAACATTGTTTATTGTGAAAAATGACTACAGTAACTACAAGTTACATTAAAAAAATATATAAAAAGATAGCGAAATGTTTAGCTACCTAATACAAATTAACAAATGAAGTTTTGTTAATCTTCACTACATCTGACTTATTAAATTGATTGCAGTACACAATCACATGCTTTTTTAAATTATCGAAATTAAAACTCTGTCGATTTGGTCTAACATAGCCTTATATTGGCTGAAAGATCTTTCCACGTCACATGATATTGTAATGGGAGCATACTTAAAGACGCTTAGTTCCGTAATAGGGAATATGCATAAAATTTAATTTTGCTTCAAATATCTTTTTTTCCAATCTTTATTATCGTCACATTATGATTAAAAGGTATTTTTTTTATTTAGATATTATTTAAACCCTTAAAATATTGTATAAAAAGTGAATATTAACGGCGGGAAATCGAAACTTCCTAAACGCGCCACCATTGGTTGAAAGCAAAATGACGTCAGTTGTCAAATCATTGGGTTTATCGGCGTCGATATTCATACTAGACCAGGTTTAGGCAGCTTTTCTGAGAAAATTTACTATGATAATGTATATATATTTTTACACCATCACAAAGTAGAGATTTTAACAAACAAAAAGCCCACTATTTTTTTTAAAGAAAGCAAATATTTTAACGTGAGAACTTTCGATGGAAAACTAGGGTGCTTTTTCGATATTAAGTCAAAACAAGGTGAAAAAAATAAATATTTTAAATCAATAAAAATACAGTGTATTTAGAACATAAAAAGGTAAGTTTTCACAAAATTTCGTGAAAAATATTTTCTTTTTGTAAAAGATAAAAATAAAAAACAAAAAACTTGTTTTTTTTAAATTTTTTACATAAATTTTGAGGTTATGTGAAAAAAGTGTGAATACAAAAATTTTAGATATTTTTATTACCTACAACATTGCTATTTAACTTTTTTCCATAGGACTTGTAGTTTTGCCGGAAATCGAGATAAACAGTTTTTTACCCTTAAAACACCCCCCTTCCCCCTTCCCGACCTCAGATCGCCCGTAATTTATTTTTCCTTTCATTTTTATAATATTAGTGGGTTTTATTCTTTTCTAGTGGGTTTTATTCTATTATTTTTTTGGTTTCAAAAATTATCGACACTGGTCTATACTACTAAAAACTAAAAAGTAGTATATGTTAGAAAAATTTTAAAACTGTGTTCCTGTGGTGTTTTCTAGTGAATCAATATTAATAGTGAATCAAGGACGGTGACTTAAACTGGTTTTATCAAAGCTTTGAACGAACGAAAAACATCTTTTCATCTTTCTTTCTTTTACTTTCGCATCGCTTGGTATACGGAAAAACACTTTATCGGGTGTATTTCTAATAATGTTTTTGTACTTACAATACTTGTAAGAAGGTTTTTTAATTTCCTCAATGTTGTGTATAGCAATAAAAACGGAAGATATATAAGAAGTAACTGAAAAGCTTAAAGTAAAAAAGACATTCGTGTGACAAATGACGTCATCGACGTGGCGGCGCTACTGGTGGCGTTTGAACGGCTTAAATTTAGTCAATGTTTTAAATTTCACTTTGCATAAAAAAATATATATTTTCAAGACTATTTATATATTTTTCTACTTTATAATGATGTAAAGGATGGATTTAAGTCATAAAAAAAAATCATGCATATTCCCTATTGTGTAAGGCACGTCTGCAGTACCCTCAAAACTTCCGCACAGAAGTTTATTAATTGTTTTTAGACAATCAAATCCTTTATTTTTGTCTAAAATATACTTTAGTTTTTGTTTAGCTATTTCAGCAATACGGCCTTCCGCTTCAGAAACTTTTTTTCCTATTACGCTATTACGCCGCGCGCGCTCGCTAGCCGCTACTCGCTTGTACCACGGCGCGGGGGCAGATAATGTGAAATAAATGAAGTTAAAT
The DNA here is from genome assembly GCA_951802675.2 of Boloria euphrosyne. Lineage (NCBI taxonomy): Eukaryota > Metazoa > Arthropoda > Insecta > Lepidoptera > Nymphalidae > Boloria > Boloria euphrosyne. The sequence goes on from OX637871.1 coordinate 10,367,645, forward strand.
AATCAAAAATCAAATTACGTCAAATAATAAGCGAGAGAAATGAAACACGCGAGGCCGTGTGGTGGCGAGAATGCAAACACGTAAAATTATATCAATTTTTGTGAATTAACTGATGTTCTATGATATAAAAATCGAAAATATGGATGATTGTAACATTTTTTCTTAAAATATGGACTTAACCATGAAATATGGAAAAATATGGAAAATAAAAATTAGTTTTTCACAATCTATATATGATAATCGATATAGAGAACACATTCGAGACCGAAAATCATGTAAATTAAAAATATGTATTTACATATTAATCCGGGCCCTACTTATTACATATAAAAACTTACTAACTTACTTAATAAAAAATTTCTGAATACATTCGAGTTGATTCGAACAAGTCATAAGTAAGGAGAACCATCTGTGTATGATTAAGTAATTATCAAAAAGCGTCAAATTATGGTAGCGCCTCGGTAGCAAATGGGTTAATTTTAAAGAAAGCGCTGAAAATTGATAGAGTTAACTTTTCGAAATAATTGAAGACATGAATAGGTGAAGACACGAATGGAGCAAAATTCGAGAAAATTGAATTTAAAGTTTAAGTAATGTATTGAATGCATGTATAAAAATATGTCAAGTAGCGTAAACTGAACTATAATAGTTATGAAATATATAGGTATTTCTGGTTTAAGATTTAAAACAGTTTCTTCACCCATAACACCGACATCGATGCATAAAACAGTCAAAATTAGAAAATAGGACAAATTATCAATTCACGTCTCAAAAAATAACATAGTCAAATGTCGATATTGAACTAAATATAATATTTTTCAACTCTACCAACTCCTACTACGCTTGCGACTTTCTGTTGGCTTTTTAACTGTTGCTCACCGCTTACAGTAGGCTTCTTTTTGAACTTGTCTTCCATATAAAATCAATCTAATCAAATCAACCTTATTCGACTCCTCCTCCTTACGACATTCGTGAACCAACAAATGCGATTATCGAAATATGTAATATATTTAATAGTAGTAGGTTACGTAGTAACTAATACTTAATCTGTGGTAACTAATACTTAATCTGTGGTAGTGGGAGCTCTGTGGGTGATGTTCTCGTTACCACAGGCTACTTAAAACATGTTACGATTTGTTACAGCTCTAACACACTGACTGAGAGTTTGTGGTACTAAAACTAATGAGGTCGATATCAGCGAGCAAATATCGATAACTTTTAATAATAAATTTTTACAATCAATAAAACTGTTTCAAATAAAGATTTTTATTTGAATTTGATTTTTATTATTTTTATTGATCAATAACCGTATCATCATTATTGCTACTTATGTTATATTAACAACGAAAATGCAAAATTACTTTACTTACTGTAAAGTAATTTTGCATTTTCTTCTCGCCGTCATTTGCAATATACGTCAAAATTAGTTCTCGGGACTCTCGCTAGTGGCGCTTCAAATGGACACAAAAAAATTGCTGTCAAACGCTTGGAACAGCCTGTCCAGTGGTATTATTGAGTATGGAGGGTAGAGATAAGGAGGACCAACTCGTACACGAACAGGTGGCAGTAAAAACGCGTCCAGTAAGAGTGGCGCTGCAGTAGCAGTCGATAAATTTTAAAGAAAGCGCCAAACGTAATTAGAAAAAATTACGCTTTCTCTCTGCAGTATTATGTTCATATTTACTAAAACATTTCTTAGACTACGTAAATAGTTGAGGTTTTGTATACTAGCATTTTACTAACTACTTGAGTCATTAAAATTTTTAAATATTTAAACTCAGCTAACTTCACTCCATTTATAACAGCTGTGTTCATATTGAAACTATTCGCACGCCAGCGCTATTGTGGTAGGTAATGGAAACTTTATTTTCAGTATACAGCTGGACACGTTTTCAACTTTCCCCCCATATGAGGGTAGAGATAAGGAGAACCGTCCTTATCTATACCCTCCATATTATAGAGGTCAGTGCTCTAATCGCAAATACCAAACAACAGCTCTAGCCTCTCTATTCTATTATAATCACTGACCTCTATAATACCACTGGACTGGCTGTTCCAAGCGTTTGACAGCAATTTTTTTGTGTCCATTTGAAGTGCCACTAGCGAGAGTCCCGGGAACTAATTTTGAAAGTAATTTTGCATTTTCGTTGTTAATATAACATAAGTAGTAATTATGATGATACGGTTATTGATTAATTAAAATAAAAATCTTTATTTGATACAGTTTTATTGATTGTAAAAACTTATTATTATAAGGTATCGATCGGCCTTTTCAGATTACAGCACTAAGGCGCATTATGCGGCATAATGCTCAACGTTGAATGTTCCAACTACAACAGCGCTTCGCACAATCGAACACTGCTTTTGCGTGATGCTGTGTTAAAAAAATAAATATACCGTGTATCGATGAAGGTTACAAGAGTAATAACATTGACTTTTTTTATATTCCACGTTTATAATGTGAATACAATTTTATTTTAGAATTCAAAACTATAAACATATTTATTTTGCAGAAATATATAATCGAATCATTATATTCACGTTCCAATTAGCATCAGCACAAAACGGCATTGTGCGGCACTGAGTCGCATTATGCTCTGTAATTAGAAAACAGGGGATATTTGCTCGCTGATATTGACATCATCAGTTTTAGTACCACAAACTCTCGCTACGTCTCGCTACGTCCGACAGCGCCAAAATGGCGAATATCAAGCAGCCACAAAAGTACGTTGACAACAGCCAGTCCAGTGGTATTATAGAGGTCAGTGATTATAATAGACGAAAGACGTTGATTTTGTATTCAGACTGACGGACTCGCGTTTCATTTTTCAACTACTTTAAAAATGTTCATCATTTTTATAATTATTGTTTATATTTATTTTCTTAGTAATAAAGAAATTTCATAAAAATATCGATATAGGCTACAATTAGAAGAAATGAAAATATTTTACCCTTATTTTAAAAATTACTCACAATATTCCCATATTCCCATTTTATAAACAACAGAAACAGATAATATATCAGCAAGCATATGACATCAGACATAGTCAAATGCCAAAAAGTGCAACTTCAACTTTTTATTTTATTTCTAAATTTTATCATATTAAAAACTTCGTTGTATCCCACGTTATCATATTAACAGTTTTCCATTACGTATATATATTCACAGTTGAACTTAAGTTAGCTGTTAGTGTGATGTCTACACATAACATATTACTTATTTAATTTAAACCTGAGTGATTACTTCTTACATTATGTAAACTGGTATGATTTATACTACATACTTACCACAAAAATGATACCGATACATGAATATAGAGCATTCTAAGACCTCGAAAGAAAGTGAAAGTGCTCACGCGTATTTGTTTGTGCCTAGCTGGCTTTACTGAATTGCACAGCATAATATAATATATTTTATACACTTTACTGGTGACTTTCAACAGGTATATTGACATAATAAAACATAATATTATGTGGTCAGTGGTATTATTCAATGTCTGGTAAATAATTTGAATTGTGTTTGGTATAATTTTGTTATATAAAAATATTTCATTATTGCAGGCAAAGTTTTCCAAAATTGTTTTAGGTTTTTGAAGGATTGTTTTTAAACTTTCACTCACATAATCAGACTTGTTTGAATATACAGTTTTAAAACAATTGATCTTGAATATCAGATTTAATAATATAAAACTTTTAAATATTTTTTGCTCTTATTTAGCATCTAAAGTCTGCAATGGAAGATCATAATCATATGGATCATTCAAATCATAATAGTAATATGGCCCATGGTATGGTTCATAATATAATAGATCACCAAATGAGTGTGAATGATACAAGTTTGCTTAACAATTTAAGTGTAAGTATGAAATATACCTACTGATAAATTACAGTAATTAAAGAAGAAACTTAACATATTAATATGTGTTTACTTATTTTAGGGACTAAATTCAAGTGAAAATCATCACCTTCATAAATCACATGATAATCATCATGATAGTCATGATATGCATGGAGGAATGACAGTAAGAAGTGTTTTAAATACTATATGTGTACATATTTAGGTATTTGCAATCATATATTATTAAAGGCCTTAAATATATAAGAAAAATATAGAAATAAAAATTATATTGTATTTAATAGATTTGTGGATATTAAATTAAAAAAAAACTTTTTTAGTTCCATGGAGGATATATGGTAACAATACTTTTTTCATGGTGGGAAGTTACGGATATTGGAGAGTTTATTGGATCATTTTTGGCTATATTTCTGTTAGCTCTACTTTATGAGGGGTAAGGTATTTACTGTCAGAAATGTGTTGTAAGGCAAAGAATGCAAATTTACCTGAATACTTTTTTAATCTTAAAAAGTGAAAAATATAAGTTCTTTCTTAATTGTTTTAATTTGTAAAATAATATAAATAAATAATTAGATAATCTTCTCTTGTTTTCAGATTAAAATACTACAGGAAACATTTGCTATGGAAAACTTATACAGGACTCCAGTACTGTGCAGTGGCACCACCAGATAAGCGTGTGGCAAATATATGTGCAGATGAACCTCAAGTAATACAGTATGTAATATTTTAAATGTTATAAATGTGTTAATAAGTAGAGATATATTTTTAGTGAAAATACTTGTATTGAAAATACTTTAATAATAACCTACTTTTTTCAGGCCTATGCCACATGTGCTAGAAAGAAATATGTAAGTATATTTTAGTCAGTTCATTTTCGTATTACACTTGATTTTAAAGACTACACTATTCTTAATATGAAAGATTAGTAATATGTGTCTCTTAATTTTAGACCCACAATGTTAAGTGTTGAACATGCATGGCAGACTGTACTTCATGGCATACAAGTACTAGTAAGCTATATGTTAATGTTGGTGTTTATGACTTACAATACATGGCTGTGTGCTGCAGTAGTCCTTGGATCTGCAACTGGATATTTTCTTTTTGGTTGGAGAGAATCAGTGGTAGTCGATTTTACAGAACACTGTCACTGACATAAGATCTAAACTATATGATACTACTAAAATGATATGTTGCTTATGTCTATCATTATTTTTATTCTAAAATAATTTAATTCTTCCAAGTCTTTGTTTAATAATAACATTGAGAGGAAATTCTCAATAGGTGTACCACAATTGGAATAAGTAATCTATCATTCTTAGATAATGATCAACTTCCATTGTGAAATACCAGTATAGTATTATTATAGCTATTATATAACCTTGCCAATAAACAAATTCAAATTGGTTATATGTATCATGGTGTTATTGTTTAATTGTTATAGTAAGACAACCTTTTTGGGTGACAGTATATTTATATCTCTATTACATATACATTATAAGGTTTTATTTAGGTTATTATTAGAAGAAAAAATAAATGCTTTCCAAAAATTATTCTTTTATTTTTCAAAATAAAACATAACATAAATATAAATTGTGAAAAATTTACTTTTTTAAAGTATTTGAATGTTTACGATTGCAATGTTTTTTTAAATTAGAGCCACTGTTACATTTGTATTTACAGTATTTACAGGCAAAGGGCAGCTCTGATCGGTGAAGTCTTTTATGCGATTTTAAAGAATTAATAAAATTTGTTCTAAAAGTACATTCATCACATGCATATGGTCTCTCCGAAGTGTGAATTCTTTTGTGGGTAGTAAGATTTGATGAAAATTTTGTAACATATGTACAGTTTTCGTAATCGCATTTGTAAAGCTTATTCGTATGCATTAAAATGTGTTCATTACAATCAGATGTGTTATAAATTCTGAAAATAAAAGAAAATGTTAGAAATTAAAAGTTATTTATGAATGTTAAGTATCTAATTATTTTATACCCATCTGAGCTATCTTCACATGTTCTTATATGTTTTTCTTCTACAGAAGTTTTATTAGATATATCATAAGTTGGGTCCTTAAGTAATTTCTTTCGCTCGTTACATAAAAGTTCTGATATTATAGATTTTGGTTGAGGACTAAATTTGATCTCGGTTTTTTTCTTTGGTCGACCAACGTTATTTTTTAGTCTTGCAGCATCCCTTGTTGCAATCGTTTCACTTTGTGTTTGCAATGGATTGTCTTCTTGTAGATTATCCATTATTGCTGAAAATCAGCTTTACTTAATCGATGCCATTTAAATTAAATGTTTCTTATAATATTAAAAATTCTATCCTAGTAAAAAATATTTGCACTTAAAATCAATATAACTTCACCATAACAAATTAATGAGTGACAAGTGACAACCAGTATATTATCTATACTCTTTGGTGACAACTGACAGCTGACAATTAATGTGAAAACCATGGAGATTAGAGACCAGGAGGACCATTGCCCTAGAATGTAGTGTCTCAGAAATATTGTCAAACTAAGGAAGCGCTGCAATCGCTATGTTGTCTCAACGCCTAACTTCACGTTGTCACAATAGTGACAATACTCATAAACTGCTAACTTCACAAATACTACTTACCGACGACAGCGTGTTATAAATTCTACAAATTTTCAGAGACAGGCGGGTAATGCTTTAGTATGAAGCGATGGTTCTCCTGGTCTCTAACCTCCATCGTGAAAACTATGGAGGTTTCTAATCTCCATGGTGAAAACTGAAATGACAATTGACAACTTTATTTTTCATCTATGATAGACAATAAGGCACTGACCTCTATAATACCACTGGACAGGCTGTTCCAACTTTATATATGTAGCAATATACTCTATGAATAATACCCTGCGGCATGGCTGCCGTTTTAGCGCTTTCGGCGCTAGATCTAGCGGAATTTTAGGGTAATCAACTCCCATTATTAGCAGTTGACTCCTAGCGGAAAATCTAGCGCTTTTTATAAAAATGGTTACTTAAAAATACCATATTAATTATTTGATTTAATGTATGAATTTTAATGAACTTTATGAGCCACTGGATGTATTTGTGTAAGGAGAGGAAAAAAAAAAGAAAGGTGTTTGGATTAAAAGTCAGTATTAAGCATAGATGAGTAATAAAGTATTCATGTTAATGTTGGTTCATTTTAATTTCAAGATAGCATTAAGCAAAACAAAGTTTTAAGGATGCCAAGCAACGAAAAAAAAAAAGGTCGCCAGGCACTGACTATAATACCACTGGACTGGCTGTTGTCAACGTGCTTTTGTGGCTGCTTGATATTCGCCATTTTGGCGCTGGCCGCCGCTGTCGCACGTAGCGAGAGTTCGTGGTACTAAAACTAATGATGTCGATATAAAGATTTTTTATTTTTATTAATCAATAACCGTATCATCATAATTACTACTTATGTTATATTAACAACGAAAATGCAAAATTACTTTACAGTAAACAAACACTTCTCGCTGTCTTTTGCAATATACGTCAAAATTAGTTCTCAAGACTCTCGCTAGTGGCGCTTCAAATGGACACAAAAAAATTACTGTCAAACGCTTGGAACAGCCAGTTTAGTGCAAAGACTACAGTGTATATACAGTCCATTCACAGTTATTTTACCTCTGACAGATGTTATGATATGTTTTCTTTATGTTGGCGTTACTGTCGAGTCGTCTTGTGAAGTTCCTAGCGTTTTTCTGTAATATTTGTGATATTTCATCTGTTATCATGCCGAAAAGGATTCAAAGTAGCGGAAGAAATATTGTATTATCAGTGCGTGATTTTTGTGAAAGAGAAAAAGACAATAATGCTCCTCTAATTCCATTTGCAAATGTTCGTCAACGAGTAGCCGCCATGACAGGTATGTAAAATAGGGTTACCAGTCTTTAACGTTTTACCTAATTTAAATTTTATTTTAATATCTTATATAATATAATAATATATAATATTAATATTAATCAAACCGTAACCGTATATATATTTGTCACGTCATGTTCGATTTGCTAACTCCACAAGGCGAGTCTACTTACAAAAGGACTTGTAATATTTTTATAGTATCATGTCGACTTTTTGTACGTACTGTTTGACTTTAATTCTATATTTAATTTTATGTCCTTTCTATTTGTGTTTTTAATATATAATAAATAAAATAAAATAAACAAGGGGCCGTCTGTCGTCTGCGGCCAGCTGTCCTCTATTTTGTACTAATACTTCACTCTTCTTTTAGAAGCGAATGATTGTACCTTAAGCGTAAACATTATTGAGAAGAAGGCAAAGAAATTCAATTATTTCTTTTAATGGCTTCAGGAGTGAAGAAATAACTATCCTAGACTTTTAAATAAGGTTTTTTTCTTATTTCAGGTGTATCTGAAAAAACCGTCAGCACCATTACCAAAGAAGGTGAAGTTGCTGCTTCCACATCTCAAAAAATTTCTACGCCAAGAAAAAAGCGCATGCAAGAAAAGAAAATTATACTAGATGATTTTGATCTATGTGCAGTTCGAAATAAAATACATGAAATGTATACCGTCAGAAAGGAGGTACCGACTTTGGGGAAACTCTTAGCAGAGTTAAAAATTGATATAAATTTTCGTGGAGGTCGTACTACGTTGTGGAAAATTATCCGACAAATTGGATTTCGATTTAAAAAATGTGGGTCAAAGAGGAAGTTACTTATGGAAAGGCCTGATATTGTAGCTTGGAGATACAGATACCTAACTATCTTGAAACAAAATCGCGATGAAGGCAGGCCTTTTGTCTTCCTGGACGAGACTTATATTCACGCGTCTTATACAATGAATAAATGCTGGCAAATAGAAAATGAAGAAGGTGTCCTAAAAAACGATTCTGCTGGTGCGCGGTGGATAATTGTTCATGCGGGTGGTGAAATGGGCTTTATACCAAATGCTTTATTAATATTTAAATCCCAGTCGAAATCAGGTGACTACCATGATGACATGAACAAAACAAATTTTACGAAATGGCTTCAGGAAAAACTAATTCCGAACTTGCCGGCTAATAGTTTAGTAGTTATGGACAATGCCCCTTATCACACGGTAAAGTTAAACAAGGCACCAACATTAAGCTCTACCAAAACATAAATGCAAAACTGGATCACAAATAAGGGGCTATCTTATCTGCCTACCATGGTAAAAGCTCAACTTTATGAAATTATAAAAGAACATAAAGAAGCTCCAATATATGAAGCTGATCAAATGCTTCAAGCTCATGGCCACAAAGTGGCTAGATTACCGCCGTATCACTGCGAGTTAAACGCAATTGAATTTATGTGGAGTCTTGTTAAAAGACGAGTAGCTAGTAAAAACGTAGGACAAGAAACAAAAAACATAATTAATTTAACTGAAGAAGGTTTTCAAACAATCACTGCAGAAGACTGGCAAAAACAATGCGTACATGTGCGCCACATTGAAGACAAGCTTTGTGAAAGAGATGGGTGTATGGACACTGAAATGGACAGGTTCATAATAGAATTGAATAATGAGTCTGATACAGAATCTGACAGCAGTTACGAAGATTCATCTGATTGTGATTATTCATCATTGGCAATCCACATGGATCATGCTTATTCAAAATAAATATATTTATTATAATTCAAATTGCTGTTCATAATTTATGTTTAATAATTAATATATCACACTCTACATGAGTGATTTTGATCGAAAATTTACTTTTGTATATCAAATAGAACAAAATTTAAACTTTGGTAACCAAATTTTGGTACAACCGAACTGATTTCTTAAAAAGATAAATTTAAATGTGTTCAGCCGTCTCGATAACAAAAGATTTTATTTCAAACATGTTATCGTGTAAAAAAAATAGGCATAATTATTATTAACCGATTGTTAATTTAAACTATGCCTATAAAAAAAAATATTTCGTATAAGGGAGTCATATAAGCTAAATATGGCAACATAACGCTGAGATTAGCCAACATAACAGCTAGAGGTAAAATAACTGTGAACGCACTGTAGGGAGAGTGGTATTATAGAGGTCAGTGTCATAGATGAAAAATAAAGGCCAGTGTCGCCAGGCAGCGCAAGTCCTCATTTAAAGATAGCAAAAAAAAAAGGAATCTAGCGCTTTTTTAAAGCTGATTTAGCGCTCAACACGTAAACTTGTTCTCTTGGTAGTCTGTGACGTAAACAGAGCTGGCAGCACTGGCGGGCCTGCGGCTTAAACGTCACCTTGATATAAAAACAAACGTCTTGTAGTTTTAAGTTTATACAATATTAATGATTAATCATTAAACTGTAACTTGTAAATACCTATTTACCTACACATAGTAAAATAAAGAATGCGGGCAATTCATTTAATACGGAGGCTTAGCAAGTCCACTCAAAGTGCTAGTTTTATTGAAGACCTTGAGAAACATTTCATACCCACTAGTAATTTCCAAAAAACTTTGCTTGCTATTGGTTCAGCTTCTGTATCTCTTCTAAACCCTTATAGAGGAGATATGATTGCATGCTTGGGAGAAGTTACAGGTGAAGTATCCCTTAAATATATGAGAGAAAAAATACTTGAGAGTAAAGAGGGTGTTGAAATATTAACAGATATGCCGCGAATCAATACTCGCACAGTTTGTTTTAAATCACTCTCAAATTTACCAGAGAATACACTCGGTCGTGTATATGCAGATTTTATGAAAGATAATAAAATAACAGCAGATTCCCGAGCACCAGTTCAATTTATTTCGGATCCAGATTTGGCTTATGTAATGCAAAGGTATAGAGAAGTTCATGATTTAGTTCATGCTACATTGTTTATGAAAACCACGATGTTGGGTGAAGTAAGTTACGACATGTAATTTATTATTGTATATATAATAATTAATAGTGGATCTATTAGAGAATATTGTAAATTTGGAACATTTGAAGGTTACTGTCAAATGGGTAGAAGGAATTCAAACAAAACTACCAATGTGTATTGGTGGTGGAATCTGGGGTGCAGCACGATTAAAACCCAAGCATAGACAGCTTTACCTTAAATATTACCTACCTTGGGCTATTAGAACAGGAAAGAATGCAAAATTTTTACAAGGTATGTTAATAAATAAATAACTCAGTGTACTATATTAATTAAAGTGCATTTCTATCTTTTCTTAGGTTCTAAGAAAAGATGGAAACAGAGGCCCCAAAAAAAAAATGAGATGAGAAACATTTTTATTACTAAAAATACACTACACTTGCTCTCACTACTCTATCTAGGTGACAAAGTGCAGTACCTTGTAGTGAAAAACTTTCTCATTAGATAGAAAGATATATTTATTTATACTAGTTAGAATTTAAATGCAATGCAAAGTGTAAAAAACTAATAATTACCTCTTACATCAACAAGGGCTATTATCTAAAAGTTAAACATTAATCACAGACTAATATAGTCTTTATTAGTCTTGGGTAGTACACGTACTACGTACTAATAGGTACTAGTACGCGGCACTGTACTAAAAGTAATGTTTCCGAAAGGCAGCTGTCTATCGGACATTTCGTACTATTAGTACACTGTGCAGTGTGCGACATGCGATGTGGATTGTGGACACAGTTACAGACTAGAATATATACACTTCAAAACTATCTATTGTTTACTCTGTCTACGCTAACTTCGTTCGTTGTTCAACGTATAAGTATTTTTGTTCTGTGGTACTTATAATATGACTATTGATATAATATTGATATTTCGAATATTATAACAAAAGAAATATATTATTTATTATTCGGACGGATATATTTTGGACGATATATCGATAATTTTAATAATGAGGTTGATATTCTTTTAAAAGAAGTTTTTTATTTTTAATTTTTCTTGTAAATTATTTAAACTTTATTTACACTGTATTATTATGTTTTTCCTCTTTCCCTGTTTTATTTATATGTTTATTATACAAAAACGAAGTGTCATTTTGTATAGTTATAACTCTGTGGTATAAAATATAAATTCTTTATTAGAAACCAATATGAATATAATAATAATAACAGCACTACATAATATTATTGAATAACAAATATTATAAAAATTGTAATAACTATAATAAAGTTAGCTAGTTTAAGCTAAAAATAAGTAATAATATTGAATTGAATTGAATTATAGTTATATAAATTAAAATACATAATTTCATAAGGTACTTGGTGCTATTTTGTATATTTAGTAAATTGTGGATAAACACTGTCTGTAACAAGTTTATAAACCTCGGAAACGTCCAATACTTTAGTCTCTCCCGGTCCCGTGACCATGGGCGCTGTAAATCATTCAAAACGTCGGGAACCAAAAATCCAGACATTCCCGCGACAAAATCAGAAAAGAAAATTTCATTATTATTTCGAATATTCACGTAAATCTAAGAAAGTATTCATTTAATCACCACATATTTTTAAACCTAGAATGCCAGTCCTAAGCCTGTTGAAGTATGAAGGAAAATCAAATAGTATGCTATTTATTACGTTTCATACTATTTATATAAATATATAAATAGTATAAAAGTTAGATGTGAAGTAACCTAAAAATTCACATTTAAAAGTCGGACGCTTAATGAACGAGTACTATTCATGTTATTATGTTCTACTAAGACTGTTCAGTCATTCAGTGTTCACTGTACTAATAGTACTAATAGTACTACTACACTGTACTAGTACAGTGTACGAAATGTACTAGTACGGTGCGAACTTGCAGATGTCCGATTAGGCACAAGACTAGTCTTTATCAGTATCTGCCTTAAGTATCATAGCCAGAAATAGCTTTAATTGATTTGAAATTTTTTATTTTTATAGGTGTATATTTTGAGAAACGGTGGGAACAAAATATTGAAGATTTCCATAGGGAAATGAATATAGTAAAACTGTCTGTAAAATAATTATGGAACTGATTTTTATTATCTTCATTTTATGACCTTACAAAAAATCAAACTAAAAATAAAGATTAGAAAAATGTATAATAAAGCTTCTTTTAAAGAATTTTTGCCAATTGTAGTGATAGTCTTATAACAACATTTCTGAACTCCGCCCATTAGGATTATGTAAAGGTGTACTGCGATCGCCTACTTCAACTATCCATTCATACCAAACTCTGCGAGAATTCACGCAACGCCAAAATGTTGCTTTTATGATATCACCTTTCTTAACTCTTAGTGGAGTCTGCAATAACAATAGATTGTTAATATAATCTTAAATTTAACTTATCAAATTGTGTCTTAAATGCTATCAAATTGTTAATTTATCACATACCTTTATAGGAATAAACACTGGAAACCATGATATCATTCCAGGGCTATGAGTTGAAGGCACTATGCTTATCATTTCATTTTCATATAATGTGCAGTCAAAATATCCACCGAACCCATGCATTACATTATCCTGCTTTACTTCCCATGTAAGAATGGTTGATCTTCTATTGTCTATTAATGGTAATCCTCTATAATCGGTTAACTCTTTCCCTTCATGGTCCTTTGTACCTTTTGCTGGATGTTCAAATGTAAATACTACCTAAGAATGATAAAGTTCTTGTTGTTATTATTTATGTATTAGCAATCAACACTTGCACTGTTATGAACTTTGAATAAAATACTTATAAAGGAACTATAAGATAGTCCAAACAAATTACACATAAAAATCTATGCAGGATTTGGTGAAACATGTTTTATTTTATTTTTAAAAAACATTCTAAGCTAACATAACCTACCTTTGTGTCTCCAATGTTATGTTTATTTTGCATATAAACTACCCATAGAGTTTCTAGATTTTTCTCAACTTGGGTGGTATTTCCGGGAGCAGATTTGGCTGCTGCCCATAATCTAGGCGACGATATGGGCGCAACATATGAAGAATATTCTCTAGGTATTGATATGCCACCAGGTTTTAAAAGTCCAGCAGCACCATCTAAGCATTCCGGAGAAAGTTCATTATCTCCCCAAGAACCTGCAGATTATTAGAAATAAATAGCTAAAAAGTTTAAATTCATGCTAAAAGCTTTAGTCAATTAAATGAGCTACTATAAAATTATCTGTATACTAAAAACGCTTTTCAATAATTATAATTTATTGCTAAGTAGGTAATGATTTTATATGGACTTTAAAACAGTTAAAATGCTATTAAGTTGTAAAATTAATGAAATGAGCAGTAATTTTTGTTATAGGTGTATTAACCTAATAATTCTGAGACTATGATGTCTGCTTTAGGTGATAGAGTGATTTGCCTCATATCACCAGGTATCACTACAACATCTTGGTCGCGCCACACTTCTCGCACTTGTGCAGCCAGCACTACCACTGCACATGGATTTTTTTCTACAGCTATTACCTGAAAATATTTGTTTAATAGTATTTAAAGTATACAGTAGAAATGCTTATGTATTGATGTTAGATTAAACAAGCTTGTATTTTACTAACTTTAATAATTTATCATACATTTTATTGTTATACTACAAACAATACTATAAAAAATTTAAGCAAGACACCATTTCATTTCAATTCAATTCATGTTATTTTACAGTCAATTCAATTAAAGTCAATTACAATTTTTACAGTCATTATAACTTATAACACATTTTTATCAAGATAAAAATTAACCTTTAGCACTTGGTGATAATAAAACTTCCTATTTGTAAAAGAATTTTTAAAACCAGATTAGTAGTTTCAGAGTATTTTTTTATATTGCTGGGAAAGTCACTTTAATTGCAATTAATTCTTCCACAATGCTATCTGCTACTATCTAAATTTATCTTACTTTCACATTTGTTTTAGTAATATCTGCTGCATTGAGTGTAGCTCTGACAAGTGGGCCACGGCCTGCACCCAGCACCATGACTATAATAGGCTTGTCTGACTCTTTTATTACATCCCCCTCACCAGATTTACATTTTTCTTCAGTTTTTGTATTAATTACATATGCATCCTTTTGTGGGCTCTGCACCTACAATGTTAAACTATAATTTATATCTTAAACCCTAAAGATCTCATTATATTGTACTAAATTCAAATATTTTATTAAATTGTGAAGTGATATTTTTTACAATTTCAAAGTAAGGATTAATTATGAATAATTTTGCTAGTTGCCCTTAATACCAAAAAAATAAGACTAACATCACTGTCTTTTTCTTTTCTTTTTTTCTGAATGTCACTGAGTGCCTTAACAATCGCTTTTTGATACTGATCATATTTTACTGGGTCTTTTTCAAAAACATTGTATGTATGGGTATCTAGATTATCAGCTAGAGGCTGTAGAGGTGTTTGAAGATAATCTTCCCATCTGAAATTGAGTTACTCATTAAGAACTTCAAATAAGTAATAAATCTATTAGTATAATATATTTGTTACATTATTTTAGTGCCCAACTAGATATTCTGTACAATAATTATAAGTATTAAAAGATTTACCCTTTTGCATAACTAAGCATAGGATCATCAGCAACATATGGCCTTCTCTTCCAAAGTCTATACAAATATTGCAAATAATATTCAATATTTGACCTTCTTGCTCCACTGACAATTACCTGCGCATCACGTTCTACCATACTCACTACTACTTGCTGATGAGCTCTAGATAGTACTGGATATCTAAAACAAATATTCTTAAAAGATACTTCATAAAATATTTTTTACCAATCTCAGTAATGTCTATTGATAATATTTTGTATTACTAATGATATTTCTATCATTTAATGGAAATTCAGTTTATAAACTTTTTGACTTTAAAAATGCATCACATACCCTTTTTTATTATTATGAAACAGTGAAGTAGGTACAATAATAGCTTTCACAGGTTCACCGAGCCACCTGTTCAATATGTCTTGTGATGGAAGGTCTGCTGATATCTCTAAGACCACACCAATTTTTTTATCCCAATCCATTCGTTCGTGAAACTTGGTCCACCATTGCCAGGGTTCATTCCATGCCTCCTCTTTCTCATTTTCTTCTTCAGTATTACTTTTTAAAATTTTGTGACAAAGCATAGGCACAGCAGTCCATATAAAAGTCGGGTGAAGACTAAAAGAGTAACTTAAAATTATTTTCTACTTTAAAGAAAAGTAAATATAAATATTATTATTTTAATGAACATAAGCACCTTGTTTCATAGTAACTATGCAAAATTCTAGATAAATTATTACTATTTTTGGAATGTAAGGATAAAATCATTGCTGGAAGTCCTAATCCACGGCAGTAAGATAGTTCTTCGTTAAGAAGATCTTCATGTCGCTGCCGTACTATGGCCGATGGTGAATCTGGATCTAAATGTGCAGATAGTTTACCAACAATCCTGGTATTCCAATCTTGAGGAGATAAAATCATATCAGACCGTGTAAAACCGCCAACTACAGCACCGGATGGAAGAATTGTCCGACGAAAACGTGGATGAACTATTGGTGAAACAATAAAGGCATAATTTGCACGTAATGCTTCTGTAAGACAGGCTTGTAAATCAGACGGAGATGTATAATCTAAGCCACATGAGATTTCTTGTTGAGACATAATGCCAATGGATAAAGAAAAAGTCTTTAAATCACTTAAATTAATTGCTTGTTATATTTTAAAATTAAAATCTATGTCAAAATAAAACTGTCATATTGAGTTTTTATTACAGACTATATTCAGATTACAGACTATGTTTATACATAGTCCAAAGGAATATAATAAATATTATAATATCTTTATAGATATTATAATATTTATTACTATATTCCTTTGGACCCTATTACATATTCAGTCGTAAGGTTTAAATTTAATTTTTTGTCATTTTCAAAAACTGAGTTTTACTCATTGCGGTTAAGTATTTGTTTGCGTACGTTACGTAATATCGTCTCATCTCCTCATATATTCTCATTTTTTTTTATATATAGACGTACCCCTTGGTCATGCCTAATATAAGGAATATTAGTATAATATGTTGACCCGGAGAAGAAGCTATCATCAAATCATAATTTTATGAAAATTTGAATTCAATCAGTGGTTTTCCCGTGATGCGTTCCCAAGCAGACTAACAAATATTCTAAAAAAACTATAGATACGGCCTCTGTTGAATACTTCGATATGATTTGCACATTCGACTCATTAGGATGTATAGAAAATTCGAAATTTTCTGTTATTTATAGTATGTGCTAAAAGCAAATTGGCATAATAATATTTAATGGAAGTAGGGAGTATTATCTTATATGAAAGCAAAGTTGAAACAGTATCCACCTGTAAGCCAATGATATTCTAACAAACAGATATGTTGTGAGCGCGCAATCGTGAAGACTCGAAAACGTCCTAATTAGTTACACATGCTCATAAAATGTCATGCTTATTAGCATGATGTTAGCATGCTTAAAACAAGCATGCTCTTCAAACTGACATATTATAAATGTAATTGACTGACACATTATAAATTAAAAACGCTGACGCAATAAATTGAACACACATGCTATTTAAGCACGGGCTGGTTCTTTGGTATTCGACATTCTAGCAAGTTCTCTGCCAGTGTGCAAGTGAAAAATAGAAAACCAAGTGAATTTTCCAGTAGACTTTGACAGTAGCATGCCCAAAAATCGCACGACCGTCGAAATTTGAGCATGCTCGAAATAAGCATGCTCATTATTAGCAATGTTTCGACACACATGCTACTAAGTAGCAATTGCTCAATAGTGGCATGCTTTCGTGCTAGTTATGAGCATGTGTAACTGTACCCTAACGTATTGCCTTTAGTTTGTGTCACGCATGGCGACGAGTGGTACGCTGCTACAAAATTAAAAAAAATGCCATCCTGTGTATTTAGGAAATGCACCAATTATGATACCAAAGTTAATAAAACACAAAGGATCTCATACCACATGTAAGAACGCAGTATACTTCGATTTATTAATATATTTCAATTATTTGCCTAATATTCTGATATGTCATCGGCCGCTAGACTAAATGTTTGTTTACATTGACGCGCAATTGTCAACACTGGCTGTCTCTTTTTTTCTTATTTATTTTATCGACTATCCCCTTTCTATCATTTTGACTTGTAGTGAAATGTACCTTGAATGAAAAGTGTGTATGTGTGCTGCGCGGAACACTTTTTTCGGTTGTTTAGTGAGCGTATAACATATCTGTCTATTAGAATATCATTGCTGTAAGCGGTAAAAAAAAGTTCGAAAACCCATCAGAATGGCGCTCGTGTAGCAAAAGGGTATGTTATGAATATACGTAGATAGAGAATGTATAGATCAGCCATGACCCTAAGTATTATAGAGGAACGATATAGGCATAATATTATGAAAGTGGACTAAGGAAAAAGTAGGACAACATTATTATGTTCCTTATTTATGTATGTTTATTATAAGGCAGTATACAATAATGATAAATTACTGAAGACTGTCAATATAATGTTAACAGTGGGTTAACAGATAGTTTCGGAATGTATAAACATTGACTATATATAAGGGGAAATAATTTGATAAGAATTGAAAATATATTAAAGGGCAAGTGATCAAGTTATATTACTATTTCTTTGAAGCATGTCTCTGCAAAGTCTAATTGAATATATTATATACGCTATGAAAACAGAAGGTAACTGATAGATTAATTAGAAAAAGAAAAACAAGTATGGCTGGTGTGGAAAGGAGAATAGGAATGAGAAACGAAGGTAGAGGAAATGAATAGTGGTTGATGTTTTTTTTTTATGGGACAAAGGGGGCAAACGGGCAGGAGGCTCACCTGATGGTAAGTGATCACCGCCGTCCATGGACATCTGCTACACCACAGGGCTTGCAGATGCGTTGCAAGCCTTTCAGGAAAGGGAGGGAGGAGGGAGAAGGACGGAAAGAGGGATGGGGAGTGGGCCTCCCGGACTCTCACTTACCGGAGGAAACGCGACAGCATAGCTGCCACTTCACGACGGCCTTCTGTGAGAGAGTGGTACTATACGGGGCGTGCCGGCCCATTCTGCTGCTACCCGAAGGTAACATGTGGTACTAAAACTAATGATGTCGATATAAAGATTTTTATTTTTTTATTTTTATTAATCAATAAACGTATCGTCATAATTACTACTTATGTTATATTAACAACGAAAATGCAAAATTACTTTACAGTAAACAAACACTTTCTCGCTGTCATTTGCAATATACGTCAAAATTAGTTCTCGGGACTCTCGCTAGTGGCGCTTCAAATGGACACAAAAAAATTGCTGTTAAACGCTTGGAACAGCCAGTCCAGTGGTATTATAAAGGGCAGTGGACCAGGAGAACCATCGCTTCATATTTCATACTAAAGCATTACCCGCCTGTCCCTGAAAATTCGTAGAATTTATAACGCGCTGTCGTTGGTAAGTAGTATTTGTGAAGTTACCTGTTTTTGAGTATTGTCACTATTGTGACAAAGTGAAGTTGAACATAGCGATCGCAGCGCCTCCTTAGTTTGACAATATTTCTGAGACACTACATTCTAGGGCGAAGGTCCTCCTGGTCTCTAATCTCCATCATCCATGGGGTATTATTGTTCTGTGGTATCAACCAGTGTTACCATGTGCACCGTAATTACGGTAAATGCACCGTAATTAGCACTAATTTACCACCTACCGTCGAATCATGACAACGGTGCTAAAATCTACCGTTATTTGCGAGGTACGAATATTTGTAGAAAAAATAAAATACTTAGGGAATCACCTCCTTAAAAAATGTTTACATCGGTTGTTTATTTATTTGAAAAAGATAATTTCTATGCTTCATAACCACAATCCATTAAAATCAACAATGAT
This sequence comes from Boloria euphrosyne, assembly GCA_951802675.2. Classification (NCBI taxonomy): domain Eukaryota; kingdom Metazoa; phylum Arthropoda; class Insecta; order Lepidoptera; family Nymphalidae; genus Boloria; species Boloria euphrosyne. Next base: position 10,387,248 of record OX637871.1, read on the forward strand.
ATCTTCACCGCATCCTGAATCGTGATATGGTTGCCTTTATTTGTGAAAAGAATTTTACAGTAAACAAAAACAAACAGCATAAACTACATTTAAAGAACTTTCAAACTTAGACCCAGAACTTTGTGTTTCTAAAGAAGAGCTTTGCGCCTATATTTACACTATTACCTACATTGACGTTAAATGAACAGCAGGATCTGGATGACGAATGGCGCAGCTTACTTCTTTACTTACCAAAAAAATTAGACGCAAGTCAGCTTCCTACTGATAAATTCTGGCATCGGATAGCGCAAATAAGCGAAGAAAACAGAAAGGTTTTCCAGCAGCTACCTTCATTCATGCTTGGAATGTTATCATTGCCGCACTCAAATGCGGAATGAGAGCGTATATTCAGCAAGGTCAAAATAAAAACAAAGAAACGGAACAAATTAATAACCCGCTCTATAAAAGGGAATCTTCTGACCCAACAATCGATCTAAAGACATGGACAAAACTGCATTAACTTTAAGCCTGATGATGAAGTGCTAAAAAGACTCAATCAAAACATTTACAAAAATGAGGAGATGTTCGTATCAGATTCAGACTGATTTTTATTAGAGTACCTAACTGAATGTTCTGAATTATAATAACATTCTTATGGTAATATTGTACCTTTTCCAATAAACAGTAATTTGAGTAATGTAATTGTGGTTTTATTAAAAATTAGTACACCGTATTTTACACCGTATTTTTCCTATAACAATTACCGTAATTTCTCAGAATCTACCGTTTTTTTAAATGGAATCACCGTTGCCCTGATTTTTGACATGGCAACACTGGTATCAACTATCAACGTGCTTATATCTGTCATCATATTTTTAAATTCATTCAAAAAAAAGAGGTTATGAGTTATGACTTACTTATCTTTACCATACATACCTAAAATCTAAATAAACTATAAAGATATATGAATGTGCTGTTATTGGAATGCCTGTAGAAATTGTCATCGGATAGTATTTATCATACTATTTATTGGGAAATAAAAATGACGGTCCAAGTAACCAATAAAAAGCCAATAAAAAATAATCAGCTAAGAAATGAACTTTCCAAGGAATTAAATTTTCTTAAAAATATGTTTTCAGCAGTAACAATACCGTCACAAAAGAAAGGTAAAAAGTAATTCAAAAAAGCATATTCTGTTAAATTATTGTACTTTTTGAATAAATATATTTAAATGCTATACTAATGGTTTTCAGACGACGAAGAGAGCCAGATGGATATTGAAATAACTAATAATAAAAAAAACCAAAGTGAAAAGGAACTTCCAGAGAGAGCACGTAGTATTATGGAGTTAGAAGAAAAACTAGAAAAAATAAAATCTCAAAATAAATTCAATCTTAAAAGTAAATTGGTAAAGAAGAGTTTAAGCAGTAAGATAAACAAGAAAATTAAGAAAAAAGAAAGGGTTAAACTAAATAAACATAAAGTAAAAGCTACACTTGATGCATCCGAAAATGACAGCAAGGTTAAACCTAATGCAAATGTAAATGTGGCAAAACCAATATTTAACAATGAGGGCAAATTGGTATTTTCTAAGTTTGATTTTGCAAATTTAGGTGACAAAGGTATGTAAATAGGTATATAAATATTAAATATTCCATACATTTTATCATAATACATGTGGATTAATAGTATAATACACATATGTACAGTATAAATTTGATGACATGTTTGGCTCAGTTGGTAGTACCTACTTTCTGCTCCAGCGGTCGTGGGTTCGAGTCCCGCTGGGGGCAAACATTTGTTGAGCATGAATGTTTGTACTCCAGCATGGGTGCTTAAATTTATAATATGTTCATATTTAAAATTTATATGTGTAGTATATCAACTATCTAGTATCCATAACACAATATATAGCTGTAATATAGCTTGTCACGGAACTAGATGGCACTGTTGTAAAAAGTCCTAACATTTATTTGAAAATAAACTATTTGTTTTTTAAGATCATTTTAAAATATTTCACACCAGAGCAATGTTTTTGTGTAGGTAATAATTTCATGTCTACTCCATAGCTTTACATACTTTTTAATTTTTGTTAACAGTAAGCTCTCAAAAAATATCATTTCTTTAATTAAAGACAGAAATCTTTGTCCAAATTGTCAGTGATTATAAAAAATTAAAATATTTTATTTACAGATAGAGGAATGAAATCTAAAAAAGATCCTAAAAAAATATTAGATGATATTAAACAGCAAGAAGAAAAGTTCCAAAAAATAGCAGAAACAGACAGCAATAAAGCAAAGGAGTTAAAAGAAAAAATTGCTTGGAAAAATATTTTACAGAAAGCAGAAGGTGAAAAAGTTAAAGATGATCCAAATCTATTGAAAAAATCTATCAAGAAAATGGTTAGTTCAATTACATAAAATATTTTCAACAAACATCTTAAAAATATGGTAAATGAATAAATTCAAACGTTTTTCAACATTGTCTACAGTTACCAATAATATGTTAACAAAAATATATAACAAGTACTAGGCATAGATATATAACACCTAGATGGAGTGTAGGTCCAAGCGAATTGTAACCACTTTTTTTGGCTAGACTTCGAGATATGGCTAGATACGTTTCCCGTCGTGTCAATGTCAATTGTCAAGTTACACAACTACATACGTACAACTTAGGTACTTACTTAGTCTTAGCTCCCGCTTTATTTATTTAAAAATGACTTGCTGTGCAGTGAAAGGGTTTCATAACACGTCACATAATAAAACTAAGAAAAAGAAAAACACATTTCACAGATAACTACTATTTGGCAACTTATAATTTAAAGTAAAACATTCGTCTATACAGAAAATTTATTTGTAAACAAATCAGACGCCATTAGCATTGTGACACTTATGCACACATTCATACCAATGCTACTTCAATATTGAGCGGAATTATGTATGAAACTATCAGTCTAGGTATTATTAGTCTAAGGTACTAGGTATATTACTAGTCAGAAGACTACACTGATATTTATGTGATGTAAATTTTTTAAACACCTTTGTACCTTTACTTATCAGTTAGTTTTATTTCGTCCAGCCAATTTAAATAAATATATTTATATTATTTTATTTTGTTTCTCCATGGAAAAACAAATTATCAAGTTTGACTCAATGCATTGACATTTAGTAATAAAGGGTGATTTTTTAAGCGTTTGGTTTTTCATTTGAAAAAAAAATACCATAATATGGTGTTAAATATAATATTTACATTGGGAAGTTAAAAATCATTACTTGCCATTTATGTTTTAAAAATTATTTCGTGCAAATGTTGGCCTCCACTACGTTTTAATTGATCCATACGCGAAGTCCAATTGTGAGGTACTTTTTCGAACATATCGGCTGGAATATCACGGATAACACGTTAATTTTATTTTCTAGTGCTCGAATTGATGCTGGTTTATCTGCATAGAAAAGAGTTTTTACGTACCCCCACAAAAAAAAAGTCCAAGAGCATTAAATCGCACTATCTAGGCGGCCTACTGACTGGTTCGAAACGAGTTATCAAAACAGTTGTGCCCAAATTCCGCACCAATTTTACACTATTCGATATTAAACCATCCACTACTCATAGGGTGCGTACATAAGAGAATATTTAAGCTGAATCCGGATGCCAGCCGATATGCTTGAAAAAGTACCTCAAGATTGGACTTTGCGTATGGATAATTTAAAACCTAGTTTTTGCCAACATTTGCATGAAATAATTTTTAAACAATAAATGGCAAGTGATGCTTTTTGACTTCCCAATGTAAATTTTATATTTAACACTATATTATGGTATTTTTTTTTCAAATGAAAAACCAAACACTTAAAAAATCACCCGTTACTATACTCTGTTATATTTTTATTTTTATAGGAGCAAAAGAAGAAAGTTAGTAAAAAGAAATGGGAAAATAGAATCCAAAGTGTAGAAAATAAGAAAGAAGAAAGACAAAAGAAGAGGAAAGAAAATATTTCTAAAAAGAAAAAAGAGAAAAAATCTAAAATTGTAAAAGCAGCTGTCAAGAGAGGAAGAGTTGTAATCTAGATTTTTTTTAATAAAATTGTTCAGAGTAATTTTTTTTTATTTCCAGTCATCTATTTTTAGGCTACTATAACCAATGTTGATTGATTGAGACAATATTTTCCGCTTCTTATAGAGATTATGTTGAATACAAATTTATTTTGACTTCAAGAGTTGCGAGTCAGACTCACTTGTTCAGTCACTGAAGTAAAAATATTTATAATATGATAAAATTCTATAGTTATATATATATATATACCATAATATGGTGTTACATACATATATATATATATATATATATATATATATATATATATATATATGTGGGATCGTTAAATTGAAATGAGCGGGATTGTAATTATAATTCTTTATTAATATTTCTTAAAACATCTTTATATTTTCGTCATCAGTCACAATCTTCTATTAGCACATCTTAATATAATTTATCATAAGTCATCATCTTCCTTTTATATTTACATCTTGACAACTCACTCATATTCCTTATAATTCAAAAGTAAAGAGGTTTACTATCTCTTAATTAAAAATGAACTAAATAATAAAATTAATCATATTCCCACACGGCCATCCTGCTCATTCATCTGCCTCAGATGAACTCTATCAAGTAGAAACCAAGTTCGTATCTTTTTTTTCTTTTCTTATAATTCCTTACATTTGCTTTCTTTATCGTCTGCATTGATTCATTCATTATATTTCTAAATTTTGGTCTTCTTTTACTATCTAAATTCCTAGTCTTTGCTTCTATTGTCTGCTTAAGTTTATTACCTTTGCCTCTTATTTGAACATTTTCCTTCTGTCTTTGTTTAGTGCGTGTCTTAATCTTATGGTAGTCTTTATTATGTGCTGTCTTTAGTCCTGCATTAACTTCATTTATTCTAAAACATATTTCTTTAATTATTACCTTCTTATTTATTCGTCTGCATCTTGGAGATTCATCTTTTTTATTAGCAATAGGGAACTCAGATTTACTGGGTGTTTCTATCTTTTCATCCATCGGTACTCCTCTATGTTCATTTACAATATCACAATCTTCATTCATTTTTATGGTCTTCTCCGTGTTTTTCTTTTCTCCTTCATCATATTCATCTTTAACATCTTTTTCTACTACTAATACTATATTGTGTCCATTTTCCTTCTGATATTTATTTTCCGTAATTATATTGACATCGCTTACTGTATCTTCCTCCGCCATCATGTCTAATTCTCCAATACATGTATTTTTAAAAGAAACTTCCTCTTCTTGTCTCTTCTGTATGTTAAGCGTATTCTTAGAAATTACAGCAGTGTTAAGCCTAGGGCCAAATTCTTCCATCAGTCCTTTCTTTAACGTGGCATAGTCTTTTACTCTTCCGAACGATCTTAAAAACAGTTTGGCAGTACCTCTTAAAAGTATTTTAGCATAAACCAATTTTTCAATACTACTCCAGTTCATAATATTCGCAGTATCTTCAAATTCATCAAAAAACAAATTTACTGGGTAGGTGTCATCTCCGGTGAAAATATTCATTGATTTCTCTAAATCTCCAAACGAAATATTTACGTCTAATCTTTGATCATCATTTTTAGTCTCACGTGGCGAATCTTTTTTCGGTGGCATCTTGAATATGTTTGTCGCATTAAAATCTAAGTCTTTACTTCTTTTATAAGTCTTTACTTCTTTTATAATCATTGTACAAACGTCGTTAAAATCTTCAAAATATTTTCATCATCATTCGTCTTCAAAATTATCAATCCGTTTCAAACCAATATTATTTACGATCCCGGACGAGCCCCCAAAAAAGATGTGGGATCGTTAAATTGAAATGAGCGGGATTGTAATTATAATTCTTTATTAATATTTCTTAAAACATCTTTATATTTTCGTCATCAGTCACAATCTTCTATTAGCACATCTTAATATAATTTATCATAAGTCATCATCTTCCTTTTATATTTACATCTTGACAACTCACTCATATTCCTTATAATTCAAAAGTAAAAAGAGGTTTACTATCTCTTAATTAAAAATGAACTAAATAATAAAATTAATCATATTCCCACATATATATATATATATATATATATATATATATATATATATATATATATATATATATATATATATATATATATATATGTTGGGACATTATTACAACAGCGCCATCTAGTTCCGCAGTAAGCTACGTAACGTGCTTGTGTTGCGGATACCAGATAGTTGATATACTACATATATAAATTTTAAATACATACATATTATAAATATAAACACCCATGACTGGAGTACAAACATTCGTGATTAGCAAATGAATGCCCCCGCGGGACTCGAACCCGCGACCGCTGGCGCAGAAAGTAGGGTCACTACCAACTGAGCCAAACGTGTCGTCATAGTGGTTTATAGTTGAAAATGAACCTGCCCTGGGCAACTCAATATACCTACAGACATATTTCAGACTAGAATTTCCTGCGACTCTGCCTGCGATCTAAAGACCGGAAACCAGAATCTTAGGTTTTACTTATTATTATACCATGAGAAACCAATATGATCCTTCTAGAAACACACTTCCCGGGCTGCAAACTCGGAGAACATGTCAAAAACAATGTAACACAAACACAACCAGCCAAATCTCAAGTACAGGACAACAAGTCACTAATGGACCAAATAATCACCGTTGGTAAACTTAAATGGGCTATATTCAGCTTGAAACCACACAGACCACCAGGCGTGGGCAAAAACACATCACACCTATTACAGATAAGTTATGAGATAATAGAACCATGGTTGTTGAACATATTTAAAAACAGCCTAATACTAAGCTACATACCAGAACTCTGGAGAACAGTGAAAGTCGTCTTCCTCCCTAAACCAGGTAAGGATGACTACTCACAACCCAAAACCTTCAGACCAATCAGCCTTACATCGTTTCTACTCAAATCCTTAGAAAGATTATGTGAACGCTACATGCGGGACACAATCCTAACTGTAGCATCACTAAACAACAATCAACACGCATATACTGCAGGTAAATCAACAGAGACAGCCCTACATCAGGTAATCTAGGGGCCTTCATTGACATAGAAGGAGCCTTTGACAAAACAACCTATAATAGCATTAACACAGCTTTACAAAAACACAACTTTACAAAAACACAACACCCCAAACCTCCTCATTGACTGGATAAATTAAATGTTAAGCAGGAGATCAATTACCACAGGTAACAATAACTGTATAACAGGGCTGGTCTCAAGAGGCTGCCCACAAGACAGAGTTCTATCACCACTGTTATGGAACCTTGTGGTCAACAGCCTCTTGGAAGAATTCAAAGCCAACGACATATACGCCATTGACTATGCAGATGACATCACCGTTCTAATCAGTGGTAAATTGTAACAACCTTGGGAGAACTTATGCAAAGTGCACTTCTCATAGCAGAATCGAATGGTGCATAAGGAATGACCTCTCGATAAATCCCGCTAAAACGGAACTAATGTTGTTTACAGACAAACGCAAAATCTTATTAACGAGAATGCCTCTGTATTTAATGAACCGTTGAAACTATCCAGCGAAATGAAATATCTAGGAATAATACTAGATAACAAACTCAGCTGGAACAAACACATAAACAAGAAATTAACCTCTTCCCACAAAATCCTAAATCAGTGCAGACGCATGGTTGGGAAACAATGGGGCATCAAACCAAAGATAATGTTATGGCTATACACCAAGTTGTTAGAACAGCTTTCACGTACGCATGTCTCGTTTGAAGAACTCCAGAAGTTCCAAAGAACCGCCACACTTGCCATCACTAGTAGCATGAGAACGACCCCCTCAGCAGCACTGGAGATAATCCTGGGAATACCGCCACTTCACGTTTTTATAAAACAAGAAGCTGCCATGGCTGCTCTACGACCTCGATCAACAAATCAATGGAGCGTAAACCAAGGCTGACACACAAAGATCATCGAACTTTACGCCGCTCAATGCCCAAAGCTAAATGGGCCAAAGTCCAAACGACTTAACAAACAAGACACACATATTATGATAGACAAGAAATACAAAATTATACTAAACAATAACGAAGAGGATAATTCGGACAAACCCAGTACAGGGCCCACACACACTATATACACGGACGGATCTAAGAACAAAAACGGAGCTGAAGTAGGTATTTTCAGTCATACACTAAACATCGAAATCAGTCACCATCTAGGAGCACACAACTCTGTGCTTCAGGCAGAATGTGCAGGGATAATAGTAAGTTTTTTTTTTGTTTTTTTTTTTATCATTGGGAAATGCATTTCTCGCACGGGCCCCCTGCTAACCAGGAGGCACTGTGTGGGACTCGGTGACATACCCACTAAAACCCAACGCCCTAACCCCAAGCCGCCTTAGCGGGACGCCACGGGATCGCATTAAGCATTCAACCGCGACGCCCCAGCGGTTGGCCAAAGGCCACTCCGATAGGGCAGCTCACAAGTCCACTCTGATAGCAGCAGAGAAGTACCCGGAGTAGCTACCTATTAAACACCAACGCCCACCGAAGTAGGCCCACCACGCCGTCATCTAACGGTGACGGCCCCGTCAGGCCGCGGAGGATAGGGACGAGCTGGCACCGAACCGGCACTCACTCCCCCCGCGGTCCACCCTACCGTCGGCCAAGCCCCACAGGCAAATGCTGCAGACCCCTCACCAGTCGTGAGACCACCGCCCAGCAGTCCCACTCCCAGCCGCTCCCCGTCGAGCTAGTCCCGACGGGCGGCCCGCGCAGTGCCTCCTACCGTGATGAGTGGGGAGTGGTCTCGCGACTGGTGAGGGGCTAACCCCTCACCAGTCGCGAGACCGCAAGCAGTCCCGCTTCCAGCCGCCACCCGCCGAGCTAGTCCCGACGGGCGGCCCGCGCAGTGCCTCCAACCGGGGTCCAACGGCCAGAGACACCGCGCCTGCCGCCTGGCGGGCCGAGGTGCCCTCCTGGCACCCCACCCTAAAACCCTAACTGTTGGTCCGCGGCGGGGAAAAAAATTCCCCGCTACCACCTGCAATCCGTTGGATCCCAACAGAGTCGGCAGCCTCTGTCAGGTCCCAACGGTACCGCAGGTGGCGTTCCTCCCATCCGCCACCAGGAGGACGCGCCCGGTAGGAGTCAGCCTCAGGGATAATAGTAAGTGCCCAAAAACTCCTAACCAATAACCTTAAAAACACTACTATACACATTAAAACAGACAGTAAGACACTCTTACAGGCACTAACCAAAACACAACAAAATCCAAATACATTCTAGAATGTCACAAAACACTAGAACGTCTTTCACAAGTCTGTGAGTTTGTTAGTCAACAAACTTACTCTAAAGGTCACTCTTACAATAAAGGCAACACAACAGCAGACGAACTAGCCAAGAAAGGCTCTGAACTAACCATACAAGGCCCTACTCCACTAACAACAATACCATTTATAGTGAATACAAAACATGGTTACACGACCTAACTATTAAAACAATGAACTCACTATGGGAAGCCAATAGCGATTGTCGTCAGTGCAAATTGGCTATCCCTAACAAACAAACAACTAACAACAAAAATAAAACGCCTAAGTAGAACAATACTCAAAACGGTGGTGGGACTAATAACAACACTGGACACTGCCAACTAAATAAACATTTGTTTAACATATAGGTATCACCAACAACCCCCAATGTAGAGTATGTCTACAAGGGGAAGAAACACCGGTCTACATTCTACTAGAATGCTGCGAGCTCGAACGCCTGCGTAAAGAAAAACTAGGCCCTAGCAGGACGCTTCAGGAAATCATTCAGGACACGGGCAGCCTGCTTGACTACTGGGACGCCCAGGGGTGGACAGATTAACACGTTCAACACAAGCTCAAGCACAACGGGCATTTACTGCCTAAGTGCGGAAACCAGCCGCACATAGAAGAAGAAGAAGACCATGTGTGATGTGATAATATATAGCCTATAGCTTTCCTCAGACCTGGCATTACAAGTAAAGTTTTTGTATAGTCCAGTTCAATCAGATCTTAGCCAGTCGCTACGCAACGACCATTATTTAAAAAAATAATGGTCGTTGCGTAGCGACTGGCTAAGTAAAAAATTGCACTTAAGATGGCACATGGTGGTATGTATTGTTGGTTTCTTATTATCAAAACTAACATGAGATTGAACTGTGATAATAAATAACCCACAAAGGAGGTGTAAATGAAGAGATAAACTTCTCAAAAGGATTACTCCCTAATCTAACGACAATGCATGGTCTAGAGATAACATACCCATCTATTCTGTTTGCTAAAGCCAATCGAATGATTCGTACATATTATAAATAAAATAGAAGTGTCTGTTTTTAATTTCAAATTAACAGCTTTTTCAGTTTTTACTAAATGCATATGAAAGTATCCTACTTACATAAAAAAAAAACAATTTTTAATTTTTTTGTGTCTTGTTCCGGCTAATCTCTGTAACGGCTCGACCGATTTTGACGGAACTTTCACTCGCAGATAGTTACTGACTACTGTTATAAGGAGCAACTATTTTTATTTTATAAATTCTATTTATTTTTACTAGCGAAACTTACTGCGTTTACCCTCGCGCTAAATCTAGGGATGAGCAAAGCGAGGTTGAGTCGCTAGTGTTATAATAAAACAAAACTTAACGGAAAGTACTTTCGTTTATTCGTGAAGATCGTCTCGTTACAATATTTTAGTTTGTTAGCTAATATCTATGATCTTAAACAAAATATTTCTTTACTAAGTTAGGTAACGGTAGCAGCTAGCTTTCACGATTACCTTACAGATGTTGAAGTCGCATACATTGGTACAATATATTTGGCTTAACAATATTCATAATGCAACTAAAGTAGCGTATATGTTCGGTGGCAATAAAATTTTCTTTGCGGAAATTGCACTGTTTTACAGTCTACAGCACTACTGTAATTGAGATATAACTAGGTATGCTCTATAATAACTAAATTCATATGAACACATTTTTTCTTATTCTAGGTGCATAAATTATGTATATGTAACACCATACTAAATCCTACAAAGGAAACAAAAATATATCGTAAAGTTTGAAAAATTTGTTACAAGAGAGAAATTCGTTAGGTTAAGTTCTGATTATTTGTACCATTGCACTAGACACTAAATTAGTAATAAACTTAAAAAAAAACACGGCAGCCCTTATTAATTTCGGTGATAAATGTAAGTTAAATATATATTGTATAATTAATAATTATAAATTGAATGTTAATTCAGTAAAAAATCTGAAGTTCTTTGGAAATAATCAACAATACTATTTCAATAACGTTAACATATTCGGCATAAACTCCATCAATTTTTAAATATAATAATAATTGAACAAGTTTAATAATAATATTGCCGTTGTGATCTTATATCTTAAAACCAATAAGGGGTCTTAAATTTCAAATTAGAAGTCATAGTTTATAATTTTATATATGACTGTAGTAAAACCACCTATTATACAGAATATAATGTAACTGCTTGGAAGTAGTTCTAAAAATTACTTTGAAAATGCTTCATCAAAATTTTAGATTGATGTTTATTGTCTGTTGCAATTGACCAATGCCTCTATAATAAGGTACTAACCATGTACTTTTGTTAATAAGAGGATAACTATCTAAAAACAATAAGTGTCACCAGTATAAAGATTATGTATAATAATATTATAAAACTAATTATTCTAACACTAAAAAATAAACACATTATATGTAAAAACAATTGTAAATAGCAACAACTAAACATGAATATAAAGCCTCGAAATAGAAGTCTTATTTTTGAATAACTTGTAATAAAATAAAATAATATGATTAAATATTATGTCTGTTTAAATTAACATGAAAATATAATATTCATCCATTAAATAATTGCTAACAAGGCCTTCTCAATACTATTAAGCCTCATTATAGATTCTTTATTTTTTAACATAAAATGTAATTTGAGAATTTCTCTTTTTAAGGACTTACTATACCAGATCTATATGTATTTTTAAATTAGTTTGTTGTGTACTCATTTTTTTCTCAATAACATGGGTTAATAAGCCCTTAATTACCATCCTATGGTTATATAGCTTTCTGTGTATAACACTTTAAGAATAAATATTTTGAGTTACTTAACTCAACAAAACTTTTCATTACCACAACATGTATATGGCTTAGCCAAATGTCATCATTGCACTTTAAAAAGTTCATCTAGCTTAAATATTGTGAACTACAAGTTTCAATTGGTGTCTTTAGAAAATATTCTGATTACATAATTATAATGAATATAAAACTACAATTTAAAATATATGGAGTGATGTATAATGAGCATTAGAAAAATAGAGTATGCTTATTGTACATCCTCCACAAACCGCCAACCCTTTATACATAAAACTTAGCATCTATAACTTCTAAAAATTATAAAAAAAATATAGCTCTTACAATTTTCCAAAATAGAAAAATAAAAAATGTTTAATGTAATACTGCACACTAATAGTTATTATACTAAGTCAGTCAAGGCATTGTTACATTCAAATAATAAATAATATCTGCCACTTTACAAAGGTACATATTTTAAGTCTGGTCTGATTTGTAATTAGTAAAGCTGATTTGTGGAAAACTTACAGGTGTATAACATTATGGTACAAAATAAGAGGTGGGCAACCATTTGAGCACATTCTCATACCTTTTATAAACACTCAAAATATGGGTCGTCTTGACACCAGTAGATCTGTTTAAATATGCTCAAATGGTAATTGGCTTATTAAACTAACCATATTCACTTAAACTACATCCTAAATTTAAATGGTAATAATAAAGCAAGTTGTGAGGCGGGATATTTGCATCAGTCTTGTGAAATTCTCAATTGTGTAAATTATTACTGTCATTGATTAAACCATTTGGTTATCTGTATAAAAAAATCAGAAAAAAATATTTACATGTCAATGGTATTAAGTGTCATCAGTTTTTATTGAAGAAAGTGTAGCATCTAATACTCTAGCAGCAGCATAACTTGGTATGTTTAAATAGGCTGGTTTGTCATGTTCACACAACCCTGGTTGTGTACAACAGCGGTTCTGTCCAGCTCCACTAGCGTTTGTGCTGCCACCAGCTTCTTGCGAATTTCCTAAACAGATCAGTTTATGATTGTTAAATTGCTCCAAGGAACGGAGCTGCTCCCCACAATTTTCACATTTTAATTCCCTTGCATGCACTTTCTTATGGCTATTAAGGGACCTTGAATTATCAAATACCTTTGTACACATATCGCAAAATTTCAACACTTTTTCACCAGTACAGACTACTCTATGATTATTGAGTCTCTCCAGTGACATGTAGCGTTTGTTGTTACATAAGTCACATTTGAATTGTTTCTGAGGTACACGACCTGTATGCACTTGCATATGTTTACGTAAGTTACTCTTATCTTTAATGTATTTTGAGCACACTGAACATTTGTTTACGTCTTTCCGAGTATGACTTGCGTCTAAATGTCGTCGCAAGTGGGATTTCTTATAGAATGGTTCCAAACAAATTTGACATCTAAATGGTTTTTGAGCAGGATGAACACCTGTTAGATGTGTATTGAATTCGAGTATAGTGGGATAACTCTTCCTGCAATGTGGGCAGTGGAAGAGTTTACGACATATAGCCACACTAGAGTCACAGAATGGATCTGAGCAATCATCACAGAATGAGTCCAACCCTGCTGGAGGTGGCGGTGTAGGAGTTGTTTGGAATTGGTCTAAGTCATTCTGTAGAGGATCTGGGTCAGGAGTTCCTCCTCCACTAGGTTCTTGTTTCACTTTTGTTTGATCACTGCTTTCTGAGAAATCATCCTGGGAAGGTATACTCCGAGATGTACTAGCGAGCATCCACCAAGGATTATAGTGCCAAGCACCCAGTCCACTTTGTACACCCTGTCCTTTTATATCACTTGGTTTGGTTTGGGTTTCTGCATTAGAAAATCCTGGAAAACTTGGTAGTTCCTGATGCTTAGGTTTAGTTTCAAAAATACTATGTTGAGATATTAAGTTTTCATAATCGCTTGAATCCAACCTTCTCTCATTTCGATCATTTGGCTCCTTTTTAGACATATTTTACGAGTTTCTGTAATAACAGAACATTATATTTACTTACGTTTTTATATTTTATTATATAATTAATATTTAAAATAGTAAACAATGTGTTGATATTGTTTAGGTAAACTCGACAGTAAAAACATAACAAGTAAACAAACAACGTAAATGCGCGGATGAACTAACTTATAAGTAAATCCAACAAAATTATAAACAAAATTTACTCACTGATTAATAATATTGATAATAAAACTATGAATGTGACAAAAATTACTGAAGTACGCACATAATATTAAAAACTTTTTCTCAGGAAATTCAATAAATTTCAAAGCAATTCAGCCATTTTGTTTAATTGAAATATAGATATCAAAACATAAATCAAAATATATAGATTATAACATGTCCAATGCCTTGATTGTTTTTTATCGATAATAATATTTATTTGTGTCTTGAATCAAGACTCTTGATATCATGAGCAGGGTCATAATAAAATAATAATTATTCTCCGATATCACTCATATTTAGCGTATAATCGAATAGCGATATTTTCAGACATTAAAATAAAATTCGAAAAAACCGAATAATATTGTAATAATATAACATGATATATTTTAATATTTGTAATTTTCAATTCTGCTATTCTGTTGATGTTCCCTTGAGAAATATTTTATTCATTTTATGATAATATGTACTTTATTTTTCAACTATATATATTTCAAATTCAAGATTTTCAAGGCCAGGAATTATCTTCATGTAAGTATGGCTTATATCGTTATCTTTATACTTTTTTACTTCATATGCTATAATCTGTTATAATTACTCGGTTAGTGTTGTACTCACTTTATTTTTCATCTATGGTACTCACTCACTGTAGTTGTCACTTGTCAAATGTCAATGTCAATTGTCAATACTCAATATCTTTATCTATTATCTATTATCTTTATTATAATAGTGCAAATCTTTATTTTTCATCTATGGTGCAAATTACTATTTAAAGTTTAAAATAAAATGTACTCTTTGCTTTAAATATTGATTACTTATTTTATTAGCTTTAATAATGGAGTGGCTCAGCACAACTATCCTTAAATCGCTCTGGCGGCCAGCAGTGAATATTGTTAGGTTAGAAAAGTTTTTTTTTTATTCAAATCAGAATTAGTGCTTGACTACGTTCCACCTGATAGTAAGTGGTAACGTAGTCGTATATTTATTTAAGTTACTACTTATATTAATATTACTACATATTGAGTTTAATTTTGGTGTGTGTAATCAATTAATAATATACTAGTACTATTTATTGTTTTCTGTAGAACAAGGTATCATGCAGATAAAACACGACTGGTAAGAAGATATGGTTATGAAGAGAAAATATGGAGTGGAGGTTTATTGCCAAGATCCGAGGGAAGACGGTTACCAATGCCAGAATACAGGTATTTTTATCATATTAATTAAATTTAAAATTGATATTTAAGAAACATATCATATATTTGACACATTTTCTAATAATTATGTACAATTTATGGTTGATCTTTTATGTTTAGGCCAAAAAATCCTTGGACAGAACGTGCAGCATTGTTTGGACAAAATGACTATATAGATATACTTGGATCTGGTGAAATACATCCAGTAAACACTTTATATACACTCCCATCTTGGATTAGAGGAGTCAGAGGGCATGAATATCATGTAAGACTAATTTTGAATATATTATTTTGAATTATATTTACAATGAATATTTTATTTATATTAGATTTATATTATTATTATTATTTTGAGACTAAAATTAATAAACAAAAGCTTTTTTATATTTCGGTGCTTTTGAGTAAAATAATTATTTAATTTATTCTAGATTCTTCTAAGAAAGAAAAAGATGTTTGCTAAAAGTCCAACTCCACGGCTCAGACCAACAAAATGGAAGGAATATGAGAAGCGCTTAGCATTTTTGTATAGGAAGCTTAATAGAAAAACAAAAACTGGAATGTCTTCAGCCTAATATTATACTTATTTAGATGTAGTAGTCATTAAAGTTTTAAATATTAAATGGTTTTATTATTCTTTTACCACTTATCAAAACCACTTGACATATTATAAAGATGAAATTTGGCAGGGAGATAGTTTATAGTTAGTACATGTTGACTATGAGCAGATTTTGCGACAGGGCCGTATTAAAGGAGGTTTCTTGCAAGTTTGTATGAAAGTCCTTCATTTTTTGTGCTACACACTTTAACTTTGGTAGGGAGTACCTAGAGACAAACCTGAGCAAAGCAAGGGTGAGTCACTATGGAAATAATAAAAATAACACTTAATTTTGCTCTACTTTTGTTTATTACAATTATGACTAGTGAGATATCGAATGCAATAATAATATTACAAACCACACGAATGTTTGTTATTATTGTTATATATTTTAAAAGAAGGACAAGAGCTTTCAATTCACTATTAGTAGGTACTAAAGTTGGTATCTTTATCTATAAACTATTCTGCGTATGTACATATTTTATTCTTTGGATTTTATAAAATTGACCTTCGAATATGTAATTATCTTAATAGGTACTATAATTCATTGGGTTAAAGCTTATTCCAGTCTTCCTTGATTAGGTCTGAAGCTTTTTCAGCAATCATAACAACTGGGGCATGTGTATGTGCTGCAGGGATCCGTGGCATAATGGATGCATCTACAACACGAAGTCTTTGGATCCCGCGTACGAGTAATCTGGGGGAGACAACTGCGGTTGGATCACTATCTGGTCCCATTTTGCATGTTCCCACCTGTAAGATAGATTAAAAAATATTTGTAATACTTTTTTTTAATTACTATGTTCAGTTGAGTATATTTAATGAAATTATAAAATACTCTCAATTATGTTTGTGTTATTAGTTGTATGAAATGTAATATGTTATATACTTAATACATAATGTTGAAAAATAAGTTATAGGTATAAAAGTACCTAGCTATAATCTTAATTAAAACACGCTTTGTTATTTTAACACCCGCAAATTTATTTATGAAAAAATACGATGAGATACAAAATTTTCAGAATCCCTGACACACGTTATAGATTTCTCAGAGACAGTGGCGTAGCGTGGGTGTTAGCCGCCCGGGGCGGAAGACAATTTTGCCGCCCCCTTTTAGGTATTTCAATTTAAAGACTTTACTACCTAGTCTTGCCATAAATATTGTCACAAAGAAAAAAAAAATTTTAATGCAAATAATATTTATTACTTTTACAGTGTGTTAGTTTTATACATAAATATATAACAATTTAAAATATAAAAGCTTATTCGAAGTGGTCTCCATTGGCTGCAATACAGTCCTTTAAACGTTGAGGCCAGTTATCAATAGAAGCACGCACTCTTTCTATGGGAAAATTCTTCACTGCCAATCGTATGGATTGTTTTAGGGACTCCAAATTATCATGGCGTTTAGAGCAAGACGTACTCTCTAAAACTGACCATAAATCATAATACAGCGGATTAAGATCGGGACTAGACGACGGTCAGTTTTCAGCTCTGATGAAGTCCGAAACGTTCGCTTCTAACCAAGACTGAAAGACCATGCTTGGTTATTGAACATGGTGTTGTTAAGGGGCTTAACTACCTTCTCAATAATGGTATCTTGATACACTTGTGTCGATGTTTTGATACCTTTTTCACAAAAATATGGCTCAGTTACTCCTTCATAGCTAACACCCCACCAAACCATCACTGAAGTCGGGTAATGCCCACGTTGCCCTCTGCCGACTAATTGGGAAGCTTCCTTAGAGGTTTGAGCATAAATACGGTCATTTTGTTTGTTAAAATGTTGCTCAATTGTAAAGATTTTCTCATCCGTAAACAAAATTTTTCTGTGACCTCCCTTTGCGTACCGCTTCAGTAGTTTTTTCGATTTTACCACCCTATTCTTTTTTAAATTATCAGTTTAAAAAATGACCAGTGCGTCTCTTATAGGCTGCAAATCCTAAGTTATCTTTTAAAATACGCGACATGGTTCTGGGTGCTATCTTCATCTCCCGAGATAAAATCTTTTGCTTTCGGACAGGATTTCTGCGAATTCTTTCCCTTACTGCTTTGACGGTTGACCACCTTTTTCGTACGAACACTGCGTGGACGGCCAGATCTTTTTCTGTCACAAACAGAGGAGGTCTCATTGTACCTATTGATAGCCCGGTACACAAACATTTGACTAATACCAAGCGTATGGAGAGTTTTAAAAATTGCATTTGGCTCCATACCAACTTTGTGTAATGCAATCACAGCGATTCGGTTCTCTTTATCACCCCACTCCATTTTAATATCGCAAAATATTATAAAATGTATTGGCGCCAAAATTAGAACACAATGAGCAATCGTATAAAAATGACAGATTCCAAATTCAAATGTAATATCTTTCTTATTTTTAATTGTAACAGTATTTATGGCCAGACTAAGTAGATATACATTAATTCTATTGAAGTTTTCGAAAATAACAGTAATTATTATGTGTAATGTGTATTGTACAGGTTAGGTATCAAATAAAAGAGTACATGTTTTACAGTACGGAAATCACTTTTATTCCAAAATTCTTACAGGCATGCCTCTTGGATAAATTGATATTGAATTTATTTATTATTATTATTATTATTATTATGATATTCTAACAAAATATCATTGGAGCAAAGTCTTTTATTGTGCTATCAATGTCTAAAGCATCACACACCTGTTGCTCAATAGACAAGATAGTAAAATTGGTTAGCCTATTGTTGATCATAAATAATTTTTGTCAATTTTAATTTTGAAAAACTTCTCTCACAACTGGCATTGCTTATGGCAATTGTAAAGAATATTCGGAGCATTATTATAATATTGGGCAGAGAATCTTCCAGTTTAGATTTCACAATAAATTTAAATAATTCAAGGGAGTCCGCAATAATATTTTTTTTTGTTGCCTGTGGTAGCAATGAAATTTCGCAGTCGAAGTCGTTCCAGCTTGAATTCCTGCACGTCAATTTCGGCAGATGCGTAGTCTAGATTAAATTTAGTGTCGTCTGAATTTAGTAATAAATTCGGCGTTAGACAAGCAAACTTATCCGCCAAACTCTGTAGCTGCTGAAAACGCTCACGAATTTTTACAACAATTCTATCTAACGAAGAAAACAGCTTTCGTCTTAACTCATTTTTATAAGACAAGTTAGCATCTCTGGTCATCAAAAATGTGCCTTCTTGTTATGCGCCTCTGAGGTTCCATAGAAATGCCAAGTTCTTCACACATACTTTTTGCATAACTAACAGCGCCATCTACCCATTCCTCTCGTTTCTCTATCAGTATCATATGCAAAGCATTGACTTTCTGAGCGGACAATATTATGTCAAGTCCCTTTGTTTGTAAATATTTTTGTGCATCATTCACTTCATGTAGCACTGGTTGCCAGAAGCCCAAGAAACAAAGAAAGGAAAATGACTGCATTGTTACTAGCAAAGTTCCTGCATCTGTCCTTGTATTTAAGCTTTCATCTATCTCTGTCAGTTTTTCCAAAGTGACGAGAATGTCTTTGTAATGAGGCTATGTCATTTTTACGGCATCGCTTCTTGCACTCCACCGCGTGTCTTGAACTCTTTTTAAGCTTTTGCCTGTTGCTGCTATCAGAGCTTCCGAACGATTTGTAGATACATAAAAAAATGAATAACAACGTTCTAAAGTGCCGAAAAAAGTTACTGAACTCGCCTCAACAAGTATATAAACCTGTGAGACGTCAAATACCTTAGTCTCTCCCGTGACCATGAGTGTTGTAAAGCATTCGAAACGTCGGGAACTAAAAATCAAAATAAATCCGCGACAAAATCCGAAAAGGTAGTTTCATTTATAATATTTTAATTTTTAATTATTATGAGATTTTGCCGCCCCCCTAAAAGTGCCGCCCGGGGCGGGCCGCCCCCCCCGCCCCCCGTACGCTACGCCACTGCTCAGAGATATATTCCAACTGTAAAAAAAATCCTAGTAAGTATATTGACTCGGATAACAAGCTTTAATTATACCAAATTTTACCAAAATCTGTCCAGTGGATTTCTCGTGATGCGATCCAACTTTCAAGACAACAATTCTAAAAAATATTAATAATAATACCTATAGCAATGACATAAAAAAATATTAAAAGTGCAGATTCAATTTAGTATTTTGTTGTAAGTATAGATTACTCATCACATGCAAGAGAGCAATACATTATTAATTTTGGAAAATAAGGAGTACCTAAGTACGTACAGAGAAGAAAATTCGTAATGTTTTTATTTCAGCTAAGTTTCGTTTTGAGTAAAATTCACAGTAACCTTTTATTTGCTGCGCTATTTGTTTTCACTGAAATGGTAGCTATCTTTGTTAAACTATTTTCATTTATTTTAAGCTTCATAGAAAGTTGTTAAAGTCAATTGAATAATACCATGAATTTATAGTTTTTGAATCGCGAAACTCAATTTTAATCATAAACGATCTTTCATATTTTATTTCACGATGTTATCGAATGTTCCTTTATTCAACAATGAAAACAGATCGACTAAAAATTAAAAGGTAGGTATTTTTTATATAAGTTCTTTAGGCCTTGTTGTCCATTATGCCTATATAATTATAAATTACTATGAATTATTGATATCTCTATAAATCTGTTTCAATTGCCTGGGTGGTGTAGTGGCTAGCATGTACGGTCGCACACTGGGAGGCCCTGGGTTCGAGTCCCGGGTCGGGCCAAGTTTAGTTATTGAGTCTTTCTGTTTCGTAAGCCTGTTGGGAAGTTGGCGATGTATCACCCCCGTGCCTCTGAGCGCACGTAAAGCCGTCGGTCCTGCGCCTCTCTGACTGGCCGTGTCGAGCAGTTGTCCCACCGGAATATGAGAGTGATAAGGAACAGAGAGTGCTCAGTGCACTTGTGTCTGCCCGTACACTCGTGCACTAATGGCTAGTCTCAATGAGATTGGCCGCCGTGGCCGTAATCGGTCCGGAGGACATTATTATTTGTTTTGGATAAGTAGGTACTATTTTATAGGTATATAATATCACAGTTAGAAATCGAATTTATAACTAGAATATAAATATGTAAATGAAATAAAAGTTTACCTGATGATCTAAAGTAATTGACGTTTGCATAATGGCGCACTCCCAATACTCATCAGAGTCGAAAACAAGGTTCTCACAGTTTGGGAACGGCATGTCGTGAAGTTTGGTGCCATAGCGTTGAAATGCTCTTGTTTTTATTATTTTTTGTGCCTGTGATATAATTAGGTAAGTATATAAAGTGTAACATTTATTACTGTTTGACGGTCTTTAAAATCCAGTTTTGTTGAGAATACCTAACTTAATAGGCACAAAAGTCTAAAAATACGAAGACTCTTCGAAAAACTTGTGAGAAGATATAAACTAAGAGGCGGCTGCGCCGGGTGAGATCTACAGGTATAGCTTGAAGACACAAGCCTTAGTACACTTACATCTTTGTCATGTGTTCAAAAAAATAGTATTAGTTTCAGAACTATATTGATCATTGCTAAAACATAAAAGAAAAAATAAAATATTCATCTTAAAAGTTTATCTTGCTTCAATACTTACAAACCGGACTCCTTCCTTCAAAGCTTGCAAGTCTTCTGGATGGTTAAAATAATTTGGCTGTATTCTAGGTTGTTCGCTTAAGTTGCTAGAGCGTAGTGTGAGGCGTCCAACGCTTCTGGGTCGTATTAATATGGGATTCAATGCGAAAGAATTTTGACGATCATTCAATGGCAATGAACCATATACTTCCCTGTACCATTCATCAGTTACTCCTGCAAATAAACAATATTTTTACAAGGTTTTTGAAAATCATCAGTTACATTAGCAATTATAGAATTTTTTTTATTATGATAATTTATTATAACTACAGAGGACTACTTCCGTATAGAAATTGATTGAAAATATTATCAACTATCACGATCATAGTGGTGCTCTACATAGAGTATAGTCATAATGTTTTATTCAAAATTGGACTATATTTAGGGGATGAAAAAGTTATGTCTTTTTGTATGAAAATGTACAGCTTCACTATCCTCTTAAGTTTAACATACCACAAACATACTTACCTAGCATCGAGCGTATAATACCAAACAGGTCTCCAGCCAGCGATCCAGCGCCCATTACTAACTCAACATCCGGGCGTCCTTCGGTTAAGTCTCGGCCATACTTGGTCTGTGTGAAAGCTAGACCCGACGCACCACCGGGAATAGTAAGAGGTCCACGACCCAACATGTAAGATGCTGCGGCCATTGGTGATGCAGCCATAATCTAGAAAACTCTGTTCTTTTAAATTATTTTTAATATTTTTAACAGTTTTAAGAGCAAAAGTATTTACAAGCGTTATTGCTGACTGTTTAGCTTCAATGTGTATTTGTAGGCCCACTACTTAACTATGTTCTTTATTTCATTACGAAAGGACATGTTAAAGTATTATTTAAGTTTGGTCAATTCTCATTATAATAATTTAAGCCCAGCGCTAGACTGGATTGGACGTTAAACGTGTATTTTAAGCTAATAAAAACATTTCAAAAGTCAAAGTTTAAAATTTCTTTGAATAACATTGAATATTATTATATTTTAAGTACAATTTGGTATAATATGATTAAATGTATCGCATCAAATAGTACGTAAGTTCTATATGGTTATTATAAAAACCCAGTATGGAAGTCGAACCATTCCTTTATAAAGATGCTTTTCCTGGTTACAGAATTTCATTGTTTTTATTTTCAAAATTACCTATATTGCAAGAAAAAGCCAAGTATTTACATCGTTTACACAGAGTCCAGTAGTATTAACAATAAATGCATTTCCAGAAAAGGTGATGTGGTCCTGTAGGTTATATCCCACAGGCAAGTCTACTAGAGTGTGAATGCCCAGTTCTTTTAGGTGTTCTGCTGGTCCTACACCTGAGAGCATCAGCAATTGCGCAGAACCGATTGTACCTGCTGCTAAGATAACCTCTCGACGAGCAAATATCCTTCTCCTAAAATAGTAAACTGATATTTACGTATTTAATTATTTTATTTTTATTTTAAAGCGTGATATAATATATGAACATCTTTATTACACAATTGCAGGAGTCAAATATACATAGCCTAAGTTACTCCTTAGGTATAACTTAAAATTAAAAATATAAATAAATAATATGAGTAAAAGGGGAGTTTGAGAACGATAAGTGAATATAGATAGGACGGATAATACCTAATGTTTAATACCTTTTATTATTTTTCACAAATTCTACTCCGTTAGCAATTCTTGTGATAGGATCTATGAGAATTTTTGTTACTGTCGAATATTTAGACACCTTTAAATTTTGTCTATTTCTTACGGGCTCCAAAAAAGCTTTGGATGTGCTACATCGTCGGCCGTTTCTAATGGTCGCTTGTGGTTTTGAGAAACCAATTACGTTTTCTCCATTTGGATCATTCCATTCGTAGCCAAGTTCTTGACTGGCTCTTTTAAATGCTTCATTTAATGGCGTACCAAAAGTTGCATAGTCAATATCTAAATATCCTCCTATTCCGTGAAAGGTTGAATTTTGTAACTCTTTAATTTTTATATTTTCAGACTTTTTAAAATACGGAAGTATTTCATTGTAACTCCAACCTTCGTTACCCATTCGTACCCAATCGTTATAATCTTCAGGATGGCCACGTTGATATATTAAAAAGTTGAGGACGCTGCTTCCTCCAAGTACTTTGCCTCTGGGCATGTAGCAAACGTTTCCTCTAAGATCTCGACATGCTTTTTGTTCTGGCTCTGATGTATACCCCCAATTCATTGGTGTGATTGAAAGAAAGGGTGCAAATATTGGTATGTCTGAGAAAAAATTTTCATTCCCTCCCGCTTCTAGTATTAATACTTTCCATTGAGATATTTCTGAAAGCCTATTAGCTAAAACGCATCCCGCCGATCCGGCACCAACTATGATAAAGTCATACTCTTGCCCATTTTTTGGCGTGTAGTCTGGTACAAATCCTTCTTTAATATTTCGGGGCAATGGTCGGAATAAGTTCGTCCAATAATCGATGAAACTATACATTTCTAAAGAAGCTCCGGATACCATAATTAAAATATATATGCATGTAATGTAACGCATTTTTTTTCGTTATTTTCGTACCTGTAACAATAACATTTTATATGGCTGGTGTTAAGAGATGGTTAGTGTTAGTGAGGTGTAATTCAGAGACAAAATTAATCAAGAAATAAAAGACGTTTCCTAATACTAAAATTATAAAGCTAATCTCACGAGCTACTTTGAAGAGAAGTTTGAATTGATAATTTAGCCTATTTATCGAGAAAAACTATATTACATCATGCAACGACCAATGGAAAGTGGGTCATCAATAAAAAACGTTACAAAGACAGGAGAATTTTCCTTTTGAGAGCTTTCATTGCGTGCGCTACGATAAAAGCTACGTAACATTCATGTATCACTTAATTGTTCCTTTCAAAACTTCTAATAGAATCCGTGATAGTATGTTAGTCTATATTTTAAGGTTAACTACTAAATTTTTTTATGGGTGGTATAACATCCAAATATATAAAAACGAAAGGTCATTTACTTATCATGAAATATGTAAACTGTTTGACGTATAAAGTTGAAATTTGGCAGGAAGATAGTTTACTGTACTTTAGTAGACGTCCGCTAAGAATGGATTTTGTGACAAAGTAGGATTAAGTAGGTCTAAGGGTTAGATCGCAAGTTTGTTTGAAAGTCCTTCTTTTTTTATGCCTTAAATGGCAGAGAGCACGTCGCTAGTATGTAAAGTATATTAACTTGGTCTTCAGTCTTTAGAACGTGGGCGAAGCCACGGGAAATACCAGTTATAATTTACTAGCGAACCAATACATACAATTTGTATTATGTATAAGCTAGATAAATAAGCGCAAGTCACGATTTTTGTCATTATATCATCTATTGTATTTGTGATTAACCATATTATATTACTTTTATTTACGCAGTGCATGTCCAGTGCATGTTTGTAGGTAGGTACTAAAAAGTATTTTCTATTTATAAAAATAAAAATAGAAAAAACAGTATTCGTTATAATATTTTTTTCGTTCATCGGATACGATATTTACCTACAGTTATTTTGCTATAGATAAAGTTAGCATGTATGGTATATATTAAATATGTATAAAAATTCGAATTATATATGGCAAGGCCATTCAAGTAGTCATAGAGATAGATATTGTATTGCTCGAATACAGATGAAACTTATTATTGAATCAAACCATGTTCCATTTGAGTCACATTGTCTTGA
This sequence comes from Boloria euphrosyne, assembly GCA_951802675.2. Taxonomy (NCBI): domain Eukaryota; kingdom Metazoa; phylum Arthropoda; class Insecta; order Lepidoptera; family Nymphalidae; genus Boloria; species Boloria euphrosyne. Next base: position 10,412,615 of record OX637871.1, read on the forward strand.
GGATGGATGAGTTTAGCATTTATAAATATTGAGTTATTTTAGAATCGGAATAATGAATGTACCTACTAAAATTATAGGTAGCGTTCTTGCGTGTTGTAGAGTTTGTTTGTTTGTTTATATGTTATGCGTCATTCTATATTAATAAGAAAGAAGTGTTTGTAAGTGATTTTAAACTCGGTTTTACTTTTTTTTTATTTACACTTGTAAACTTAACTTAACAAATTTTGTTTGTTTTATTGCGGTACGTGTTAATTCAACAACAGCCATGGCATTCCCATATAAACACCTGTATGTATTATGTATACAGGTGCTATGCGTAGATGTAACAATAAAAATGATTCCCAACATTGAAAAAAGCTTCTAAAGTTCTAAGGCTCCCAAGACAATGGACATCGTGTGTAGATTATGATTCTATGATTAGAAAAGGTGGTTTAAAGAAGATAAATTTTGTAATTAAATCTTGAGGTGAAATCAAAATATTTTATTAGCAATAAATTATATTTAAGCGACCTTCACCTAGCGTGTGAAGGATGTTTAAATAATCATTTATGAGAACAGTAACGCAGTAACGTAATATTAAGTAACATATTAAATCTGTCATTGACTTAACACATTATAATAATACGTAGGTATATTTTAGAGTTATATTTTCGATATATTTTAATATATTCAAAGATAATCGCCATTATCAGCGAATGGTGAAATCAAGGTTTAATATTCAAATATTTAGGACTAGACTACAAATTTTAAGCCTCTAAATGAGTCGTGATTGTGTCACAGTTCTTATTTCTCGAGTTAAACAAATATAAATGAAAATTGGTAACGTAAATAATAATCTTTTTTTATGGTTTATTGCACAAAAAAGTAATAAAGAGTAAACAGAAGAGTGTGACGTAGAAAAAGATGGGTTATGTCCAGGACGAGAAAATATTTTTCCCTTTCTGTGAAGTATAAAAACACTTTCCGCGACCAAGACTTTAAGAATGCAAATAGCGCTCTCAAGCGGATATAACGTACTCGTAAGTATATAGTGTAGCTACCTACAAAAAATATTTGTTTTGTATTTATTATCTATAGAGTAAGTGCGGTTAATATGGACCACATAAGGTTTTTTCTAATGAAAATCCGAATTTCAAAGACATCTTAGAAATAATAACATTTTCTAAAAGTTGTCATTTTTATGAACTTGCAAAAAGTGAATTATATTATTCTCATTGATTATTTACTTTTTGTCACACAGACAATTTGGTTAAAAATAATAGAAAAAAAAATTACTAGGTAATAAAACCTTGTTTTTTAAGTAATTAAATTTAGGTACAATTACTAAGGATTAATCATTAGTATAAATAGTGGTAGACCAGTGGTAACACGCTTGCTTAGATAACCGGGTGGTGCGGGTTCAAATCCAGGTCTCGCACTTCTGATATTTACATGTGCGAATCATTTCTATCCTGATTACCACTTGTCTTACGGTGAAGGAAAATATCGTGAGGAAACCTGCATGTCTGAGAGAACCTAACAAGTTTTCGAAAGGCATGTGAAATCTACCTCGTAAAAGAAGGAAGGCCTAGCAGTGGGGCGTTAAAAAGGGCTGAATACTATACATTAGTATAAGATTCGCATATTTAGTAATAAGACATATTGTCTATGTCAGCACATGAGCTCAATGGCGATTAGGTGCATATTCACTCATTCTCTCCATAAACATCTCCACAAAAAATAATATCACAATACAATTGTATTTACCAAATTTATTTTTGGGAACAATTAGGACTTTAGTCTAATAATAGTGCTGTCCTTGTCCGAATCATTTATGATTTTTTTTTGTTTTGTAAGTTATTTTTTACGCGAGCGAAGCCGCGGATTCCGCTAGTTATATACTCAAACCTTCATCAAGAACCATCATTTATTGGTGAAAACAACATGAAAATCGGTGCATTAATTTTTGAGCTTATCACGAACAGACAGACAAACAGACTGACAGCGGTGGAGGACTTTGTTTTATAATGTGTAGTGATGTTCAACGGATTGTTTTTCTTCAATTTACCTATAAATGTTTCTTCCTTTCTATTAATCGCTGTTGCTAAGTTTATATAACTGCGTGTTCGACCAAATCCAAATTTTTCCATTTCTAGAGTATCATAATTAGCTTTATCATATTACAAGTTAGTAAGTTACACTGAGTTCCATTTTTGACAATAGTATCCGTGTAGTTTAGGGTCCACCATATATTTGTATTTCTTAAAAAAAAAATTGTGCCTACTCCGTAATTATCTTTAGTTTAAGACGCCATAGAAAATAAAGGAGCTGTGAGTTAGACATAGGAAAAGCTATTATGATTCCTAAAAATATAAACATTTAAATGGGGCAGGTTAAAGATACAAGTACCTATAATCTAATCACAGCTTGATTTTTGTATTAATATCCGTTTTATCAAATTTTAATTTCCGTTTTATGGTACGGGAAACGATAAACATCGTATTCGCCTATAGGAAATATTAGCTTAGTAAAGCATGATGAATTATTACAATACGACTTTACTTCAAGTACCTATACCTAAAACTACACGTATTGTAAACCACATAAAATACTATTTTCTTGAATGTGCTATTAGATGAATAATAGGTAGATGTTTATTACAGAGTAAGTAAATAAATTATTAATTAATAATTAATAAGGTTCTAAATTAAGACCTGTGGAGCCAAATAGCCGTTAAAATATAATAACATCAATCAAAAATCATCAAAATCAAAGTTTTTCACACGCGTTGACGACAACGCTACGGATCGGCAAACGAATACGACTGTGGTACCCGGTTATCATGGAGCGTTATTAATTTGTAGTTAACTTCTATTTCGTTTTTACACGTTATTATAAAGATTTGTTTCTAGGAATGAATACACATTACAATACAGCTCATTAACAAGGTAAAAGGTAATTATATCTCTAAATTGTAATTTTGGAATTAAATACAGCATAAAACATTTATGAAGTATGGTTTACAAAGTAAAGCCTAGCTTTTATAATAGGTCTTATTTGTGACCCTAGTGCTTAATGGAAGAGTCTGTTGAATTTTAACTCTATCTATGTTTATATTTACAAATCGGTTTACTTAGAAGAAATTATGTAAAAATTGCTGGTTTACACAAGATTTTCTGATTTTCAGTGGACTGACTGACTAGTCAGTTGTCAGCCTACTTCACTGTGACCATTGTGACTAAAAATATGAAAATATCGTTGTTGATTTTTAATGATATTTTTAGACCATATGATACAGGTATCAAGACAAATCGAACGACTTATGAGGTATTAAAATCGCTTTAGCCGTTTAGTACAAGAGAACATAGAGTCGGAAGTATGTTTGCACATAATATGAATTTACATTGTACAGGGCACAGAGATAATATATTCATATAAATATGCGCATACCCATACTAAAATGTCCCAACATAATCGTATATACAATTTGTTATTATTATCATTTTTATAATTTTCCTTCTATTCGTTTCCTATTATCTTTTTATTTAAAATTTTTCGATACATGTGTTTACATTAGAATAAGAATGCTAATAATCCCAAGTTGTATCTATTTAGCACACTTTGTCAGTAAATAACTACCTAATAATAATAATTAATAACTTTTTAGCGTAACTATAGTAACAAATTTCATTCAAGATATCAAATGTCATTCAAGATATTAATTAGAAAGTATATACATATTACCTAAAGTAATTTACATATTATAAGTGTCATGAACACAATTAATTATATAGAATGTCATAATATAATTCTTCGTGTGATACAATTACCGTAACATGTATTTAATGTTACGTGATATGTAGAGCAGTAAAGCTGAGAAGAATTATTACCCAATTCATACTGTGTACATTCATGAATCATGATTGGAGCTATTTTATCGGTCCATATTATAATGCCCAGTGGTAACGCGCTCACTTGGATAACCGAGTGATGCGGGTTCAAATCCGGGTCTCGAACCTCTGATATTTCATGTGCAAATCATTTCTATCATGATTACCACTTGTCTTACGATGAAGGAAAACATCGTGAGGAAACCTACATGTCTGAGCAAAACCTAGCAAGGTTTCGAAAGACATGTGAAGTCTGCCAGCACGCATTAGGCCAGCGTGGTGGACTATGGCCTAAACCCCCTCGTACTGAGGGAGGCCCGTGCCCAGCAGTAGGAAGAAAAAACCAAAGTTTCTCCTTATAACGTTTCTGCGACAGAAAGTCGCGTCAAAATCGGTCCATCTGTTTGAGAGATTAGCCGGAACAAACAGACAGAGACAAATATTTAAAAAAATAATTTTGATGTACCGAAGTACGGTATATTATATACTTTCGTGTACATTTAGTGAAAAGCTCTTAAATTGAAAGAAAAAAGAGATATTTCAATTTTATTTATATGTACCTGTACTCATGATTTTATTTAAAAACTTTGGCGTTTTTATACCTACTTATTACTTTTCAAAAGATCTTAGTTTTTAAAGAGTAAATAAAGGATTGAGATAAAAATGTGTTAATGATGGTAAAAAATGTTGAGCAATGTAAATATAATGATGATATAATCAATATTTACTTTTCTACCTTTTCGGATTTTGTCGCGGATTTATTTTGATTTTTAGTTCCCGACGTTTCGAATGCTTTACAGCAATCATGGTCACGGGAGAGACTAAGGTATTTGACGTCTCATAGGTTTATATACTTGTTACAGACAGTGCCTACCCACAATTTACAAAAATTTTGAAAATGGCATCAGAGTACCTTATAAAATTTTAATTCTAAACATTTATATTTAAATTTAAATAATTTAAAAATGATTTATAATTATAGCAATATTATTAACTTATTTTTAGCTAGTATTATTATAATTATTATAATTTTTATTTTAATATTAGTTATTCAAAAGTATTATGTAGTGTTGCTATTATAATAATATGTATATTTTCTTACCTATAAATTGTTTATGCTAAGTTGCATTTTATTATTTAAATTAAGTATTAATTTGATATAAGAAAATTAAGTTAAAATATAAATTGAATTTTGATTTTTTTTTAAAGTATTAAGCAACACTACTGCAAATTAAAAATAATTTAATCAAATCAAATTATGCTTAGATTTGACAGATTCTTTTGAATTATAATTTTTAAAAAAATTTTTGAATTTAGATTGAAAGAAAGCTACTGCACGGTTCGGAAGGCAGTTTGTGCAGAGAAGAACCGGCAAGAAACTCTACACTTGCTCTTTTTAAAAATATTTTAACAATATTGCAATACATACAATAATTATATATTATATTAAATTTGACTACTTGTATCAAGATCTACACAGTATGAGCTAACTACATCCGACTGTCTATTATGATTACTTTTATTAATATTAGATTTTATTATATTAATTACAGGATCCCAAGAAGGTGGTAATACCCAGCCGTCTTCTCTATTAAAGTTAGGATGTTTTTTAATTTCAATTGCCTCGCGAATCATTCTAGGTCGATAACGAGTCTCTTTCGCGAGTATTTGAGGGTTATCAAAGCGAATATAGTGGCTGGGGCGATCCAGACAATGTTTACAGACAGCGGATGTAGTATTGCGACGGTGCTTCACATCAGCTATGTGTTCTTTGATCCTAGTTCTAATAGATCTCTTTGTTTGTCCGATATAAGAGAGCCCACAGTCACAATCAAGTTTGTATACTCCTGCATCTTGGAGAGGGATATGGCACTTGACTGATGGTAGAAACTGACTGATTTTCTTAGGCGGCTTGAAATATGTTTTGATAGAAGCACGCTTTAGGATGTAGCCAATCTTGTCAGTGACTCCTCTCACATAGGGCAGAATTGCAGGTACGCGTTCGACTGTGGCTGGTTTCACTCGTTCACTGTGACGAGGGCGCGGCACTTGTAGCTTGTTGTCTTGCAGAACCTGCTTGACATGTTGCAGCTCTCCCGCCAGGTGTTGCTCGTCACAGATCCCTCGAGCTCTCTGAAACAAAGATTTTCCCACGGTAGCTAACTGTGAAGGGTGGTGGTGAGATTCACCATTCAGGTACCTATCAGTATGGGTCTTCTTTCTATACACAGTATGACTCAAGGTGTTATCTGGATTACGTTTAATTAATACATCTAAGAAAGCTAATGTATTGTCCGATTCTAATTCCATTGTGAATTGTATTTTAGGATTTATGGAATTAAGATGTTCTAGGAATACAGTTATTTTGTCAGTTGGTAATATTGTGAAAGTGTCATCTACGTACCGCTTGTAGAACCGAGGGGTCACAGGTGATGTGTTTAGGGCAGTCTCCTCGAAGTCCTCCATGAAGATGTCGGCGACAACAGGGGAGACTGGCGAACCCATGGCCACTCCATCCACTTGCTTGTAGAATTCATCATTCCACAGTAGATAGCCAGATGTTAGGCAGTGTTTTAAAAGTTCTGTGTATTCAATCGGCATGTTGTAAGCCATAAGTTTCTTAGATATTATTTCAATACAGTCTTCTACTGGTAGGCTGGTAAACAAAGACTGTACATCAAATCTGTCAAATCTAAGCATAATTTGATTTGATTAAATTATTTTTAATTTGCAGTAGTGTTGCTTAATACTTTAAAAAAATCAAAATTCAATTTATATTTTAACTTAATTTTCTTATATCAAATTAATACTTAATTTAAATAATAAAATGCAACTTAGCATAAACAATTTATAGGTAAGAAAATATACATATTATTATAATAGCAACACTACATAATACTTTTGAATAACTAATATTAAAATAAAAATTATAATAATTATAATAATACTAGCTAAAAATAAGTTAATAATATTGCTATAATTATAAATCATTTTTAAATTATTTAAATTTAAATATAAATGTTTAGAATTAAAATTTTATAAGGTACTCTGATGCCATTTTCAAAATTTTTGTAAATTGTGGGTAGGCACTGTCTGTAACAAGTATATAAACCTATGAGACGTCAAATACCTTAGTCTCTCCCGTGACCATGATTGCTGTAAAGCATTCGAAACGTCGGGAACTAAAAATCAAAATAAATCCGCGACAAAATCCGAAAAGGTAGTTTCATTTATAATGTCGAATATTCGCGTAAATCTAAGAAAGTATTATTTACTTTTCTATAATAATTCGCGAACAAGTTTTCTTTCACTAATGAGCCCGCCTTTTATTATCAAGTCGATCGATTTGTCGAGGATCTCGTTAGGTTTAGCATTAATTGCAAGACTTGTTTGTACTACTCTTCATTGAATTGGTTTCCAATACGATGTGTTCAGTATAGCCTATATGTACGATGGTGCTAATACTCTAGATTTCGATTTGGTGTTATAATTTGCTGTAAATTGATTTAAAAAATCGGGTTATGACTTATGATATAAACGCGGCAATTTTCTAAAATACATAAATTAACAATTCATTTTTACAAATTATGACTGCACACAATTGCTCGACCGCTTAATAGTAATGATATTGTTAAAACCAAATGACATACATACGGGTTTAAATTGGGAAAAAATGTTGTATAATGCAAAATCACTAGTTTCGGCCCTGTACCCAATTTTTTAAATCAATGTATGTAGGTCAGTAATGTACGCCAGTCGATGTTTTTACCTTTAATGTATATAATAAAATTGCTTCACAACGTTGAATCTTATGAGCAATAAGCATTATATTATGTTTTAATAAGCCTATCATTTCTTTTTACAATATTGACTTATTTTTTTATTTTATACACAATTTAAGACAAGCTAAAGAAATGGCAAATTCCTAACATAAGTATATACCTAGTAAGTCGGAAATTGCGGCTACGGTTTCTGCTCAGGATAAACATTTGTTACTGTCACATATCCTTAATGCGGTCATCTTGCACTATTCGTTGAAGACTTACAGTAAGTGAAGATCTTACAATTAAAAACAAATCCATACATTACCATCTATTTACATATCACTTAAAAAAGTTAAAAATAATTCATCTAAATATTATCCCAATCCCCATCTTCGGTTACGTTTAATAATGTCCATCAATATATTATAAAACCATATCGTGGCAACAATTAGTTTGGTCACTCAAATATAAGAAACTTAGAAGAGTAAGTTTGAGGAGTGACATATTAATTACTATATGTAATAAGGCAAATTATTTTAATTATAATAAGACATAAATTATTTAAATTAATAAAAATATTTGAACATGTTTTAAAGTAGTGTTATACTAATAATCAAACAAAAAAGATATATAAAGTTAGCCTGTTAGAAGCAAGTAAATCAACATTGGGAACGATATAAGAGAACAAAGCTAAGTTATTTAACTAGAGAACAAATATAACCTCAGTGTGTGTGAGCCTGAGCAGTGTGCACTAAAAGTAAATAGCAGATAAATACTTCTACACTGCTTTCATAGGTATATACTTATGTATGCACTTTTGTGTAGTGTTTTAAGTAATACGGTATGTTAGAATTTGATTTTAGTTTGTGGAATGTTTTCACACTAATATGCTTACTTGAACTTCTATTCTGATTTAACTACTTGTATGTCGTTCTGTGTGTTTCGTGTAAATTTCTATAATAGTTTATCCAATTTAATATGAATTTTCAGGTAAAGATACGTGATTTGGTTAAGAGTCTTCAGACTTTTTCGTAATAAGTAGTCTACATAATCAACCTGAAAGGACTCTATAATATAATGAAGTGTGTTTGGACGCTAATTTGGTAAAGTAATATTGGTTGTTATAGTTGGCCCTTTTATTTTTATATGTTTATACCATATAACAAAAATATTTCATTCCTATAATCAATATACTCGTAGGTATTGTTATAGACTTAGAGTGCAAAAAATATATTTAAAATAACACAAATAAAAAAAAACAAGGGTCTATACTGTACATGATACCAATTAAAAATCTTCTCAATCCATAGTAAAGATTACTATGATTGATGACTCGTATTTGTTATGACATAACGATATATCTATAAATAGCAATTGCTAATTTTTTTAGTATCAAAACATTGTGTTGTATCGACAGCGTATTAACAAATTTGACCTAGACAGTCGGACAAGTTTTATAATGAAATCAAACAAGGTCTTTTTTAAATATGTAACTTATATTATGACTCAAGAAATATCGGTATAAAATATACAAGTGAAATTAATACCTATATTCATTTAAAATGGATTGATAGAGTGCGCCAGATTCATCAGAAATGAAAAGACTTATGTTTGTAAGGAAAATTCATTTACAGGGAAAAGTGACGAGACATAAATGTAATAAAATAAGAACTTAGTACTTACCTACAGCAAATTAGTGATTAGGTCATCGCTAATATGTTAAACTTATTACGAAATTTGGTTTAAGTAAACAGGACACTGCATTAGCTAGAGTATGTTAAGGATTATTGCTTTTAGTCGTCACTTGATTAGTGGCAATATATATGACATACACTGTTTGAATACCGTCAATAGAATATATTTAGTTACGGAGTAATTTAGATGAATAAACAGCATATAGGTACATTTATGCTTTACCCGTTCTATGTATGTACCTACTCTCTTAAGTAATACTTGTTATTTCATCAGATCCTTAAAAAGGTGTTCATACCTTTACTGCCTGTTGGGTTGTCATTTTACTTTTAACGAAGTTAAGCTACTTATACAAGTTTTTAAATTAAAAAGACCTTCATACAATCACAAAAACCTGATAACAGATCGTAAGTGCTCATTTGTTTTTATTTATTGTCATTGTTTGGTTGCTATAAAAGTATAAGGTATTCAAGTGCAATGTTTCATTTGTAATACAAAAAGTGATGTATTATAGTTACGAGCATATTTTTTCTGCTTTATGTATTTGTCTGCTTTAAGAAAAGTTTTTGTTTTCAATAACAATTAAAAAAGCCATTAACCCTTCGGATTCTAGAAAACATCGATATAATAAATTAAATAAATTTTGTTTTAATTACTACGTTATAGGCCGGAATTTGTTTTTTTTAAGGTTATAAATTATTTTAATTTTAATATAAAAACTTCTTATTTGAATAACAAAGTATCTTTTAGCAAGGTTTGGTTATGAAATAATAAAATCAAAACAACTTTTCGCTGTAGGTCAAGTTCAACTCGTTGTAGTAATTTAACATAAGATGTAGGTTAGTTACCGTTAGTAGTATACCTAGTATTGAGAACATTACTTTCGTATTATTAGTAAGTGACATTATAAAACTAACGACTAATTTTAGCATAGATTTTTCATTTAAATATTTTTCCGTTGTAAAAAGTATCCTATTTCTTGAGTCGGATAATTCCTTCCCAGTGGTTTTTTTGTATTGATCCCAGAGAGACAAACAGACAGACCAACAGAAATTATAATATTTATGAAATCAACCTTTGTATCGATAATAATGAATATTTCTTTCTTTTTTAGATTTTCCTAAAATACTTAATAGAAACATTCGTCTCAGAATTTTATCATACTCCTATGTATGTAAGTATGACGGTCCGTCGCGTTGGTCTAATTTTCAAAAATTCTAATTGTCAGAGTATATAATAAGCTCATAATATTTCTTCTTATTCAACTCTTTTGTCATAGTTGGGCACGAATCTTCTTTCAATAAGAGCGGGATTAGGCCAAAGTTCGCCATGTTGGCCAAGTGCGGGTAGGTGGACTTCACATGTTTTTTGAAAACATGTTGGGTTCTTTCAGAGTTCTGGGTTTCGTCACTATGTTTTCCTTCAACGTAAGCCATGTGGTAATCATATATGATCCGCACGTGCAAATATAGAAGGTGCAAGACCAGCATTTGAACCCGGATCTATTTATTTCCAAGCGATCGTGTTGGGGTACCACTGCATATAACCCTTACCTCTTTATTAATATCCTCACTAATTATCATAGAAAATAAAAAAGTATGTTTGTTGGTTAGTTTTATGAGAAATCCTCTTGAAATAGGTTTGCATTTATCAGATATTAGGCGTAACTTCAAACTTGCAATGCCTCAGATGTATATCAAACCATAGATGTCAAACTTATACATCATTCAGTAGTCTTTGGGGTTTTAAAGTGGAAACATGATGTTGAGTAACGCGATTTAAATTTTTCTTTCTTTAAAAAGCTACTGTCCTTGACTTTAATCAGTGTGCAAAATTTCATTATTGTTGCGATACGACATATTTTTTGAATATTTAATTGGTTCACAAATTTTCAAACGTTTTAAATAAAAATAAATAGAAGATCAATTGAATTGTGATTAAGATATACGTACTTTTCCGAATTTTTATTTAATAAAACTTTAACTTATAAAAAATACAAATACAAAAAGTATTTGTAGAACAATCTCACGCTAGGTTTATAAAATAGTTTATGATGCGTTTCTTGGCTTCTTGCGTAGAATACTAATAAGCATAAGCATACAGTAAACATATTATAAGTAATCAAATTTAATATTGATTTTAAAAAATCTTCTATCTTACCTTAATACACCAAATTATAGTTATCGGTCATGTGCAGTTTTTATAAATTTGACCCAAAATTATAGTTAATCACATTTATTTTCATATGTATTTAATTTCATCTTATTTAATTTACTATAATCTTATTTATTTTATTCACTAAAATGTGCATTCACAGATGTGAGGTCACTATATACATTCAAATTTGCCGGTATTCTTTTTTATTTCTCACGCACGGTGTCCCGGGCAAAAGCGTATAACGTATTGGTCGTGGAATCGCGCGTGCAGCGAGTATAATTCAGCGCTTAAAGGCCTCGATGGACGACCTTGTCGATTGACCATTAATTGTGGTAATTTGATGTGTCCTAAAGATAGGCATTTTCATGAATGTCATACATATAGAGTGACAATTAAAGTATTATCGCGAAGACCGCAGTTTTTAAGAAATTTGTTTAATTTTTAATGAGAGGTTATGGTTTCATGAATGACATACATAATATAAAATGAAAATTATGGTATTATTGCGACGATCGCGTTTTTTACTTAATTGGTCTAATTTTTAATGAGACATTATGGTTTGGTAAATTCTTATTAAGTAAGAAATAATATTTCTATTTCGTTATGTAGATTAATAACTTGATAGTATTATAAGCACAGTTAAGCATATTGGCTTTTGTCTTCGCGTTCAGTCGAATAGACATCAGAGCTTAATCACTTTACATTAGTAAATGTTAGCCATTGTATTTTCTTTATTAGGTGAACTGCAGGCAAACATTATATAATAAAAATAATACCAAAGCATTTTTCGATACTGGAGTAGACTTATGACACGAATGAAAATAAGAGTAACTTAAATGGAGGCCTTTACGATTGATTAAATTTTACGAGACAGTTAAGGAGGTAACTGGGTCACAACTCACAAGTGTTCCAAATAAGTTCAGCCAGACTAAAAGTTTGCAAAAGAGTAAAGAGTAATCGAGATATTTATAATTCTGCCTACAAAAATATATTATGTATTGTATATATTATATAATATGTATTGTATACCTACCTATTTAAACCTATTTAAAATTTTCCAATAAATATTTAAAAAGTTTCTTATTTTTTGTATATAATTTTAAATTCTTTACTCTTTCTTTACAAAGTATCTACAATTATTGTCTCAGTCCTTCAAAATAAATTTTATATTTATTTAATGGTTGTTTAAGTTTCAATATTATACAAATTACTACTAATATATAAGCTATACGTATTCATGGATTAGGGATCGAGTCCTGGCCCCTGGGTCTCCACAAGTTTTTATTTTTTTTCTGTCAGTCCTAACAGCAGTCAAAAGTAATATACATACTGACAGAGCGCTAGAGAGAAAGAGAGAGCACATGAATTTCTATATAGTATAGTGATATTAGTGAATAGAGAGGACAGATTTATTTTTTTGTTTGTAAGGCTACGAAACTACTGGACTACTGATTTAGAAATTTTGTTCACCAACAGAAAGCTTACATTATGAACGAGTAACATAGTTAGGGCTATAGTATAGAGTATATTGCTAGGCTATAGGCAATAAAATAGCTAGAGGCAAATTTGAACTACAAAAATGATGTTACTTTGAAGTAACGTATAAAAAATTGCCAGCTACTTAATTCGCGTGCGATTCATTTTAAATGTACTAATCACGTATATTTAAATATTAGGTATACTTTAGTCATAATAACCGTTTTTTGTTTAAATTAGTCAACTAAAATAAGTACTGGAACAAAAAGTGATTCTATTAGTATCATGCATAAAATTCTTATCTAAATAAACAAATTACTAATTATAATTGCTTAAATAAAAATTGCGCGAAAATCCACAGGAACGGGATTTATAAGGTGAAGCCGTGGGGCAAAGCTATTATCTATAAAATGGGTTTTAGCTATATCAATTATTATCAAAATAATGATTTAAATTTAAAATCCCTAATTAATAACTCTCTGTTAATCACTCAACCAACACCTTCCTAAAATGTCTTAAAAGGATGTAAAAATTAATAGACGTTCGTAAATCTCGTTAAAATTCGAAAACGACTAGACCGTTTGAATAATTCTTTTTTTTGTTTTGTAGGAGACGTATCAGGGGTGGCGTGATTCATTTGTATGGGAATCGTTTTAAAACGTATCTAGAGACGAATCCGAATCAAGCAAGGGTCGATAGTGCACTTACATCCGGTATTAGTCCCAGCCAGTTTAATTTATATTTTATTAAATATCACTGAGATTTTAATCTGTGAATCCTTAACCTTATACCTTGAAGGAAAAGTTCGTGAAAGTACTTGTTCCACTCTCCATCCACTTAATCAAACCAGCCTTCAAGCTAGAGATCTTCCGATAGATATGATTTGCTTTAAGCATTTTCGATTATCGTCTAATAAATTGAATTAAATTATTTATTTCACAGACATAACTATAATGGCAGTTTAATCACTATTTGTCATCTTTGTTAATTGATGAGCTCTTTGCTTTTGGTTTAATTCTGTAAATTTGAACTCGACTAATAAAGATATGACGGCTATAATAAAAATGTATTAAAGTGAAACATGCATTCCAAGAATAACTCGAAAAATCATTTCTTATAAAGACTTAAAAATTTCTTCACAAATTGCTATATAAAGCGGATTACTCGCTTGAGTGGCAACACTTTGTACAAGCTATTGAATTTTTTTAGGTTCAAATACTAGTATAATGATGTTTTTAAATTATTTTCATTGATTTCTTTATTTTTAGGAATCACACTACAATGTGTAAAAATGAGAAACCCATCTGTGGGATAAATATGTAACACTATATTATATAACTCTTTCATGCTGAAAGCACTGGTCGTATTAGGATCTGGAGTAATATATAAGAATACAAGAAAATCAAGTAATTCGTCGTATATTATGAAAAGACAAATAAGTCGTTAGACCTATGTATCAAAATCGGTGAAGCCGTTCAGTAATTACGAGAGAATATAGCGTATGTTAATACAATATACATACAAAAACAATCCTCCTGCTTTCACTAAAGTTGGGTAAAAATGGACCTTGGGCAAATAAATACGTAGCTGTTAGTAAAAATATTTCAGTATAAAATCTTCAGGGAATATTAATACGGCAAACTTCTCTCTTACAATATAGCCAAGTTATATAAGATAACGAAATCAATTATTATTTTAATTTAAAATGCTATTTAAATGTTATACCTATATTCAAAATTACTAAAATAATATATTTATAGAATACCGGAGAGAAATTAATAAATATCAATTAACTATTTTCAAACACGATATACTTAGGTAAATTTCAATACTTTTATGAAATAGTAGGTAGGTATATAATACTACAACTGTTAAATATTGTTATTAACAATTTCTAACAGTTTTTCTAATAAATTTATGGAAAATTTTGGGTAAATTTTAAAGGGAACTTGCTTATTTCCAAAGATTTGAATTAAAAACTATATTTTTTTTGCAGCTTTGAGAAAGAAAATTTTCCAAGCTAACTGGAACGGGCTAAAACTAAATAGATAAATTATTATTTTTATTTGTGTACATAAATAAGTGGATTTAGTTCTTTTTAAAACAAAGTAGCGGAAATTTTGTACTATTTTATACTTACACACTAGTGATTCACCCTCGCTCCACTAAGGTCCATCTGATTGTATTCGTTTTAACTGTTAGTATAGATTTCTTAGATTGAGATATTTTCTTGCAGAAAAAAGTTTCCTATATATTGATCAAGGTAACCAGCAATCATCATACCAAATTTCATGAAAATCTGTTCAGTGTGGTCACATAGAGACAGACAGGCAATACCCTAAAAACTATATAGGTATTCGGCCTCTATATTGTAAATAATATGACTATTATTTACATTTTGCAATAAAAAACATTCAATGTACAGATTCGAAAGTTTTAAGTAAAACTTAACTTAAACTTATTATATTATGTTATTATGTACTAGCGACTCACCTTCGCTTCACTCGAGTTCGTTCCAAGATTTAGAGCGGGCGAAGCCGCGGGTCCCGCTAGTTAAGATAGATAAAGTTTCGAAAATAAAAGTAGGCTAAGGTACTCCTTATAACATTAGCTATCTGCGAGTGAAACTTCCGTCAAAATCGGTCTAGCTGTTTCAGAGATTAAGCGGAACAAATATACAGATAGACAAAACATTAAAAAAATATTTTATGATATGCATGCATTCAGTGAAAAGCTGTTAATTTGAAATTAAGAACAGACACTTCAACTATATTTAATATATGTTTAGACTAGCGACTCACCCTCGCTTCCCTCGGGTTCGTACCTAGGGGCTCTGCATTCCGTATTCAAAATAAAATAAATTCTAAAATTAAAATTTAGTAGCTACCTGAGAGTGAAAGTCCCGTCAAAATCGGTCCAACCGTCAATAGTCATCAGATATTAGCCGGAACAAGCAGACAGACAGACAAAATTATATTTATATACAGTATAGGTAAATAATCACAAAAATAGTTTTTTATTCTGTTCGATTTAAGTGCATCACTTCTTGTTTTAGGGAGAATCCTTCAAGATTGCCGGTTGGCATTGTTTGGGGTAATTGTTACTAGCTCGTTTCATTTGTTGTCCTTGAACTTTTCATTTTAATTTCTGCCGTCTTCGCGACTCCATATGTGACTTAAGGTCAGGTGACAATAGCCTGTGTATGAATGAAAATATCACCTTGTTAGTCGTACAGACGACTCAAAGGGAGTAAGAAACATTTTCTTTGAGTTATCTTTGAGTAATTTATCTTTGGCATAAGATTACAAATGTTAAGTAATGGTAATAATCAAATCAATTCAAGTGGTTTTCTTGTGATGCGGTCACAGACAAATAAACAAAAATTCTAAAAACTATAGATAATATTGACATCAGTATCGATATATTATAATAATGACATACCTAATTCTTAACGACGTTTAAAAAATATTTAATGCAGAGATTCGATTAAAATTTTATTGCTTCATTAACTATTCTCTTTTATATATCAAAAAATTAAAAAATGGTTTTGAAAATAGTGTGTGATAAAATTTTATAAATTTGATATCGCAAAACTGTTAAAGTTTAATATTTTATAAAGACCCACTTCTTGTTTTATGCTAATTGCTAACGGTTATATAATAAGTGTGAATAATAAATAATATTTATTATTTCATAATTAAAGTACTTATGTAGTTCTAATTTTTAATATCAGTTACATAGTATTTCCACTAAATTCGGTCGCAGCATTAATTAATTATCTTAATTAGTGTTACAACAAACTTATTATATATTTTTTTACTTAAAACACTATGACCTTGTTGTGTTTTTCTTTAGGTTATTTCTAATGGACCAATATTATGAAACGGTTTGTTTCAGAGCTTGATATTAAATGCCGCTATTACATAAAATATAAATCATAACACGTAACACACTAAACCTATAATGAAATTAAAAATATACAGTGTAGCATAGAACCTCCTTCTTTTTTAATAATTTCATAACAAGTTAAATATAATGTAGATAAAATATAATAAATTGCTACTTTCTTTGTTTGTATCATATTTTTAAAGGTTGAATAAACTTTAGCCGTTATGAAATTTAAAAAATCTCATTAATTCTGTTTTTATGACGGCTTTGTGTTTTGTAATGCATAGATTGCTATAATTTAATATATATAATCATTTAACTTAATTAGATTAAATACACAAATAACAACAATTTTTGTTAATAAGTATAAATAAAGATTTTTAGTCAGGTACTTAGATCTAAAGTTTATTCAATAAAGAATACAATAAAATGAATTACTACTTTACGTTCGTTTCAATTTTTTTGCTACTTGAGCACAGATTAAAAAAATTAATACAATATGTATAATTATATTCTTTTTCATATTTGATAATAACCCAGTTCAATTACATTGTTTTGTAAAACTGTGGTAATTAGGGTTTTATTAAAACAATGGCGCATTTACATATAAGTATATATTTCACAAGACACCTTGAAGAATTATTACAATTTTAAACAGATATGTCAAAATCAGCCAAGTTAGTTTTATTATTACCTAAAATTCTTCTACTCAATGTATCTAATCAGCCTATAGTTAGATCAGGTATAGTTAGATCAGGTATAGCCTGTATACAAAATACGTTTGACTAGTGCCTATAAGTATTTATACTGTTTTTTTTAATCTGTGTATACTCGTACTTTTCTATAAGCCATTTGTGGGTAGAAATTATAATATATATTCTAACGTCTACATATTTAATTAAATTTGACTAAAATTTATAGTTATTTAATAACAGACTAGTTACATAAAATATTTTATATATGTATATACATACAATGTATATAATATACTTATATCTATTCTAAATTCAGGATAAGTAAAGGAAAAGCGGCGGAAATTTTAATTTAAGTGAAACCCTTTAAGCGCTATTCTAAAAGCTCCTTTGATAAAGAGTGAATTGATTTTCTACGAAACATTTTATACAAATAAGTTTAGAACTAATACAAAGTAATACGTAAAATATACCTAATAATTTATCGCAATCAATGATATTGTAATTATAAATAAAATATTTATAAAGCACCTAAACGTTTACTTTATATTAATATCATATTATTTCATTGTATTGAAAAGCTTTCTTTTAAATTGAATAACAATTTTTTTTAGCCCTTAATAATGAGCGTTCCCTGCGGCAAATTTTCATCCTTTCCACTTATTTACGAATTTCTTTTAAGCATTGCTTCGTTAGTTGTTGTAATTTCAAACAAATAACTGTTATATTTAAAACACTTTTCATATTTTATAATCAACAATCGTCTTTAAAGTCATAGATGATATTCACACGAGTTAAAGAGTCACAGTTCTTAGTTAGAACCTAAGAGGAATGTCCAAGAACAGTTTCATACGTTCTCCAATGTCAACGATCGTGTGATCATCAAGCATTTGCTAGCTTTCCGTATCAGGTGGGTCGTCTATATCGTCGATAGGTTGGCTAGTCAGCGCAGCCCATAGCGGCGAACGCGCGCCCAGCTGCGCCGAGCCCCGCCGCTAGCTGTCCCTAGCACACGCGGCCGCGGAAACTGCCGCGCTACCCACTGCACCCATTGCGCTGAAGAGAATCGTTCCCACCTCTCTGTCTGGGGTTATTTCCACCTGAATATATTGACATTGATTAAATCATTTGATAAATATGTAATAGTGTATACTGTACTGTGCGGTACTGACATCAAAAAACCAATTTTTAAAACTTTTGTCTGTCTGTTTGTTCCGGCTGTTCTGAAACGGCCGGACCGATTTGGATGGGACTTTCACTCGCTGATAGCTAATGTTATAAGGAGTAACTTAGGCTACTTTTTATTAGAAAACTAGCGACTCACCCTCGCTTCGCTCGGGTTCGTCCCCAGGTGAAACCTCTTTAGTATAGTTTAAAAGATTTTCCCGCTTTTCTGTTGAAATTTTTTCCTAAATTTTCTTTGCTATAAACCTCACGGAGCCCGAGACCTTTCCAACGAATGCAAAACCGTGGAAATTGGTTCGTGCGTTCTGGAGTTATAGCGTCAGGAAGGAGAACCCGACTTATTTTTATATAGTAATCTAGCGACTCACCCTCGCTTCGCTCGGGTTCGTCCCCAGGTGTAACCTCTTTAGTATAGTTTAAAAGATTTTCCCGCTTTTCTGTTGAAATTTTTCCTGAATTTTCTTTGCTATAAACCTCACGGAGCCCGAGACCTTTCCAACGAATGAAAAATCGTGGAAATCGCTTCGTGCGTTCTGGAGTTATAGCGTCAGGAAGGAAAACCCGACTTATTTTTATATAGTAGATTACAAAATTCGTTTAATTTATTTTCACATACGCACAGCGAAACGGGTTTGCTCATATATATAAGTATAATCAAATCCAAATTCATTAAAATATGTTTAGTGGGTTTTTCGTGATGCGTTTTTAGACATTAAGACAAACTGACGAACAAAAATTCTAAAACCACATTTTTACAATTAGCTGTTTATTTGTCAGTGATATAATTATATTCTACTTATTTTGTGTGATTGAGTGAGAGTGAGTGAGTGATTGTATTAGTGATTTGAACTAGTTAGATATTATTACAAAGAGAAGATAAAGCTCTTAAAAACATAGTATACCTAAAGGTTACCCTGAAGGACGGATACCATAACCAATAACAATGTTTCTGACCTGAAGACTTGACCCTTTGGGTACGGAAACCTAGAAATGATCGAACTCATAACTACCACATGAACGAATAAAAAAATCAAAACATCATTTTGTAATATTGAAAATTTTAGTTACTTTTTGTATTGTTTATCGAGATGTCACGTAAAAAAGAGCTTCGTTTATTCTGGATATATGCACTAGAATAAACACTATTTTTATTGAAATAAATTAAAAATCAATACATGCTACACTATATGCTTCGATAGTTTAATTTTTTTACAGCTTTAAATTTCAATAAAACCTTTGTAAATTCTCTTTCATGATGGTTTTACTATCTTTATTATGTGTCCAAAATAATAGCTATGGCAAGAAAGAGTATTGAGATTTTAAAGCCAATAAAGTTTATCGTAGTCTACAAAGCTTGTTAGATTAAAATAGGCTAAGCAACAAACGCTAATTACATTATCATATATTTTTTTTATATTTTGCGTTTAGAATAAGAATATAAATTTAAGCTCTCTCATTATATAAAAATATAAAAAGCTCTCATTATATCCTCTTAAAAGTAAATTATTTAAATTCACACTTACAATGTAATTTCGAAAACGAATTTGTTTCGTTATATATTACTGAGTATTTACTATTCATCTTCTAAATTTTATTTTGTAAATTATGTTTCAAATGAAAATCGAGTACTATCTTAAAATTCTAATTTGCTTTTTTATATACTCTGTGTTAGCTAACAGAGCAGCAGATGGTGGATTAGGAACCTTCTTATTTATTAAGCAAAGGGACCGTTTCTGCGCGACATTTAGAGGCTATTATTTGCACAATTTCATATAATGGTTTCATGTTTAATTATACAAATGGAAAAGTATGTTGGCATGATAAATGAAAGATGTGATTTAAATTATATTATACTTGTGATAGTGTAGTTTGTTCTGGGTCTGATCGTTCTTCTAAAACGGTGTCGAGTTCTAGCGTAGGAGGAGGTCTGGGCGAGCGGACCAGGCTGATTGCTCGAGGCCTGCTCTTCACTGGTGATAGCCTTACAACTGAAAGCTCCCCGCGGTCCAGTTCGCAGTTCCGTCGCCGTGCACGCTCCCTGCGAATGCAAATCATGTGTACATCAATCAAAATTATTGTTTTTAAAAAAGCAAGTCGTGTGTCCCTGAAGCTTTATTGCCGTAATTCTAAATAAGCTCAGTAATAATAATTAGTATATTAAATTATAAAGCACAAATGCTAATTTTCAACTTCACACTTTGCACGTAGTCTATTACATTCTGTATGATAACAATAAGCTGACTAAACCAGATAAACTAAATTAATCATGCTTATTACTAACGTCGAGAAGGTTATTGTTCACATAAAAATAATAATGAGTTTTATACTGCCTACGAGTATTTCTCTGAATCACATTCAGATGTATTGTAAATGGGAAAAGTTTAAGGTTAAATTTTGTGACTAATTATGCTTTGGGTCGGATACATTTAACAAAGGTTGATATTAAGCTGAATTAGAGGACCCATGTTAGTCCAAAATAAAACAAAATATTTATTTCTAATGGAATAAATAAACTATAAAATTTCGTATCAGTTTTTCGTATTATACCTACAGGTTTGTTTAAACTGTTTTATACAAATTTTCATGATTTTAATGTATTGTGTAAAAATAATATTTCTTATGACCACATCTTAGTCTTTAAAAAAAAAGGGATTTCTTTTATTTTAATCTTCTCTTTAATGGAGCAAAAAAGTAATACGAATAAAAAACTATTAAAATACGTAAAGGTGTATGTGAGGAGATTGTCTAATCTATAGTTAGGCCTAAGCTAATATATGTATGATCCTTAGACACGAAGCTAATATGCATATAAATTACCAAGTGTCAATAGTTACCTGGCTAATTTAGCTCGTCGTCGTAGACAACATATTACGGTTAACGCCAACAATGGAAAGCCGAATATACATGATACTATCGGCACAACAATCGACTCGGGTGTCACTGAAATAAAAGCGATGCGGTAATTTGAAAATATCTATACAAAGATACAAAGGAATAAGGAATGAAATTTATACGGTCGCAGATTTATATTATTTGTGGCTCTTTCAACAAAATATGTGATATTGTTGATCCACGGGAATTTCGCGCAGGAAATGAAATATGTCGAAATAATTTAGATGCTAGAGTTAAGTCTACGTTTCGTACCTACTAGGATAAAAGTTATAAACTTTTGACTTAACTTCGGAATATATATTATAATGAAAATTAAATTAATTCTTTAAGCAAGAACATGTGCCAAGAAATTCTGGCTCGAGAATAATTAAAAAAATAATAATAAAAAAACTAAAAGCAAACTTTTCTTGGCAGAGTTCGTATGAATGTCATGCACTACAGGCGCAATTAATTTAACTAATAAAGTTTGACTATTGATAGTCAATCTTCATTAGGTTAGGTTAGGTTGTAAGTATGTAGTATCATAGTCAATACGTATGTGAGCTTACCAGTAGGATAAATGATGATAGGCGGTCTTTTGTTGCCATTGCCTGATTTTGAGATAACAATGATATTATTTGTAGCGGTTGTCGTTGTAGAAGTAGTAGTCGCAGGAAATCTTTCAAGGAGCGACGATGAATTTGCTGTTGATATTCGAGTCATGTTGCCAATCTACAATTGTTTGGAAATGTTAAATTATTTGTGACGCTACATCGTATATCAATCTTAATAGCCGCTTTCGATCCATTGCGCAGTGCGGTTATGTCGTATGGAGGAATTGAACCAGTAAGGTCCGATAAAGAAACCAATGCCAAGTCGGTAGCAAAGTACTACTTTATGACTGGTATGGATGACTTACTATATTTTTAGTATTATAAAACATTATATTATATTTTCATTTAATAAATCTATGACTGCAGTAATCACTAGGTATTACAGTTTCCAGCACTTAGCGAACGACTTAATAAAACATTACATTTGAAACTTTAATTATTACTACCAATTTAACTTTATAAATGCTTATTGAGAGCTCTAGATTTGAAGAGAGATAGTTGAGAAGAGTACAAGATTTTAATCTTGTAGTAAAATGTGTGCGGTCTACATACATAATAGTAACCTTTCGTGTAAGAATTCATAAAAATATAATACATATAATATAAATACAATACATAAAACTTCTCCTTTTTGAAAGTCAGTTCAAAATTATATCATCAAATTTCTTGCGTTCTTTAACAATTTTTATTTTACAACAATTTACAATTTTTATTATTATTCAAGATTTTCTTTAAGCGCTGATTTAAAAATAGTTTTTTTAATAAGTTATTAATAAATTTTCTCATTTTAGGCTCTTTCCGGAGCGGCGCCTGATACTTTTTAAAATAATTTCAGGCTTGTTACTTTAATAATCAATAAAGTATAATAGAAACAAGTTTCATAAAATGAAAACAACAATCACTTTAAAATTGTCATTCATATTTTTGAAAAATGAAACATAAAGAGAAATGGTATAAAGCTGGGTTGTATTAAATTACTTTAAAAACAAGGTTTTTATGAATAAAGTAAGTTAGATGGGACTAACAATTAGGATTTTTTAAAAAAAATGTTGGTTTGAGGGCTTATTTGAAATGCTATTTGGATCCTTAGTTGTTGTATTCATCGATGGAATCATTTCTAATATTATCATCACATGTCTTACAGTGAAGGAAAACATGGTGGGGATGATGATGTACAGGTAGCATGTGTAAGAGAGCCTAGCAAGTTTTCGAAAGACATGTGCACTGTGTAGTCCGTCAACACGCAATAGGTCAGCATGTTGGACTATGACCGGATCTCTTCGTATATTCGTAAATTCGCAAGGTAAAACTTTTAGTGCATTTTTTGTTTTGTTACGCTAAAGAAATAGATATATTTTTTACGTAGCTAAATATGTACTCACGTGTTACTTATGTACACATACACCCTTTTTTATAAAAGAATCAAAGAATACTCGCAAGTTTTATTTTATTTATTTACATAATAAAATTGATCATAGACACAAAATAAATATCGTATAATGCTGCTAGACAAAGAATGTAGGCATATTGATTCTACTACTACACTAGCTTAAATATTTTTCTTTCGAATTCTGGTAAATAAAATTAAAAGGTCTGTATTGTTGGTACCTTACAAAAGGGTTGTGCGGTTTCACTTTGTCGTTTCGAACTCAAAGCCGCCCGATATTAGTATTCAAACGAAATGGATATTTACTTTGATATCCATAACACTAGCAGCGAAATGTCTTTATTGAGTTAAAATATTTGTATCTTAATAAATTCGAAGTGTCTAGTCGTCCGCTAATCGGATGAATAAAAAAATTTTATTCGTCCGACAGCCGACTGTTGGTGTTTGATTTTTTGCGACTGCGACTTTTGTTGTTTCTTATATTTTGTTGAAATATTTTTATTAACGTGTGATAAAGGATAAAAATAATTTTGATGGTGTTATGTTATGTTAAAAGTCGATGGAATTTAAATAATAAATTTTCAGCTCGGTAGGTTAAGGTTATTTTTTTTATATTTTGCATATATCCTGCAAAATTTTCAGCTCGGTAGGTTAAGGTTATTTTTTTTATATTTTGCATATTATATCCTGCAAAATTTTCAGCCCGGTAGGTGAAGGTTTTTTTTTTATATTTTGCATATATCCTACACCTAAAACTCACTTATTTTTATTGGAAAGCAAAAAAGTGATAGATATTCGTATAAACCGACAGTTGTCGGACGAATAATATTTTCTTTATTCATCCGATTAGCGGACGACTAGCAACAGCCTAATAGATTTCAAAAAAATACAGGTATTTTAGTGTGTATTTACCAATTTAACAAGGAGTACTTGACACACTATGCTAATTTGAATTATTTAATACTTGTAATTCATCCTAGGTTCGCTCGGTTTCGTCCCTATGAGCATTTTGACGGTGAATGTTTTCTATAGACATTAAACAGCTCTGATCATTAGAGAAAATTTTTGCTATTCCAGATTTATCTGTAGAGCTTGTAGATCTACAATTTTCTAGTGCATTATTTTGTTGTAGGTATTTCTAACGTTTAGCCAATGCCAATGCCAATGATAGCAATGTCATAATAGTTATTGTGTTATTCCGTGGGATTGACCTAAGTAATAAGTTTTATCAATCAGCTGAATACGTTATGTAATTGGATTTAAGAGCCTATTTTTGGTGTCACTAATAAAATTGAAGTTTATTCAGGACCGGCGTCTCTACGTGCTCTCCGAGGCACGGTGTGAAACACCGCCAGGCGCCAACTTCCCAACTCAACTCAACTCAAGTCAGTAAAAAACTTATGTTGATTAGATTTTAAAATAGAAAATTTTTAGTATCCGTTATTAATAATAAATAGTGTAGCAAATTGAATATTTTATTTATTTTTTAACAAACATAAATAAAAAAAATAAAATATGTTACAAATTTTGTGTCTCATACGGAACCACTAAAGTGCGAATATATAAAAATAAAACGCTTTTATCTACTAATAAATATATTAATAAGTAGATAAACTTTATCTGGATTTAATAACTGCTCCCTGTCAGATTTTAATCAATAGAAAAAAATACAATTTTCAAAGAAACAAGTGTAAAATGCAATTGAATTTAAAGAAAGAATGGCGATTAAGCGATAATGGGGTATTACAGCCATAAATCTTCTTTTCTACTTGCTTATCCACATTTGCAAAATGTAACAAAACAATATTAGACAAAGATACGAGTAATTACTTACGAATGGGACTATCCTTGTAGTCTTTGAGTAAAACAGTTTCACTATACTTTAAGTAATATAAATTATGTAAAGGTATATTACATAATTTTCATATGTATTACTAGAAAGCCTGAAGCACTTTAATGGGCGTAAGTTAAAATAAATTAAAGGGTTATTATAATTTTCTAATAAAATAAAAGTAGCCTAAGATACTCCTTATAACATTAGTATCTGCGAGTGAAAGTCCCGTCTAAATCTGCCTAGCCGTTTCAGAGATTATAAATTGATTTTTTGGTGTAAGTACCGTATAATATACCTACTTTTTATATGCATTTAGTGAAAAGCTGTTAATATGAAATTAAAAACAGACACCTAACCTAATTTTATTTATATGCATTGATGTACTGATTTTTAATGCCTATTTCAATATCGATGTCATTAATATTATCATTGTCACTATGTGATTAACGTTATCAGCCTTGCTTAGATTAATGTTACCATTATGAAGGCTTTGATCCTGATAAGTTATTTTTTATTAACACACTACATAATTCTTATACTTACTTCTATATTTCACCAAAAAATATTAAATTCCTGGACATGTACGAATCTGACTTGCTCATCGAGTGTTTCGACGTTTGAAACATTTTTGTTGCATATGATTTATTTTATACGTATTTAGGCTAACAAAGAATTTTTAGGCTCTGAGTAAAATATCATATTTAATTATCTACGAGTTTCTATTTATTTATATTTATTTGGAAATACGATTAATTTTTCGTTCGCTAAAATTGACTCTTGAAAAATAATTTTCAATTGGACTATTTTGGCATTACTCGTCTCTATCGTTATACAGTTTGAACGATTCAATTAAAAATTAAAAATTCAACGAACAATTAAAAGCTTTTGTACTGTTACTAATTTTTAGTTAGCCTTCAGTTACTGATATGAATTACCATTCCTTTTATTTTTTACCTACACGAATCAATTCATTCGTCCAAACAGCTACTACTAGTGAAATAACTATATAATATAATAACTAATAGGCACATGCCACCGTATGTACAGAGATTCTGGGTTCGAGCCTCAGGTCGGGCCTTTAGTTTAGTTACTGGTCTTGTAGTAGTCGTCACACCGGAATATGAGAATAGAGAGTAACAGGAATAGAGAGTACACTTGTGTCTGCGCGTACACTTGTGCATAGTGCACAATATTTCATGTGCAGATGGCGAATCTCAATGAGATTGGCCGCCGTGGCCTTACTTAATATTGAATGTTACTGGTATAACAATACGTTTAATAAAAACATGACAATCTATTTTTTCATCAAATTGATATACAAACTTTGTGTTTGTATTAACATACGATGAAGTTCACACGCGTAAGAAGCTATACCTACTTGTTTGTTTTTAAAGCATTTTAGTAAAATTAATTAATTTAAGCTGTTTTTTTTGCCTTTTTTATTATTTTTTGTTTTTTTATTTCAGAAAAATTCTTCTCAGCAATAAATACTTTACTTTTTAGGAATATTTACTTATATAAACGAGGGAGCTTGTTAGTCCTTCAACAGCGCGGGTTAACCTTTTTATCTCGTTACATGAAGACTATGGGTAAATAAATTATAATCCTGTACCAAAAAGTAACATAAAGACGAATCAGAAGTATGAAATTCTCGACCATGTGTCTGGCGATTGTAAGGTTTCGTTATTTAACGTGCAAAAATTGTTATTAATTTGTTATAATGGCCATATTGATGAGGCGAATTATACTTCTTTAAAACTGGCAGTTATAAATAAAAATATAGAGAATGAATAAACGGAAAATGGGCATTGATCAGCGAAATGCATTAATGTTTATTTTTATTGTAAACTCGAGTAAAGAAATAAATAAGAAAATGGTAGTGCCATGCTTGTTACCTTCGGGTAGCAGCCGAATGGGCCGGCACGCCCCGTATAGTACCACTCTCTCACAGAAGACCGGCGTGAAGTGGCAGCTATGCTGTCGCGTTTCGTCCGGTAAGTGAGAGTCCGTGAGGCCCACTTCCCATCCCTCTTCCCGTCCTTCTCTCTCCTCCCGTCCTTTTTCGTCCTCCCTCCCTCCCTTTCCTAAAAGGCCGGCAACGCATCTGCAAGACCGCACGCATCTGCAAGCCCTGCAGTCTTGCAGATGTACATGGGCGGAGGTGATTCCCATCAGGTGAGCCTCCTGCCCGTTTGCCCCCTTTGTCGCATAAAAAAAAACAAAGACTGGAGTGGACAGATTTTCACCAAAATAATTGATATCATGCTAGTTGGTCAACCGGTCAATCCGGTCAAACATATCCTACGTTGCGAAATTACGTATAACGTAGGATAATTTTCTATGCTGGAAAATATCTAATTTCTGATAAATCTACTAAAAACTAAATCACATATTAACCGAACCGTCTTCAACGAACCTAGGAAACCCAAGCGAAGCGAGGGTGAGTCGCTAGTACAGAATATAAAGCGTTACTTTTTATTTATACCTCATATAATAAAAGCGAAGAATTGTTTTTAGAATTCCTTTAATGTACGAAATTCTTCTTTACGCGAATTCAGTCGCACCTTTTTTACGGTTCCGTGCCTCAAAAAGAAAAATTGATACCTATTGGACGAAAAAATTTGGGTCCATACATAGCTAGGCGGCAAAATGTCACACGTAGGAATGTGATCGCAGAAGAAATAAATAAATTGTTTAATAGTTGGGGTATTTTTTTAAATAAAAATTAGATGCATCACAGTCCTTGGTTGTTGATAGTGTTTTATTAATTATTAGCACAAGTGTCATCATTTATCAAATTGAATTATTTTAGTTATTATAATATATTAAAGAACATTATCAACAGTACATTATAGTAGACTTACCCTTGCTTCGCTCGGACATGATCCTGATTACGCAACTTAAAAAAAAATCATGAGTTATAGTTTTTTGACACGGAACTCTAAGTCTTTATCACAAATATAAGTTGCCATTAATTACTCTTTATAACATCAATTATCTGCCAGTTACAGTTCTGAACATAGATAGACAAAATATTGTTTTATTTTCTTATAAAGTAAAAGCTGTTACATATACATAACGGATTAATATGTATAATTTGAAGGGTTGATTCTTAATCATCGAATAAAAGATACCTTTTGTTAAGTATTAGCTGCTTAAATATGATAGTTAATAAATTGAAAGAATTTAATAACACAGAAGAATTTTTATAAAGAATTTTTTAAGAAGAAATTTTTAATATACGGTACGTTTATTTTATGCTATTAATATTTTTTATCTGTTGGTTCTAAATATAGTTCTAACTTTAAAGACAAGTACCTAATACTTTAAAATACATACAATTTGTGCTATGTGTTATGATGTGGACGCACAACCACAAACTTAAAGCTCCGCTTGGATCCTAAAGCTTTATAAACCATCATATCTTATACGATAAGCTTAATTCTCAAAGGGAACTACATAATATATAATACTAACAAAGCACTTGCTTAAGGGAGTCGTTAGCAGTTTCCGACGTGAGTAGGTACGTATGTGATTTGTACATCGGTTATATTACATTAGCATCTTAACCTGCTTGCATAGTTAGATTCGTACATCTTTTGACGACACATTTGGCTCAGTTTGTGTTAGTGACCCTACTTGATGTGTCAGCGGTAGCGGGTTTAAGTCCCGCTGGGGACCGCCGCATTCATTTGATTCATGAGCACAAATGTCTGAAGTCCGGTCGTGGGTGTTTTATAACATATAAGTTATATATTATGTGTAGTTCATTAACTATATGGATACCAGATAGGTGATCGCACACGCCTAGTAGATACCATGGAACCAAATGTTGATGTTTTTATTAATTTATTTACTTATATGCGTAATTGTAATAATAATTGAAGTTTATAAAACTAAAGCAGTAAAGCAGTATCCATAAAACGCCTTATTGTCCACGAAAAGGAATCGAATTCTTTAAAGAATTACATTGTATACCTCTTGAATTTATTATGATAACCACTGGATGGCGCGTAATTGTCGGACTGATCTGAATTTTACATACCAAATTACTTCTAAACATATGTGGAATCGGAAATAGTACAAATAAAACTATTAATTGTGAATTTTATGTATAGAGTGTAATTTATCTTATGGCTGAGCTTAAGAATTATTTGTTAAGCTACAGATGTTTATTTCAATGTAAGGTTTAAAATATTGTAAAGAGCACATATTAATTTTATTGTAGGGTCTAAGTTATTGTACGAGATCTTGCAAACAGATGTTCATCAATAGTAAGTTTAAGTATTGTTTTAAAGATGTTGAATAGATTTAGAATGACCCTTTGTATAATAGCTTTACTTTATTATAGTTGTGAAAGTTGCCGATTCTTTGTAAGTTAGTTTTAGTAGTTTACCTGCGAGTAAGCTGGGGTGGGAAACCCAACTATCAACAAGATGTTTGACTCTTCAGTCCAAAACTAGAATTGATGTAAGACAGACCTCTGTTCATCAATAAAGATTTTACGCGCTTATATTATTTGCTTGCCCTGTGATTTCATTATTCTGTATCACATAACATCATACACAACGATACTACATTTTGGGGGCTCGTCCGGGATCACAGCTAGCAGGCAAATTATTAGTGTGTATTAAGACGTGTCAGTATTGTGTGTCAAAGTTTTGTTGAAGTGCGCGAAGTAGTGAGTCATGGAAGGTGAAGTTGACCGGGTCGCAGGAGGTGTGAATGCGGTAGTGCTGGAAGACGACCAGCTGCCGCGAATGAAGATTTCAGAGCTCAGAGAGGAGCTCAGACGACGACATCTCCGGGTGACAGGTCGAAAACCTGAATTGTTGGCGAGGCTAAGAGCGGCGCTTCTGCTGGAACGAGAACGCATTGCTGACGATGAAGAGGAAGAGGTAGGCAATGAAGCGGATGAAGACGATGAAGACGAATCTGTGGAACCTGTCAATAACTTTGGACTCAGAACTTTAGGAGGACACAACGACGTACGTCGCCTAAATTCTGTTATTGGCAACCATAGGTATAACGACGACGACGATAACGACGACGATAACGACGACGACAACGACGGTGAGCGATTTCGTAATGATATACAATATTTTCGAAGACGTAACGAATCACAATGTATATTATTAACATTTAACGACGTTGAAGGATCGCTCGAAAAGTTTAGTGGTGACGGCTACTGTAACGTGCAACGATGGTTGGATGATTTTGAGGAAATGGCACTACTTTGTGGTTGGAATGATGTTCAAAAAGTGGTGTATGCCAAAAGACTATTATGTAGATCAGCAAAATTATTTGTTGAATATGAACGATGTGCGAGAACGTGGAGCAAGTTAAAGAAAGCATTGAGGGACGAATTTGAAGGAACAGTGGATAGTTTACAAATTCATCGTGAGTTAAGTAAACTAAAGAAGAAACAAGACGAATCGTATCAGGAGTATACGTATAAGATGTTGCGGATTGCAGCCCAGGCAGACTTTGATGTTCGTACAGTTATTCAATACATAATTGAAGGTATTTCTGATGAAGCTGTGAATAAATCAATATTATATGGTGCGAAAAATATAAAACAATTGAAAGAAAGATTTCGTCAGTATGAAAATATGAAGAGAGAAATGATGAAAACCAAACTACGAATAGCTGAGACAAAAAGTGACAAATTAGAGCGAACTGTGAATCAAGAAAAAAAGAAAACTGAAGACACAACGTCGGTAGTAAGGTGCTGCTATAATTGCGGTGCAACAAACCATTTAAGTTCAGAGTGCCCTGTGAAAGGAAAGGGAAAAAAGTGTTTTAAGTGTAACGAGTTCGGTCATATAGCGTCGGAGTGTAGAACTCAAGCAAAAACTGTGTGTATGGTGTCACGGCTTAAAACCCTAAAAGATCAGAAGACAGTGAAAGTTAAAGACTCTAAGATTCTGGCTTTAGTGGATACGGAAAGTGACCTGACCTTGAAGAGTGAGGGTGAGTACAAAAGATTAGCATCGTCTCGAATACAGAAAGATCAGATAGGTTTAGAAGGCTTAGGGTCCGATATAAACGAGACACTAGGTTTATTTAATTCTAACATGAAAACGGGGTATAATGAGTTAGCTGTTAAATTTCATGATGTACCTAATTGCGTTACTGAAAATGATAGTGATAATTGCGTGACAAAGCAACTATACATTTTTAAAATGAATGCCGTTGACGAAGCTAAGGAGATTGATTTGCCGCACATTGAAGAAAAACCTTATAAAAATGAAATAAAAATGATTAATACAAAGAATAAACCAGAAACCACATATAATGACAATGTGGGAGCTGAAATAATTTTGAAATGTATTAGGCCGGTAACTTCTCGACCGCATAGACTGGCTCCTTCAGAGCGTAAAGAGGTAAGAGATTTTATGAATTTGAGGAAGGAGGAGGGAGTTATCCAAGCGTCTAGTTCAGAATACGCGAGTCCTATTGTTTTGGTTAAAAAAAAAGAGGGCACTATTAGAGAGCGGTTAGATTATTGGAAATCGAAAACGATGTTTGTAAATGGACCCGTGTATAAATGTTTACTTTTTAGTTTGTTTGTAAATGGTTTACGGGACACATTAGTTGTAATATCTAACAATGTGGGGATAAACAAAACGAATGCATTCGACAAGAGGGACTATTGGTTTGAGGGGATGCTCGAAAAAGTAGTTTTGAGGTGCCACGAATATTACCTAGCCAAGAGGAAACAAGATAAGCTAGATCGATCATTTCATTCAGTAAAAGCGAACCGTTTAGGATTTAGTAAAAATTGTAAAACTGTGACTGTTTACGATGAAGGAGATTTATTGGCCATTAAGCGAACGCAGTTTGATCCAGGATTAATGAACGCTAACTTTTTGAAACAGACATCGACATCAGCTGAACATATGAAACGATGGGTGTTTATGACATTTGAGGGCAAATGTCTTTTAAGGATGGCCGAATGTGGAATCGGAAATAGTACAAATAAAACTATTAATTGTGAATTTTATGTATAGAGTGTAATTTATCTTATGGCTGAGCTTAAGAATTATTTGTTAAGCTACAGATGTTTATTTCAATGTAAGGTTTAAAATATTGTAAAGAGCACATGTTAATTTTATTGTAGGGTCTAAGTTATTGTACGAGATCTTGCAAACAGATGTTCATCAATAGTAAGTTTAAGTATTGTTTTAAAGATGTTGAATAGATTTAGAATGACCCTTTGTATAATAGCTTTACTTTATTATAGTTGTGAAAGTTGCCGATTCTTTGTAAGTTAGTTTTAGTAGTTTACCTGCGAGTAAGCTGGGGTGGGAAACCCAACTATCAACAAGATGTTTGACTCTTCAGTCCTAAACTAGAATTGATGTAAGACAGACCTCTGTTCATCAATAAAGATATTACGCGCTTATATTATTTGCTTGCTCTGTGATTTCATTATTTTGTATCACATAACATCATCCATACGATACTACACATATAAGTATGATTACATCTCCTTATATTGGACAGGTTTGGTACAAGAAATTTTAACTTTGGTATTCGCGCTATTAAGAAAATTCTAACGACGACGTACGAATCACTAACATTGGTTAAGCCGTTTAGTTATTAGGTGGAAATATAGGATTAGACAATATACATTTATAATGTACATACAGGTATATAATCCTAGGCTTTGCCCAGTCGGGTAGTAACTAATAATATTGAAATATTAAATATAATTTGGATTAAAATTGTGTTTACAAAAAAGGGTTAAAAAAGTGATTGTTTAAAGTACTATGAGTACTACGAGGTACTTTTTCGGCAGGCAGAAAAGCTCAGATTTTAATAGAATATGTGTGCAATAAGCCGGAGCGACAGACGTTACGTTCTGTAATAGTATTTTCTTTTAATTAAAGCCGTATTATTATCCTACGAAATTGAAAGTATGGTTAGGATTCGCCGAAACCTCGTATTGTGTTTTTTGCAAGGTTTCATAGAAATCTTCATTTGTATCCTCCTCATAATTTTCTCGGAGTATAAAGACAAATGTTCATTCTCTCACGCTATAACAGAGCAATAGATAGTCGTGATTGTTTGTATTGATATAGTTTATAGGTTTAAGAGTAACATGGAGCATTTACATATACTAGTGGTTGCTATATGGTCGAAATTAGACCATAATTAAAATGGAAGTTTTTCACTAAATGCATATGAAAGTATATACGATACTAACAACAAAAAACTCTTTTTTTTTAATTTTAACCGACTACTTTTTAACCGACTTCAAAAAAGGAGGAGGATATATTTTAGAAATTTTATTTATTTTTAAGTAGCGGAGCCACTCCGCTAACGTTAAAACTAGGGACGATCCCGAGCGAAGCGAGGGTGTGTCGCTAGTAACTAATATAATATATATTGTAATAAATGAATTTATTATGGTTATGTTTGACATTCAGTGTGTCAAATACATGGTAGTGTGTTTAATGTTTTTTATGCATTATTTAAAAAAATATTATCATTCTGCACTCCTTCTCTATATAAACTATAAGTGTGCGAAATTTCATACTCCTCCGTCCATACAATTTTCGTAAAAAGGGGTACAAAGTTTGTGCTTAACGTATTAATATATAAATTCCTGTATATGTTTATTTCTGTGGGATTATTATCATTCACATTCGACATATCTATATTACAAAGACTTTCTAGCATGTATGTATGTAAAATTTACATTGTAAATATGTAAATACATATATGTATTTCAAAGTTTACATTTTCTCTTTTAGTGTACGTGCTTTATTAAACAAGTTTTTGTATTAAAAATTAAAAGTTAACTTTTTGACAACTTTGACTTTTATATGATGTTAAAGTATTGTTAATTTTGTCCTCTTAGAGGGTTTTTTTACTTATATAAGTACGAATTCTTTCTTGAGTTTAATATAACATTCAGAATATTACTATGTTTTATTTGCAATATTCAATGTTAAGTCATAAATGACATGTCCCTTCTCAAATCTAAAAAGAACTTTCCTTACACAAGACAATTTTCAATCTCCTTTCAAAAATTTTTCCAATGAAAGTTGTTGTAAATGTTATTAATGTAACCCCAAACCCAGCTGTAAGAAATATTTGTAACAATTTATGAATAATCGTCTGAAAATTTTTAGATAAGATAGTAAGCTTTACTTTTATATACACATCTAAACCAAGATTACAATCTGTGTGCAAAATGTTGTTTAGATTAGTTCAGATGTTTGGCCCTGGAAACGTAACAGTAACATAAACTTCCGCACTGTAATTTCAGGAATGTTCTGAATAACTGTATCTTTAGATGGAAATATCTTCGAAGGAAATTTGATAGTTTTAAAAATATTTTTAAACACATATTTTTGCAAAACATCTATATAGATGGATAACCAAATCAAATCAAATCAAATCAAAATATTCTTTATTCAAATAGACTTTTACAAGTTCTTTTGAATCGTCATTTTTACATGATTAAACTTTAAATTTAAATTAAATGTCAGTCTGTAAGTCTGGGACTTGGGAGTAAGCTACCACCGACTCGGAATGCTGTTCTGCCGAGAAGAGCCGGCGAGAAACTCAGCAGTTGCTCTTTTCAAAAATATTTGATTACAATATTTATTGCATTACAATGTTTTTCTATTTATCCTACGTGAGACACAACAAGACATTAATTCCACACATTTACATCTTCTAAGTATTCCGCGATAGTATAATAAGCCTTATTCAATAATGTATTTTTAATTTTAGATTTGAATTGGTTCAAAGGCAAGCTCAATATGGACTGTGGAATTTTATTATACATGCGTACACCTTGCCCCATAAAAGTTCTATTTACTTTTTGAAGGCGAAAACTGGGTGTTACAAGTTTATCCTTATTTCTTGTATTTATACCGTGTTTGTCGCTGTGTCTTGAGTAGCAATTAATGTTTTGTCGAACGAATACAATGTTACAATATATATATTGCGAAGCAACCGTAAGTATTCCAATTTCTTTAAAAATTTCGCGGAGAGTATCCCGAGCGCTAACGTTATAAATAGCCCGAATGGCCCTTTTTTGAATTATAAATATGGATTTAATGTCCGCAGCATTACCCCACAACAGAATACCATACGCTAAAATGCTATGAAAGTAGCTAAAATAGACAAGTCTGGCAGTATCGACGTCAGTTAGCTGCCTGATTTTTCTAACAGCGAAAACAGCGGAGCTCAGTCTACTCGCAAGAGACGAGAGATGGGGACCCCATTGCAGACCTGAATCTAATGTAAATCCCAAGAAAACCGTGGAATCTACCATATTTAGTATGTCTTTATTAAGAAACAAGTTAAAATTATGTCTTTTTACATTAGGTAATGAAAACTGCATACATTTTGTCTTATTGGCATTTAAAGCCAGATTATTAATATTAAACCAATGAAGTATGTGCGATAATGCACTATCCACTTCGTCGTAATTATTTGACTTTCTATCAACTTTAAAAATTAAGGAGGTGTCATCCGCAAAGAGTACAATATCACAAAACTTGTCGGCATAAAATGGGAGATCATTAATATAAACTAAGAACAAAAATGGATTCATACAATTTATGCCTACTTCGGTATATACCGACTGTCGCCCAGTCGCTAAATTTCATTTTGGAGTCCTTAATTATAGTACGTTCTTTAAATACGTCATTGAATGACTCTAATAGTATATTAAATACTTTATTATAATAAAAATTGGGACTATCAACAGTCATGTTCAATTGAAGTAATTGCTGCGTAACTTTCTCTTTAAAGACGTTAATTTTATAATCATTGACGGGTCTACATTTAAAATTTTGTTTAGTATTAATGATATCGCTAGATATTGAAATTTTTTGACCCAAGTGGTCTGAGCTTAAATTTGCTATTATTAATTTTTCGAGAACTTCCTCATGACAGAACACATTATCTATACAAGTGGAGGAAAAACTTGATATACGAGTTGGTTCGCAAAAAACATTTTTTAAGTCGTACGACCTAAATAGACTTAAGAGGCGATTACTATGCTGCGTTACTTGAAGAATATCAACATTAAAATCTCCGCTTACAATTATGGATTTACTACTAGTACATAGATTTCTAAGGATATCGTCCATCTTATTTTCAAATATATCAAAGTCACCCGAAGGGGGCCGGTACACGCATAATATAATATACTGTTGAGTCTCAACGCAGGATAGTTCTATAGAACGCTCGACAGAGAGTGCCACTATGTCCTGTCGGCCCTTGCAAACTACATCTTTTCTAACTAATACAAGAGAGCCACCGCGAGTAGCATTCACTCTAACAAACGAACTTGACAATTTATAATTTTCAATATTTAAAATATTACAATCTTTTCTCAGCCATGGTTCAGTTAGGCATATTATATGGATATTGTATTTCTCAAGATAAAGCTCTAGTTCTAGTTCTTTGCCACCTAAGCCTTGTATATTTTGATGCACAATATTTAACCTGTTAGACTTAGGCATTGTCTTAAGATTCAGTTTAAACTAGTGCTAGGACTTTCTCTAGAAATGGTATCATGTAATGTCACATTATTATTCTCTAAGTTATTCATAATGTAAATATTCTTAGTAGTACAATGTACTACTGGGTTTTGTATATTATATGCTACTAAAGTAGCAAGTTTTTTCTTATAATATAAGGGCAGATACAATGTACCTTTTGTCACCTTAAGACTAGAATTAATAAATTTATTTATATCAAAATAAAAGAATGCGTCACTATGACGGTGAGTTGTATTGTATATAGTCATGTTAAGGCTATATATATATATTTATTTTGTTCATCCGTAAGGGAAGAGGAATATGGGAAAGAGCAAATTGTAAATTTACATTTACTTTTATTGTGTAAATAAAGCAGATTTTCTATTCCATTTATAACCTCCTGTTTCCTTACAGACAAACTATCTCCATGGAGTAGTACTATAGTACTATTTGGACATAATTCCATTGAGCAAATTTTCTTTTTATCTATCTGTCTGATAACCATTTTATCTATCTGTACAGATACTGCCTGCTTGAACATTAACATAAGAGATTTTTATTAGGTAAATGCGAATCTTATTATATACGTTACTTATAAGAAAAATACATTTTTTATTGTATTTTTGACCGTCTGTTTGAAACGCTAATCTCTGAAACGGATGGACAGATTTTGTCGGGACTTGTACTGGGAGATACCTATGTTCTCAGGTTAGGGTTACGCTTTAAAAAAACTAAAATATGCCTATTATACGAAAGAGTGAGAAGGAATCGCTAATAATTAATAGATGAGAACTTTAAAATACGAACGAGTATATTTAAATAAATAATTATTATTAATATGAATAATTTTATTGACTCTATTGAAAATTATTTCGATTAAAAGTCAGTTTTTTAATGTATATCTAATACTTATTAATGATATACATTGACAAATATTCATATAATCATAACTAACTGTTCTATAATAAACTAAATTAACAATATGTTAAGTTTTAAGTGTAGAAAATAAAGGCTATTTTTGTTTATTATTTTATTTAAAAACTATATAATTTATATCCAAGATATAATATGTTTCTTACTTACATTACTATAATTTGAAGATTTTTCTTAAGTTTTTTTTCAGTAAGACGAGCTTAATAATTGTTTTTCATTATATGAATATGCCATTCACTTTTTCTAGTATCATTAGTTTAATAATTTACAAAATGCATTGGCTTTAATTTGCGAAAGGTAGACTATAACTGAATTTCCTATTTCTTAGAAAATTCGTAATTTTAACTTTTTCTATTATCATATTATGATCTATTCATTACTTTACACTTTAGTTATTGGTACTATATGCACTTTTTCGGCACGAAGAGAATGATTTGCATGGCATTTCATACTCACCGGTATGAACGGTGTATAGATTATTTCATTACTTATAAAATTAAGAAGCACTGCATAAAAATAGGCATTATAGTAAATAAATGTTCATCTTTACTATAAATGAATGTTTTTCGCGAATTGTGCGGGAACAGTGACGAGAAGCGAGCGTCCCGACGCTCAGCCTTCGGTAAACTGGGACTCGGTGAGCAACGAAACTGAGGCCGTACCAGAACTATAGATGCATTTCGACCGGCGACCCGAATTCTCAAATTTTATTAATATAAATTCGAATTTTCGGCCGCAAAAAACTTCTTATAACAACAAGATTTAGATCGAAAGCCATGAAACTGTTTATTGTTGGATTTTATTGGGGGTGCCATTATTTATTGAAGGGGTCGGGTTAGATTAGACAAGTTCTACGATTTGCTAAATAAATTTGCTTCTTGATGTTTTAGAATTATTTTGTTTTTCCAATTTCTAGTTACTCTTCTTTGTTATTCAATACATCAATGCAGAATTGAACATAAACAAATTGTAAATTGTTGGAAGATATATCTAAAATGGGTCTTTTGTTCTTCTGCTTCATCATTTATGTAGGTACGCTGCAAATATCAAGAGGGGCATTGTACTCGAATCTATTGCTACTGTCTCTAACAACAAACGAACAAAAAAAATGTACTGTACAAGTATGATTTAACTATAAAATAATAAGGAAAATATTTAAATCTTTTTATTAATACGTACGTCGTACAATCAGAAGAAAATTAAATTTAACTAACTAATTTACGTATCTCCCTTACATTCTCTCTCTCATAAAATTTGCACGACTATACCAGCCTTTGTTAGAACTTTATTCTCAACATATCAAAGACAGTCATAACAAAGTTAAAAGTTTTTAAGATAAGCAAACGTGAATCTTGTTTATTTTCTTCGAAACGTGAGCTATTTAAAAGGATGAGAATTCATTCTTCACTGAATTGGTATTGAAAATATCCAAAACGCGCTCTCAATTGAAATTCAAGTGTCATTTTTATTCATTGTACGATAAAGTTTCGGCATTTGCTATTGATACGAATTACGAAGAGTATTTGAAAGAAAATAAGAAGATTGTATGTAACTGACATTTTATTACATTAGAACTTTTTGTATAACTAGCAATTCCCGCGGCTCCGCCCGCGCAGAATAAGAATTTTTGATGCCAAATCATAAAAAAAAAGAAACAAAAATTTGGTCTAAAAAAATTCTGGATAGGACCACTCTTATCATCTAGGGGAATAAAAATCAGCCTACGACCTATTCTCAGATTTACCAAATATACACAAAAAAAATTCATAAGCATCGGTCAAGCCGTTTCGGAGGAGTTCGATAACAAACACTGCGACACGAGATTTTTATATATTAGAATATACTTGTACTGACATTTATCCTTAGCTTCTTTTGCGTAGTTCATTAATTTTAAATAGCTCCGTTTCAAAAGCCAGATGAGATGTTGTATAATCTCTAAATTCTCTCATTGAATAATTTATGAAGTTCTGGAAGTTAAACATTTTCATTCACTTTCACATAAGAGACAAACTGAAAACAAACTATAAGATAATTTTTATATCATACCACGAGGTGAAGTATTTTTTGGATTTAATTTTTAAACCTCCTTCTCATTTTATTAATGACGGAACTTTATACTGTATGTAACGTGTATTCAAGACGTAATTTTTAACCAGAAAAATTATTTTCAACTTTGATTACTGTAATTTTAAAACAATGAACTTTCAAAAAAATACTTTTAACCTGTTATTTCAGGTTGATCCTTTTGGGATTTACTAGGTCCTGAATTTCCAAAAATATTAGATTTTTACACCTATTAAAAAGTACTAAAGTCAGTCGTACTAGTCTATTAAGTATTTCTCAAATATTTAAAATTGTACCTAATATTTTTTAAATGCCGGACAGATTTATGTAATGTAGTAAGTATTCAATTGGATTAATTAATTAAATAGGTAAAACAATAAAAATACCCTATTTATAAGTAAACGTAAAATAACGAACTTTTCAATTGAGCAGATCACCGAAATCAAACAAGATTATTAAATTTTACTGTCATTTATATAATAATGTTATGAAAAGGCACTGCAATTACATGTAATTATTTTTTTCCTCATCGTTCTACAAATTTTACACTAAGTCCGCCTGCCGGTGTCAATATGATAGCGTAAGGTTCACTTGCCACGTTGTATGGTTCCGCAGGTTCTATTTTGTATTTATGAATGACTTGGGCTAGTGATGCTCTCAATTGCATTACACCGTATCGTCTTCCTAAAAATGGATTGGAAATTTACAAACGTATAAAATTATCTAAAATATAAGGAAAAACTGAATATATTAACTAGTATCATGGATACAATAACATACCTATACAGTATCTAGGTCCTTCACCAAAAGGCAAGAAAGTATAGTCAACGTTATTGCCCTCAGCGATGTCCTTAAAACGCTCAGGGTCCCATTTTGTCGGTTCTGGATAGTATTTTTCGCTATGCTGTAGTGCGAGCAAGTTAATGAATACTGGTACCCCACTTTCTATTGTCACTTCGTCGTTTAGTCTATAGTCTTTAGCACAATATCTCTCTACATACGGAACTGGTGGATACTTCCTGAGTGTTTCTGTAACGAATAAAGTCTAAAAGTAATAAAGGATTGTTAACTTTTTTAATAAACATCAAAGAACGATATCACGCAAAAGTAATTTATAAAATATTAGTAATGCAGCTATTATTAAATGTGCCGATCCTTGGTTCCCCTTTAATGCAATGAGGATTATACAACCACCACGCTGACCAAACATGTGGTTTCTGTCTTTAAAAAAGCAATTGGTAAACTATTTATATAAATAATTTACATATTAAATTATAAATTGTTAAATAAGATAGAGCGCCAGCGTGGTAATGACAAAAAATACTTTAAAACCGTCACTTAACGTTAATTTAACACACCATGAATACATGCTGTTAGATATTTTAATTCCATTAGCTCATTGTAATCTAGAACATCATGCCCGGTGCGCTTGACTGCTTCATCAATTTCATTATAAAGCTTCTCCTGAAAGAAATATATCATTTTTGAGTAACATTTCATAAGCTCAGAATAAAAATGTCTTCTTATAATACGATTAAATTATGTTTTTTCTAATTATATTAATGATAAATTATTTGCAGAGAAAACCAAAAGTACAGACTATACTATCATTATTCTTTCGCGGTAATCTTACAGTTTTCCGCTTGATTGAGCTTCGCATGGAAGTTCGACAGTGTTACCTCCACTGTCTTCAAGTTCATTTCCTTAATCGTTTTAAATTTACTCATCACATTTTATTAGTACAATTACAAATACTAACTTGTTCTTCCGGATGATACGCCAGCTCATGAAGACAGTAGCTAAGCGTTGTAGATGATGTTTCTATAGCGCCAAAGATAAATACAGCCACTTGCGCCAACATAAGGTCATCAGCCAATTCTGTTTAGTAATAAAAAGATACATCGTTCTTCACGTGTTTTATTTTTATTTTTTAATTTTTTAATTAAATATTTATATATGTGTTCTCACTAGCAGATTATATTTTTAATGTCCCACTGCTGGGCCCGGGCCTCCCTCGGTACGAGGGGTATCAGGCCATAGTCCGACGTGCTGGCCTAGTGCGTGTTGGCGGACTTCACATATCTTTCAAATACTTGCTAGGTTTTCTCAGACATGCTGGTTTCCTCAGGATGTTTTCCTTCACCGTAAGACAAGTGGTAACCAGGATAGAAATTATTCGCACATGAAAATATTTAGGTGCGAGACCCGGATTTGAACCCGCATCACTAGGTTATACAAGCGAGCGCGTTACCGCCGCGCTGCCTTGATGAGAAATATATAAAACGCTAATTTTGTTTAGTAAATTGTCTGTAGGGATACATTACAATCTTTCGTTTAATTTATTTTAGTATATTATGAAATCATCCATGTATATCAAATTCATAAAAAAGAATATTTGATAGTCTGTGTTACCTGGAGGGGCATTAGTTGGAAGTTTTATATTGTCTTTAAGTTTAACCAGGTGATTGACGAGGTCTTTTTCTTTAGATTGATCAGTATTTTTGCGAGCCTCAACCACATTGTAAAATAGTTTTTTTATGTAATCAGAAGCCGTAACAGAGAAGAAACTAAATCTGTAACAGTAAAAGTTATTATATATAATATGTACATTTTAAACTAAAATGATAACATACAAGAGATTGATGATAGAGATTAAATATAATTCACAAGTAGTTAAAAAGAACTAATTAAAATACTATTTAATACCTACCTTAACAAGCTTGCCAGTCTAGGTAGTAGAAATATTAAAGTAAATTCAAATCCACGTCGAAACGTCCAGTGGACCATATGGCTGGTAATACTCCAGAGAGGGGATGGCTTGTCGCTCAAAGCACTGACGCGGATACCAAATACAGTATACGCAACTGTGTCTGATGTGTACATAGAGAAAAGGTTCTGAAATATATATTTTCATTTTAAAACGATAACCACTAACAACTCACAAAAGTGTATTTCTTCAATTGTAATTGCTAATAACTGAATATTTATATATGAAATATATAAAAATAAAATTTATATATTCTAACAAAAAAAATGATGTATAAGTTACAAACCTATATTTTTATTAGCGATTTTAGATTGTCTAACCTCAATATATAGTAAAAGAAAAATGTACATAGCGACAGATGGTTTAGTTGTAAAAATAAAAGCAAACGAATGTTTCGTCTAAAAAGCTCACGTAAACGTTTGGATGTGTATAGAAAGTTAAACAATACTACCTAAATTCAACTCACATTTTTTTAAGTAAAATAAGTAAAATAATTTTACCTTTAAATGGACAGCCTTGTTGCCATCGATGTGGTCCCTCTTGATCTTTTTGACCAGTTCTACTGCATTGATATTCATAAGCTCGGTAATATTTTTTAAGCGAAGTGCAGTAAACAAGGGAGTCAACTCGCTTCTCATTTGCTTCCAAATAGGGTTCTTAAAAGTAATTACTTATTTTCATAATTATAATAAAAATATGGATGTTAATATTTTTCCAACATTAGCATACGCAATTGCATGAAAGTAAGTAGGTACTATTTGTAATATTCATTTAAGAGTATTTTAAAGCAGTTCACTGTCTTTGTACCTACCAATTTAAAATGTTATAATTTTGTCATCGCCTTTTTTTTCTTTACTTTCTCATTATACTCATTATTGAGATGCAATCATTGACGAAAATATATTGTATGTATTTTAAATAAAGATTGTATAAATTTAATAGAAATAAGACTAAAACATATTTTTTCACAAAACCTTTGCTTGTTACTCAATCACGCCCAGATATGTAAACGGATCTAAAGGAAATTTGGTACAGAAACAGATTATGGTCTGGAATACCACATAAGCTAGATTTTATCCTTGAATAATTTTCGGTGTCTGTGTGATAAGTTCGCTTTTTTTTATCATTACGGCCGAACCCTAGCGAAGTAAGGATAAGCCGCTTGTTACTCGTAAACATTAATATGAAAAAATCTAACGTTCTTTTAGTCTATATTAATAAATTATAATTGTTGTGATTTATACACTTATAACAATTTCACTTACATTCAAAGTAAATATGTTAAGCGCGCCGAGAGGATCTGAAGGTCCACAGTGAATATACCTGTCCTCGAAGTATTCGAAATCTCTAGTAAGTACATTCCTGGCGAGTTCTGGTGTTTGTATCACTATTGTGGGGATCCAGCCGAGATAAATTCCGACATAGTCTAGCGGAAATTTATTTTTTAACTCATTGCAGTAATCCCAAAAACTTTTTCTCATAAGAAACCCTAAGTTTCCTACAATGGGCAACGGTTTGACGTAAGGGATTCCACGGTCTTTCCAGTAATTATACTTTCGTTGTAAGTAAATGTACACAAGAAGTAGACATAATATAGTTATGCCTATGAATAAACTTAGAACCGTATCAGTAAATGACCACCCGCCCATCTTTGTATCACGGAACTGTGCGTATGTAACGTTTTCTTATATAAATTATTATCTGCTATTATTTCCTAATTAAATGACCTCAACGACTTTTGCATTTATTACTTAGTTTACTTAGTAAGGGTATCATCATATAATCTACACATGTAATAAAATTCGAAGTCGATTCAATACGTAACATGTTTTTATAAGTTATTAGTAAAATATTGGTTTGTATATTTATTTGATGCGGTTTACAATCCTAGAAAGAAAGAAATATTATTAAGATTAACCTTATGAACCTATTATACCCAAGTCAACAT
This sequence comes from Boloria euphrosyne, assembly GCA_951802675.2. Taxonomy (NCBI): domain Eukaryota; kingdom Metazoa; phylum Arthropoda; class Insecta; order Lepidoptera; family Nymphalidae; genus Boloria; species Boloria euphrosyne. Next base: position 10,457,269 of record OX637871.1, read on the forward strand.
ACATCCACACAAATCGATAGAATAATGGAGCTGTGGTGGCGTTAATATGTAAGTACAAAAATATTCATTTTAATCGTTAATCTATAGTTTGTAGAATGTTGTCTGTGACCGCATCATAAAAACACCACTTGACAAATTTTGATGAAATCTCGTATGAAAATAGCTTAACTAGCTATTTCTATTTTTATTTAATTTCTGCTATTTTATTTTCGGGTCGACAAATAGGAAATCTGCATAAATTATTTAAACGTATTTTGGAATGAACCCGAGCGGGGAGAGAGGGTAAGTCTCTGGTACATTTAATAAAATTCATACTTAGATGAATCTTACATTAAATATTTTTTTGGAAAATCTCTTTGAAAGACATTATTATCTATACAGAAGCCGAGCCTATAGTTTTTAGAATAATTTGTGACGGGAAAACAAATTTTTATCGAGTTTAGGTTAGTCGTTTTATCGAGTTGTTCTCTGAAAACATAGTAAAGAGATAAATCAAAACAATGTACTAGGAAATTGTGAGTTAATAAGAAAATAGCTAAAGTGTTGTTTCTAAGGCACACTCGCTATAATTGTTCATATCTATTTAAAACATACCTAGAAACCCACCCGAGCGAAGCGTGGGTATTGAGTAAGTCACTAGTATATTTATTGTTTGTGGAAATTAGCCAGGCTATAGCAATATAGCACATCTGAAATTCCTTTCATATAATTTAGACTCAGAACTTTTAATCTCGTCTATTGATCGGGGTTTGGAAATAGTTTAGCGGTTAAGATTAAGGGGGAGAGTTTGGGAATAGTTTTTAGTAAGTTAATGTCTCTGTATATGAAAGTTGGAACTGATTAGAACTTGTCTTTTCGTTTAAAAAGAATAGTTCTCAATAGCGATTTATCCACGCTACGCCGTGCGTGGGTGCGACCGGTCTGGATTTAAATACATAAAATATTTATCGTTAGTGTACCTTAGGAGATAGAGTCAAAATAATACGGACTCTTCTAAAGGCCTTTAAAACGACAACTTTCTATTACGTTGCTTTGATATATATTTTAAGGTTAGCGATCTTAAAGTATATTTACGAGTAATACTTTTAATTCGTCGTAATATTTTACAGTTTCCAAATTAATTAATATGGAGATAGCATAGCTTCAGGAGTAACTTCGTTTTGACAAAACGCCCAATTTTTTTTTAATTGTCACTACACGCACCATAGCAAGTGCGCAACATTCTTATTTTTTTCTTTCGTGAGAATCTTCTCCTGACAATAACAAACACAACAAAAAAAGAATTAGAGAAATCGGTCCAGCCGTTCAAGCGTTATGCCATGACCAAGGAAAAAGGGATTCATCTTCTAATCCAATCTCTTCTAATATATAATAATCTTGTGTCGCAGTGTTTGTTATCGAACTGTTCCGAAACGGCTTGACCTTTTTTTTTGTATATTTGGTAGGTCTGAGAATAAGTTGTGGGCTATTTTTTATTTCCCTAGGTGATAAGGGTGGCCCTCTCCAGATATTTATATTTTATTTTTAGGCCAAGTTCTTATTTTTTATTTTCTTATGATTTCTACCACCAATTCCTATTTTTTAATAGTGATTGGAACGCGAGGGGAGCCGCGAGAATTGCTAGTTTTATATATATTTATCTAACAAGAAAAAATTAAACTTTTTAAAATACATCAACATATAGAAATACCTATATTATGAAAAAAATATTTATATTTTGTTGTATTAATTGATTTCTAGTAGTGCTTAAATATGCTGTATTATACTGCGCGTAAAAGATACACTCATTTTTGTAATTTCCTCATTTTTTGTTTTTAAAGAAGCCTACAACATTTAGGTATGTTTTTAAAAAAAATAATTTTAAGAAGTTTTTTAATATATGACATAATATATTTTATATACGGAACTAGTATACTTATTTATAAGCGATAACCGAAAATTGAGTGCTTAGGTTAAATAATTAATTATTTCTTAAGATAATACTTCTTTAAAATAATAAACGATTTTCATGGAATTTTTTGTAAGTATGTATATATTATACATTTTTTTTTTTTTTTTTTATTAACCACTAGACGCCCGCGCATTATGACATGCAACACCGAATAATCACCGAGCCCGTTTGACATTTTTCGCCAATTCTACCATAACATAAAAAAACATTTACAATTTAAAATATACAGCAGCGATTTTAAATGTTTCAGTTGTTTTGGATTCTTAAATAATTTGAGCATTTATGAGAGTATATAAAATGTACTTTAAACTATTGATAAATCATAAATAAGCTTGTAAAATATTAACGTTGGCTAAAAATATTCTACTTTTTGTATTACAATGATTTCTGATAATACCAGGGTTTATATTTACACTAATTTTGAAAAACTACTTTGTGAATAAACATGTAGTCACACAAAACCATTCATTGAATTATTTTCATTAGTTGTAAGTAACAATCACATTCAAAACTTTATAAATATCGCGGCTCGTTCGATGTATTTACACAGCTTACCGCGCAATTTTAAAAGCAATCATCAGGATATAGTGAGTAGATTCTTAGCAAAAGTTACACTTAAATACATATTAGTTCTTACTTTAAAAACATACACCAATAAATCTTGAACACAATCCACTGTGATTAGAATTCAGTTGGTTTTATTATAAAAGGGAAAAATTGAGGTTATTTTTAAAAACACTCGTATTTCAATATAATTCACATTTTTGTATTTATTATTTAGCTTAAATTTTAAATATACAAGCTAACTATATCACTTATATTATAAAACCTTTATACTTTTCATTCAAGAATCTAAATATTTAAACATGTAAAGTTGTCCAAATTATTGTACTGATAATAATAATTTTAAATATATTGATGCGTAGTAATGCTGTACCCCTCAACAGTCAACACAAAAATTATCGATAATTGTTGTGAACGGCGAAACAAATATAAACAAAATAATAAATTTTATAATTATGTACAGCAATTGAAATCAGATATTTTATTTTTATGCATATAAATATATACGAGATTTAAAATATTACTATATTGAGCATTCCAATTTTCATAAAATATAAAATAAAAAATATTATAATTATCTCATAAATGCAAGAGTCAGAAATCTGGCTATCATGTTAAGTATTTCGTAATATGAATATTATTTATGGAATACATTATTGTATTTTATTATATTATGTAATTTTTTTTTGACAAAACTATATTATTTTCGAATCTTCAATAATCTAATCATAAATTGTATAATTTAAATTGTCCATAATATAGTATTTTCATGAGAAATAAAGTCAATTTTGCATTATTAGGAGTAAAAATAAACTTGTAATGCCTGTGACTCGCTTACGACGAGTCAGTAATTCTTTTTATGGACAATGTATACGCTTATACAACAGGATCCCAGAAAACGTTCAACAAGCTTCTATTGCCAAATTTAAAAAAAATGTGTAAGAACGTTTGTGTACTAAAGGATATTATACGATTAACGATTTTTTAGAAGATAGTACGCCTTGGGAATGATGTGATCGCAACCAGGCTGTTTCAACCTATAGAATTATTGTTAATTTCAATTTAATTAAAAAAAAAAGAAAAAACACTAAGACAAAAAAAAAAAAAAGAACAAAAAAAAATATACATTAGTCCCGCTGAGTTTCTTTCGCCAGTTCTTCTCAGGTCAGTGGTTTCTTCCTTCCGAACTGGTGGTAGACTCATGACGTTCAGTAAAAAATTGTAATAATTTCATGCTGAATAAAATATTTTGAATTTGAATTTGAATTTGAATTAAAATTTGTAATTGCAAACGCTCAAAAACTAATAACATATCTTGCTAAAGTAATAATTCTCATTGAAACTAAAATATTGGAGGCAAGTTTTATATAAAAAGTTCAGTTAAAGTTTTAATTATTTAAATAATATAATAATTATTATTCCGCTTATATGGTACAAAATTTTTATTTTGCAATTCAATAATATCGCTCTTATAGTTTTTGATGACTAAAATTGATAACAAAAAAGACCATTACGTACAGTATTTAGTTTAACGTAATTGGCCTCAAAGATCCTTACTTCTAAAATTTTCTGATCTCACCTTTTAATCCAGATAATCCTTTAGGTATTCAAAAGCAAACTAATAATTTACTCTAGATGATTGTCTTTTTCTTATCCAGTATTCAAAGCAGCAATAAATTTACAAAAAAGGAATTTTTATACATTAATATTATAAAAAGAAAAAAGATTTCACTTGTTTCATTGTAATGTATAGGCTCCGAAAGTCCAAAACCAATTTATAAATTCACCTAGAGAAAGCTTTATTTTCAGCGAGCAGCATAGACTTTATTTTATTTACAAAAAAAATGATTAATTTACTATAAAAATGACAATATTTTGAAGCAAGCTATAACCAGGTCTTGATGAAATTATTTTGTAAAAATGTATCATATGTATCAGAAAAAGTTATTTTATCGGTTTCATGACATTAATCCTTTTCTTCTTTATTTGTTTTGTCGTATTTGTCTTCGCTCCGAATTCTTTTAGAATTACTTGGAAAAATTAATGTTCTATTGACTATTTTGGAACATTTTGAATACTTGTTTTTGTTTTGTTGGGAACTCTCCATATGTTTATCTATAAAAAATATCTGAATAATAAAAGTATATAACCGTTTATTTTATATGGAAATCATCAAAATGTATATACAAACACTATCGTCCGAAGGGGACGATAGTTTGTATATAAGTTATCTAGGTATATAGTACGTGTTGTACTCGTACACCCATATCAAGCTACTATAAACACTCGAGATCGTCAAGAAAAAAATATTTTATTTTAGAAGGTCTTTGTATTGCTATTATAATAATATAGTATATTATGTTAGACTTTGTATTGAAACTCTTATGTATACTTGATTTAATTTGAAATACATAAGAATATTTAAATTTTATATAACATTTTATTCTAGAACGAGCTAACACATATTTCTTCAATATACATTTTTTATATTAAAATATCGATATCATCGATAGCATAATATATCGACATGTGTCAATGTCTAGCTCAAATTTGAGGAAAGTCAAATATGTCACATTTGACAGCTTATAGGCTTATATTATTATTATTTATAAATAAACACATTTTATATTATAAAACTATTGAAATATGCTACAAAAAACTGAAAATATGAAATTATATTTATTTTTCTACAGTAATTTACCTTTATCAAATACTAAATAAGTGAGTAATAGTCCAAATTCATGTAAAATAATGGCGACTTTATTTACAAATTTCAATACATCAGAATTTTTTTAACCAAAAAACTAACATTATAACGTAAATATAAATTAATTAGTATATCAATAGTAGCAAAGAATATTAACAATTAATATGCCTGCGTTTAAGGCACAAATTCACTTGTTTTCAATTTTTAAATCTCACTAAACCAATAGCGAGTCGCGCGCGCTTTACTTTAAATTTTAACAACTTATGGCGCATTTGTTTTTAATGTTGCCGGAATCTGATTAAAATTATATTTCATTATATATGTAATAAAATTTCTAAAGGTAGCGTGCATTACTTATTTAGCAAAAAATATAGCGATTTCGTTGTGTAATAAGTGATAAAAGCGCAGAGGGCGAGGTGGTACACATAGGTACCAGCGGGGATCTACGGTAACGCCGGAAGTGGTACACATAGGTACCGGCGGGGATCAAGTGGTTAATGAAATGTTCCACAGGCATTAAGCGCCCGTGCCTTTTGTTATTTTTTAATCATTAACAGTTTGGCGTTTTACAATTTTTTGATACTTAAAACTAGCGATACAAGCTAGCGATACATATAGACTATTCGGACGTGGTCCGACACCGACTTTATTATAATATGGTTTTTTTTTTTTTCTTTTTATATGTGATAGTATGTTATAACATGCTTATGAAATATGTACATATTTTCCTATTGTAAAATTATACCTACTTATGTTAACATTTTAATACTTAACATTATGTTTATTCTAATTATAACACATTTTATCTTTATCTTACGTACTAGTCCTTAATTCTGTATTCATTTATGTTTGTGTCTTAAATTCACACTATGACATTAGGACCCTGTCCCCTCATGCAGTTGGGAAAGCACAGCCTCGGAGATGTTTGTGTCACGTTTTAAGATGGAAATTTTGAGGCTGTGCTCCAGAATGGCTTTCGCTGAGGCCCCTTCCGCTCGACGAACAAACCTGCCGATCGCGTCGTCACCGTCATCTGAGTAGTAGACACAGGTGTTGGTGTGCCTAGTTACCGCTACAACCGCATGTGGTACACTGTCGTGAATGCGGAGCCTCTTGCACTTTGTCCGAACGATAATGACCTCTTTGCAGATCTGACCCTGCGCTTCATGTATAGTCATAACGCGCGACCCTTCACCGGATCCATATCCTTGGTCCATCAGGAGTTTCTTTTCATCCTGAGTGTGGACCAAGTATAAAGTTCCTTGTTGGGTCGATGGAAGTCGCGCGCCAGTAAATTTCTTCATGCTCAAGGAATGGATAATTTTGCTGGATGAGTATATATTTCCGTAGACCTCGCTGATGGCATATGCAACGTCCATGGGGTTTCTATGCGTGCAAGACAACTCACGTGTGATGTTAGTCACCAGAGTTGGCCAGCAATATCTCAGCTCGAACAGGTTTTCCCTGTCGATATAAGTCAGCTGGTTTATGTCTCCGATAAGTGCCACTTCTTCTGCGCCTGACAGTCGGGCTGCCATGATTATGGCTCCGAAATGGTTCATGAGGGCTTCGTCGACCGTTAGGCGATTGCACCTAGTGCCCTCTTTGAAACCGTTGGCCAGTATGGAGGCCATGGTACGCACCTTGGATTTGACTCTGTCACCAAACCGTTCCACGAGCTTCTCCCTTAGATCCTTTGCTGCCTCGACTGTGGCGGTGGCTACTACTTCGTTATCCTTATCGAAGTGCCTGATGATGTAAGTTGTTTTGCCGCATCCAGGTACCCCGTTTGTCCACGTTATTTTTGGCAGTTTCCAGTTCGCAAGGATAATGCCGGTATCGACTTCGTTCGATATGGTTTTAACCATTTTGAGCATCCTGTCGTCCAGCATTATCCTCGTGCACTTGGCTACCACAACTAGTGGGTCTCCTGGAGGTGTTTGGAATTTTGGGGGTTCATCTTTACACCCCTCAGCTTCGACCAGTCCCACGAAGCCATTCGTGGTATTATAAGCGGTCATATACGACCCATACACTTCTCCATGTATTACCTGGGAAGTGTCGTTGTCGTATATGGCCGCTTCGGCTTTGTTGAGTTCCACTTCCAGCAGCTTCTCACTTCCTCGCTGGTAGGCCTGCATGATCTTTTGACAGGTGGCTAGGTTAACCTCTCGGGTTCCTTTTATTATTGCCAGGAATTCAAAGAATGCGTTAATGGCATGGTCCTGTGGGTTTGATGCTGGTCTTAGCTTCGGTGGTGTTACTTGTCCCATATCAGCTCTAGTGCGGCTGGTGCGCGGCGATTTAGGTTTCTCCAAGCTTTTGACTTTAAAGAATTCCCTTATCGCCATGGCCTGCCTATCCTCGTTTGTTCGCTGTTTAAGAGAGACCACTTGGTGGATGGCTTTATCTACTGCCCTTAGTCGGGGGTCCTGGCTAGGCCATTCCCCCCGACAGGTCTTTGCGCTGGAGGCTTCATTTTGTGCCTCTGTCCGTTTTTGAAGGCGTTCAGATCCACTCAGCGGGGGCCCCATGGGGGGTTGCTCCATAGAGGGGGGGTTTTGTTTTACCTCTCCTTTCATAAAGGTCAGGTCTTCCCCTCTGTCTTCGTAGACAATGACCTCATGATTTGATGAGGCCAATAGGCAACCGTAGCGATCAGCCACATCGCCTCTTATAGAGCCTCATGGCGTCCACACTGAGCTTTTGTGAGGGTGTGTGGTCGCTCCCCCCACTGAGTCTTGAGAGAGCCGAGCATGCAAGTGTGAAGGCTGATTCCCTTCCCCATTCGAATAGTGCGATCGCTTTATTTTGCACCCACACCAGCCGGTAGGGTTGGTTATCCTCCCTCTGCACTGTGAGTGCGTCGATTTTCGTGCACTTAATGCTCGTTTTAGTTGTGCTCCCCTTTATCAGTAGGGCGAGCCCCGGCGACACCGTCACTTTGCCCGGGCCTTCTGAGCGACAGAAGCTTATACCCACTCTTTCTTTATCACAGCTCATAAAGAGTGCCACACCCTTTAGCCTTATGCCCTGATCTCCAGTCTCTCCCATTCCTAGCAATAGCTCGGATAGGGTTGTAGGGAAAGTTGTTTGTGTGGGTGTAATTGGTATGGCTGTCCTCATGATCAGACTCCGTAAGGTGTTTGGAATGGAACGGAGTCGCTGCGTCAGAGTGGTTTGTGATGATGTTATTAGCGGGTTTGTCGATGATGTTGTGTGTGTGGTGTCTGTGATGTGTGTGGTTTGTGTAGATTGGGTTGTATTTGTGGTATGTGAGATGTATGGAGTTGTTAGTGTTATATATTATACATTTGCCTACAGTTTAATCACCTCAACTTAAACAATTTACTTTCACAACATTTTCTCAGATTTACCTAGGCTAAATATATGTAGGTAAACCTTTTAAATAATATATTTTCATTTTTTTATCGTTTTCTTTGTCATGTAGTACCTAAATATTTCCTACGCAGGTGGTTATAGTTTTAGTTAGAGTTGCAGTGCGTTTATCTTGTCGGGGGGTGGGGGGGTGGTGGGTGTGTGGTCTCAATAGCATCGGACAAGCCGGCGGAAGCCAAGAAATACGCAGGTGGGGCCCACTTCAGTGGTTATGTCATGCGTGTGCTCCTGGTTAGGTCTGCCATCCGTCCGGGATTCCCCGGATTTGTCCTAGTTTGAAGGGCGTCCGGGGACCGTCCGGCAGGGGTTTTTAAAAAGTGATCGGGCAGTCCTATTTCTCAAGGAAGTTAACATCGAAATCTATGACACGAAGCTGATTGACAAATGGACAAACTTAAAAGCTTATAACATGAACCCAAAACCTTACTGACGGTGATAAGCTTTTAAGAGCACACAAGCTATGGCAGATTTTTTTTAAAACACCTTTATATTCTGAACTGTGTAAAATCGCACAGTATTATTTTTGTGCTCACAATGCGAACGTAGAGAGAGTGTTTTCGATAGTCGTGCAGCAATGGACGAAAGAAAGAAACTCGATAAACATACATACGTTTTCTTGATTCTTCTCTGATCAAAATCAAGTATAATTTCAAGGACTTGAGTTGGAAAAGAAAGATATTTTAGCAAAAATTGGGAATACTGAAAAATACCAAAAAAAATTAAAAAAAATAAATGATCTCGGTAAAATTAACTAGATGGCGTACATTATTTTAAAATTATACAGTATTATAGTTAGTTATTAGTATTATCATATAATAATTCATCATCATCATCAGCCCTTTTTAACGTCCCACTGCTGGGCACGGACCTCCCTCAGTACGGGGGGGATCAGGCCATAGTCCACCGCGCTGGCCTAGTGCGTGTTGGCGGACTTCAAATGTCTAACGAAAACTTGCTAGGTTTTCTCAGACATGCAGGTTTCCTCACGATGTTTTCCTTCACCGTAAGACAAGTGGTAATCATGATAGAAATGATTCGCACATGAAAATATCAGAGGTGCGAGACCCGGATTTGAACCCGCATCACTCGGTTATACAAGCAACGCGTTACCGCTGGGTTACCACTGCCTCATAATAATTATCTTATTTCAATTATTTTACTCAATAAAGAGCGTTCTAATTATATTTGTTAACAATAAACTAGTCTTAAGTGTATGGGCACCCATACAACTCGGTCAACTATGTGTATGGGCACCCATACAACTCGGTCAACTATGTATGAATGGACACCTTTTAATTTTCAACTTTTTTATTTTTTGAAATTTTTCCTTTATGTTCCGTTGCTTCATGCCAAATTTCAAGATTCTAGGCCGACTGGAAGTATCCTTTAGGTTTTGATTCCCTTGCGAGTAGTTACGAGTTTCAAAATATGCGGCTTTCTTTTGATTGCGTTGACCATTGAGTTATAAAAGACATAACATCATTGGCGTTAACATACTCGTATATAGACCAGAGTATTTGATATGAATTTAAATTTAATAGCTCTACGCGTTTCTAAAGAAATGGGTAGTAAGTTTATAATTATTAGAAATATTTTTATTAGGTATATGATGTAACTAAAAATTTATGCTTTTCGCAATTTTTCCGTTATCTGTGCTATAAGATGTTGCTTCGTACTAAATTTCAAGATTCTGAGTTCACGGGAAGTACCCTGTAGGTTTTGATTCCCTTGCGAGTGTCGAAAATTTGCAGCATAAATGGTTGTATCTTTAGATTGCGTTGGCTTAGAAGTTTGAATTTTTCATAGTTCCAAGGGACAGTAGATCTAAGTATTTGATATGAATTTCAGCTAGATACCTACACGAGTTCCTGAGAATAAGGCAGACATACATAAGTACAATAAAATAATCCTATAAGGGTTCCATTTTTTCGTTTTGAGGTACGGAACCCTAAAAATTAAAATATTATAACGATGGTAGCCTTACTCCTGGTACTTCTCTGAGAGCAGAGTGGACTGTGGGGCAACCCTCTCGGCTGTGTGGTCTGCAAACGATCCTGTAACGCTCCATTAAGACGGGTGGGCATTTCCCAACAATAGAAAAAAAGGTTAACGTTAGTATAACGAAAAGTTAAAATACTCGGGAAAAGCTTATTTGAAGAATAGGATAATTAAATTTATCACAGGATAATTTATTGTAATAACCAGTTACAGTAAGACCTAATTCTTCCTTACGAATAACTCCTTTTATTGGTGAAAATAGCATGAAAATCTGTTCATTAATTTTTGACTTTATCGGAAACAGACAGACAGTGTGAGGGAGCGTGGGACTTAATGATACGTATCGTGTCATTTGAATTTTTCACATATACAATATTTTACTTAAAATTTACAGTAACCGTTTATTTTAACCGTTGACCAAATTAAATAATTTGTACAAGTCTGATATAACTCGGTCTTTATATCAATGGATACTGTCGCGACGCTCATAATATCAGTCATGCTGTTATCAATGAAGGTCATCGATTTACTTATTGCATCATAATTACTTGTGTTATTTAAACTATTTAAGACAAATAATAGGTGTTATCCTAAAGTTTGAAGTTTTAAAATAAGTTTTGGCAGCTGTTCTTTTGACTATTAGAACTTATTTTTAGTGACCATTTATATTACACTAGCTTTGTTGCTAGCTAGCCTTAATTTTTAGTTTATCGTGAACAGACAGATAGACAGACAGAAGCGGCGGAGAACTGTTTTATAATACGTAGTGATGATAAGGATTAATACCGTATTTGCGTAAATAGCTTTTCAATTACCGCTTTATAATTGCCCATTTTTTTAAGTATTAAAAATGATATAGTATGTTATCTTTAAAAGATAGACATATGCTATCTCGGACTTTTCTGTGGAGGGATTGCAATCCCGCAGCTCATTCGATCCCGCGGGATTGATATGCGGAATTGCTCAATCCCGCGCGGGATCATGCGGGATCCCGCATCTTTAAAATAATGTAATAAACTGAATTGAAACTACAGATTTTTGTGCACTCTCTATTTTTATCACTCTCGTACTCCGGAAGGACGACTACTCGACAACACCAGTGAGAGCTAAGGCGTAGGACTGATGGCTTTACATGTTCTCAGACGCACGGGGGCGAAACACCGCCAACTTCCAAACTCCGGGCTGTTATTGAGACCTACTAAACAGAAAGACTCAATGGTTCACCTTATCCTTATCGTTCCATAGAACATAGTTAATGCGTTTTCCCGTAGGAATTAACGATTTTACTTCAGTAAAAGGTACTTTAAATGTTGCTTCCTTGTAATAACGTATCAAAAACTTATCTCTCGGCTTCTACGCTAGTAGGCTGAACCGTCAGGATATATTCAAAAGCGAGCGTCAGGTACTGTCCTCTGACATCATCGGACTCAAAGAACGTCATTTATTTCTCATAATTTTCACAAAGTCCTATAGCTTGTTGTCTGGCTTTTTCTTAAATATTTCTACAGTGTAGACCTATATAAGATACGCAATTCCACCATACATCATTTTATTATATCTCAAAGGGTTTAGGCAGTGTTTACGATGAAAGCTCCCAGACGGCTTATTTTTTTCGACATCTCCAAGAAATATCATTATATTTTAGCCAATTTATTCAAGAGCTTTACAAATTAACTTCTAACACCTTCCTTGAGAACCAATGGATAGAGTGGTTACTCTATCCATTGGTAAAAGCAGTATGAAAATCGGTGCAGTAGTTTTTGAGTTTAGCGCGAACAGACAGACTGAAAGACGCGGCGGAGGGCTTAGTTTTATAATATGTAGTGATGTAGTAATTAAAGAGTATAAAGCAATTTAAATCTTGAAATACCTAATGTAAATGTTCTTAGTAACACAAGTTGATTAAAAACGAAAGCCGAGCGTAAATTTTCGTGATATTATAAGCCTATAAGATAAGATTAATTTTATCCTTTTTGTTATTTATATGCAATAATAGTGTCTTAATATAGTATTAATCCACAAATGGAGGACAAACAATATGTTGATTGTAAAAATGTTATGCAAGGATACTACGTAGGTATATTATACTCGTAGATACTCAAAGATGACTTTGTTAAGTAGATATTGATGTCACGTGTTAGTAATAAGCACTTACATGATGTGTTTTATTTAAAATGTTTTATTTTAAATTCTTGATTAGAATATTTTAATGTTGAAAACGAGGGTGCTGATAAACTAATCGATTGACTAGTGACCTGACCCTCGCTAGGCGCGTCCCCAGATAACAGCTAACTTAAACTAAGCATTTTTATTACCTACTACAGTTTTTGCTCGTCGGTGGTCCGCGTGATTTACAGAAACTGATTTTCCTCTTTGTAATGGCCGCCGCATTCTGGCCCGCCCGCCTGCAGTCCGTACAAAACCGTATTTCGGGATAAAATAGTACGGCGTATTTAGTTTGGTTTAAAATTTAAGTTACTACAAGATCGCGTTTCCAAAATTATTAAATTTTAGTGTTTTTATGTACTCTTGATGTAATTTTTGCGGAAATCTAAGTAAGAATAGTGAGGTTTTAATGAGTTACAGCCTACAGGTATGATTCAAGAAGCTATTATAAAAGGTATGTGTATTTACTCATATGTAGGTACTGGCAAAATTAATAATCTTAAAAAAATCTACAATGTACGACGAATTACGAGAGTAGACCCGAAAGTATGAATATGAACTAACTTTATTTATGCTTAAAATAGGTCCTATAGACACATTAGAGTTCCATTTTGTACAAAAATCCGTGCAAATATTTTTACAACGATTCTTGAACTGTCTGAAATGACGAAATAAAGTCATAGAACGATTATAATTAAACGAGAGCCTGTATATATTAAAGAAAGCGGCGTCTTCGGTTTAGCTCAAGATTGGGTTTTATGTATAGCTATAACCTATACATTACAGTAACATTGGTTATGACTCCAAATAATTAGATAATTGGGGTAGTATATTATATGTACTTTATATTATGCTGTTCAGTATTGGGTCGAAACTGCATCATTTTGTAATTTGTCACAATACAGTCATTTGATTTATTTCTTTATAGTCATAATAGAGCCCCAGCAAACGTTGCTTTGCCATATAAAAATAATAAGTCATTCTACCAAATACACAAAAACTAGCATTAAAGACGAGCCATTTTGGAAGAATGAAATGAGAAATCGTATATGTGTTGCCACTTGCCAGGTCATATGAGCTCATGTTTATAAAAGTATGATAGGCATATCAATTTTTGTATATGTAGTAGTTTTTAAAGTTAAAGCAGACTAGAATAGATCCAGAGAAATACACAAAACAAGACAAAACATGTTTTAGAAGCATATAAATTATAATGTATATAATGTATTTTTGTGCTGTCTCCTAAATTGTATATCTAAGTAATGCAATACAGCTAAGGGCAAATTTCTGTTTTTATAAAAATTGACATTTACTCAATATTATACGTTTATAATAATTTATTACAATAAAATTTAGTTGAAATCTTTAAGAAAGTAAGTCTTTTTTCTGTAAATAATAGGCAAAGGTCATTGTTTTTAAAAAATGTTTAATGTACATAGATACATACATGTAATAATTATAAGTATTCAGAATTACATTTAGCTTCGTTCATTGTTTTATACGGTTCATCTATCTTATTCCTTAGCTTAAGCCTGGATTTTATTTATGGAGCTTCAATCACATAAATGGAGTGTCAACCTTATTTTTTCTACTTTCATAGAAATAAATAATATTTGTTTGCAACTTTTAGTTGTGGAACTATTGTATTCAGCTATTAATCTAAGCCGAAAAAAAATCTATTCTGAATAAATAAAAGCTCTACTTAATACAATTTACAAAACCGGTTAAATGCAATATGTAAACAATTTATTTAAATCAACGATTTATGATTTACATGTATTTTTAACTATATATCAAATACATAACCCTCTTTTGGATATCACCGCACGCGGATAAAAATAGAACTTGATTTTTTGCAATGTTTAAATTGTGTTGTGTAAGATTTTTTATTTATATAGGTACCTAATACTTAATATGACGACACGTTTGGCTCAATTGGTAGTGACCCTACTTTCTGCGCCAGCGGTCGCGGGTTCGAGTCCCGCTGGAGGCATCCATTTGTTGAGCACGAATGTTTGTACTCCAGTCATTGGTGTTTATATTTATAATATGTATGTATTTAAATTTATATGTGTAGTATATCAACTACCTAGTATCCGTAATACAAGCCTCGTAGCTTACACCGAACTAGGTGGCGCTGTTGTAATAATGTCCCAACAATTAATATCTACTGCTATCAAATGTGGTAAGCCATTTTTAAAAAATATAATTTTTTAACATAAATTATAATAACAACATAACATTTAGGTACATTAGATAAAATAGTTTATTTGGTTTATAAGTTCAAAGTCAATCCAAAAACCTAAAAACCTGATGCACTAAGTGTTTAATTATTTTACCAAGTACTAAGTGCAGAAGCGCTTGTCTTGTTTCCCTTCAGCTGCTTTTAAGAAAGTATACGTTATCTAATGGCGCATAAAAAGAAACTTTAACACTTATATTATAGTAATTGCTACTATATTTTACTTCTGGAATTAGTAATTAATTATTATAACTAAAATATACTAATACTTTATTTAACAGAAACCATTTCCCTTTTTCAGTTCAATGTCTGGAGACAAACCAACTGGAGAAAGAAAAGTCTGTCTTGGCTTTGCCAAATTTCATCGATATCGATTCTGGTGTCATAAGTGTAAGTGTAAAAGGTACTTTTGTATTTTTAGCTAATACTCGGCAGTATTCTCAGGATATTGTAAATAATGTCTTTTTTTTAATTTTAAAATACAAACTTACTTTAACTATACATAATGCATGATAAATGGTGACTATTTATACAATCTTTGCAGTAGATTCCGCATACTAAAAACCATTAATTTCATTTTATCAGTGGTTCATAGGAGTGCCAGATGAGTACAATTTATGCACCTTCGCCAATATTGCATGCGAATGGAGACACTTTGTTTATAGAACGACTGGTAAAAAGGGGAGAAAATAACCATAAGCCAGTGGTATTAAAATGTCGGTTAGTATATCGAGGTGAGGAGTGGAGTCGAACCATATAGTCCACGATCAGTCTATCAAGAGCGTAACGATTAAGAAGAAAAGAAATTTAATATTTGCACTTTTGTTATCTCTTTTGATTATTAGTCTATGTCAAGGATTTTACAAATAATACTATAGATAATTTTTATGCCTAATATGATAAGATTGGCGATTGTTCATAGGCGTGCGTCTCAAAGGTGTAGACGGCGAGTGCTGAATCTTCTACGATATCATTTCATGTATAACTAGGGTTGCTCGTGCTTCTCATGAGTTTCTTTCTTTCTCAGATATTGAATTGATACTTAAAATATTTTTTTATTCCTATAAATATAATACGCATATGTTATAATATGCACCTACATATAATTTTTGAAATCGCAGTAAAAATGAACGAACTAAGCGCCAAAACAAGCAGAAAAATAAAGAATTATACTTTTCAATATAAAATTTTGATGTACATAAATATTTAAACTTACAAGGCACACATTTATTTCCAACCTAAAAATAAGTCTACTGAAAGTATTATAATTTATCTTAAATTTAATCATTTTAAACTTCATTAAGCATTAGGTCTATATCATAATTTACTAGCAACTATCTTTCTCTTCGTTCGGGTTCCCACCTAGTTACATTTTAACAATACATACAAGTGTGTATGATGTGATATGATGGCAACTGTAATAACATAATACTGCAAACTTCGATAATTTTATTAAGTTTCCTTAAATTTTCTTTCTGATTCCGCCTAACTTTCTAAGTTTTTCCTTTCGTAAGGATCATAAAAACATAAAAAAAAAGAATAATTAGTGAAATCGGTCCAGCCGTTCAAACTTTTTTAAGCAACTGGACAAATTTATAGTATTTAATAAGTTTAAATTAGTGATTAAATTTAAAAAGACTTATCAATATTAGATTAAGTATGTATTTCGATTGAGATGATCACCAAATCAAACAAGATTATTTAATTTATAACCAATTTTATTGTCATGTATATAATCATATCATTGTAAGTCAATGGAATTAAGTACTTATAACTATTTTTGTCCTTATCTTTCTACAAATTTTACGCTAAGTCCACCTGACGGTGCCAATATGATGGCGTAAGGTTCACTAGCCACGTTGTATGGTTCCGCAGGTTCTAATTTAAATTTATGAAGAACTTGGGCCAGTGATGCTCTCAATTGCATTACACCGTATCTTCTTCCTAGAAAAATGTTCAAAAGTTTAAAATATATAATAAAAGTGTCCTAAATATAAGTTAAAATCTGAATAAATTTACATCAAAGTATAACAACATACCTATGCAGTATCTGGGCCCTTCACCAAAAGGCAAGAAAGTATAGTCAACGTTATTGCCCTCAGCTACGTTCTTAAAACGCTCAGGGTCCCATTTCTTAGGATCTGGATAGTATTTTTCGCTATGCTGTAGTGCGAGCAAGTTAATGAATACTGGTACCCCACTTTCTATTGTGACTTCGTCGGTTAGTTTATAGTCCTTAGCACAATATCTTTCTAGATACGGAACTGGTGGATATTTTCTCAGTGTTTCTGTAACCAATAAAATCAACTATTTAATTTAGTTTATTTCACGTATTGGTGCATCTATTTTAATATTTGCCACGTGTCCCCTAATAGCCCACAGTCACACTGGACAATGTGAGCTAGAGGATTTCAGGTATTTAAAAAAGTAGTAAATTGCTCAACATGTGCTCTATCATTGCTCTAGGACGACATTGCTAGATCGAATACTTTACCTATGTACATATTGAGGTATAATTAAATTGATGATTGATTCTAGCGTAGAACTAACAAAAACATTAAAGTTAAACTAAAACTTAATGCTACTGTAACACACCGTGAATACATGCTGTTAAATATTTTAATTCCAGTAGCTCATTATAGTCTAAAACATCATGCCCGGCGCGCTTCACTGCTTCGTCTATTTCTTTATAAAGTTTCTCCTGAAAAGAAATATACCATTATTGACATTCCTTAGTTTCACAATATAAATATTTCCTTATTATAGATTTTTCAAGTCATTATGTTATTTTTTTAGTAATATTTATGGTACTTATACTTCTGTGTGAAAAATAATCCTGAAGTATCTAATGTATTTTCATTTTTATTTCTGCGCTTCCTGATATTTAAGGTCTGCAGAGAAACTCCATAATCCTCCTCTTGATTTGTTTCGACGTACCTATTATTACTTTTTATCAACACAATTATAGACTGATACTGACTTGTTCTTCCGGATGATACGCCAGCTCATGAAGACAGTAGCTAAGAGTTGTAGAGGATGTTTCTATAGCGCCAAAGATAAATACAGCCACTTGCGCCAACATAAGGTCATCAGCCAATTCTGTTAGGTAAAAAGACTCATAATAACTATATCCTTACGAATATTTAAATAGCAGATATTACTTAATAAAATCATGACTACTATCTACTAATGATAAAAATACAGTGTCTTAGTTTTAATTAGTAGGTACCAGTTTTGAAGACATTTTCTTGAACTTCAGCTCAACCGTAAATATTAGACATTTTCTTAAAAAGTTTTATAAACTTGAAAATTGTTTGATTAACACCACCAAATCATATGAAAATGATAAATAAAATGATAACATTTGATAGAATAATATCTTACCTGGAGGGGCATCAGCTGGAAGTTTTACATTGTCTTTAAGTTTAACCAGGTGATTGACGAGATCTTTTTCTTTAGATTGATCGGTATTCTTGCGAGCCTCAACCACATTGTAAAACAGTTTCTTTATGTAATCATTAGCTGATGCGGAGAAGAAAGTAAATCTGTAACAGTAAATTATATAAAATAAATAAAAAACAATTGAATTGTCATCCATATGAAGTTTATAAGAGCCCGAATAAAATACTACCTTACCTTAACACACTTGCTAGGGCCGGTAGAAGAAATACTAAAGTAAATTCTAATCCACGTCGAAACGTCCAGTGGACCATATGGCTGGTAATACTCCAGAGAGGGGATGGCTTGTCGCTCAAAGCACTGACGCGGATACCAAATACAGTATACGCAACTGTGTCTGATGTGTACATAGAGAAAAGGTTCTGAAAGGTATTAAAATCGCTTTAAAATCAATTACTACTTTAGACAAGATGGTCCAATCTAAAAATTATATAAAATTGATATAATCTCATCAAAATTAATACTTAGATAATAGCGATGTACATTTTTTGAGAGTGAAAATGTAAATAAAAACAGATGGATGGTTTTACTTAAGCTCATATTTTTTACAAATTAAGTATAATTAATATAAAATTATCTTACCTTTAAGTGGACAGCTTTGTTGCTATCGATGTGATCCCTCTTGATTTTTTTGACCAGTTCTACTGCATTGATGTTCATAAGTTCGGTAATATTTTTTAAACGAAGCGCAGTAAACAAGGGAGTCAATTCAGCCCTCATTTGTTTCCAAATTGGGTTCTTAAAAAAAGAAACTTATTTTTATATACATAGCAACCGCCCTCGCTCCGCTCGGTCTCGTATCACCTAGATAAACTGTTTTACTTTTTAAACTGTTATAGAAAGTTTCAGAGATGTTTGACGTTTTCAGAGATGAGACATATTTTTTCAGTAACAAAATTCTTTCGGGACCCCGATAACTACTTAGTATTCATTATACCAAATGTCACCAAAAGTCCAGTAGTCGTTTCGTGATGGGAGACAAATAGAGAACAATTCAAAAAATTATGGAATTACAATTTTTAGCAATATTTATAACTACATATTTCTAAACATTTTCAAAAAAAAGTGCAGATTCGACTCTGCTAGAATATTATTATATACTTTAGATATAAAAACATGAAAAGCTATATTAAAAAAAAACATATGAAAATACTCTAAATACTGCATATTGGACAAAATACTGTATTTTGGAAAGGATCTGGTTGTTACTATAACTTTTAAAGCACACTGTCAATGCTTCCTTTTAGTAGAATTACGAGTACCTACAGCTTTCAAAAACTCTCTTACTGGTTTTTAATTTAAATAAATCTTTCGTTTTTATATAAGTAAATTTGAATAAATTATAGTAGTAGAATTTACTTACATTCACAGTAAATAAGTTAAGCGAGCCCAGAGGATCAAAAGATCCACAATGAATATACCTGTCCTCGAAGTACTCGAAATCTCTAGTAAGTACATTCCTGGCGAGTTCTGGTGTTTGTATCACTATTGTGGGGATCCAGCCGAGATAAATTCCGACATAGTCTATCGGAAATTTATCTTTTAACTCATTGCAGTAATCCCAAAAACTTTTTCTCATAAGAAATCCTAAGTTTCCTACAATGGGCAACGGTTTGACGTAAGGGATTCCACGGTCTTTCCAGTAATTATACTTTTGTCGTAAATAAAAGTACCCAAGAATAAGACATAGTAAAATAATTCCTATGAATAAACTTAGAACCAAATTAGTGATTGACCACCCGTCCATCTTTGCACCACGGAACTATGCGTATGAAACAGTTTTACTGTAAGACCCTGCTATCTGCTATTATTTACTAATCAGCAATCCTACTACTTACAAATCACACATCGTCATCGTGGAACAAAAACACTTGTAAAATATAAGCAATTATTTTTTATACCTGTGTTAAATAATCCCCTCGTAAATTTTACTGGCGTGTTGGATAGTAAGGCAAAAATTTTAATGAAAAGTCTGTTTACTTATGAAATATTGAGATAAAATACACTGTAGGTTTTTTAATATTGCTTTGTAGAATTTAAATTCTAACTCCTATTTGACTTTTACTTGTATATTTTTTGTAAGCGATATATACTTACCTACTAAATTTATAAATGTCTTTCTAATCTAAAATATGCAATTGTATTTTACTTTATAATATACATAAGTTTTCTGTGTACGTAAATTATTCTCGTAACTAGCGCCTCAGTAGGTACGTCTTAACGGTTAGAATAGATTTTTTAGATATACCTACTCGTAAGAATTTTTTTTATGGGACAAAGGGGGCAAACGGGCAGGAGGCTCACCTGATGGTAAGTGATCACCTCCGCCCATGGACATCTGCAACACCACAGGGCTTGCAGATGCGTTGCCGGCCTTTTAGGAAAGGGAGGGAGGGAGGAGGGAGAAGGACGGGAGGAGGGATGGGGAGTGGGCCTCCCGGATATTTTCTCGTAGTAAATATATCATGTTACCCGGATGACCACCAATTCCAACCAGCTCAACAAATACCAAAATTTGTCCAGTGGTTTTCTTGTGATGCAGATTTAGACAGACAGACAAATTCTAAAACGAGAGATTCGGCCTCTATTACGGAAAAAGATATTATAGCAAAATAAGCAATTATGCAAGCCCGTGATGGATTCAGATAAGGTACGATCAATGTAAGTACGATACCTAAGTGTCGCGGGTCGTATTAGATAATATTCATTAATTCTTATAGTATAGTTTGTAATGCTATTTAAAGGATTTTTTACGCATTCTATGAGCTGATTCGCTATTATACTTCACACAACTGTATGAAGTAGGTATGTACTTTATTCGCGGATTCAGCTACGAGTATCTGTAAAAAAATTGCCTAATTTTACTGCGGAATATAATAGCTACAATAGTACATGTAATCTTTGTATTCTGTGTATACTATAAAGACATAATGTTTGTAGCATCCTAGGCTATAATATTAGTGCTTATGTGCTTATATGGATATAGTATCCTAAATTATCAGCTAGTCTCTAATAAAAAATAGATGATAGAATGACTTTCAATAATGGAAATAATTCTTCTGAACTTTTCTAATCTAAAATAATAAAAAATGGTAACTAGTCTGAAAGTAAAAAACAAAATTAACAACTTTACAGAATCTATTACACAGTCAAGTGAGTCGAAAGGAGGGAACAAGAAATCAGTGAATTTTCGGCAGCACATTATTTAACGGTTGGTAGAGCCACCCTTACAAGGCGGAAGACTGCGTTTATTGCTGAATAAGCATATTCATTAAGACTATAAATTTGTGTTTTAAAATATATATAAGTATTATACAAATGGAGTTTTATAAAAGAGATTTTTTAATATGTAATTTGTTTAAACTGAGTTCTTATAAAAAACATAATATGTTTATAATATGTCCAGTCATTAAACCATTTAAAACAAAATTATAGCTTATATCTCTTATGTTATATTTCAGGTAGTTATATGAAAAAGTCTTAAAATATTTATTCCAAAAAAAAATACTATAGTCGTAAATTGAGATAGTATGCAATTACCTTACTAAGCCATAAGTGATTTTCGACAGAATTAAAAATATTGACGAAAACTCATTAACTAAAGTTTTACATTTCAGATATAACACAAAAGCTACTAGGTACATCTCTGCCAAGATAAAATGTACTTAGATACATTATTTTGTAAGTACACTGACACATTAGCGAAGTTAAGATTGATGAGTGTTAAAAGTTGGCGCGTTGTAAATGGAACTTTAAAAGCGTCTTTACCAATATTTGTTGGCAAGTACTTACTTTTATTGAACTGAATTTAATATATAGATTTTAAATCTAATGTAACATAACTATAATTCATATATATTCAATACAAGACGATGTCTACTCGGCACTTATCTCGTATGGCGCATTTAATTTTATTTAAACTGTGCTGCTAACAAAGACATCAGCTATTAATAACATTCATTTTTCTTTTGTATCTTTGCTTGCGTGCTATATTTCGTTTTGGCCATTAATCTTACTAATTATCCGACACCTTGCTTCCCTTTTGTCCGCAGCTTAATTCCCGTACATTCATCAACAGGAGGCGTGACGTTGAATAATCTCAGTCAGATAAATCTCCTTATAGAAGTTTTAACGTGTTGTAAACATATTATTTATATTATTTTCTAATATAGCTTTTAAAATATTTTTTATTCTAGGCATAGATTTCTTAAATTTGTACGTTATGATATTTAAATATAAATTATTATTTATTCAGGGAAATAAAATGTATACATAGATAACAAGTCAAGTATCTATAAGATTGCTTCGTCATTACTGATTTATATATCATTAAATCTTAAGCAACTTTGTAACGGCATACTCGTAATGATATGAATCCTACAATGAAAGTATTTACTGGGTTCTCGTATGGTATAATTGGCCATTTACACGATAAATATTTAGCATATTTTATTATAATGAAAATTTAACCACTTGATGTACAAATGCGAATTCAGTCAATGTGAAATTAAAAATATATAGCCGAGCGAAGCTATGAAAGTTAATTAAAAAATTCCGTGATAAAATTCTTGTGTTAATAAAAATCTCATTTATATACCTACTGAATGTTGTCAATTGTCATAAAGTGAATATAATGTACTAATACTGTTTTAAAATTAAAAATAATAATAAAAATAATCCAACCACATCTGTAAACATCATGTTATACGAGTATAATAGAGACCCTAGGTCATTTATACATTTATAAATTTCATAAATTCCTAAACATTTGAGATACTTTAAGATTTATGGCGACATTAACTGCCCGCTACCTTGAGCATACATTGCAGCCCGTTACCCGCTTCAACGCGCACCAAGATTATTCGAAAAAAACAACCCACCTTGATTTATCAAACACAATAAAAATGAAAACCGTATACTAAAATATGGGTCATTAAATTGTCTTTTATATGATAAAAGTTTCATGTAAATACGCCCCATAGTTTGTGCGTGATTGTCGTTTTTTTGTCCGCGTTAGACATTACTTTACAAATTAATTACACTATGTTATTAAAATATAATTTCACATTTTCACATATCAAATTATGAATAAAATTGTCTAGTATAACATATATTTTTTTCAAAGAAATATGACTAGAAGCTTAGACGTGATGTTCAATATAAAATCATTAAAAGTCGTTTATCTGCGCCTTAAAAAGATTAGGAAAAACAAAACCTATACCATAGAAAGACATTTTACCAGGATAACTGTTCGAAAGTAACTTGTGTGCTATTCCAGACTATCTATAACCTTCATTGTTGTTGCTACTTAATAGAGAAAAAACAACATCAACAAAAAGTGTCGCCGACAGAACGTTGATAAGGCCAACAAATATTTATAGTATCACTCTCTTACATCAGTGTAATAAGTTCTTTTACGCTAGCTCACGACTATGTATATAAGACCTAATAATGCTTTAGTGACCTAAATACGAATAGGGTCCCGTAAATAATATTTTTGTCGACATTTTAGTGTAGAATATTTTGTTAAATTATGTGCTCGAATAAGGGTAATTAATTATAATTTAACTGTAATATTATAGTAAGTGGCTTCTTCATGTTTAAATTTCGCATCTGTTTTCTTTCTCTTAATTCTCTTAATATTTTTCGTTCATAATTAAATGTAAAATGTGCAAATGTTATTTAAGTTTAGAGATTATATCTTGAAGTTAAACCGAATCGGGCCATCGCACATGAAACGCTTCACTGTTCAATATTTGCCTCGCCACATGATAGCACAAATATGCAAAACCTTCCAAATATTAATCACAAGGGTACTTAAAACTATTTTTTGGTACTTGTAAATGAACGACTTAATATCCATAAGTATTATTCCGTGACGTTCGTTTTTGAGATATAAATAAGTACTTATACTTAACTAAAAAGGTAAAAAAATTATTTTTAACAAAAAAACAAAAACCGACTTCCAAACTTAATAAATCTAAACTAAAAAGTAGAAAATAATACTTTTAAGGACTTTGTTAATTTTGGAGTCGGTGCCAGCCAGGTATTTTGATTATGTTTACAAATTGATAGATTAATCAAATATGTATCTATTTAGGGTTATTTTGCTTTGGCTGGCACCGACTTCAAAATTAACAAAGTCCTTAAAAGTATTATTTTCTACTTTTTAGTTTAGATTTATTAAGTTTGGAAGTCGGTTTTTGTTTTTTTGTTAAAAATAATTTATTTTAAATTTTTTTGCGGAAAGTAGATATGTATTGTGTTAATGACTATAAAAATTTACCTTCTATTATGAGGTAAACCTAATAGCCTAAAAGTATACAACCATCGGTCCATAATTGCGTATTATATTGAAAAAATTTTCTTTAAACTGCTAACCGTTGAGGAGTTGTACCTTCCATTCATTTACATTCTTCCATCATCAGTCACGGTACGTGACTCAAATATCCATATAGCCCATAAAAGATTCGGCCGAGCATCGTTAATTTGCTACTAAAAATTGAAGAGTTCCGATACTTTGTCATGGATTCCATCATCAGAACTTTACCAAACTCTCATCAAACCACCCTTGAAGTATATCCTTTCCATTAAAAAAAGAATCATCGAAATCAGTTGGCGTGATATTGAGTTATTCGTCCATTTGTCGCGCAAATACTTAATGCAAATTTAAGACTTTTATGGTTTTCTCATGGATGCCATTGTCGGAACTCGAAAATATTAAAATGGGACCACATGGGAAGCACTACCTTTCAAATAAAAAAAGAATCATCAAAATCAGTTCACCCAGTTCAAAGTTATGAGCTAACAAACATAAAAAAAAAAATACAGACGAATTGATAACCTCCTCCTTTTGGAAGTCGGTTGACAACTTAAAAATCTCAAACAGATGTGATTATTTCACCATATTTTCCATTAAAAGGTTCATGAAACAGGATATACAGCTGGTAAGTTACAGGCTATTCTGACAGACGTACAGACAAGACTTATGAGTGATCTTTTAACAGTTCTCATTTTTTTCTTTAGTGATGCGTAACATCATTGTAGATTACATATATAATCAAACAACAGAAGCAGACAGGAAATATTATATTCGACAGTACATTTTTGCTTTATATAACCCCATTATATTTTATACTTAATAAGATTAAGATATAAGGTACAAGAATTTTAGTTATTTATACAAATATACTCTGATCTTTCACTGTAATTCGTTCTCTTAGTGCTGTTATACATGTTCCATAATAATAATTATTATTTGTTCGCACGTTCTGAATTATATCGCACCCACTAACAATATTCCCTCTGGTGCTCGTAAACTATACATTTGAACCGTAAAGTAGGTATTTTATCTCTGCCCCCAGACCAATCTTCCAATTTACGTAAGCACTAGTGACTCACCCTCGCTTCGCTCGAGTTTATACGTAGGTTTTTTACTGATTAGTATGGATGGTTGGAGCTCAATAGGGGAAGTTTAGAAGTAAATGACGATAGGATGATTGATGTAGAATAGACTATATATGTATATGTACAATTTACATACATAAATATATATAAAAATATAATATATATATACAAAAATAATTTAGAATCGAAAAAAAATAAATGTGATTTACGCCGAAGTGTTACACCAACTTTATTTGTAAGCGAGTTTTATGAGTAATAGTGCACATAAAGGAGCACAACATATATTATATTTGTGACTGTAAGTCTCAGAAAACACAAAAATAAAAAATGATTTTTTGTTTATTTTTTCAATTATTTTAGAAAAAAATATTCTAAAAATTTATAAAAAATATATGGGATAGTTTGTTCTGTAACCTAAACCGTCGCATTAGTTTCACTTCTCTAATTTAATTAGTTTTTGAGATATATTACTTTGAATAATAGTCATGCGTACGGTTATTTTTTTTCATATATCAGGTTCAAAACGGAATCTGGTCGCGATGTCTACATAAATCGTATTTGTACATTAAGTAGATATTAAAACATAAGGTTCGATATAGGTTCCCATTTGGGAGCCGATTCGTTATACTTATCCGGCTAGATCAATTAGTAGGGGAAAATACAGTAACTTTCTAAACGTAGTGACGTAGGGGTGGATTTTTATGTTCGTCTTTAAATTGTACTAGGTTGTAGGTAGTATACGATTGCTAACAAAAAAATATTTTTTCAAATCGGTTATAACGGAGTTCTTAGGTCACAAACATAAAAAATACTACTGAATTGAGAAACTCCTGCGTTTTGAAGTCTGTGAATGAATAATAAAGTGTAGTGTAATAAAGAAGAATCAGTTTATTATGCATGTTATATTAAATATTGTTAGTGTTGTATGGAGTGTATTATATTTTTATATATATTTATGTATGTCAATTGTACATATACATATAATATAGTGTACCTAGTGGTAGTGCCATGCTTGTTACTTTCGGGTAGCAGCCGAATGGGCCCACTCTCTCACGGGAAACCGGCGTGAAGTGACAGTTATGCTGTCGCATTTCGTCCGGTAAGGGAGAGTCCGGGAGGCCCACTCCCCATCCCTCCTACTTCCCCCCTCACTCCCCCCTCACACCCTCCTCCCTTCCTCTCCCTCCCTCCCTTTCCTGAAAGGCCGGCAACGCATCTGCAAACAGTTGCAGATGTCCATGGGCGGAGGTAATAACTTTCCAACAGGTGAGCCTCTTGCCCGTTTGCCCCATAAAAAAAAATAGAGTAAATTTATTATTTATCTACCGTATACAGAAGTTGACTAAAATATTTTTATTAGAGGCTAAGACTATATATGAAAAATATGTTTTGCTTCCTTCAAGCGGAATAGTCTGTAGTAAAGTAAGTTCCAGAGAATCATACACAGATATGAGCAGATGCGGCTAGCATTTGTTTGCATTCAGGTGTTCTCAGACAACAAAGTGTCATTTTATAATTTTTCTGTTGTACAAAAAAGGAATTAAAAACAGCATAGCGACGAGAAAGAGTATGATAATGTTTTTTTGCGATATGCATATAATTAGAATTAAAGTGTCTGTTTGTAATTTCAAATTAACAGCTTTTCACTAAATGTATATTATGAAAGTAAATACGGGACTTACAAAAAATCAATTATTTAAATTCTTGTTGTCTGTCTGTTTGGACCAATTTTAATGGGACTTTCACTCCCAGATATCTAATGTTATAAGGAGTAACTTAGGCTACTTTTATTTTAGCCGAAAATTATGAAAAGAGTTTAATTTATTTTAACTTAGGTACGCCGGTACGGGTTTTTTAGTAAATAATTTTAAACATTAGAAAAGTTTCATCATGTTCTTAATTCGCATCTATCGTAATATTATTAATAGTAGATTAGTAGCCAAGGGCTGTAAGGCATTAATTGCAGCCCATTAGATATATAGGCGCACGAGTGCAGCGAGGGCGCCTATAGTTGGAGGGTGCAATTGATGCTTACACCCGAGCTAACTATTCTGCTTTAAATCTCGATTGTGAGGAAAGTAGAAAAAAACCGGCATTACAAGAATAAAACATTTTATTTGTTGAAATTTATAGTGAAATGAGAACAATTATCAAATTCTAAGGACAGGTGTTCGATATTTAAAATTGATGACTATTATACTCACACGAAGACAAGGCTGAATAGCAAAGCGACCTCTTTGGTCATTGGGCTGAATGCATGATGTCTATTGCCAGTATGATGGTTAGATGTACGCGAACTTTTTGAAAGAAAGAAGTGTTTTTTTTTATTACTTACCGCCCTAGGGCTTTTCTAGCTACATTATTACCCTAGAGCGCTAATTAGTCACCTACAAGCCCCATTTGGAGGTAATAAGAATCTACTTACCGAACATGAGAGATGTAAAATACATTACAAAACTAATAATCAATGATTTTTATAGAAATCTAGGTATAAGATAGCTTTCGCGCTGTTTCTAGTTATTTTATGTGTTTATTCCTCCTCTCTATTTATTAGTAGTGTTATTTTTAATTTAATAATCGGTCATTCAAGTCATATTCGCTTGCGATTCTTGCAAGCGCAACTTTAAAGTTTCATACCTTTTTCATTTTTGAGACAATTTAATAAATTCTTTAATTTTCTCGTTATATATTACTAAAACTTTATAATTAATTTAATTTTCTCCAATATGCAGTTGCTTCATCACCCTGCTAGGTAAATGGTATGTTAAAATTTAAATGTTAACAGTTGTGTTAAATATTAGTTACGAATGTACAATGAAATCAATTTTATGCAAATTCTATTGCTTGTTCTGTACTTTTGATTTTCAGGTTAAGATTTATGTTAATTTGGTACATAAGTGTAATAAATTTTATATTACCGCATAAAATTTCCGTTTTATTAAAAACAAAAAGGTGAAAATAACACTACGTGCGAGTGTGTATGAAGAACTTATTTTATTTATATTTTATTGTGGCTGACGAACAGACGGTCTGATCTGTATCATAAAAGAGAGTTGTGAGTGTGATTGCGGTCTTTAAGAAACCTATAAAATCCTGCCTCTTAAGGAACCCCACATTATAGCGCTCAGGGAAAACCTCGAAAGAAACCATTGAACAAGTGTCACTGACCAAATATCACCGTCCCAAATGTTAGATTGATCGTCGCTGGATATTTCGACTCTACCACTTTTATAGCACCGCAAGTATTTTACGACTGTAACCCTCAAGTAAATGGGGTTTCTAGTAAGATTTGTAACTAAAAAAGATTTAGTTTATTATAGATACGGAAACTTGCTCTAAGGAAATATCTTATATCAATATAATCTGTCTCAGATAGTACTGCGCTTGTGCAAACATTTATACTCTTCAACTTAGGCAATAGCGTAAATTGCTCTTGCAATACGCGAATTAAATCATATTACTAGTATATAAAATAGTGTGTAGCTTTATGCAATAGTTTTTTCTGTGTACTGAATATATATTTGTATTTCTTCCTCTATAAAGATAAAAATATGCATTTATTAATAACAAAGTACGAATACATTAGCAAAGTTAAGATTGATTGGTGGTAAAAGTTAGAGCGAACTCCAGATGGAACCCTTAACTAACTTTATAGAATAATAGCATTTGTAATTCAACATTTGTCTAATATTTATTTAATAATTTACATGATTTTAACGGTCGTCCTTTGAACTTTCATCGTTTAAATATTTTATCACAATATAATTCTAAAGAAACAAAAGCAAAGCAGCAAGAAACAATATGTACTATTCATTAATACTTAAGGCTGCATTGTTTTGGTAACTTATTAATTTATAGGATCTTATTCTAATTGTGTGATTTTGATGAAATTTGGTATAATGATTCTGCTGGTTATCCAGAGAAAAATATCTAAACAGGGAATATTTTTTACCGTACCGTTAAAACTTATTTAGTGACGAATGAAAAAATAATTTGCTAGTATTTACAAAAGCTCAACATCTTGTCCCTTTTCATTTATGCTCTTTCTCTCAATTTTGCATAATAAGCATAGAGAATACGACAGTAGCTTCGAAAGTTCTGAGAAGCGTTAGGTGCCTAATTAGGCCCTTTGCCTTTGAGATATTATGAAATGTTATATTCACAGAGTACATTGGTATATACTAGGGTTATATTTGTCACCTGCTCCGTTGATAATCGGGTCTCGACAACCTGTTATAAATCCAATGCTCAAAAATTCATAAATTGTACATATACATATCAAAAAAGTTATTGCATTTATTTGAATGATTTTATTAAAACAAAAATAAAGTGAATTTAAATTGTAAAAACTTTGGAAAACGATAATAGTTTATTGTAAATTGTTGTAATTTTAAAGTTGGAAAATGCATTTAAGCATACCACCAGGATGGTAATGTGGGACTTACTGGCTTCAAAGAAGCCAGTACTATAGTAGAGTTAATACCTCGCTGCAGACTCGGCCATAAATCATTCGAGTGTTTCGCTCTCTTTTCCACTCACGGGCCTTATGGCACGGCATTGTGCATTACTGCGCTGTGCATTACTGCAGTCGATGAGTGATATTGATAGTTCTTTTTTTTGTATCTTTATAAATGGGTGATAGAAATAAAAACACGTTTATTTAACACGTAATGGTCTAATTTATTTTTGTAGCGATTTAAATATACTTAATAGCACAGCACAACTAAAATAGTTATACTAAATAGGCTAAACATATTTGCTAATTACCCTCTTTAGTTTTTTATAAATAGTTAGTTTATCACATTAGTACCCATTAGTTACCCTGCATACTTAATGAATGCAGTATGTTTACGTCGTAACCTTGATGATTCCGTTATCGATAGCAGCCTTGCGCGCGCGCAACTAGCGCACATCCCTAGTCCGATTATGATTTATGGCCGAGTCTGCAGCGAGGTATTAACAGGACTATACTCACTAGAACCCAACAGCACCTCCTTATGTTCTCTATCCTATGTCCGCAGCGTCTCAAAATATCTATATAACAAATTTCATCTAAATCAGTTCAGCG
The DNA here is from genome assembly GCA_951802675.2 of Boloria euphrosyne. Taxonomy (NCBI): domain Eukaryota; kingdom Metazoa; phylum Arthropoda; class Insecta; order Lepidoptera; family Nymphalidae; genus Boloria; species Boloria euphrosyne. The sequence continues at coordinate 10,488,230 of OX637871.1, forward strand.
GAAATTTTGTTTATCGACAAACGAAATATACACTTAGGTGCAAAACTGTCCCAACCATACATGAAAATCGTAGTTTTCGTAAAAAAAAGAAGTGAAATAATTATTCAAAACTTTAACTATATTTTTACATTAGCAGACATGACACAAAGTAAGAAAATGAAAAATTAAATTGTTACATCTCTATTATGTATTCATAAACGCAAAATAATATTAGGACACTTTTGCACCGCATTGGAAAAAATAAAAATTCGAAGCTGTAATGTTTAGTCCGAAGACCTTTTGCTCTCATCACTTCTGCCAATCTCTTCGGCATTCTTCTAACAAGTTTTAAGCAATAGTCAAGAGAAATTTTATATTGTTCTCGTACTCGTTTCATTAAAATATTGACATCAGTCTACCATCATCAGATGGTGGTGAGTCATAATCCCTTAGTAAAGTATTATTCTAGTCTATCCTTCAATTTTTTATGGCTTTAAGGTCTGTGCTCAGTGCAGGCTACTGTAGCACTTCAAATTCTTGTTTATTTAACCAATTCGAACCAATATTTTCGCGAGTACTTGAGGTCTTTATCATATACTCGACCGGTACTCAACGAGTGATGAGACACCTGACTGCGGGAGAAGCAAAATCGTTCTTAAATGCATCAGTACTAGTTTGCAGAGATACTAGTAAAATAGTAAGTAAGTGAATAGAGCAATGGGCTTTATATTCGGCTGGCTTTACAGCCGTATAGAGAAAAAGAAGAAGCTTTTACTGTCGAAAAGAAACTAAAAGCTCGTCTTAAGTTTGTGAAGAAGTATTAGTCATGGACAGCCGGTGATTGGAGACGTGTAAAACAAAGGTTAACAGATACTCTACAGACAGAAGGCAATGGAATTGGAAGAGAGACGAAGAGAAGAAGAATGTAAAAGATTTCATACAAACAGTGAACCATGGAGGTGAAAATGTCAAAATTTTGAGCTGCGTGGCTGACAGAACTGTATCTTTTGGAAGATTTAACGACATAATGAAAAAAGAATTGTATCTCAATATTATGGATACAAATTTGACAGAAACTATAGAAAATATGCCACTGTCTGAAAAAAAAAACTTTTTCAACACAATAAAAACCTCAAGCATTCGCGAAAAAATTAGTTCGAATTGATTGAATAAGCCAGAATTTGAAGTGCTGCGGTAGCCTGCACTGAGCACAGACCTTAAAGCCATAAAAAATTTAAGGATAGACTAGAATAATACTTTACTAAGGAATTATGACTCACCACCATTTGATGATGGTTGACTGATGTCAATATTTTAATGAAACGAGTACGAGAACAATATAAAATTTCTCTTGACTATTGCTTAAAACTTGTTAGAAGAATGCCGAAGAGATTGGCAGAAGTGATGAGAGCAAAAGGTCTTCGGACTAAACATTACAGCTTCGAATTTTTATTTTTTCCAATGCGGTGCAAAAGTGTCCCAATATTATTTTGTGTTTATGAATACATAATAGAGATGTAACAATTTAATTTTTCATTTTCTTACTTTGTGTCATGTCTGCTATTGTAAAAATATAGTTAAAGTTTTGAATAATTATTTCACTTCTTTTTTTTACGAAAAATACGATTTTCATGTATGGTTGGGACAGTTTTGCACCTAAGAATATAAAAGTATTTTTTTCTCTTTATAATAGTAGTAAGTATATACATTATACATCTATAAATCTATTTTTCTATGAACAGATAATTGTGTATAAATTGTTGCATTTACATTGATACGCTTTTCACACATTAATATCAAGTGTTGGTCCCTGCATATTTTAAGCATACCATTCATATACGTAAAGTACATATTTTATCACCTTCCACACCCGAAACCCTCATTTCAGAAAACCGTAAACTTTAAGCTAACAATAAAAGCCTTTACAAATTTCGAAGAGGTATTCGATGTATATAGAAATATTGTTTGATATAAAACATTTAGAGAATGTGATCGGTTTAACGTATTTTTACACTTTAAAAAGCACTTTATTTGTAAATGGCGTAATGTTTAGCAGCTTAAACGATTTCAATTGTATCTTCGATTTATTTTCATAAAGGCAATATGCGTGAAATTTATTTATAGCGTAAAAACAGAATTAAAAAATAAATACTCTATGTAAAGCGTGGTAGAGCTCTTAACCATTAGCATTGAAATCGCGCAAGCAGAATTTGCTTAGTATTGGAATAGTAATAAGAAGAAACAGTCGCACTGCGGCATTCATTCAGGATTCATGTTAATTCAACAAGCGGTTTTTTAAAGCGATAGAGTAAACTTGACTTAGATACCATAATTATGGTTTACTTATTCACTCAGACACTTGTAAAAATATGTTTTGTCTTTTTTACTTCATTGTATACAAGCTTATGGTTGCGGTTAAATTTTCATGTCAAAAAATGATTTAAATTTTCATGTGCGAAACATTACACATATGATTACCACTTATCTAACTGTCAAGGAAAACATCCTGAGAAAATAAACTAGCATGTTTTCGAAGAAGAAGCGTTTTGGCCAGTGTGGTGGGCTACGACCTGAACCCCCTTATATTGAAGGGCTTAATACAAAATAAATAATGCTATTTTTCATACAAATATTCACACAGTAAACATCTTAATGGAATTATAAAATCTAACCAAATATTTTCAATTGAAGTGCTTTCAAACAGACAACTCTCCAAAGTATTGATTTTCACCAACAAAACATTCGAAACAGCCTTTAAGAACAACTTTATAAAGGAATACTCAATAAACAAGTAAATAAAAGCCCTTATCGTATTATTTTCTAGTACAAGACTACCTTTCCCATTATCGTACTATATATATTTTTTGTTCTTCGCACGGTTTTTTAAGTACCTACCTAAAAATTTAAGCAGCATCATATATTATATTTCTACAAACATATAAGTTCATGCATTAATAATTCCTTAATAAATTCTTTAACAATGCAGTGCTTAAATTATAAAGTAATATTTTCATTCACATTTTGTTATTCTCAAACATGATCAATCTGAAGGCGGTCAATGCGTGATTTAAGACACGCAGTTAATTAATCTACTATTACTAGAATAAATCTACAATTACTAGAATAAATTTCTGTGTATTACCAAAATACCTATGTAATGTATGACATGTACGTAACATATCATATCCTAAAAAATCGAAAATAAAACTCCCTCAAAAATGAAATGTTGTAGGAAGTGATGTATAATTAATGTTTTAATTACATCGGTTCAAGTCTCATCCCAGTAATTACATTATTCGTTACTTTGAACCCCTTTCTCAGCTGTTTATTTTTAATAAAGGTTGTCAAGAGCTAATTCATAAATAATTGCTTGTATCAGGACGCGGATTAATTTAAACTCCCTGTGGCCGAGCGCTGGCTAACAATTAATTAGACATGATGGCAAAATCGAATTTCATGCTCTCATATGTGTCAGAATATAAACAACATTCTTTATTACTACATATTATATAGCAAAGCTCCGTCGCGTCTGTCTGTCTGTTCGCGATAAACTCAAAATCAACTGTACCTACCGATTTTCATGCTGTTTTCGCCAATGGATAGAGTGGTTCTCGAGGCCTTCCTCGTATATAATTTGTGAAGTTTTTGTAATTTAATAGCAGAACGTGGCTTCACTCGTGCTAAACTAAACTCTATCCTAAACTCGCTAGTTTTTATATATTTTACAATTAGAGCATATTTTATAATAATGAGTGATTTCTTTCTTAATGCTACTGATATTACTAAGTATTGTACTGATAAAATTTGCTCAAAGCACTACAAATGTATATAAAAGGCATTAGCTATATAAAATAGGAGAAGCCTTATATGATACTTTTACCTCAAACTAAATGAACTATAAGTGATGATTAAATTACGCGTGAGATAATCTATAACATATTTCGTGAGAATCCAAGACTAGAAATCCGTAACAATTAATCCTATGTTTATCTGTATCTGTCATACTAATATGGTACTAATGTTCGCTGAAGTGATTTTATATCGCCTAAGTAATTTATATTGTGCCAAAATTCAGTGTAACATGTACCGATAATAATGACTATATCATTTATTCCAATAATATTTAATGTACAGATTCGACTTGATTTAGTTAGAATTTACTTATATGTATCTATAGATAGAATGTATGAATAGAAGATAGATGAATTTGGCTAAAATATATATACAATATCTCGACGACAGGTTTGGCTCAGGTTGTAATGAGCCTACTCTCTGCGCCAGCGGTTGCGGGTTCGAGTCCCGCTGGGGGCATTCATTGCTAAGCACGAATATTTGTACTCCAGTCACGGATGTTTATATTTATAATATGCACGGAGAGAAAATTCTAGTTTAGGTAACCAGAATATAGTTAGCATAAGCAGATTGTCGTGTAATATATACGACAGCTAACTATTTTGTCGAGTTTACTAGAAAAATCTGGTAATAGCTTACAAGAATATCTAGTACAGTTAAACATAAAGCTGGTACACTTCATTAAAATTAATGTATAGTGTACAAAAACCTATTTGTATTAATTACATAATTTTTATTATAAATATAACAGAATCGGTATCGTTCGTAACACCATGCTTTATTTTCGAGATAACCAGATTTTTAGTAGAGACTATAGATTATTATAGTGACCATTAACAAATTGAATGCAAATATTACCAAGTTGAGATTTTATCAAACTACATATTTTTTACACTTTACTATATATTTTGTTCAGTTTACTATATTTTGTGTTCAGTTTACTATATTTTATATTGTTCAGTTTATTATATTTTAGTAATTACAGCAATGTTTTATTCTTTGTTTCACATTATTTAGTAGGAGATTGATTGAACCTTTTAAAAATGTACATAGTTACCATGTTAATAAAAAGTTAAAATCTGTCAGTTTCGTCAAGAAAGTATTTTTCAACTAAACTGACAGATTTGATCTTTTCTTAACACACCGGTAACTATGTAAATTTTTCTAAAGACCCAATCAATCACCTATAGCCCGGTCAAATTAGACGAAAAAATAGGGGTGAGGGTACAATAACTTACAATAAGCTGCTTACAATCAGCTTATTGTAAGTTATTGTATCCTTGGATGTCTAAATTGACCGGACTACTACTAAATAATGTGAAACAAAGAATAAAACATTGATGCATTTTTTTTAAACAACCAATTGCAGCAGAATTGTAGTACAAGCCATGGACAACAAGAATTTTAAATAAAACAAAACAATCGTTTGTGACTTTATATTATTAAAACAAAACTGAGCTAGGCTCTTGTCGGTCTTAGATATTATTATATTGGTAACCTTAAAGTTATGTAACTTATATTTTGCATTGGTATGTACTCGGCCAACTGCCACGATTCTAAAAGTTGGTTGATATCCTTGTCCATCACAACACAAACAATAGTAATTAGTAACTATAATAAATAATAATTAAAGTAACTATTAGTAGCACACCCGAACCGCACGCAAGTTCCGTCCGAAAGAAACATAGCAGCCAGTCAGTGCTGCCCACCAAAGTTCAAGCAAACCATACAATATATTTGGCAAATGTAAACAACGTTTCGTTTGCTAGACAATACTCATGTTACACAAAACATAATAATCTGGTTAACAATACTATATGATATCTAGCTTATTTTAACAACTAAAACAGTTAGAGACAACCTAAATATCGTATTGTTCAATTGACAGCTAGCAACAACAAACAAATTATGGAGGGTATACTGTACAATTATTGAAATGTTCTCTTTACATTAATAAAATGTACTTTTAAATAGCTGTTAGCATTGGTTACTAAAATGTGTTCACTAGAACATTCTGGTATTTATTAAAATACGATTATTTGTTGTTAAAAGTCAATCCGGTAAATTTAACTTAATTCTGTTTCTATAAACTAGAATGATATTTACAATACGTTCTGGTAGTATTGTTAAAATAATTTCTTTCCGAGTGTTTGTATTTAAAACTAATATTATGTAGTATATCAACTATGTGGTAATTCAAGCCTCGTAGCTTACCACGGAACTATATGGCGCTGGGTATAATACTTTCCCAACATACTATACCCTTCTACATCACATTTGTGAAATTATTCCACTTTTACATTGTGGTAGATTCGAAAAACTCCTGTCAATAATTCTCAGATCTGTAACAGTAGTAAAAGCCGATGGGTTTACGGAATGTTATAATTAATTATTATTCATCACTTGGTTTCAATATTAATTTCTAAAAACATCAGATTGCAGACCAACCAGGCTCATTCATTAGTTAGCAAGGCAATCACTTGAAAGCATTTATCAATAATTTTCGACATTTCAATCCTCTATACCTCTTTTTAGAAATGTTGAAACAAAACCTAGTATTAGGCCACCATTTTCATATATAAGTTTACCACATTTCACATTTGCATGAGTGATTTGCACGACCAAAGTTTACCTTCTAGAATAATTAATAATACATGTTTAATTTTTAGAGCCCTAAAAGATAAAAGCGGTACTTATATTATAACTACATATTATAAAACAAAGCCCCCGCCGCGTCTGTTTGTCTGTCTATCTGTCTGTTCGCGCTAAGTTTAAAAACTACTGCAACGATTTTCATGCTGTTTCATCAATGGATACAGTAGTTCTCAAGGAGGGTTTTAGTTTATAATTTGTCATGATTTTGCATATATTTTCAATAATAAAAAGCAATAAGTATATAATTTCAGTTGGATTCATCAAAGGTTTTATGTTTGTTTATTAACGGGCGACGGTTTAATAAATCAAGTTTAGATAATATTTAAACAGGAATTTTAATCCGGTAACTTTGTTAACACAATGTGCCCGCGTAACGGGTAGCGTAATCCTTTGATGGGATCTGAAATGATGAAGGTTTCAGGCACGTACTTCATTTATTAAAAATATTGTAAACTTTACAAAAGGAAAATTTATATTAAACATAATTATAATTTATTTACTTTAGTATATTATTCCCCATTATCTATATCTATACTACTATGTAAATCTGTAGAGTCTGTCTGTACATTCAATTTCTTGTTGAATTTCGTCATAAATATTCGTTTCATGACTCACTGACATCAGTTTTACAATTTTTGTGAAATTTATAACACCAAAACGGTTGAACCAATCTTTATATTAAAATTGGTATACAGTAAGAACGTGACGTGCAGATTGCGCAAATGATAGACTAACTATATATTGTAAAATCTCGAATCTACAGATTGATCATTGAATATTTTTTGGAAAATCTAATTGAAACAGACATTATTATCGATATAGAGACCAAATCTAGATTCTTTTTAGATTTTTTGTATGTCTGTCTGTCTGTGTATGACCGCATCACAAGAAAACCACTGGACGGATTTGTATGAAATTTGGCATAATGTTAGATGGTTACCCGGGTCAATATATAGGATAAGTACTTTTTACTGCGGGAAAATAATTCATCACTAAGAAAAATACAACAAGAAGGTTAGAAATAAAACCACGCTTGCATTTACGTCTTTAGAACGCGGGCGGAGCCGCGGGTATTGCTAGTTTTTTATATTTTTACATATGTACATACAATTTCTCCAACCTTTAAAGCGATAACTTTTTAGTATATTTTAGAGTAAATAGGCAATAATTAATCGATTTTTATACACTTATACTATAAACTGGAAACAGCGCTGCAGTCGGCTTAGTTGTTTAAATTCAAATCTAAGTTACTCAATCCTGTTAAAATAAACTTAGAGTGGTAAACAATGTCGACCATTTCGCTAGTGGATAAGCTTTGAAGTGCGGGAAGCCTACATTAGTAGTTGAACGTACGAATAAGTTCTCTACTTAAAACACATTTGAATTTGAGTTAATAGTTATTTTGATAGCATTAACTAATTATCATAGAGGTTTTACAAGCAAATGTATGTAATTAGTACGTATGTATGAATATGGTTACTAAACTTTAGACAAAATATGGATGAAAATCTTTTAACGTAATGGTTATCTTTATAGTCTATTAACAATCTTTGAATCATTTAGTACGATAAAGCATATTATACCACAAAACCCATTAGGTAACTACTTACCGGAACATTGTCTTATATTTATATCGAAATTATTTTTTTTCATTCTGTACACTTCCCACTATTTTGTTATATTATTAATACTTTCATAAGCTTATAAAATTGAAGAGACACCGTACGTAGAGCTTTTTTATAAGAAACGTTTTAAAAGAGACTAAATGTCTAAAATAAACGTTTACTTACGCCCAGCAAAGCGGGATTGTAACGGCTAGTATTTTCGTATTAAATAGGTACGAGTATATCGACATGATTAACGACCAACTACCATAATCAATATCTAGAGTATAGTTAAGTAGGTACTACAATAGATGATGATTGTACTGCCTGCCGCATTAAAGCCTTTACAATTGAGTTAAATAGGCTAAAATGTTCAGTCTGAAGCTTTTGCTGATAATTACGGCAATATACAAAATGCAATGTGCCTTGATAGAATCGAATGAAAAATATTATACAAACACACAGACTTTATTTTTTCATAATAGGGATGGAATGGATGGAATGAAGCCTATGTGTTCTTCGGTCAGTTATGTTAAATATTCGGAAAGAACGGCATGCGTTTGGAAGAATGGTTTGAAGGACAGACAGATGGACAGACGGAATGGATGGACTGCCAAAATTTTAAATAACAGACATTAGGTATTATTAAAAAAAAATAAAAAAAATAATAAAATGTGGTAGCTACTGAAATTTTAAGCAATGTTCTTACATTGATGCCTTTATAGTTTATTCACATTAGTTCGCTTACCTTAAAAAATACTAATTAGTAAGTGTTTGATGGTTCTTTTTGCGTTAACTGCACTCGAGGGGTTAATTTGAGAAATTTATTTCTACGGTGTTCACCCACGAAAACGCTGTGCAAGTAATTAAGCGGGAATATAGGCATGGCGAACCATAAAAATATTTTGTGTACTAATAAAGATTAATAAGTACCTAAATAATTCATTTTATTTTTACCTATCGTTTATGTGACAAATTTTACCACTGCCACCTAATATTTTTTTTTGTTAAGAACACAAAATCCATTTAAAAAAATCTAATTCTATTTCTGGATATATCATATTAGTTGTTTATAATATAAAGAACTATAAGAAGATATTAGTAAATAACATTATATTGAAGAATAATTAAAAACTATAGATATAGTTTAAAAGTGGGTTCAATTCTTAGCTTCATACACAGAAACTAAGTTACGGCAGCTAAAATGAAGTCACGTCTTATATAGTTTTAACTTCGAAAGACCTTTATTACTTAATCAACACGTTTAGAGTATTTTACTTCATAGAAAATTATATAGGCAGGTAGGTAGAGAATCCAATAAATATTGTCCTGACATACTCAAATTCGTATTAAATTCGAAAATTTTTAATTAAGTTGTAACAATCTGGATCGTTTTGATGAAATTGTTTATAAAAATATTTATTACAATACCTGACGTCATCACGTGTACAGCTAACATAATTCAACCTACCAATTGCGAGTGAATATGTGTATACTATGAACTACGAGTAAGTTAAATATATATAGAAGCTACCTATTTTAAATAGAAACTTAAACTTCTCTTTAAATATTTTTCACAACGTGAGCGATATTTCAATTTAACCCTGTGTTCTATATTTTTTCTAAGGTACGTGTTACAAAACTATCGGTTCTGGTTTGGAAATAAAATACATTATAATTAATATTACATTCATACTTAAAAAAATTTGAAAATATAAATGATTCAAGAAAGGACTTTTATTTTGGAACGTAATCAATACTTAGTGAAATAATTAGTTGGAATAAAGTTTCTTTGACATTGGATAAAGTATTTGTGCACATTAGTTCACAATATTTAAACTTATTCTTATTATTAAGAAAACATTTTGGTTTTTCGTTAAAATTTATAAAACTTTCGAAGTATTTGTTACGTATGTTTATATTGGAGTTAAATATGTGGAAAGCAATTGTGGTTGAAAGCTCGCCAAAGCTAGTTAGTCAGCCCTTTATCTCATCGACCCTTGTTCATTCGAGCGAAGGTACGAAAAAAGTAAATTGACCATGGGGTTTGCAACAGTGCCCAAATATCCGATTTGCTAAAAATTACTGTGTTCTTAGAGTGCGTGACGTGATAATAATTAAAATTATTATGTTATTGGATATTCTTAGTTGATGATTTAAAGTTATTTTAATACAATAAAACAAAGAAAAAAAGTGTTTTCTAAATGTAAAAAAATATTTTCATATTTCCTATGGTTTCAAGCCTTTGTAGGCGCTTAGTAAAGAAAGCTCTTGATATCACTTTTATACTACTCCGTGCGGTTAAAGCGAAACTTCGCACTTCTTTTTAATTAATTTACTACAATGAACATTCTCATGTTCATTACTGTCTATTTATTGTTTTGCATGAAGTTTGCAAGATAGTTGTTAACAGATATATAAACTTCATAAAACTTATATAATATCTTTAGTTGTTAGTAAAGTCGTTTGTTGTAAAATTGCGAACTTTGTTAATCTTAATATAAAATGTGGAAGATTTTCTTAATATTCGAAGTAAAGTGTTTGCACAAAAAGTTATGTTCCAAAGAATTACTTCTCAAAAATATGGAATTTATTAAAGAATCACAACTTGATTATCTTTTAAGTCTTCTTAAAAACTTCGCCAGATTTGGATATTTTTAAAAGTAAAAAGAATTTTGGCTTGATGTATATTTTGTGAGGCAGGATTTATTGAGATCAAACTTATTTTGGCTTTATGAACGAAGAATTTGTTTTTAAATATATTTTCATCATTGAATTATTTCAATAATATAATAATTATAGAATTAGAATAATAATTATATAATTAGTTCTGGAGAACAAATTGAGATAATAGTATTAAAAATAATACAACATTATTGTAATTTCGTTTTATATTTTTTGGATACATATATTCGTCAGTTTAAACTGATAAGGTATTACTGCTTTACGCGCTCTCCGAGGCAGGGGGGTATTTATATTACATGTACTTATTATTTACATCTACTTATTATTGTGGGCAAATAAAAAAACAAATGGTCTCTCAAATCGTTTCAATGGCGGCATTTGTCGCGAGCAGCAGCATCGATGTTAATCATTTATGGAACAATGGTTTTGGCAAGAAATGCCTATTTCATGAAAACAATTTTTTTACGGCAAAGTTCAAGTTTACGCTTATTTAGGTCTCTACTAGATTATCGAATGTTACTCTGTTAGTTAAAATTATTACACGAAACTTCGAATTTACATAAATTACTTTATCAATATTAAGACATAATATATGATTATTGATAAAATTAAAATTATTATTTCATCAATAATTATATATAATGTGTCTTAAGAACATCGCTAATACGTATACTTTAATATATTTATTTATTTTATTGTTCCAAGCGCGACAAAGCGATTTTAACGAAATTAACCGCTCTCATTAGTTCAAGAACAAACAAAGGAGCAGATTTACTTTTCCTTATTTCTTTTGCTCGTATAGTATCTTATTTTATCAGCTCATATAGTACATTATTTTAAGTAACGTTTTCGTTTATGAAATATAAATAACGGTTACATTGTATTTTCAAGTAATATACTTAATATATTTTTTAGCAAAATATGTTATCGTTCTTTAAGCATTTTAGGTGCTCTTGAATAAAATATAAACTAACGTTTCATTTTCCGAGATTGGGCGTGTCTACAGCTCTAAACTTAATTATTTCTTTTTAAGCTTTTGTTGAATTCACTTCACTATAGAAAAATATGTATATTTGAAAAAAAAAGATTTATTTTTAGCAGGTAGTGCCCAGTGGTAACGCGCTAGCTTTGGATACCGAAGGAATCGGGTTCAATCTGGTTCTTACACCTCTGATATTTTCATGTGCGAATAAATTAACATTAACCTCGTCGTACTGTTAAGGAAAACGTCTTGTGAAAACACTTGACCAGGACCCAGACTTGGTGGATTATGGTCCCTCTGCCTCAACTCTATGTGTCGTTGAAAAGGGTTGAATAAAAATTAACTTTTGTAGTGTAGAGACTATATTATATATAATATGCAAAAACTATACCTATAAAAATGATTATTGTATCTTTTTTATTTTTACTTAAATTAATTTAAAATTCCAGGATCACTTATATTTAGTTTCAGCAATAATTAAAAAAGCAAGTTTAACACGTAGCTGTATTACTTTCAACGTGTCTGGTCGTTCATCACCGTCAATCACGTGCAGCATCTGGGCAGTAAAAGAATTTTCTAAAATATAAAGGTTTTCCTATTTCGAACACGATTAAATTCGTATTTTTATTACATCGCGCAAGTTTAATATACGAATTAGATCACAAATTTAAATTCAAATGAAAAATATTTCATTAAAGCTTACATATCTGTATTTCTGAATTATGTACTTCATAATTCTTAATTAATTGAAACTTGAGATGAAGACTAAGCTTGTTCGCCTTAGACGTAAAAGAAAATTAGTAGTTACATCGTTCATAATATTCGTAAGTCTACGACTGGTTTGAAATAGGATCTTGAATTGTCTTACAATTTAATTATGAGGTATGAACGTGTAAATTAAGTCTTATATTTTGTGTTAATCAATTTCGGTAACTATTCATTATGTTTATTACATATTTATATGTATAAATAAAATACACATGTATATACTTATATATCAATCTATATAACAGATTTAAGACGAAGAATCTTTCTGTATACATGTAAAAAGTATTTTTACTATATTTTCAATATTAGCACACAGTCATCCTTATCTATGCATATAATAAAATTCTAATTAAGTCATTATTAACGATACAGAGGTCAAATTTAAAGTTATTAGAATATTTGTCTTTCTCGTCTATCTGTCTGTGACCGCATTACGAGAAAACTACTGGGCCTATAGACAACCGGCATTCGTTATGAAGCGATTCGATTTCTACAATCGTCATCCCTTAAACGCAGCGTATGCATCTTGAACTTTAAATCACTAATAATTGAAATGAATGTACATTGTCTACCATCATCTATTCGTTGACAACAGACCACGTGACATATCTAAGTCATAAGTAAACCCATACATTTTGGACTTTTCTACTATAACTTTCGCTAATCGATTGTTACATTGTCTAGGCCCTCTGGACAGATTTTGAAGAAATTTGGTACGATCATAGCTGGTTACCCGGGTAAGCATATAGGATTCTTTTTACTGCAGAAAAAAAACTAATTTCTGAGAAGTCTATACTAAGAGCTAAAACAGCAACAAAAATAGCATAGTGTTAATTCTAGATGAAAATTTTCATTGTAATCTAATTTAACATAAACAATCGATTTATGTTTTATATCTACCCAATTTAACGTTAATTACAAGATGTCATTAACTGTCATGAATCTTGACATTGATGCAGAATCTATGTGAATATCTCAAATTGATTATTATTAAATGCTTGTTATTGATTGACGTTACGCGTTAGTTTGCCTGGGAAATAGAATGGTCGTTTGCGGTTTTATACAGCATGACAGCAGTTGTATTTAGACACACTAGTTTAAAATAGTAAAGCGATTTTTTTCGCAGGCAGTCAAAGCCAAGTATTAATATTTAACTTAGTTTTTAAATTATTTATTTTTTAGAGGTATTTAGAACCACAAATAAACAAAATTATAGTTACTATATTATTAAGCTATGAAAAAAAATTAAGAAAAAAAGGCATTATAAAAATCTTCCAGCAGGAGAGAGTTAAATTATTCAATATTCAAATAAGGTAATTTAGTTTAATACGTACATATTAATTACTAGGTATAGCATAATCCTAAAATCTCTGCCATCAATAATCTATATCGCTTACTTTGGAGAGCCATCCAAAAGCTGTCATCTAGTTACAATAGGTACTTAAAGCAATTTGATTAAGCGTCCGTTGGAACTAATCTTGGCATTCTTGAGAATTTGTGCAAATACGGCTATTAAATACTAAATTCCAATTAATACTTGTTCGATTATTGTACTAATGACTATCCTTTACTTGGCTCGGAGCGTTCCTAGCAGCTTTTTGTATTTAAAATATACAATATACATGTAGTATGTATGTACATATGTATATGAATGTACGTATGTACTATGTGTGTATGGTATACACGTATGTAGGTAATAGGTATGTATCTATCCGGATAAGCTACTGTTAATAATTGGTACTAGTCGTCTTTGCAGTATCTAGTAACAAACATAATGTCATTTATATTAGCTAGTAGAGATTACAATTTTCATTATTTTAATAAAAATCATTATAAATAATTGATGAAGTGAGTGAATATGCTTACACTCACAATATGGGTATTGTGATTGTATAATGTGTTCAGATAGGAGTCACGGGTTCTGGTTACGCAGTAATATCTGATGGTGAGATAAGAGCCGAGCAGACGCTAATGAAGGGATCCTTGCACAAAAGCCTATCTCTTCAGTGAAATCTGAAATCTACTGCTGTTATGTAGGATCCATTTGTTACTTTGATTGATTATTGGCTATGTCAGTTTGTATATAAATAATTTATATACAAACTGACATAGCCAATAATCTGGTTACTTTGACATCTGCTCCTATTGAGCAAAATTGTAATATTATGACATTTTGTAATGTGGAATCCGTTCCAAATAAGAATTTAAATTAATTATTAAGACAACAGAGGATACCTCTAGCATATTAACAAATCATGATTCTAAATCAAATAAATTGCATAATAATTTAGTAAGAAATGCCCATATTTGTAAAAATTTAAAAAATGTAAACCTGGTGCACCAAAATATACAGGGCATGTTAGGTAAGGAACTTGAACTGGAGTTATTTATGAATAGTGAAAATATTCAAATTTTATGTTTAACTGAACACTGGCTTTGCATCTCCCAGTCCATATTTAACTTCAGCGGTCACCGGGTAGTTAGTATGTTCAACAGAGAAAAAGCTATACGCGGTGGCTCTTTAATAATTATTAGTAAACTTTTTAAATATAAAGAACGTAAAGATATTGTGAGCCTCTCTGTTGAGCAAACTATTGAACTAGCCTGCGTAGAGCTTGAGCACCTCATTGTTGTATGCGTATACAGACCTCCTAGTGGGTTATATGAGTACTTTGAAAAAGTATTGGAAGAAGTTTTGTTAAAATTAAATATTTCTAAAAAGGTTATTATTGTATGTGGAGATTTTAATATTAATTTATCAGATAATTCTAATATAAGTCTCAGATTTAAATCTATGCTTCTATCATATAACCTACATAACTTATTTACTGAACCAACTAGAATCACTGCTACTAGTGCTACATGTATTGATAATATATTTACAAATTGTAAACCATATTCTAAAGCTATTATTAATAAATTAAGCTCAGACCATTGTGGCCAGTTAGCTTCCTTTTCTTATTCTTTATTAAATGTCAACAAAAATATTTTAAAAAAGACTTTTATACCTATAAATACTACACGTATGGAGAAGTTTAGAGGTAGTTTTGTGGCTAAGCTTCCGTATTTATCCTACATTAATGACCCCAATTACTTATATAACTCTTTATTTAAATTAGTAAAAACTGAATTTTCTACAATATTCACTTCTAAAACAGTCAATTCAGGGGGTCTCTTGACATTTGGTGAATGGGCAACTCCTGGCATTTGCAGGAGCAGGCAAAGGCTATACGACTTGTACAGTGAAAGAGCCTATAATCATAGTGTATCGTTTGCTTCTTTTGTAAGCGCCTACTCAAAAATGTTTAGAAGAGTATGTTACACGGCAAAATCCTTGTATATTAAAGACAAAATAAGAAATGCGCAAAATAAAATCAAAATGACATGGAACATAATTGCTTGTGAAAGTGGAAGAGTCACAGATCGCAGCTTCGATTTTAAATTAAATATTAATGATAATTTTATTACCTCAGAACGAGAAGTTGCATCTGAGTTTGAAAAATTTTTCACTGACATTCCACTTTCAACGACGCAATCACTTAATTCATCTCCCGACATTGCTGAATTTTTGCTAAAGGAAAACATTAAAGAATGTAATGAAATATTTAAATTTAAACCTGTAAGCCCCAAAGATATAATGGTAGCCTTCAGAAGCCTGGACGTCAAGAAAACAGCTGATTTATGGGGTATATCTGTAAAAGTTGTTAGTTCGGTAATTGATGTTGTTGCACCTCTTTTAGCTACTATATTTAATGACTGTATAGAACGTGGTGTGTTTCCTGATCTAATGAAACATAGTAAAGTTATTCCAATTTTTAAATCGGGTAGTACCCTAGACCCTAATAATTTTAGACCAATTTCAGTACTCCCAACATTTAGTAAAATTTTTGAAAAAATCATACTCGGGCAAATGTTATCGCATTTTAATGCACACAATCTACTTCATAAGAAACAGTTTGGCTTCACAAAAGGTCGCTCCACAGCAGATGCTAGTGTTGAGCTAGTTAAAAATATTTTTGAGGCATGGGAGAGGTCGCAGGATGCTCTTGGGATATTCTGTGACTTATCCAAGGCCTTTGATTGTGTGCATCACGTAACGTTGATCAGGAAACTGCATCATTATGGGATTAGAAATAAGGCACTCAACCTTCTGAATTCCTATCTGAGTAATAGAATACAGAGGGTTGATGTAAATGGTAAGAGATCTCCTGGGGCTCCGTTAGATATGGGGGTTCCACAAGGCTCTATTCTTGGTCCATTTCTCTTTCTAGTTTACATAAATGATTTGCCATTTTTTGTGCAGGACAAACATGAGATAGTATTGTTCGCTGATGACACTTCACTTATTTTTAAGGTAAAACGTAATTTACTTGTGTATGACGATGTAAACGATGCTCTCTCAAAGGTTGTCTATTGGTTTGATTCGAATAATTTATTATTAAATAACAAAAAAACAAAATTAATAAAATTCACAACACCTAATGTTAAACTTATTGATAATGGTGTAGTATTAGGCGGAGAAATGTTAAAACCGGTACAGTCAACTAAATTCCTAGGTATTATCTTAGACTCGAAATTGCAGTGGAATCTCCATATTGAGGAGCTAGCGAAGAGGCTTAGCTCTGCAGCGTTCGCGGTTAAAAAAATTAGACTTCTTACTGACATAGATACAGCTCGCTTAGTATACTTTAGTTATTTTCATAGTATTATGTCATATGGTATCTTATTATGGGGAAATGCAGCTACCGTTAATACAATTTTTGTCCTGCAGAAAAGAGCTATTCGTGCAATTTATAGTTTAGGCCCTAGAGTATCATTAAGAGATAAGTTTAAAGAAATAAAAATATTGACTGTTGCTTCTCAGTACGTGTACGAAAATGTTTTATATGTTCAAAACATACACGAATTTCCCAGGAACTGCGATATGCATAGTATTAACACTAGGAGTAAAAATAAACTTGTAATGCCTGTGACTCGCTTACGCCGAGTCAGAAATTCTTTTTATGGACAATGTATACGCTTATACAACAGGATCCCAGAAAACGTTCAACAAGCTTCTATTGCCAAATTTAAAAAAATTGTGAAAGAACGTTTGTGTACTAAAGGATATTATACGATTAACGATTTTTTAGAAGATAGTACGCCTTGGGAATGATGTGATCGCCACCAGGCTGTTTCAACCTATAGAATTATTGTTAATTTCAATTTAATTAAAAAAAAAAAAGAAAAAACACTAAGACAAAAAAAAAAAAAACAAAAAAAAAATATACATTAGTCCCGCTGAGTTTCTTTCGCCAGTTCTTCTCAGGTCAGTGGTTTCTTTCTTCCGAACTGGTAGTAGACTCATGACGTTCAGTAAAAAATTGTAATAATTTCATGCTGAATAAAATATTTTGAATTTGAATTTGAATTTGAATTTGAACTAATCAACCACGTAATCAAATCCAAGAACAGATCAATAGAAGTGATCAATATTTATAGTGGAAAATGTTTAGAAACATCTTTCTTATTTAAAGAGTTTTCCAAATTAATCTGTGATATTTCTTATTTTTTCTGGTAATTTGACTTTGGTTTTAAAAGTACTTAAATGAGCATAATGAAATTGTTGTTGTTTCTTTTATGTATCTTTTCTATGGTATCCTGAAAAGGAATGAACTAAAAGCTATATTTTATAATACTTATACGATTATCACAAATCCTTCATAGGCATATAATATATTATTAAATCGCATAGCACCTTTGAAACATTTCAAGTCTATTGTTGTATGACTGTCCCAAAATTGCTTTCACTTATATGTTGCTTACTTATTTATGATCTACGAGTTCCCGAGAGCAGTCACTAAAAATAGCACTCCAGCCTTGCAAAAAAGCCGGATGTGCGCCAACCTAAGTCGTTACATCGGATAGATACAAAAATATTTCATCCTATGTTTAGATTTCAGTCACGTTCTATCTTTCAATTTATATGCTCACAGCAAGTTGGCACAACGCTCAATTCTACGACTTCCTTTACATCGGGTTAGGATCGTTCACATAAAAAAACCTTCTATTATGAGGGTTTGACCTAGTTCCACTATCATTGTCTGTGGAGCTTCATTGGCGAAATTTGATAGATGTTCTAGTACTTTATTGTGTAACCCAATAGGTACAGATTTATATCCTTTTAAAACATACCTACATACATCTGACTTGCGATTTCAATGGCGTGTCTTTCTGAGTTCTATTTATTAATCATGTCTTAAAAAGATAAAATTTCTATTCATATTAAAAACATAATTATCTATTTTATTATTAATGATGAATAATGTAAGTATAATAAAAATATGCCCAATTTTATTTAAATTGATACGTCGTGCAGCGTAGCCGTTACATCGTGAAGTAGAATTAACAAACTTCACATTTTACATTTAAATTAATGTGATTTTATACTTCTTAGTACAAAACCAATTGTTCTTTTTCTAAATCATAAAACTGCACCATCTCATGAATCATACTCGTATATTGTATATAAACATATGAGCAGAATTATTATTATTATCATTCGTGAAACATTACAGTAGCTAATTACTTAGTTTTGAAATTAAAAAGTAGTAAAAAAAGTAATTCGGGCTGAATTACTTTTTAACATTCCACTGCACGGACCTCCCTTCAATACAAGGGATATCAATCATAGTCCACCGCGCTGGCCTAGTGCTTGATGGCGGACTTCACGTGTCTTTCGAAAACTTGCTAGGTCCTCTCAGACGTGCAGGTTTCCTCACGATGTTTTCCTTCACCGTAAGACAAGCGGTAATCGTAATAGAAAAAAATCTCACATGAAAATATAAGAGGTGCGAGACCCGGATTTCAACCCGCATCACTCTGTTATCTAAACGAGCGCTACTGGGCTACTACTGCTACTAAAACTAAAAAGTAATTCACTAAAAACATTCGCGCACAAGCCTTCTAACTTGTGCATTCTATCGAGTGAGAATATTGCCTGCCGCTGTCACGTAAATTGATATTTGCGCCTCTTCTGTTGGCGCTCAAGTACAGTTCAGTCTCATATAAGCTTTAGACGTGAAAGGAATAAATGCGTAAACGAGGCGAAAAATATATAGTTTCTATTTTGTTTTTTACAACATTTTAGGACATTATTTGAAATAGAAATAAGAATAAAAAGAATACAATGTATCCAACATAGGTTAATGCTTATAATAGTGTAATGTATATATAGTTCTATCTATTTTGACTTTAGGTGAATTTAGTGGTAATTTATTTTTAACATTCAACTTCTTTGTCCTTGGTTTTTATTTGGTTCCTAAGTACATCGAACTCGCACCCATGAAGACCTCGATCATTATTACCGAAATTACTGAGCGTCTTTTAAAAATGCTTATGGAATGGGTAGTGGAAAGTAGAAATATTTAGCATCCTTTCAGATTCGTTTTGGAAAGGGTCTGAGTATAATATTGTAGATAACTTAAGCTTATTTGTAGCAGACATTTAACTAGACTATACAAAAAAGAGTACCTACTCCGAGTTTTTCAATATACTACTTCTTTTTCTACATAGTCTATTGTCTTATGAAAATGTTCTTTCATTTATTGTTCATAAAATGCATTAGTTAAGTATGCCGCATGTTGATTTCATGCCTTACGTTATCTGCTTACCGGTAGTACTATTTCTAATATTGTTGAAACTTGTATAGTAATGACTCTGTTAGTACTTAGTTCGGTAAGTTCTATAGAACTTTGTTTTACAGCATCTACACAGATGACCACGAATTATCTGGTAAAATCTTTTTTAAGAGTTTTTTTAATATATAAATAATCCAGGGGATAAGAGATAAAGGAAGTTGGAAAAGTTAAAAAATTTAAACTAATCCAGAAAAATTAGCAATTAATACACTTGTAATAAGTATGTATTCTCTAATAATTAAACAGTGCAGTGGTTTAAGCCTCAGTTTTAGTAGTTATCAAATTTATGCTTTTGACTGTCTTTAACTCATTAGTCTTGTCGCATAAGCACATGTTTACGTATCCTCTCCTATATTCTTACTCTCTCAAAGTTGTTTGAAATTCTTTTTCTTTAAATAAGCTGTGCGTAGAGGTATTATAGTCCGGTATTATAGTCTAATATATACATTATATATATACATTCTGTATTTGTGGACTATAATATTGTTAAGTTTTATAGGTTTAAGATCGGAAATTAATAGAGTCTCTCGCACTAACGATGTTTTATTGCTTCTACACAATTTAAAAGATATTTACTGACACGCGCAGTTTGTACCAGCACTAATTTATTTCAGTCTCTGTGCACTGCCTGCCTTTTCATATGCGTAAATATAGAGCTTTCTAGTATCGATAATAATTCAAAATGTCTCTAGTAATTTCGAAACCAAACCTAAAAATGCTTTGTCTCTCTCTGACACATTAAAATTTGCAATAAACTGTTCTTGTCATCTAATTATCAAAATTTAAAAATTAACATTCGCAGTTGTAAGTCATGTTACAAGCGTGCTGTTATGACGGACTCACACACTATTACGTGACAATATTATTTAGGAGATAGATACACCATAACCGAAATCGGATAGTAGACGAAAAGAAGAGTTCCGAATAGTACAGATGGATCTTATTCGAGAATAGGCACTATACTACATAATATATATTGAACATTTATAATACATATAATATACTACACAAAGTACTGATTAGTTTCTAAGTGTATTGTTAACGAGCGCAACATGTTCGCTCATTCGCTGCTAATGGGAAAAGGATTCCGGCTGTCAAGTGTAAAGTAAGTTTTCGCAGAGCTTCTCGAGAGTTCTATGTAATTTTGATTCTATATAGAATACATAAAATATTTGGATAGTTAGACAAAATTAACTCAATTATTGTTGTACATAAATATTCAGTCTATAATAAAATTAATTAGTTTTTATCAACGCTTTTAATTTAATGAAAGTCTATTTAGGTAAAATTTTGACTTTCTCGTAACGAGGATATTTTAATGTAGAAACGAGATATCAGCTTGTAGTTAAAGTTTCCTAATTGCTTTAAAGCTCGCATTAAAAAGGCGCTCTATAATTAGAGCTTCATTAGAAACGTTGAAAATTACAAAGTATCTAATTTATCAAAAAGTAGGTAATAATTAATAAGCATAGGTATCCATACTAATATTATAAACTAATATTATAAATGCGAAAGTAACTCTGTCTGTCTGTCTGTCTGTCTGTCTGTCTGTCTGTTACCTTTTTACGCCTAAACCACCCAACCGATTTTGCTGAAATTTGGTATGTAGATAGTTTGCATTCATGAGAAGGAAATAGGCATATTATTTTTTGGGAATTCAACCCCTAAAAGGGTTAAAAGGGGTGGCAAAGTTTGTATGAGAAAAATATTTTTATTGCACATTTTTGCATGAAACTTTGAATTAATGCTTTTTAGTACAAATGATGAAACACGTATTTCAGGGATTTTCGAAATTCACCCCCATTGGGGGTTAAAGGGGGCGGCTAAGTTTGTATGGGAAATTTAATTCTATTGAAATATTTTGCGTGAAACTGAAATAATGCTCTGCAATACAAATTATGAGATACATATCTAAGCGTTTTTTAAAAATCAACCCCTATGGGGGTTAACGGGGGTGGCACAATTTGCGTAGGAGAAATATTTAACAGTAATTATTACCATAAGTCCATAACAATGAACCACGTACATAAGTTTATCATTAACGAAAAACACACAAAGAAATTATGATACACATAGTAGCAAAATTGGTTAAAAATAGGAAATAAGTTTTAGAAAGCGCAGCAGTGGCGGCACGGCAGGATGCTACATAGTAGTTTTCAGAAAAGAGGGCCAGAACTTTAAATGGGGAATCAGTCCTTGGTACATTATAAGTAACAGTATATAAGCAAAAATGTTTATTTTATTCACTCTTAGCGCGAGCGAAGCCGCGGGCACCGCTAGTAAAGAAATAACGGCAAAATTGAAAAGGTAACTAAAATCGTAAAAAAAAAGTTGTTGTTGTATTTCTAAAACAGAAAATCTAACAAGAAGCTCTCTCTATTAAAACCTAACAAGAAATATTTATTACGATATGGTTAGAATTTTGGCGGTTTTAAGAACTTATATTATTTGTACATTCCATGTTATAAAGCATCTAGTGTACCTAACTAACCCCTTATTCCACTAGTCTGTAATACTGTCAATTTATTTACTTCAGTTTGTAGTGGCCTTCTTGTTGTGGCCAAAGGTCGCGGGTTCGCGTCCTACATTTTCGCATTCATTCATTCATTCAGTGCAGAGCGCATGTCAGTTTTCATGTATGTAAAATAAATCGAGATAATCGTAACATTGTACGTGACCCATAACGACTGTTCCCGTAGATTTCAGCCTAGAAAACTTTAATTTAAACGTTGTTGATGTAAAGCTGTCAAAAATCTATAATAAGTACCTACTAGGTACTAAAGCTTCCTGAGGTTCATTAGCATCCGAAATATAATCGTGAATAATTTATAATGTATATATTGAAATGAAAAGATGATTAAATGATAATTATTCGTACAAATTCGAGACTGGTGAAATTACCGCAAATACAACGTGTTTCAAGGTAAGCAAATGCTTTGTTTCGTCGAGGTATTTGCGACAATCGTAAAACTGTTTACCGTGAACGTACCAACATTGAAATTGTTAATTATTCCTAATTTTATTTGTATATTTTTATACTAATTAAACATTATATATAGTCTTGTGAATTTAGACCAGAAGTGAGCTTTCTTTTAAAAAAAAACAAGCATACTAAATCGACCTCAATTATTGTAAGTATCTGAAAACGTTAAAACACAATTAAACTAACCAAAAATACAACTAAGCTACCAACAATGATATTTTAAAGAAATAAACCAACAGAGTAACGACCTAATAATGCTACCACGACAAGCGTCAAGATACAACTACCCCCCGATGCCGGTTATGCATCGACTTTTATAGTTTTCTCCCCACTCTAACAGCATCATTCCTATTCATCTTCCACACGGCCTTTCCTGACAGAAGACCGTCCTCGAGCTTCATCACCTTCTAACCTTAGAGTTCAGTTAGAACCTCGACACCGAAAAGCAGAATGACGCCAGGAGCTATAGACATCACACTCTCATCATCAGCTGCCGTATAAACAATGAAATCACCAGATAAAAAAAAACACAAAGTGCATTTCTAAAACTTGCGTGTCTATATAAAGGCTTCAATTTGATTCATTCGTGGGCTAAGCTTACCTAGCATAACCTAAGCACAATGGATATGAAACAAACAGATATCTGTACCAATTACCCGGGGCAGGACCCGTCGGGGGAGTGCGCCCTCACGACTCGCCAGAGAACCATGTCATAGCTTTGCGTGTGTAAATCAGTACCTATAAAAGCATGTTTCAACCGAACCTAACCACAAATATACGTTACCTAGAATAACCTAAGCACAGTGGATGTAAAACAAACAGATATCTGTACCAATTACCCGGGGCAGGACCCGTCGGGGGAGTGCACCCTCACGACTCGCCAGAGAACCATGTCATAGCTTTGCGTGTGTAAATCAGTACCTATAAAAGCATGTTTCAATCCAACCTACCCCCAAATATACGTTTAAATGTTTGCTACACAAACATATGCAACGGTCAACGACCAACTCATAGTATGATCACAGCTCCAGGACGACATGTCTGAGTAACCTCCAAGACACTGTCCGAGCTCACACACACATTAATCTTAAGCTACACAAGGTATGTTCCATATACTAGGATCGCATATCCGAGCGCACTCCAAGACAGCATCCAATAATATGAAACCGTACCCCACTTGAAGTGCATCTGTCGGCCAGAACAGCATATCCGAGTACAAAGACCTGCGAGACATGCTATCCCCAACCGCAAGATACATCTTCCCTTGAATGTATCAACCCCAATGCGAAAACACAAAATAAGCATCTTTTACATAAACAGTAAAAAAATAATAATTTTACAGTTAACATTTCTATAAAGGCCTGGCATAAAGCACAGCACCTACTATAACACAGATCGCGACTACCGCCACACTCATGCCGAGGACTACAATCTACATCGGCGACTTTTACTGCGATCTCGCTGGTTGTCTGATATTACAACAAAATAAAAAAACGATCTAAAAATAACCGTTAATTCTAATAATTTCATTTTCTAATTTAAGCCTGACAAGCAAAACCAAACTAAACTATACACAGCGATCAAAAGACAGCACAAATCACCAAAATCAATGAAAATACACCAAAATCACGATACCCTCCGATAAAAACTTTTAAACAAAAACAACCAACAAATACCACGCGCTAACAAAAGTAGTGGGCGAAACAGGGCCTATCCCACTTCTGATCTTGTGAATTTAGACCAGAAGTGAGCTTTCTTTTAAAAAAAAACAAGCATACTAAATCGACCTCAATTATTGTAAGTATCTGAAAACGTTAAAACACAATTAAACTAACCAAAAATACAACTAAGCTACCAACAATGATATTTTAAAGAAATAAACCAACAGAGTAACGACCTAATAATGCTACCACGACAAGCGTCAAGATACAACTACCCCCCGATGCCGGTTATGCATCGACTTTTATAGTTTTCTCCCCACTCTAACAGCATCATTCCTATTCATCTTCCACAATAGATTATAAAACTGATAAAACTTAATCCATTTAAAGCAATTAAATCCTAATTCATTTATTATAATTTAAATAAAGCAACTATTATTTTTATGTCGAATATTATTTAATATGTAGATCTGTTTACTTAGTAGTTTGTTCTTTTATTGGCTATAGATTTTTATATATATCATATGTTATAGGCTATAACAATTTATATATTTTAGATATATTTTAAAAATTTATTCAATATCTGTAGGCTTAGACGTAACGTTATTATAATTATAAATTAAAATAGATAATGTTTGCACTGATGTTGAAATGATATTTTTTCTCAGATAATTATAGTATCGATATATCATACGATTGATTAAATTGCACTCTACTTATGAAATTTTAAATAAAGAAATATATTTATGAAAATTGATTATTTCCCAGAGGCATTCGAACATTTTTGCTCTATATATTTAAGGTGGTTATTTTTCTATTAAGTAAAGTTAAGTATCCATAAAATGTAACCCAGATAATATGAATATTTATAATTTATATAAATGTTTTTGAAAAAATGTATAAATGTTTATATCATTTAGTTAAAAATAAAAAACAAAGGGATTGCGATAGTTTAACGTCCCTCCACTGGGGACGCAACTTTCTTTTCACTTAAAGAAAGCGAAAGCAATAAACTCATACATCGTGACTTGATATCATTATCCTAATTCTGTAAACCTAAATAGTCAAATCTTTAATAATGCTCTGTGGAATAATGGAGTGCAGAGCAGAACGACAGACCAATCCGAACTCTTTCATTTGAAACTGAATACAATTATGAACTAGACTATTACCTACTGACTAGTTATGTGTACCCTTAAAAAAATTGTATTACAAAATTAATTTCCCTCGGGAATCTACGGTAAAAGTCATCTATATCGCTCCCTGGTTCATGAATGTTTTCTTTGCTATCGCATGCTCACAATAATAAGTTATTTAAGACTGGCTTACGTTCTGTTGCGCCCTAGGACAGGCGATTTTTCCAAATTAATTCACAAAAAATAGCATAATGTTGGTAAATATATTACCTACAAGCTCTTTTAATAATCGCTCTGACTATGCGATGAAAATTGTATCAAAATCCGTACAGTATTTTCTGAGGTTAGCTTGAACAAACAAAATGAACTTTAAGCGACGCGCGACGCCTTGTCGTGTAGAGAGTCGTAAATCGTAGTAGTAGCTAAGTTGCCTGTAAGAATTTCTTTTAATTTGTTAGTTTTCACACCTTATGCAAAAAAGAAAAGTTTTTAGTTTTTTTTCACCAAAATTAATTCAAATGTAAGCATTACTGTACAATGTACACGCCTTACAAGGCCGTATATGAGCGAAAGATACTCTGCATAATACTCGTATGTCATGTAAGTGGCAACTTGAAATAAAGTCACGTAGAAAACCATTAACGCTTTGTATAGCGTTTATCTAAATATGAAAAGACTCATCTTTTTTCTTTTGAACGTAATCCACTAAAACCTTTAATATTTTTTTATAATTTTAACAAATATAAAGTGTCACTTTATATTTACATATAAATACTTTTTACATAGATATGGTTTTACATACGAACTCAGTTACCTAATTAACCAAAGCCTATGAAACATATAGTCGGCCAAAGGACGGACATGACAGCCCAAGCTGCCAAACACTCGCTTGGGATTTTAGTGTATGGCAGCTTGTGTCTGTAGGTGCGTAGTCTAATTAAATTTTATGTCTTTGTAACTAAATTCTAATTCTACTTGTAGTATACCTTTATAATATGGTAAAAGATTATTACCACCAAAGTATTATACCTATTTCCTGCCTTTTTTTAACTAAATATCCTTGTACAAATTTTGTATCCTTGAATGAGTTTCATATCGTACCAAACTATCAATCACCTCTGATAATAAGATTTTACGAGAAATGTTTAATGTACAGATTCGCAGATACGACTCAGATTTTTATTATAAGTATAGATTTTGGAATTTTGTGGATGAGCATTGAGCTCTCTTTATGAAGATCTTTATGATCCGTGTGATTTCAGTTACTATGACTGCTTTGCACGTATAGCATTCAATGTACCTATATACTAGTATTTGCGTAAATCTAAAAAAAACCATTCCAAGACAGACGGACTAAGATTATTTATAACATATTATATATATAAGGCACATATTCTAGGCTTAATTGAATTGAAATTTTGAAAGATTTATTCATTCGTTACCATTAAGGATTAAACAGTTGATTGAATCGTGAAGTCCAAATTGGATAAAATGAGAATCGAGCTCGGGATTAACTACCTGATTGTTAGTTTGATTGACCAAACCAATAAAAAATATATGAACTAAGCATATATGTTTGTATTTTTAATAAATATATCTTTACAGATATACGAATACCTACTAACTTCTTTTATGTCCAAATTATGACCGGTTGACACGAATGTTGTACTTTATCTAAAAAGATAGTTCATAGGCCAGATGCTGCCAGAGGGTAGTTTTTATAGGCACATTACATGAACAGTCATTAACCTCACTAGCACTTATGGCAAAAAGATAATAAATGTAAATTATGTATGAACCAGATCTGTTTTAAATAAGCAAACATTTACATAGGTCTAAGATTCGAACAATAAGTTTTCGAGGACGAGTCGTTATACACTTAATGTAAGGGTCCCTTGTCATTCGCATACATTTCCAAAATTTGTTTAGCTTCATTTCTCGCAACTTGTCTAATAATTTACCACATGTAGATAAAAACTTAAACACTGAGATATATTTTTGTTTTACGAATAACTGATGGGTGAAGAAACTTCAAATATTGAAGAAACATTTTACATTCTTAAATGCCAAATAGTTTATAGGCATACCTTCGCGACGCTCAGAGTATTCTGCTCAGTGTCTAATCGATCGTAGTATTATCGTTATATTTGACAACTTTCCAAAATGCATGATTTTTTATAAATAGGAACTTATATTTCATAATTTATTAATCCAGTACTTTGTTATATCTATCGTGCAGTCTAATATCGTGTGAGAGGTCGTTTTAGGCCAACGGTACGTAACAAAGAATGCTTTAGAGCATGGAAAATCAATAACTTTATAAAAGGTATGGGACAGACATGATTTACTTTCATGAGTTTAGATATGTATGTACGTACTAGTTAGTAAGCTAAAGTAATTTTGGAAATGACCAAGATAAGCTCTAAGGTTCGAATGGTTGGCGTTTTGTGGTTTTTGGTTAAGCAATGGACGGCAGAAAGGTGGCATAATTAGCAAAGTTTCTAGAGCTTTCAAGTGAAATGTTCTTCGGCAATAATAGTCACTCACACGGACACTTGACTTATTTCTTAAAGAAGTATATTTGATAAGTAATATGAAAATTACAGAAGTTGTAGCCCATGACTTATAAACAATATTAAATTATAAATAATAAAACTTAGAAATTAAAGAGCTTCTAACCGTTGCTTTTAACGTTTGAAAGTAGAGCTCAATTGAATTTATGATGAAAGGGCTTTCATGTGCCCCTTTATATGAATTGCTGCTTGAAATTTATAGATATCTATTATAAAGGTATGTACTTTGTCTATCATAAGATTTCTAAAATGAATTAGAAGGTTATTTTTATGTTCTATAATTTACTATTACTTTGTTTGCATGACCCTAAAGCTTAATTTAAAATTATTGCATTATTGATAAACTTTTTTTGACTAATAAAATTCTAAATCAGTCGAATTGATTTTTTTTTTGGAAATCCTTATTAAAATAGTCTTTATTATCGATACACCCGGCCGAATCTATGGTTTTAAGAATTTTTGTCTGAAGGTCTGTCTGTTTGTCTGTCTCTCCCTACCTGTGTATGCATCACGACAAAACCACTGGACAAATTTTGACGAGGTATAATGATAGCTGTTTATCCGGGTTCACACAAAGGATAATTTTTACTGCGAAAAAAAAATCTCTTCAAAAATCTTTACTAAAACGCACCTCGTGAATGAAACCCGACCAGAGTAAGACTGTATAACTTTACTTTTTACATTATAATTAACTAGCGACTCACCCTCACTCCGATACATTTAAACCGTTACCATTTTAATAGGATTTTCCAAAGAAATTTTCCTTGCTATTGCACTATTTTAATTTGGCACGCATCCGAAGTACAGTCAGAATTTATTTTCTTACGTAGAGCCAGCCAACATGTTTCATAAAAATGCCGATTTAAGTCATAAGCCGTAGTACAAAGAACTGTCATACTCGTATGTTAAGAAATAACAAAGTATTATTTATTAAGTCTACATTATTATAACTTACGAACATTATATTATAATACAGTTATTAAATTTAATTTCAATATAAATGGTAAAATACAGTAAGTTTTAATTTAACTTCTCAAGTAGATATTGATCAGGAATTCATACTGACAGCTCCTCAGATTTTATCTTGCAGGATTAATAGTAGGGGAGCCCAAGCGGGGATTTCGGGATTTACTAAAGCGCGGCAGATTAATATACAGGGGGATACCTTGTACCCGGTTAAGTACCTCCACAAAACATGAGGCCCATATATAAGGCCGCCCGTGAAGGATACAGGATCAGATTAGTAAAAAAAAATTGACCATCAGAAATTCTCGAGCGTGTCAGATTAAGGTAGGGTGAGTTAATTACATCCTAAAAAGTGTATATTCCACTAATCTGACAATTTGAGAGTGACGAAAAAAAAGGAGAGGGCAACAAAGTTGTAAAAAAAAAACGTCTTCTCGACATTCTCGAGCGTAGCTAAATTTTTTTTTATTTTGAAGGAAATAATTCAAGAATAATGAAAAATATATAATCTGACGATTTCCGCAAGCCGAAAATTTTTTTTTGCTATTTTAATATTATATAATAATATTTCGTTATTATATTATATAATAATTTTTTTTGCTATTTTAATATTATTTGTGTGAATTAGAGTTTATAAATATTTAATATGAGTGATATTAATTTGAAATGTGTATTTTGTGGTGAAAGTACCTTACAAAAAACAATTAAATTTACGGTAGAAACATTAAAAAAATGTGTAAATATTTTGGAATATCGTCGGAGCAAGCCGGTTATCCGAAAGTCTCGAGGAACATATGATAACCTCGAATTGTCGATGGAATCATCATTAAATGATTTATATCACGCACAGTGCTATAAATTATTTACTGCAATTAAAATACCGCGAGACTTTCAGTATTTACAAGATCAAAGTGTAGTGGAACATGACAATCCTGTGAATTTGAACCGATTCGGACCGATAGATTTCTAGATTTATTTCTAGATAGCTCAAATGCATAGAAATATTATTTCTTTGAACTCAGCGAGCTCAAAATATCACATAAATTATATTTTGAGCTCAAAATACTTATGAAGTACAATTTTAAGCGCCCAGGAATGGAATTAGCGGGAAGTTGCAGGGATGGCCTTTAAGGTGAACCGTTTTTCTAATATTTTTTTTGTCAGATTAGGCGAATCCCTCTAGATAATCGTCAGATTATGAGACAGTACGTTTAGAACATAAAGATGAACCATATATATCTTAATCTGACGCGCTTGAGTATTTCAAAATGGCGATTTTTTTTTGCACATTATGAAAATGGCCGCGAGTTTGCGTCCCATCGAAATCGTCAGATTAGTGAATGAGAGCTTTTTTTTGGCGCACTTAACACCCCCTTAGAAAATCTGACGCGCTCGATAAAAATATTTTTTTTTTCATTTTCAACCCTTAAATACAGCCATCCGCATCATGCAAACGATCAGATTAACATACGTACATTATTAAAAATACGTAGGGTATTGATACTATCAATATCTGACGCGCTCGAGGATGTCCATGCAACAGTTTTTTTTTACATATTTAAAAATATATAGCCGCTTCCCCCACTGATGTAAAGGTATATATCATTTAACATTTTTTTCTTCTTATCATCTAAGCTTTGCATCCCAATAGGTCTCTACGACGCTCGAGTAAATCCCCATTTAGCATCGTGGGCTCCCCTACTATAATCTTTCTAAAGTTACACAGAAACGTTCGCTTCAAACGCTAGATTTGTTAGATTTGAAATAAATCGTGAATGCTAATAATTTGCCACGTTACGTACTTAAAATTAAAATATATTATAAGGAAAGCCCAAAGGAGAATTATATGTTGTGTGTATATGTGTGTGTCCCTATGTTAATTCCTTTGTAATTATAGAACATTTTGTAGATTTTAATTATTTTTAATTTTATAAACCTATAAATCATATAAATAATAGCTACGTTGTTAGATTTGTCATACTCGCGTTGAGTATCATAGGCTGTGTAAAAATTGTAAATAATCGAAATTGCGGATATCAGGTGTATTTCTTGTGAATTTAAAAAAATATACCAAATGCGGTTTCAAAATTAAAAAAAATTAAGAGGCGAATTACCCTATATACTTAGAAAAGTAATAAGAATAATGAATTGTGTAATCTCTTCAAATGCCTATTTAAATGTTGTAAATACAATATAAAAATCTTATATCACGGTGTTTCTGGTCGCACTTTTGATTTTAAAATCATTATTTTCGCATAGGTGCTCGTAGGTATGAGAATAGGTCATAAGTTACAGTCGTATGTAAATTCGCTTGCGAAATGTTTACACAATTGAGTGTTTATAAAAGGAAACTTTTTCAATGCTTTTCACAGCCAACTGTAAAAATAAAAATAAAATAAAAATGCAGGCAGTTATTGTATAAAACCAAGGCGCGCTTCCGTTTCTTGTCTCTTTTTATTTCAAAATGAACAGAAAATAGAGATTGTATTCATTCAATCGAACTCACGGTTTCAGAAATTATTTTATCAATTGAATTATATTTCAACTTTAGATAATATAGAAAATGACGCTTTTGAGATGACATTTATAACTGTCATTTTATTTTTAACTAAATTATAGTCTAAATCTGATTTTGAAACTATACTATTTCATTACACTTTCTAATTTAGTAAGTACTCGTAAATTTAGTACGAAATTTAAAACTACGGTTTTGCTCTTCCGATGAAACTTTAGATTTTTAATTATTCAGTTAAAGCTTGAGTTGGTCGGTTTGACTGTAACAATTTTCCAATATTAAAAGTGGAACTGTTTAATTCTTTCTAACAAAAGGTTTCATTAGTCGCTAAATGTAAAAAGAGCAAAAATAAAGACACTGAAATGAGGAATTATATTAGTTACATTAGAAGGATCACGTTATACGTACGGAATATAGTTATTGTTTAAAACAGATTGTTATTTTGTATTCAAGAAAAAAAGAACTATAGGTATAACTATTAAAACATAAATGGTTACAAAATCAATTTTTACTTATTCGGAATAGATCAGAGATACTTCAAAGGCAGTAATTTACCGCTTGACGGTTCAATTTGGCGACTTAGGGAAATTATATTTGTTAAAATTTGTTGATCGCCGTTATTGATAATATAGGATGACGATGAAAAGGCCTTTATCAAACCAGTTGCTCTTATAGTTAGAAAGCTGTCATTAATTATACAAATTTCTCCCGAATTGTTCAAAGGGCTTAAATTGATATTACAAAATAAGATTTAGGAAAGTTATATTAAAATTGGGCGAAGAGCTCGACCATTTAGACGTCAGTAACGTCTAACTGCTAGACATGTAAAGTCAGGCCGACTAAAAGCTTGCGAGATTAGACCATAATCTGCAATTCTACCTTTGTGTGTTTTTTGTAAAACTTAAATTAGTTTTCTAAAGCTTAAGTTTCGATATAATACCTTTATCTAAAATATTAAAGTAGATATCGAAAAAAAAATACATTTGTGATTATCATTTTTCCTTTGATTCAACAGTATTTAACATAACATTCCTTGTCAATTGCGATACTATGGAAACCTTAATAGCGCCCTAGTTACTTAGCAATGACGTAGTTCTATATAAGTGAGAAAGATATATCAGTCACATACAGACCTCGACTCCCCATCCAGTAATTAAAGCTTAAATACTTATTTCATCAAATCACGTTCAATACAATTCCGCTTACTGGTCATTATTTTTTTATGATAAAAATAAGCACGTGTAGAAATTGAAACTTTTAACTTTGGTATAAAAATGCAGTAAATAAATGTATTTATGGTAATTCTAAGCAACCTAAAAATTTAAATAATTCATGCATATGTATGAAATTCTCAATTTAAAATTGATATTTATGTTAATGATAGATGCATATTCACACACTTCCGTGTCTGTATTTGAATTCATTATAATAGCTCCCATTCACGTTCCGAACCGACCGACTGTTTTCCGATCAACCTAACTACGACTAATCTATCACGGCTATATAAGGGACTATTTTAGAGATACTGTTTGAGAAAAAAAAGCAGGTATAAATCTCGTTCAGAGATCCTCAGTAATTAAGAAAAATCTATTCAGACTATCATTTATTTAAAAATTGTGATGATTATTGTAATCTGTGTGAATATTGAATTCATATAGAATTACTATTTTTATTACAACTCAGGCCATTGTTTATAAGTGACTACTTTATAAGAAACTAAAAGCGGCATCAAATACTGCCACTCGATATAGCTTAAGAGCTAGTAACGTTTTCGAGAAAGCATTTCATTAAGGCCAGTGTTTAGATATGCTATTTCTCACACTCTCCCGGACATCATACGGGCTATCTGGCTGGCGGTAGTGGTTGCGTTCATCAGTGCGCATCGTACTTGGATACGTAAAATATCAATTTACTACGATAATTACATACATTTGTCAATGCGCCTAACAGGAAAATGAAGCAATTACTGGTTTAAACAATATAAAATATTGCTACTTGAAGTTCAGCCTTAACAAAAATTATATTTAAAATCAGCGTCTGGCACAATTTAAACAACAATGGAACTGTGGCAATAATAGATTCAAGTTGCAAAAAGTTTGTTCCAGTTAGTTAGTTGCAATTAACATAATAAAAACAAAAGGAACCTTCTTAAAGTTCTTTGAAAAATTGATATTTTACCTATCCAAGTACGATGCGCACTGATGAACGCAACCACTACCGCTAGCCAGACAGCCCGTATTATGTCCGGGAGAGTGGGAGAGATAGCATATCTAAAAACTGGCCTTACTGAAATGCATGTTTTCCCGACGTTGCTAGCTCTCGTACGAATACGACGAACCTACTAAAACGAAAGACTAAGTATTGAGTAGCTGTAAAAGGAGCTATCTCCTTTCCAATTACGGTCAAAGATTATTCATTAAATAGTACGAAAAAAATCTGGTTATAGCATAAAAACTGTAATATTAAGTCAAAATTAAATTATTATCAACTATATAGTAATAAAATTCAAATTCAAAATATTTTATACAGCATAAAATTATTACAATTTTTTACTGAACGTCATGAGTCTACCAGTTCGGAAAGAAGAAGCCACTGACCTGAGAAGAACTGGCGAAAGAAACTCAGCGGGACTAATATTTTTTTTAGTCTGTTTTAAATTTTTTTTAATTCAATTGAAATGAACAATAATTCTATGGGTTGAAATAGCCTGGAGGCGATCACATCATTCCCAAGGCGTACTGTCTTCAAAAAAATTGTTAATCGAATAATATCCTTTACTACACAAACGTTCTTTCACATTTTTTTTAAATTTGGCAATAGGAGCTTTTTGAACGTTTTCTGGGATTCTGTTGTATAAGCGTATACATTGTCCATAAAAAAATTACTGACTCGGCGTAAACGAGTCACAGGCACTTGTAATGCCTCCCGTTTATGTTTACTCCTAGTATTAATGGTATGCATGTCGCAATTCCTGGGAAATTCGTGTATATTTTTATGAACATACATAACATTTTCGTACACGTATTGAGAAGCAACAGTCAATATTTTTATTTCTTTAAACTTATCTCTTAATGATATTCTAGGACCTAAACTATAAATTGCACGAATAGCTCTTTTCTGCAGGACAAAAATTGTATTAACGGTAGCTGCATTTCCCCATAATAAGATTCCATATGACATACTCGTAATACTATGAAAATAACTAAAGTATACTATGCGAGCTGTTTCTACGTCAATAAGAAGTCAAATTTTTTTAACCGCGAACGCTGCAGAGCTAAGCCTATTCGCTAGCTCCGCAATATGGAGATCCCACTGCAATTTCGAATCTATGATAAGACCTTGGAATTTAGTAGACTGTACCGGTTTTAATATTTCCCCGCCTAATACTACACCATTATCAACAAGTTTAACATTAGGTGTTGGGAATTTTATAAATTTTGTTTTTTTGTTATTTAATAATAAATTATTCGAATCAAACCAATAGACAACCTTTGAGAGAGCATCGTTTACATCGTCATACATAAGTAAATTACGGTTTACCTTAAAAATAAGTGAAGTGTCATCAGCGAACAATACTATCTCATGTTTGTCCTGCACAAAAAATGGCAAACCATTTATGTTAACTAGGAAGAGAAATGGACCAAGAATAGAGCCTTGTGGAACCCCCATATCTAACGGAGCCCCTAATATATAATAAAATAAATACCTTCAGACCAAAATGACTGTTATGCAAATTTCCTAATTGCATAGATTTACATTTTATAGATTTTTTATCTAATTGGTACTAATTACAAGTTTGGTTTGTTCACCAAAGTTTCTGCATTTTAAAATTAATTTTAAACTACCAATTATTTGTCAATATTTTTTATGCATTTAAAATATAAGAACTAGTAAATATATACTTTACATATTTAATTATAAGTATTTTAAAAATAAGATGACTTTCGTAATCAAAACAAAAAAATGACTTTTGTAATCTCATCTCCGATCTCATCCGATCAGTCATCGGTCGGTAGATGAGATTACAATAGTCGGTCTTTATTTTATTTGAAGAATTTTTTTTTTATCGGACAAAGGGGGCAAACGGGCAGGAGGCTCACCTGATGGTAAGTGATCACCTCCGCCCATGGACATCTGCAACACCACAGGGCTTGCAGATGCGTTGCCGGCCTTATAGGAAAGGGAGGGAGGGAGGAGGGAGAAGGACGGGAGGAGGTATGGGCCTCCCGGACTCTCACTCACCGGACGAAACGCGACAGCATAGGTGCCACTTCACGCCGGTCTTCTGTGAGAGAGTGGTACTATACGGGGCGTACCGGCCCATTCGGCTGCTTCCCGAAGGTAACAAGGATGGCACTACCACTTTTAATTTTTAGTTTTATATTCTTCAATTTTTAGTTTAGACACAGTATAGAATCATCAAAATCGGATTACACTATTTAAAGGTATGCGTGGTCAAACATAAAAATTTGGTTGAAGAAATAAACAAATCATTTTCTACTCATATGGATAGATTCTTAATTTCAAATTTAAATGACACCAAACTGGAAGTAGGTATACATTTTCAACCAAAAAAGAGGGTTTTTAAAATCGGAAAATGAATGACAGAGTTCGGAAGCAGCAAACATAAAAAAAAACATTCAAACGAATTGAAAACGTCCTCCTATTTATAGTCGTTTGTATTAATAATAATAATAATAATTTACAGATTATTTGCATGAGCTATTTACGAGTATCTTAAAAGCTAATGCATTTAGATATAAAACCACTGTTCGCGTATTTAGAAAAGAAATTAACATTGTAATTATCACTGATGAATCAAATAAATAAATAAAAAAGAAATTTGTGTGTAAAACGGTTTCTTCACAAAAATATAACGAAGTAATGGATAAAGAGGACCTCTATGAAAAATATCCTTTGTCTCTGAAATTGAGTATGCTAAAATATGTGAAGCTTTTGTCGAGAGATTTTTAATTTATTATTCTGTTAGAAAATATTTTCTAACAAAATTAAATTTATTATATAAAATTTCTTGTATTTATCATCTTAGAAAACAAACATCTTAAGCTAAGTCTTACCGGTAAGACTTCATATAAGATGTATGAAACCCGTTTCGATCGTTCGTTCATATTATATTTTTCGAACAGTCGTCAGTCTTTTTGAAGAATTAGTTTGTATTATTGCTCGTAACATTTTTAATTAATGAATAAATAAATCTTCAAAGGAAGTTACTTTTTATGAAGTGACCCTTAAAGAATAGTTGTTGATGATGATGATGATGATGGATAGTGTATATCACAGAAAATATTCTCAAATTACTTTGTATAATCAACCCGTTACTTTTAAGGGCTCACAAATAAAAAAAATACTAAAGGTAGAAAATAGCACCAAAGTACTTTATAATATTTTTGATTTTAAGTTGTAATATTTTTATAAATATAGATTAAAATTACGTATTGCAATATTATTTTTTTTTGTTTATCATCAGTACAATTTTATTTAAGAAAAAATATATTAAATTGCCCAGCGTTCTTAAAAGTACCCCTTTTTGCTTCAAGATTAACGGTGTAATAAACACACCGAGTTCTAAATGCAGGTTCTTGGGAACCAATTTACGTTTAAATACTCTGCTAAAATTAAATAGAGCTACTAAAATCCTACCCAACCTACATTTCAAATGAGTATTCGTGTCGAAATTACTAATTGTTTTTTATCAAATGTTATATTCTCTGTCAAGAAACTACCGGGAAAATATCAATAATACACAAAATGTTTGTTATTCATCCAAAATTTATTTTATCACCTTCAAAGTATGCTCCTTCAGAAACTATAGATTTACGCCAACGAATAATCCAATCATCAAAACATTTTTTTAAACGCTGTTTCCGGAAGTGAGTTCAGTTCTCGCCGCGAATTCTCCTTTATGTCTTTTACTGATTGAAAATAGGTGCCATAAGTGGTAATTTGAGTTTAGGAAAAAGAAAGAAGTTGGCTGGAGCCATATCTGCTGAATATGGTGGTTGCTCAATGGTATTTGTGAGTGTTTGGTCAAAAATTCGTTCACAATGATGGCCTTGTGCGAAGGCACATTATCGTGGTGCACAATTCAAGAATTTTCTTTCCACAAATCTGGCCTTTTTGGTCGAGTTTGCTCTCTTAAATCTCTCTCAAAGTTGAATGAGGATTTTCAGTCACTATTTCCTTCACTTTTGCGATGTTAACTTCAGTTGCAAATGTTGATGGCCTACTAGGGCGAGGCAAATCTTCCATCACATCTCAACCGCTTTTGAATACTTTGTACCACTCATAAGCACGTGTTTTTGATAAAGTCGATTCACTGTAAGCCTTCTGTAACATTTTCAGTGACTCCGAACACGAAATTCCATTAGTGATGCAAAATTTAAGACAAACTCTTTGTTCGATATTTTATCCATTATGAAATTCACAATACACACTAGATATGACATAACTAAAAACAGCACTGGGCCTATAGCCAACCGGCATTCGTTATGAAGCGATTCGATTTCTACAATCGTCATCGCTTAAACGCAGCGTATGCATCTTGAACTTTAAATCACTAATAATTGAAATGAAAGTTCATTGTCTACCATCATCTATTCGTTGACAACAGATCACGTGACATATCTAAGGCATATGTCAAACCCATACATTTTGGACTTTTCTACTGTCGCTTTCGCTAATCGATTGTTACATTGTCTAGGCCCTCTGTATTTAATATAAATAACAGATGCAGCTCAAACTCCCCGCCAAAATGGAAAACAGTTGTGCCAATCTAACAACAATAAAAAAAAATTGAATTTGGAACCATAAACAAATCATTCATCCATTCCCGATATTTCCTTGACTGAATGTATATCGTTTTTTATAATATAGTAGTGGGGAAGTTTTTGACCTGCTGCAGCTCATACGTAAAAACAGATAGAAAGGTGCTAACCGGGGACATATTGCGCTACACGTTTGCCAATTAAGAACAGATTTTAATTTCCTTTTTTTTTGTACTTAATAAATATAATACCTCTATGGTCATCCCACATAATTTTTGATTTCGCTTCGGTTATTTATCTCTTTTTGTATCATCTCTCTTTCTCTTTCTCTGTCTACGGACCAGCAGTTAAGATTGGCAATTCCAACAATATACGTGGAAGAATAATATTCTTAGCAAGCATAATTATTATCATATAACTATCATGAGTAGTAGAATATTTTTTGATTATATACATGTATATAGTCAAAGAGAATAATTCTATTTGCAAGAAAATAATATTTGTAACGTATACCTATATTTCGGTTCGTGCTTAATTTAATATCGCAGAACGTGAGAGCGCTCGCTTCGCAAATATCAATTTGTGACACTAACGTTGTTCGTCGCTGCAATGTAAGCTTAAAAACAACTGACGTGTTGATGAAATTTC
Source organism: Boloria euphrosyne (assembly GCA_951802675.2). Classification (NCBI taxonomy): domain Eukaryota; kingdom Metazoa; phylum Arthropoda; class Insecta; order Lepidoptera; family Nymphalidae; genus Boloria; species Boloria euphrosyne. The sequence goes on from OX637871.1 coordinate 10,527,701, forward strand.
TAAAGCCGAACGGGAGCTAAGTAGTTGAGGAACGTGACGAGCAAGTTTATGGGAGCTTTAGATAATATTTTATGACCTAAAATTTTGAAATCGTATAAATAAAATAAACAAAATTAAATGAAACAAGATTTTAGCTTGTCGGTTATGATACATTACTACATTTTTATTTCAAAGCAAAGTTACGTTTAACAAATGAAAACTAGTATCTTTTGTGTAACACAATGACAAAAGTTTGTACAAAGCTGAGTCTCTACATCTTTACTCTTAAGACTTGGTGGAGACTATTAGAACAATAGGTCTGTTAACAAAATAGAAACAACAAAAACCTATGAACTCTATTGGTTGATCTATATAAAAAGTTTCCGCGTGTGTTTAACACATAACATATTTTGTAGAGTTAATCAGTATGCTTATAACGTATATATTATCCATACGGTTTTTCATAAGGACTGTACCATCAATGTACGATATCTGTAGTCTGTATATATTAGATATTTGGGTATTTTAGGAGCCTGTTTTTATTAATCGATTAGTAATATTTATGTATTTAATGTACGTACTAGTGAGTGAATTCATATTCCTGTTTCTGAAACTTTAAATATGGTCTTAATGATGCTGTTTTATAAAAAGATTCGATTAAGAACCTATCTAACAATCGCCGCCATTTTGAATATTTTTCAAAGGCTTGCTTGAGGAAAATGGTATTAATGAATAGAAAACGGGCAGTATAATGTACCATACATTTAAGTCTCATTATTTCAAGATATTATGAGCTTAACTTCGCCATATGAAAACTATGACGATTAGGTCAGAAAATCAGGTTTATATACCTATATAATAAAAAAGTTGTAAGCAAGCGAAATATTAAAGATATATATTAAATTTTATAAGTCCAATCAAGATTGAGCGCGGTCCAAATTACTTTTTCATAGCCCATTTACTAAGATATTTTCTGAAGGCGCTTCTGAAAATATTATTCAAATTTTTGATTACGGGGCAACCTTCGTTAACAGCTAGTATAAAAATGCAATAATTGCAATTATTATACAATATTTTGTAATAATTTCTAAGAAAAGATAGAAGAAGAATGTATAAATTCTTAACTAATTCAGTCCATCCAATCCATCCATTTAAGATATTTAGAGTTCGAAGTAAGTCTTGTATAATTATCAATTTAACTACATATATAATAGTAATACGCCAAGAGATGTAAATTCACATTTAAGAATTCGAGCATAAAGCCTAGAGGGTTACAATACCGACATACTCGTAAGTGAACTTTAATCTCTAATACCATAACGCCAACGCCCAACAGTTTATCTTGTGTTGATACGTACATACTAGTATATAGGTATAAGCAGCAGCAAGTAAGAAATATTCTATAGGAACAACTAACAAGTATGTTATCTAAAACTTTGTTTTTTCTGCCTCAAGCCTTAGGTGTTTATTTTGGATACGGTATTTATACAAAGTACGAAAAACAAACATTTGCGTAAAGGAAGGCCGTAAGTGCCTATTAGCTTAAAAAGGTATTTCTTTATAGAAATTGCAAACAAATATTATTGTGTTTTGTTTTGTAGCTTATTTACTATAAATATATACAGTTATTTCATAAAGGTTTACTATTAACTATTTTATATATGTACAATAAGTAGGTATATGAGATATCGTTAGCAAAAGGAAACAAAAGACTTTCTAAAAAATGTATAGGTACTTCTTTAAGGTTATGTGATTATACGAGTAATTATAATAATAGGACTTACAATAAATGAGAGATATTAACATGAAATAATTTTGCCAAAGCGTTCTGTAAATAGGTACGATAATGCTTTGAACATCGATTAAAGTAATTCGATTAGTTCACATTCCTTTATTACCCGTAGTGTTCGAACCACATATTAAAACAGATTGCAGTGTGGCTTCAAATTAGTGTATTAGGCGATAGAGTAAAAAGATTTACTTGTTTAGAAAAACCTTAATTATATACACTGTATATACAGTAATTAATACGTGCATAGTAGTTTTTTTTTCTCAAAAGAGCTGCACTATGGAGTATGGAGTGACAGCGTTTAAAGAAGTCATAGAGGCCCTTTTGAATGAAGGTGATTTTTACCTTCCTTTACACAAAAGTTTATCAAGTTACGTATAAAAAAATATCTACAATTTTATGATATTTTATGTAACATCTATAAACAACAAGTTATAAATGTAAATAGTAGGAGTCTTATTTATTTAACACTAGCATTTCGCGCGGCTCCGCCCGCGTTCTAGAGACTGGAAACCAACTTTTAATAACACCGAAACCGATACTCTTGCGTCCTATGAAATAAGTTCCATGTCCATCCATTTTGTGGTTTTTACAGATAGAGCGAACAAAAAAAAACGTTTTCCATTTATTATTACAGATATATGTTCAATTTCGACGACCATGGTCTAAAAATCTAATGATGAAATATACATACATCATCTCTACATCACCCATCAAACGTAGTTTAGTGCCAAGGATGACTTACCATTCAATGATTTGTAAGCATATATTCAAATGTAGTGTCAAGGCTACAATTCTTTATTAGGTAAAAAAAGGTATTACTAGCGACGCGCTCGGGCTGGTCCCTAGATTTAGCGCGAGTGAAGCCACGGGTTCCGCTAGTAAATGTATACTTTTGTATACATTGACAAATTATATACTAAAACCTTCCTCAAGAACCACTCTATCTAGTGAAAGCAACATGAAAATCGGTGCAATAGTTTTTCAAGTTTATCGCGAACAGACAGACAGACGCGGCTGAGGACTTTGTTTTATAATTAAAACCGATTTTCATGTTGCTTTCACTAGATAGAGTGGTTCTTGAGGAAGGTTTTAGTATATAATTTGTCAATGTATACATAAGTATACATTTACTAGCGGAACCCGTGGCTTCACTCACTTCAATCACTACGTCATATTAATGTAGTGATTTCTTCGGATCCATCAGTATTTAAGTTTCAAAGAAATATTTTTGTGAGTTTGCTTTATGTAATTGGAAGGCGACTTATTTAATTATAAACTACCAGTTTGAGCTACAGTTCTTGTACTTTTTCAAATTAACTACAAAGATCATAATATAAAAACAATCAAGAACATTTACGGTCTTATTCATAAAAAATTATAGAAGCTTTATTAGCTTGTTAATAAGCAAATTCTCAAAAACATTATTCATAAACGTTCAATAGTGTTAAAACGCTCTATAAGTATTCAATAACGGCTCTGTAACTTATAGTAGCTTGAGGCCTACTATAAGCCTACTATAAACCTTTAATAAAGGACAAGATGGTCGTCTTGTCATCAGTGACAGCTGATAATTTGATTAAACTTGAAGTGAGATTATTTTAGTTGGTGTCTAGTGACATTGCGTAATTGTAAAACATTGTTTAAAATTATTTTTTTGCTGTGTATCAAACCAAGATACCATATATGATATAATGCAAGCTCCCCAAACTATAGCCGCCATTGGCTTTGGTGTTTGGAAGCAACGGTTTCAAAGCTTGTTGTATGGAATATACACCGTTCACATGCGTAACGTAAAACCTACATATGTGGCTCTTGCAGTTTTGCATAATATTGCAATAGATCATCAGGACACAGTTCCAGGTAATTTTAATCATATTATCATAACTTCACATCAACACATGTATATTACTATTTATGTAAGCAATATTTTTTTTTTTACAAATGTTATTTTATTTCAGAAAATGATGATGACATTCATATTATTCAGGAGAATGGCTTTGCAGCACCTACTAATATGAGTGAAAGAGGAAGAGTAGGAAACAGTACTTTCCTGCGAGCATTTATTGATGAGCATTTTAACTATGGATAGAAAAAATAATAAATTATTAATATTAATATTATAAATTCGAAAGTAAATGTCTGTCTGTCGCGGTTTCACGCCAAAACTACTGAACCTATTTAAATGAAATTAAGTACACAGATAGTCTAAAGCCTGAGAAAGGACACAGGCTACTTTTTAAGGCGAAAAACGGCATGTAAGAGGATGAAATAGGGGATGAAAGTTTGTATTGAAATTATGTCATTTTTAAAACTAGAAGCTTGAAATTTTTTAGGATTTTGATTAGACATAAATAAATAAGACATTCAAAGTTTGTAAAAATTGTATTCTGAAGAACCTATGATATAATATTGTAAATTAATAAAAGAAATATATATTTTATTTTAAAGCATTTTATTTTTCATCTCGTAATATTCAATTTTTGCTCCCTTTGCACATGCAGTGAAAACTGTGAACAATATTACAGTTTAATCTTTATTTACACTAATAATGCACTGTATTTATTTAAAAACACTATACCTGTTGAGTAAATCTTCCCATGCTGCCTGCTTTTTAGAGTTTGTGTTAGTATCTGTATTTTTGTTTTCAATGGCGGAAACCCTCTCAACCAACCCTGACCAACTCCGTCAATAATAATTAATGCTACGGAAAGAAATAAGCGCGAGAAAATATTAAGTAAACACGTAGAAATACAAAGGATTAAGGAAGTACACCAAATACACACTTATGTAGCTTGAAGTTTAAATTCTGTACTAACCTGCTATTAGCTTAACCTATTTGCGCTTCTGTCTCTCTTTTTAGCTACTTTTATTCCTTTTTCAATAGTTAAAAAATGGTTTTGTTCACTAATTTACTTTTGGCGGAAAAGTCAAATCAAATGTCAAACTGATTCACGGAGCATTGAGATCAGTATTTTTGACATTTTGTCCATGAATTTATCAGAATGACAACACAATAAAACGAATCCAGCTTATAGCAAGCATTTAGTTATGAGACGTTTATTGATCCGTTATGAATAAAGAAAGTTATGAAACGTTTAATAGGCCTATTGAGCATTTTAGCTAATGAACATTGTAAACCTATAATAAGAGATTTTTATGAATAAGACCGTTAGTCTATTGTTTTTTGATTAAGTATCAACAGCGTTGTCTTAGAAATGTCAGCTTGAGAGAGAAAATTAATTGAATTTTAAGAATTATTGTACGTTAAAATGTTGAGCGCGATTGAAATTCTTTAGTGTAAGCTAAGGGATTTCTTTTTATAAGTCAAGTTGTTTAAACTTTAAATGTCCTGTTATAAGTCTGATATTAATTTTGTTTGGCATAATAAAGTAACCCTGAATATTATGTGAATGAAAAGAAAATTTTCGTGTAAAAGTTACAAAAAGATTTTTAAATTAATTTCACATTTTGTCTTTTTCCACAGTTATGAAGTAAAATTATAAAGTTGGTTTGTATATATTAAGAGTTTTAAGATCTAACCAGTACATTATATTGGCCTGGTTATATTAAAAAAAATGTGCGAGGAACTTTTTGATTAATATAGACAGTTGTGCTGAAATACTGTAGGCCTGCCTTCGCGGCTTCTTGGTAGAGTGCGTTAGTGATCCTGGGACGTTTAGTTAGGTTCTTATCCATAAATGCATTTCTCAACGTTAAAAAAGGAGGTAATCATAATGTACTCCCGACCGATTCCGTAGTATAAGTATACTCTAGCACGTGTATGACCACTTGAAAGATGATAAAGATATAAACTGTCATTCAATAGGATTTTTTATTTAGTGTAGTATCTTTATATTTATTTAATCATAATTAAATCGATGTATTGATTAAATCAAAGTTTGCATTGTACACATAATAAATGGATATTAACCAATTGATTGATGTTGCTCTCAATAGGCAATGCTTTCACAGTCAAACAACGAATCTTTTGAACAAATCATATAGTATTATTCCCAATTGGGGATAATATGATTTTCAAACATGTATGGACAAAAGAGAATATCTTTTATTTCAAGGGACCTATGAGTTCACTCGTGATTTTTCACTACACTACACATCATGTGTAGGTTATCGTGACTACACATAATGAACTTTCTATGTGATAGCAGCAAAAAATCGTTTAAAGACTGTTATATCGACATATGAATGCTGATATTCAAATTATTTTAAAATCATTAATGTTCCTGGGGTCAACGTAAGAATACGAAGACTTTCTTACCAATATCTATTGGAAACATTTTATAATTATTCCTATTCTTGTTATTACGCACTGCGTGTACGAGAAATATAATACATAGTAAAATATAAAAGTTATCAAGATTCATTTTTCAAGATTATTTTCTAAAATAACGCTTACTCTTATTATATTTTTACTCCGCCTTTCCAACGAGTCTGGTATGTTTCGTGACGCGTCTAATAAATTAATGGCATCAGGCGTGCTGAAATAACCTGAGCTTTAAGTCGCCAACGCCTTTACTTTCATAAATTTATGTCAAGATTTTCTTTCATTGTTGATATTAAAATTTATTATACACCCGAAGTAAATTAAAATAATATTTCATTTGAACTAGCAACTTTACTTTAGGCTCTTGGAGTTTGGACATAAAAGGTAAAGAGATTTGTCAAAAGATTATGAAAACATTCCATTGCAAATAATATGTTATACCTAACGATGACCTGTTAGCTGTTTTACAAAGGATAATTTGCCCTTTGTTCCTAAAAGGGGAAATTCAAAGCGAGATTAATTGTTAGAAGATAAATTTTTACCTCAGAATATTTTATGAATTTAAACCTTTGTATTTTTACATTTTCAAATAACTTATTCATATTTAATACAAATTTCAGTACGTAGTTTTAAATTAATACTCTAGTTTTAAAGCTCAGTAACTGTTTTCCTCAATTTTATTATTTATCAATCAGATTTATTGCGGAGATATCTACAGTCGAATAATAATGGCAATTTTATTGCTATACGGTAATTTAATTTATTCCTTTCATAAATTATTGTTAAAAACGTGAAAATAAAAAATAATTAACGACTAGAAATTCAAAATGTTTATTATTTACAAGATACACTTTACAATATGTACAATTATGGATATGTAAAGAAAATTGAGTACGAATAAATATGATATATAAAGTATATAAATGATATTGTTACAGCTTTCAATGTATAGTGTTAGAATTGAGACGAGACGGCATTCCACGCTAGTGCTAATTAAAAATGTATCAAAATGGTGATGTAAAAACAAAATGTGTTAAAATGTCTGATTTCGAAAGTAACCTTATTTGAGGAGGCCTTTTGTACGACCACTGATCTAGTAGCTATATATTTTGAAATGAATCATTTTTATTCGTTGGGATTTTATAGAAAATTAACTCAAAGAAAATTCTGAAAATCATCTAATACTTTAATTGAAAAATAATACAATTCAGGTATCAAAATAGTAAATTAAATCGACAATTTATAAAAAGTACCTACTAATAGATTAAATACGATATTGTTAGACTTTTCAGAATATTCATTTTAGCATGCTTTAGTGGGTATTTATTTATATATGTAAATATATTTTTATTACTCGTGTTTTATGTCGCTCTGGTAACTTCGTGGATGAATACATGAAATTAATTTTAAAAGTTAATTTTATACACTGGTTCAAACAATTAACATGTAACCTTTGGGATAAAACAAAAGTAAACATTTCAATTAGAAAATAAACCTTGATTTTTTTCTGATATTTTCTTTCCTTTACAGAAAAATATGTACCCTAAATAATTCCCTTAAACTATAAATTGTTGATATTATATCAATATTTGTTTGGTGAAAATATTTCTTACAAATTTAACTTATCATAATTCTGATTAAAATGGTAAATGGTAACGTGTTATCTTAAACTAGAAATTTTGCCTACTTAGCGAATATTTACGTAGCGATTAAATTACTACTAAAGCTAAATTTTCTTAGGAGAGGCAACATTGTGGCAGGGCTTATTCACATTGGAATTTCAACCTTACTCCATGTTAATTTATTAATAAACGTAGCAGCGGAATTTTCTAACACGGGTTAACTCCCTCCGTAGTACGATTCTACGTTTTTTAATATGGTTTTTTAATATTTAACGACGAACTAAACTATAATTTTATTTGGTGGATTGTTTCCTTTTGTTTCCCGTAATCTTCAATAGCCGCACCGCTGGTGCTTCGAATGCCAGGGAAATGGCAAATGACGCTAAGAACGCCATGACCGCATACCCCGCGTATATTGCGAGCTGAAAGTAAAATTAAATTATGTTATTAAAAAAAGTAATAACGTTATTTGATAATAACAGTAATTGGTCGTTTTCATAAAACGTATGGCATTTAGGGTATTTTTGTCCTTATAACGTTTCTTTTCTCTCTTTTCTTTCTTTCTTTCTCTTTTCAAATTATAAACTACTTTCGCCAATATTTTTAACGAAAAGTATAATTAAGTCCTAAAGATAGAAAAAAATGTCGATACGTAGATATATTGTTTTACTTTACTAACATTTTCCGCTCCACCTATATTCTAAAGACCGGCAAGCAAATTCTTATTTTTTTACATATTATTATACCATGTGATATTATATATTCTATAAATCTTCCTCGATACTACTACCCTATTCTAAAAAATATTTCCATATAAAGCAGTAGTTCTTGAGATTAGCGCGTTCAACCAAACATACAAGCTATTCAGCTTCATTATTAGTATAGATTTACGAAATGCAGCAAGGCCTAACAAAGATATTTTAATCGATAAAATCGTAGTCCAGTGTCGTAACCTAGTATAGTAAGTAGTACATATGCTTTAGACACTCCATTATCGATTTAGAGTGCCCGTTAGACCATGACTAATGTTCACAGGTAGCCTAATAAATTCTGTGTCTAAGGACGTTAGGTACCTGCCTCATATGAATTAGAACAACAAACTTGTTTACATTACATCTCTCCAAACTTGTTTACATTACATCTCTCAAGCTTAATATCTAATAAGTAATTAATTTATGTCTAAATTACTCGGTAATAATAAGTCAATGAGGAGATAAAAATTGTGAGGTACACCATATTTGCTATATTTTAATAAAATATTAACATCATATATTTACCAAAGATATGGCAAATCGAAGTTCCCCGTTTTCTTAGAACAAATAATTGTAATGCCATTTATGGCCCACAGGCCCAAGAATAATAAAAGGTTTCCTGCAAAGGGTCCTTAAGGGAAAAGTGTTATCATATATTTGTTTGCATTTTCTCCCATTCGGCTTAAAATAAAAGTTGATTGTTGCTTAAAGTACTTACATAACATTTTTTTTAAATATGGTTATTTTAATAATCTATTGGTTAATAGCACTAACACAAAATATTTTTATAATTTAGTAGTTACATTCTATTATACTTGCAGGTTAATTGATATTCTTAACCAGGTTATAATTTAGAACATGATTTGCTTAAATATGTCAATGATTATCTCAAAATCTGACACCAATAATCGTACCTGCTTCTTTCAGACTAAAGATCTAATATTGCTGCGATACAGAAACATTATAGAGATATTAAATCCAGTAATATTTGAAATACATAAAATATGAAGCTCTACTGCGATAGGCTGCTCGTAGCGTCGGAGCTAAGAATAGATTTTCTATTATGTACATATTCACTCGAATGTGTACCCGAAGTTAGGGGAGATATTACAAGACCGAACAGATTTGAGCTCTACATAGGTCTACGCTGTTATATTACTTTATTTATTTTTTGTTATTCCTAATGTTCCTTAGAATCTCTTATGAGCACCACAACTACTAATATGGTGACATATTATGTATGTTATTTTAGACTATTATTTATTTTTGTTGTTTTCATTTTTTTGTTATATACCTAGAGCAGTAATAATATTTCTGGAGTTGGAGAATAAAAGTAATTTGTTCTATAGTTGTAATAGTTTGCAATATTATTAAATTTTTTTAAGTTCTTTTTTTACTTTGTTCTAATATCTGTGATTTTGCATAAAATAACTTTATCTAGCTAGGTTCGATCTAGATCAAATATTAAGGAGCTGATATTTTAAACCTAGTATTGTTTGTAATCTAATCCTAAAGTGGTACAAATATGGTTAGAATAGCAAAGTACCCGTTAAAATAACATAAGGGACGTCTAGAGACTTGAGAGAGAAATTGAAGCGCTAAGCCGATGCGATGTTTGCATTGCTTTGCATGCGAAGTGTAAAAACACTATCTTCGCTCTAATTCTTATATAAGCCGGGATTCAAATCTAAGACTTTTCAATCTATTCAATCAATATAACTAATAACAATACGTGCATATTTGACAAAATATAAAATTAATTAAACATGTAGATATTGATTTGCAATTTGAGTTCACCTTAACCCTTTAAATATTTAAACGTCGACAAAACAATGTAAATATAAACCCACCTCGAACCTCCAACATCTAATAAATGATTAAGTTTTCGAGGCCTTTATCGCAAGTGTATTCACAACGTCAAACTTACGAGCTTAACTATTTTATGTATTCTACATCGCGCAACCACAAGTTGCAAATTACTACATACAGACTTAGTATCAATTTTAATTACTGTTTCGTGTACCACAGTATCGCAGAATTAGCACAATATTAGGGCTCGCATATCTACAATTAATCTTTCTATATCTAAGAAATAATTTCATTTCTAGTAGTATTTCTAGGAAAGATTCGTATCTTGCTAATTTACTTATTAGGAATAGACATTTAGATATGATTTACCAGGTTACTGATTATTATCTGAAAAGGAGGTAAAAATAAATTGAAATCGTAATATTAAAAAAATAATATACGTAAATACTTACAACCATAGAGTTTTGTAAATGTAGAGGTCCGTCCAATAAGAACACAGTGTACATCATGATGGTGGGATGCACTAAATAGGAGCAGTAGGTGAGTCTGCTGAGAGGTAGAAATCCGCGATATGAAAGGGCAGAGTTGATTAGGCCTCCGTATCCGCAACAGCACGCAATAGACACCCATGCTAATGCTACACCCCATGCTATATGTAATAAAATAATTAATTAATAATAAGTTTTAAACTTAACGATAGATAATTTTGCAAAATGTATAAAGCTAGCAATTTGATTTTTTAATCACTATTAAAAAATAGGGATTGGGGGTCGAAGGATGAAATTAAGGGCTATAAGTATTTTCTGATGATAAATATTAAATAAATAAAAAAATTGGAAAGAGCCATCCTTATCCCTTAAGGGAATAAAAAGTAGCCTACGATCTATTCTCAGATTTACCAAATATACATAAAAAAATTCATAAAAATCGGTCAAGCAATTTCGGAGGAATTCGATAACAAACACTGTGACACGAGAATTTCAAATATTAGAGAAGATTAATTCACTTTATTTACAAATATATAAAATGCTATTACATACATTTTAGTACAATGTATGAAGGTAACGTTATTAATTGCAACGTTAGTTATTAATAATATACGTAAAATGTTATGTAAGGTTCAGGAAAGTGTAATGAAGCGTACGGAAGAGATACTGAAGTCACAAGGGCGTAGTTAAAGCCTTAGCGAGGCGAGATCGCTTTATCTAATACATATTTACTCGTAGCCATCTCTCATAATGTAATGAAAATAAACTTGTAATATCAAAGAAGCATTTCTTGTATACACGTGTATAATAGGTCTGACTAATGTGATAATTTTTCTTTATATAATTTCATATATGTATACGAGTAGATATCTTTTCTAAGTTCTAGACTCTAAACATACGGGTATATTCGATCAATCGCTATTTTCAATTCCACTTGATTGATGATTCAATACTTTACAAAATTTGTCTTTCATGAATTCGTTAGACTGATAACAATTCTGCTTATAATTGATAAAGAAATGTAAAACACTAAAAGTATGAAACGAGTTATTTTGAAATAGAACCTAATATTTTCAGTAACGGACATGCGCAATTTGAATGGAACTAATATCCAAAAAAATTTACAATATACAATGTAAAATTTTATCTTCTTTAAAATGTACTCGTATGTACATTGTACGTATTAAACAATTTTGATATATTTAATAGGTATACTTTAGTATACGCTAATGTGTTGTTTCTACTTTAACTTAAGTGATGAGTTGCCAAAATGCTTTTAGCAATAATGTAGCAATCAAAGTTGCGTAGTGATTTAGATGTTACACATAATCACGGTTATTAATAACTTTATGTCTGTTCATAATTTCAAAATTTAAGCTTTATTCATGTTTAAAGTAAATAACATACCGTTATATCGATATTTACTCATTAAAGTAGATATATATCGTACTAATATTTAAGTAATACATAATGTATAACCAAACCTACATCTAAAAATCTTAATTAATACGCATGAAGTCAAAATATTATAATATAAATTTTTATTGCGAGATATATTTATTTATTTATTTATTTATTTATTTATTTAAACAAAATCCACAGCTACATAAAAAAAAATTGTAAGTACAAAAATAAAACCTTACATAAGCCAATTACGGATTTTCATTATTTAGGCAATATAGAAAGGTAGACTAATTTTAAGGTAGAATAATTTATATTTATTTAAGAAAAGGCACAAAAAAACTGTGCATTTATATAAAAAGCAAAACAAAGATGAGAAAAAAAATATATATAGAAAGAACACTAACAATGATACGGCCATTCATTATTTATGACTAATGGTTTTCGTGTGTGTGTGTGTGTGTGTGTGTGTGTGTGTGTGTGTGTGTGTGTGTGTGTGTGTGTGTGTGTGTGTGTGTGTGCGTGTGTTCGTAATGATAGCTTTCTTAAATCTTCCTCTAGAATTACTAAATGGATCAACATGACAAAAATATTTATTATACTGCTGAATGTATATTACCATTGGAAAAAATAAATTATGTACTGACCTGTATGCCCGACGCTTATATAAAACGCAGTAGGCCAAACTTCAAAGTATCCATTTGTCATGCCAAAGATCAGACTGCCGATGATAGCTAGTGCCGTTGGCCATCCGAGCACCACTAACCAATATGGCATACGAACTTGGCACTTGGTTTTATGCAGGTACCATCCCACTATCATTCCTGAGGAGATGAAAAGGAAAAAACCTTAACATTAATGCGGCGGCGGAAAGTAAAAGGTTAACTTAGCATAATTGTGTGAAAGCTCATTAAGAGTGCTATAATTATTGTTTTACTACGAGTGTATACGATAACGACTTAGGAAGCACAAAGAAAATGCGTAATAAACGATGATAAATACTGAGAAACACGCACGGATTACATAGAGTCACACTGATTGTAACAAAAATATATATATCAAATATAAAAATTCTGAGCAGAATTGGAACTAGACACATGATTAGACATAAGTAGAGGCTAGAACAGCACGTAAAGGTTATATAAAGATTCATTAGTTTTACCTTTTACTATTTATTAGTCAAAGAAAATGTTAAAATATTTCTTTGGTAAAGGTTTTCTTTGATGAAATTGCTATTTTCAATATTAATATTGATGAAATTCTTGTTAAAGATTATTTTATGTTTCCTTTATAAATAATTTAATGAAACAATTATATATTTCATCTTGTTATAGCAAAACGCCTAAATACAAGTCAGACTACCGTACAGCGGATCAGAAATATCATCACAAAATATACATTTTGTTACGTGACATTAAATTAAATTACTAATCCTAGAAATTATGCTTACCGACTAAATATGGACCAATACGAGACCAGGGCTTGTCATAAAGGGGGTCGAACATTTCGAATGGCTCTTGTATGCGAGCCTTATATTGATGCCAAACTGAAATATAAATGGTGGTTCCCCAAGAACTAACCATTATTAAAATCAGAGATGCCATTGCGATCTTCGTGTGTCTAAAACAAAATAAAAGATTAAATAGATGTAAAGATGACATAGCAATTATAGTATACTGAAAGTACATTATGTTTATCCATATACATATAAATGAAATTGAAGCCTGTTAGTAATATTAAAATACTGCTTTTTACTAAATGCACATAAAAAGATAATTATATACGGTAATTATTTGAAGTAATATTTTTTTAAAGTTTGGTCTGCCTGGCTGTCGGTTCTTTCCGGCTAATCCTCGGTACGGCTTGACCGATTTTGACGGGACTTTCACTTCTTAATATCTTTCTATATTACTTTAGCATAATATGCATCTTTCTTTTCAAATTCTATGTTTATCAAAATATTACACATTTAATTATAATAATATTCACAATTAAATGAATTACCTTTTATCATAAAAGAATTGAATTAATTGTTAATCTTCCAAACATTTGAAAGAATACAGATTTTTGTAGGTGTTTTTATCATGGTTCAATAAAATTACAAAATGCCAAAAAATGTTTTATCAATGTTAACGATCTACTAAATTGAAAAGAAATTTATCCAATTAAGTATAATATGTAAAAAACGTATATTATAAAGAAAGCTCAGCACGTTGCCCGGAAGACTACCTGACAAAAGTTTTAAATTGCTTCAACAATCCATTCTGACATTCGAACGTAGCAATATCTTCTAGAGTTACTCAAGTACTTTAGAGTATCGTATTGATACTTTATCGTAGTATTGTTGTGTATTAAAAAATAACTTTTACTTTACGTTCTGATCTATTATAATAAAAATTTTACGCATGATTAAATATTATTATATATAAACGTATGTATTTATTATATTTTAATACTTACTTAACAGATATTAGCAATAGAATTATGCCGACTACATAGAACTGCGTATCGTTGGCCATGTACCAAGACCACACCATGCACATGTCCTTTTGTGGAAATAGATTATTTATGTACAACAAATTTCTCCACCAATAACGATCACAAGTAATGTGATCAAAGATAGCAGGTTCAAATACAGTATTATCGTAAGTGTATCGAAGAGCCAGTTCATTCAGGCCGATAACAAAAGCATAAGCTGGAGTTAATCGAACAACTCTATATAGGAGAAGGAGGAGAAATGATTTTGTCATACGAAATATTTCCTGCTGAGAATATCCCTTTGGTGTCGGCTTATCGAGGATATCTTCATAAAAGGATTCTTGGCTTATGACGGATACCGATAGCGCGGAATTTGAGTAACCGTTGATATTCTTGTTTACGTCTTGTTCACTACGTTTCGCATTTTCTCCAATCTTTTTACTGGCTTTTTTGTCTTCAGTCCTCAAAAATAATATAGTTACTAGCAAGCCGCTGAAAATAAGACATTTTAGTACATAAAGTTAACTTAGTATACTTTGTTAAACATATTTTTTTATAAGTTTGCATGATTGATAAATTTCAGTCTTATTACCTGATAAAGAAGAATGTATCGACACAGTAAGAGGCATTGCCCACGGATTGATACAAAAAGTTACGCTCCGTCACAATTCGCATTTTTTTGTTGTCTGACATATAGAAAATGGTTAGGTACGTGTGCACCATAATGACCCAAAGTACTGACAAAAACCTACAAGAAAGAACATAATATGCATTTTACATAAATACAAACATGAAAGGTAATATTAACATTATGTTGACAATTTCTATGTAGTATTATGTAGAAAAAGAATAATATTTTCACACTTGTCATTGCCAAATCGCAAATTAACTCATATTGTTTAATAAGTTTAGATAATGCTTTGTCACCTACGATTTTTTTGTGCATGCGCAATTTAGCGTATGAAAAATTGACAAAGGTAAGGTTAAAGCATTCGTTACTCAAACGAATTCTTACCTCATGCCATGTAGACAGGTTAAAGCTCCATCGTTTGGTTTCTGAGTACTAAGGATTGCTCGGCCGTTGGAAAGAATCGAGAACGATAGTAAAATTTCAGACCACATTCCTGTAAAAAAATATTTTAATGTACTATGTGTAATAAAAGTAATTTCCTTGAGAATAATTAATTTTTTTTACTTACCACAAGTTTCTCGACGAATATCTTTGCCTTCTTCTTCGATTTCTTTTGTTTCATCTTTTGAATTTGTATTGTTCTAAAAATGTAAAATCATATTTAAACAATAACAGTAACAAAAGCTTTACAAAAAATAAATAAATTATTACAGATATTATGATTTATCGTATTAAAAAAGAAAATATACTACGAAATGATGTACCAACAGTGGGTTTTTGGTTATTGTTGGCGAGTTCCAAATCTTTTTGCTCCTTCTTGCGATAACGTCTCTCCAAAAAGCCTTCGTACATAGATGCGACCAGCATCCATATTGCCACGATAATCATGGCCGCACTGGTATGGAAAGTAAAACAAAATATTTAAAATAAAATATATTAGTTCAACAAAATGAGTCTTCGCAAAATAACATTTAAAAAATGTTAAGACAATGCTTGTATGTCAGTTTGTCAGAAAATACCTGTGTATGATATAGAAAGTGTAATAAATAGCGGTATTTGTGACAAATTGCGGTGTAATAGCCATCGCACATCCATTAATCACAATTACGGTCTATGATGAAATTTCATACTTAGGTCTGATTTATGACCAATGGAGAATATAATTTATAGTGATGGACTTGAATTTTTAGAGTTCATGGTTTGTCTTTTATGGTAGAGTGAAAATTTGTTGACAATAGTTTAAGAATATAGATTTGCATTCTATTGCACTTAAATAGATAATTAAAGGTTGTTCACCTTATTCAATCTAGAAGTTACATCCGAATATACTTAGTTGATAATTTTCAAAATTATTTTCTGAGATATTACTTATTAAGAAACTGTTCTGTTCTCATAAACGCTAGAATTGGTGATGAATAATAAATAATGCTATTGTTTAGAAACAATAAAATAAACGTGTCAAGCCCTATTTGACCAACATCAAAAGAGGATGATGGTGATCATGTACAGTACACTCATGTTGTTTTTTTACATATTAATGTATTATAAGCCGATCTTCATAATGATTTTGAATAGAAAAATAAACCTTAGATATCTCATCCCAAGATTGAAATATGTATTTCTAGGTAAATATATAGTCATTACAACCAAATTACATACTTTTTAACTAAAAATACTCATTGGATTTACTTTTTTCTTTTATATACGTTTAGTTCTGAATAAATTCAAAGCAATATACGAAATAAATTCGAAGTGAATAGTTCATTCTGAAACGTACGTTCTTGATACACAGTATTTTAATCAACTTAAAAGCGTATGTTCGACGTTCTTTACATTATTGTAAAAGACTTGCATTTGTAATAATATGAGGCAGATCTTAAGATATCTGCTACGAAAGCTGTAAAAGCTTTAGCTATGTAGTTAACAGCAAAATAGCGCGCTTATCCGACTATCGGAAACAAGATGGTTGTTATGTGAGCAGCATCTGAACAAAACAATTTAAAATAACGAGCCCGCTGCAGACGATGCAACATATACTTGGAAGATTTTATCTGGATAAAGCTCATACACTACGAGTACAAGGGCCTGGATCTTGCGTGTTGGTTTCTGTAGTATCTTTTTTTCGTCTGGTAATATAATATTTTCTATTTAATGTGTATTATCTATTGGATGTGAATAATCGGTATCTTTGGCAATGTACCATAATCTACGAGTACAACGTGATTGGTTCATATAAATAATTGTGCGATGACAGTTGTGTATAGTATATATTTGTAGTAGACGATTTTCTGTCACATCTTGGATAAAAGCCTAAAACTTATAGAACTTACCCAAGTATATGCATTTTGGGATCAGCCAATAATTCGTAAGAGCCGGGTACAGCACGAACATATAGCGTCTTAACCGTCGCATCGATGCCCACTAAAGCGGCCGCAGTACTGGCCATCTCTTCTGCTCCATCCAATAACGTCTTTACGTCATCTTTAGTGCAAGAAGCTGGCATACACTCACCGACCAACATCGGCCTTGTCTGTGGATAATAGGTTCATTTAAAATTAACCGGACGATATGTCAAGGGAGAAAATACTTCTTTTTATATAGTTTTTTGGGTCTCGAGAAAATGGTATCCCTCTAAGAAGTGCCGAGACTTATAAATAAATGAATACTAATAAATTTTATAAAGGGTTAATTTTGAGAAGCAAAGTTGTTAGATATATTTTTCCTGCCGAATGAGTTTTCGATAAAACATTAAACTTCACTTGCCAATAAAACACTTAGGATAACTAACTAAGAAATCATAATCGTTAATAGTTTACTGTTGCAAATATGCTTATAAGCTACTTTGTAATGTAATACTGAACTGGGTAAAAGCTCGGGAAAATTTGTATCGGTTTATAGCAAGCTTGGGAAACAAGAACTTTTAATATAAAAGTCATGTCGCGAAACATTTTGAGTTATTTACGTGAAAAATATTATCATGTCAGCAATTTTACTTTAAATATGTCTGCGCTATAATAAAACATATATACATAGATATATAACACCTAGATGGAGTGTAGGTCCAAGCGAATTGTAACCACTTTTTGTGGCTAGACTTCGAGATATGGCTAGATACGTTTCCCGTCGTGTCAATGTCAAGTTACACAACTACATATGTACAACTCCCGCTTTATTAATTTAAAAATGACTTGCTGTGCATTGAAAGGGTGTCATAACACGTCACATAATAATACTAAGTAAAAGAAAATCACATTTCACAGGTAGGTACTATTTGGCAACTTATAATTTAAAGTAAAACATTCGTCTATACAGAAAATTAATTTGTAAACAAATCAAATCAGACGCCATTAGATTGTGACACTTACGCACACATTCATACTAATGCTACTTCAATATTGAGCGGAATTATGTATGAAACTATCAGTCTAGGTATTATTAGTCTAAGCATATATATTATTTATATTTATCATGCTATTATATTATTTTTATTAATAATTTATAATTATTCAATTATTAATTAGAAAAATGTCATGGACTGAGTTGTCTGTTGTGTACCTTACACAAGACACAGTGAAGACATTGTTGATAGCCCACTTGTATTATATTGAAACCAAATCACATATTTTTGCCTAAGTCCAGTAATTACGATAACACTTAATGAAAGAATGAGCACTTAATAGCATCCCAATTGTGTGTTATCTCGGATCGGAAGACAAACAAAACGGTGTTTGATATAAAATATACTGTATAGTGAAACCTACCGCACTATAGTTTACGTGCGAAATATGAACAATCTGGTGAACGTGGTAAACACCTACATAGCCTTTCCAACCATGTACGTACCCAGCGCCAAATTCTCACTGCGACTTTACCTTGCATAGCCATTTAACAATTCATTGGCGTAGTGAAGACAGCACGGTCAGTGTTTACGCTTATCGTTGGTTTCATGTAAGTTTGTATGAGTGTGACTACTGACTCCATTCGCTACTGGATGGTTATGTGAAAGCGACTGGAGAAAATTTGGATAAAACTTGTTTCACAAGTAGATTATGAGTTTGAATATCGCCTAGATTACTGTTACTCCTACTAATTAAACACATACATATAAATGTAGCCATTGCAATAAGTGTATAGCTAGGTGTACTTTAATCTATTAGTCATGGTTAGATAGTACTTCCACCGATTCTGTGGTGTTTTCACATGATTTTATTCTAATTATAAGAAAATAATGCGTTATTTAATTACCTGTGGTATATGCTCTCCATCAATAGTAACGTGAACTTTGGCCACAAAAAACGAGGTGGCAAAGGGTGGTGTTTGAGCATAGTACTGTTTAAGCTGTAAATCACGGCAGGCATTCCACGAGCCCAGCCAGAAGTCGTTGCCGAATAAGACGTTGGAGCTATATTGGCCTGATGAGTCGTAAACTGAAAGAAAATATGATTATTAATAATTGTCGGTGAAAAATATTCTAATTATTACATATAGGGAATTGATCAGATTCTAATTTAGTGAATATAATTGAATATTAGACATCTGTAGAAACTAGTGGTCGCTCTGTGGTCGAAATTCGACCATAATTAATAAATGTAATATATTGTAATAAATGAATTTATTATGGATATGTTTGACATTCAGTGATTTAATTTGTTTTTATGCATAATTTTAAAAACATATTAACATTCTGCACTCCTTCTCCATATAAACTATAAGTGTGCGAAATTTCATACTCCTTCGTCCGCACAATTTTCGTAAAAAGGGGTACAAGTGTTTGCTTCACGTATTAATCTTATATAATATAGATACCACACCATACAGTGGATGAACATAAAGGGTAATAGACAGACAAAGTTAAACAAGAAATTGTTTTACACGAGTAGTATAATTCCGTAGGGACAATTTAATATTCTGTGAAACGTCTAATAGCTTTGAAAACATCGATGTGATAGAGTGGCTTGAATATTTCATTTATAACTTCAAAGGGTAAAGTTTGCTGCGGGTCGCGAGTCACGACGAACTTATGAATATAGCATGAAGTAGTACTTTAGCGCTTTTCACCACTGTTGATATAAACAAGTTCAAACATTCTCAAATTTTTATTGCAGATATATTTTTGTAATATCTAACTGTTGCTTACACTTAATCTGCATGAGATATTTTGATAATATATGTATAATGTATATGCATAAGAATATATGGACGGAACTAAAGCAAGGCTCTAGAAAATAAAAATTACAATTTAATATAATATTTTTAGTTTATTAGACATCCATCGTATATCCCAATATCATATTTACCACGCATAACGTGTATTGCAAATATGATTTTCCTAGCATTGCGCGTGGCTCCGCCCCTGTTCTATAAACCGCAAACCCAGGTTTTATTTATTTTACATGATACGAGTATACTAATACCTTCAACCAAACATGCTGCATCCTATAAAGAAGAAATTGTCCATTAAACTAAAAAGTTCAATACATATTAAGATGAAGAAATATA
This sequence comes from Boloria euphrosyne, assembly GCA_951802675.2. Taxonomy (NCBI): domain Eukaryota; kingdom Metazoa; phylum Arthropoda; class Insecta; order Lepidoptera; family Nymphalidae; genus Boloria; species Boloria euphrosyne. The sequence continues at coordinate 10,548,437 of OX637871.1, forward strand.
TTTGGTAAATATGTTTTTTGCAAACTACCTCAATTTTCAAAACCTAAATATATATTGGGTATACTTATACTTAATAATTTATAATAATGTATGCCACTTTCTTATTGAATTAATATGCATTGTATTGTATAATAACGCTGTTCATTACATTTTAATATTGAACTAACTGAGAGAGAAAAAACAGAATTAAATTTGAACTCCTTAATTAATATTTATAGCCAGACTAGCATCATCTCGGTATTACTTTAATAGCTAGAGCGTATTTCTTCTCTTAGAAAGTTCTTTATTTAGTACAAATAAAAAGCTTACTTCAATATATTATTATTTACAGCCTACTTTTATGTTTCGTTAATAATTAAAAGCCTATCTTAGTCTTCGTTATTCTGTCGAAATTTACATTGTAGATTTATACGATCACAAAAATATGTATCCACATTTTAACAAATTAACCATTTATTTTATTAAAAATAATTTAGGTGCCTCTGTTTTAATGATTGTCATTAAAAAAAGCCAACTTTACATTAACATTAATTTAGGCTAATGTAAATCTTACTTGTATATCCTGTTATTTATGCCTTAAACCATTTATTAAATTAGTGAGTTATGGGTTGCGTAAAATGAGAATTCTACGGCTCCCGTGTACAAGGCCTATAAATATTTCCTGCAGACGACGAGGCCCGACCGCCATTACATTTATAAAATGTTCAGCGTTTAATGTTGCTACTGTACTACTCAGTCGATACCAAAACTCGTCTCAGGAGAGAAGTAGGAATTTGATACAAACCATTCATCATTAATTTTATGGGACATATTGTCTTTTATAATACTACTCATTACGAATAAATGAAAGCTGTTCATGAATGTAAACTAAAGTATAAAATATAAGTAAGAAAGAGTGGTCTATTCTACACAAGTTTCTCCAGTAGGTCAATGTCATGTACAACTGGGCTTGGGTTCTTCAGTACACAATGATTTGCTCTAAGGTCTATGATTTATCTCAAAGATTATGATGTAGCTCATAAGTTCTGCTGCCATAATAAGCTAAAGTAACAATGCAATGATGCGGGCCTAAGTTAAAACTTTAAAATACGTAAGATAAAATAGTTTATTATCATTATATTATAGAATGGAATATGGGTTATGATTACTACTGATACATTATATTTTTGACACAAAAATATTAAAATAAAAGAAAATAAGAGTTAGTTAATTATCTTGTCTGATCAGTTTGATGTATTCTTATAATTCATCTTTCATCCATTCAAGATGTCACAGCGAGTTTGATGTATCGCCGTTGAACAATATTATATCGGTCTAGGTGGGATGATTTAGAAGGGGTACAATGTGTACTTTGCCTTCACTAGAAAAAGGAAGATGTACAGCTTACTTCTTTTGAAAATTGAGTAACACCATTGAAATAAGATTGATCTATCATATTATGTCAATAATTTACAATTTTCAAAATTGGATTTATTTTCAAACAATTGGTACAAAGTATTATTAAAATATTATGATTAACTCTTTTAGAAAATTAGACATAAAAAAACCATTCGACTTCTGTTTAAGTAAGTGTTCTTCTACTCGAAGTAGTTATATAATACTAGCAATTCCCGCAGCTCCGGCTCCACGGCTAACACGATTCTTTTAAAATGCTTTTGAGGAGACTAGACTCTATAATATCCAAAATGAAATCGATCATGTTTTTCTCCTTTTGAATCAACAAGTTTAAACATTTTTCAAAAATATTTCATTTTCATCTATACCTGAGCACGAGGTGAATATAAATTACGTTTGATATTATTGGAAACTTTAAAGTAATATTTTGCTCCAATGTAACTGCGAGTGAGAATAAAAGTTTTTATCGTTCAAGCTCTTGTTTTCTCTAGTGCATGAATAATTTTAACCAAAAATACTTAAAATCTCTTAGTAATAATATAATCATATAATAATAATCTTAATATAATAATATAATAACCTTACAATAATATAAGCCTTCACTTATCGAGTTCTGTTACTTTATTAGGTCCAAGATTTGTAGTTTATTTCACAAGGGCTATGTGGCATAGGTTTCAAATTCATTTCGGTTTGCTTGTGTAACTTCGGTCAATGCAATGCAATAAAATTACATCGCGAGTTAATCTGATAATCCAGCCAAAAGCTGCATAACTCGTTTTAGGTAAGAGATACTCTAGGCCATAATAATATAAATTTGTACTATATTCTAGATACATTTTCCTAAAATTTATAAAGCATAAATGGAGAGCCAAAGAAACGAATAGAGCAACTCCAACGAATATAAATATGTTTATGTGTTTTTTTGTATTATAGGAATATTTATCTCCCTTTAAAAAAATAAAATTTTTCAATAGCTAGCAATATTATATTATGATTTTGGTAGGTTGTGACAAATTTTCTATAATGTAGTTAGCATACAAACAGATCTATCTATCAGTTAGCATATAAACAATCTATATTTGCAAAATTTTGTCAACGAAACATAAAACTGCTCTAGACCTATAAAATGTCTATCTGCATATTGTATAATGAAGAGGGGCAAGTTCTTAATATTAGGCGTAAGACAGCACTTACACTATCTCCTCATTTAAGTGGAAACGACGTCGTAACATTATTAATGACAGCCATACGGAACGTCACATCAACGGTTTTAATAAAATTTCCCTCGCGTCTTTAATATTTCACTGAAAGTCACGAGGACATAAATTGCTGACGACATTATGGTACTTAGACTATATTAATTTGAGAAAATTACCGCATAATTTCGATGAACTTGTGTTACCACTGTTATGGTAAGGGAAGGGCGGCCCGTGCCCAGCAGTGGGACGTTGAAAAGGGCTGAATACAACATTTAATCGGTGTTCAATTGAATCGTAAGGTCCATCGTCTTCTAAATCGAAATTCAAAAAATAATTTTAAACGTAATAATATATCTTTTTTTTCATTTATTTGCCACTTTATCTATTATTATTTATAATCTTTATTAAAGACTTACTCCTTTTTTTTAAAGTTGGTCAGTAAAAAACGAGCTATTGTCTACCTATACAATTTAAGATATTATTTTGTATTATAGTGTGCAAATATTGTAGTATATAGTATCAAAAATCATTTTCAATATAATATTTTATTTTATGACACGAAATTTTTCTACTAGCCAATTTAAAAAGTTTACTTTACCTATCAATGTTAGCTTTTAATATCTTCATATCTTATTTGCTCTATGTTTTTATAATTTCGGCAAATGTGGATATACGTAAATATGGATGTATCGTTTCAAATAGAATTATCTATTAATTATTGTATATGTAAAAAAAACCAATAGGTTTACATTATAATACATTAAAATTTTAATTAGAAAATGATAAATATACACATAGAGTTATTTTTCATTGTAAACTAGCGGACCCGACAGACGTTGTTCTGTCCACATATAAATTTTTTATAAACTTTTCCTCCCGGTGAAATGTTTTATTACGCATTCGCAAAACAACATTTATTTCGCACCTCCCAGTATGTATTCGCTGATTTAATTACCATTGCACGCACCATGGCAACGGTAATAACATGATACGTCAAACGCCATTAATGATATAAAGATTTTTTTTAATTTCCTTTTTTTCCGCACAACTTTCATATTTATTCACCTTTAAAACCTTCCCTGGACTTTCAAAAATAATTCAAGACCAAAATTAGCCAAATCAGTCAAGCCGTTTTCATGCTATGTCGTGACAACGGAAAACGGGTTTCATTTTTATAAATATAGACTAGTGCTGAGGGATATAGTGATTAGTGACCTACAAACATACATACTTATGTTTGCAGATTAAAAAAGGCACTAAAGCAAAATGCTATAAAATAATAATTCAAATTATAACATATAATATTCTAAATAACGTTCGGAAAGCGAGAAATATATCATTCAATAATAATAAAACCTAGAACAAATTATACATGTAGGTACATTTATCATCAGTAGTTACGTACAACCGACAACGCAACACATATTTTATATACCCTTGTCAGTGTCGCGGCTAAGTGATGTTGCCGGAGTCGGTTTCCCTTAAGAGATACGTCTATACAATTCGAATAAAATGAAAACTTTTTGTAGCACTGAAATATTAAATAATAAAATAAAATGTAATATTCTGATATATAATAGTGTAGTGTAGTGCAATGTAATGAAATAGTAGTAGTAGTCGAGTTAGTGGTAGCCCAGTGGGAATGTGCTTTCTTGGGAAACCGAGTGAAGCGAGTTTAAATCCTGGTCTCGCACCACTGACATTTTTATTTTAGCGAATCGTTTCCCACAAGATTGCCACTTTTTTTACGGTGACCAAAAAACGTAGTGAGGAGACCGGCATGTCTAAGAGTACCTAGCAAGTTTTCGAAAGACATGTGGAGTCCGCCAACCCGCACTTGGCCAGCGTGATGGACTATGCCCTGATCCCTCTCGTATTGAAGGGAAGCCCGTGCCCAGCAGTGGGACGTTAAAAAGGGCTGAATACATAAATACAATTCATAAATAGAATTTAAGTCCAAAAGAAATTTAGAAATAATAGAAATGACAATTTTTTTGCTCTAATCTGTGTAAAAGCGAACAGTGTGTTTTTTAAAAGAAAGAAATGTCTAAAACAATTTTCATATACCTATTTCAATTTCACTTTGCGTGATAGTATCATAAATAAAGAATATTGTTATTTGACCGCAATTTGGGACAACGGCCGACCGTGACTGCACGCGACATTCGCCGATACGCGGGAGAACGTCCACTGCATTAACCTATTACAAAATACTGCACTTACGCTTAATCTCATATTTTTTGTAATATCTTTAATAATAATCTACATGATATTTACTAATCTACATGTCTGAGGGATCAGATATGCAGGTTTCCTCACGATGTTTCTCCGTAAGACAAGTGATAATCATGTTAGAAATAATTCGCACATGAAAATAAGTGTTATGGTGCGCGAACCGAATTTCAACCCGCATCACTCGAATACCAAGCGAGCGCGTTACCACTTACCACTGGGCTACCAATATTATCTGCTATGTACATTCTATGTACATAAAATGAACACTCTGTAGTACATTGTAAAACTAAATATAAAAAGGGCAAAGGCAAAGTTCAGTACCTTTTCTCCTGTGTTTGTCAACCAATTTTCTTTTCTTTTTATTCGTACTAATATATAAGTAGGATATTTCTTTACGTAGCATATAGTATTTCGCTAGCGGATTAGTTTCGGTGAGTTGGAGTTATATGCGATATGTACGTAATTCAATAGAATTACGTACACAGCTCATGAATTGCTGTGTATAGGTTTAGACCATAAAGGTTATTATAAATGAAACTATCTTTTAGGATTTTGTCGCGGATTTATTTAGATTTTTGGTCCTCGACGTTTCGAAATTTTTTACAGCGATCATGGTCACGGAAGAAACTAAGGTATTTGACGTCTCAGAGGTTTATATACTTGTTACAGACAACAATTGTTAAAATGTTGTTATGAAAGTGCCTGCAGACAATTTACAAAAATGGCATCAAAGTACCTTATAAAATATTAATTTGCTGAAAATTCGAAACGTCGGGAAACAAAAAATCTAAATAAATCCGCGACAAAATCCGAAAAGAAAATTTCATTTATAATGTCGAATATTCGCGTAAACCTAAGGAACTAAGTATTAACGTTATTCTGTTTCACTGTGACGTTTCACCATGTGAGTAAAAATAACCATTAAAAAAATGCGTGAAACATTCGTTCTAATATAATATATCGTTTATCTAAGGGAAAGTGAAGTAAAAACGATTAAGAAAACGCACATTTTTACTATAGAATTATGTTATTAAAAGATGTTTATTTCCTTTGGCTATTATTAAACATTATTCTTCATTTCTAAAAAATAGTGTTATATTAACAAGTGTATTGCGTGTTCTCACGTGCTTAGTCCGGTAGTCAGCAAAGACCAATTCTAATTTTAAATTCAATTGAATGGCTTATATAGAGTTTTATAATTTTTTATTTCAAGGAAACAAGTAGGTGCTTGTGTCTAAAGTTGTGTAAACTGTTTAAAATTTTTGATTTACTCCTGACCCAATCCCCATTTCTAAAAGATAATTTGAAAACACTTCTCTCACATATCTATGCCCCCACTATGGGAGTTAAAACAAACAAGGATCCAACAGTGGACGAATTATGGCTAATTATGATGATGACGAAAAATACTTTGGAGCCCCTAAATAATATTTAAAGAATTTTAATTAAACGAACTAATTCATTGAAACACCTTTAGTAAAATCGTGTATTTCGTGAAATCCTAATTTTTTAGTAAATGGTAGGAAAAACCATTTTAATTAACCCGACCGTTCTAACTTACAAAAATATATATATATGTAGGTAGGTGTATCACGTATAATGCAATATAACACCGACTTGGCAGATAATATATAAAATTTTGAAATATCATAAATTAAAAATAGTATAAAGTTACGGTATCGTTACAACGTGAATATCGATTTCTACGCAACCAGAATTGCGACGCATAGCGGCTTATCGTTTAGCAATATGTTAATTATTATTGCAGTTGCTCAAATACATGTATTGTTTTATATTCCACAAATTGATATTATTCACAAAATAAACGTTCTCCATATTTGTTTATGTAAGTAGTAGTAGGTTACTAACACTATATGATTAAAACTACTTCGATTATAAAACACCATATATAACTAAACGTTGTAAATTAAAATTGACTTAATTATTACAAAGCTAATGTTAATTATAAACAAACAGTATGTATAGAGTGGTACATATAACCTCCTCCGTTTTTTGAAGTAGGTTAAAAAATAAACAGTTTAGTAATAAATATATAATGTACTCCATATAAATAAAAAACATAGGCATACTTTTATAAATCATATTAGAGTTTAAAATTGTTAAGCGATTTTTTTCTCTGTTCCGCTGTCCCCGGAAGCGTGCAAGATAAATGAACTCATTTAAAAAGTTATCGAATATTGAATTTTGATGCTTGTAAGTAAGATGAATTTATATAAAATCAAATATTGCTTAGGCATCTACTTTATTTATATTTACTAAATATAAATAAAGTAGATGCCTAAGCTCCTGAAGATAGTATACCTAGATTATTAAAAAATACTCGACTTAGTATTAAATCCCTTTGCAAAGGTAGCAAAAACATGTATAAATAGAAAAAAAGTTGATTGGTTAAGATTTAAGCGAATATAGTAATGAAACTAAGTTACATTTGTAAATAAATATTAAATATATTCTGTACACTATTTTCAGTATGAAGCATTTGATACAGAAAAGTTTTATTAATAATAAACATAAGGTATAAAAAATGTACAAAACTTTTTGAGGGCACACCAATGATATTTTAACTATAGATATGTTATGAGCGCGCAATCGTGAAAACTCGAAAACGTCCTAATTAAGACGTATTGCCTTTAGTCTGTGTCACCACATGGCGACGAGTGGTACGCTGCTACAAAATTAAAAAAATACCATCCTGTGTATTTAGGAAATGCACCAATTATGATACCAAAGTTAACAAAACACAAGGGATCTCATACCACATGTAAGAACGCAGTATACTTCGATTTATTAATATATTTCAATTATTTGCCTAATATTCTGATATGTCATCGGTCGCTAGACTAATGTTTGTTTACATTGACGCGCAATTGACAACACAAGCTGTCTCTTTTTTTCTTATTGATTTTATCGACTATCCCCTTTCTATCATTTTGACATGTACCTTGAATGAAAAGTGTGTATGTGTGCAGCGCGGAACACTTTTTTCGGTTGTTTAGTGAGCGTATAACATATCTGTAGTTAAAATATCATTGGGGCACACAAAAATCAGTATGGAATGCCACAATATGTTTGTAATCCGCCGACTTATTTATTTACTAGATCGAGTAAAGTCTGACTACAAAATAAGAATGTTCAATGTTCATGCTGAATATAATATTTTTCCAACATTTAGGCCACTTTTTATTAGGGGAGACCGGGGCCACAATTAACAAAAAATGTATTTTTAGTTGTAGCTTAAAAATTATTCAACATTTAGACTTGATTTTTAGAATACATGATGCTTTAATCATTCAGGTATAACGTAATTATCTCAAAACAAACATAATAGAAACGATGCCGTAAATAGAACGCTTTTTCTTAAAAATGGCAGTTGTTAATTGTTACCTCACGTTTGGGGTTAGAATTAACAGGTGTGGGGCAGGTATTAACTGAAGGGGTAAAAATTAACATATGTTATGCTGACTGATGTAAAGAAAAATAAATATATGTAAGTCATATTTTTTTTATTAATGGAAGTGAAATTAATACAGCATTGCATGGAACACATTTTCTTATAAACTGATCATAACAAAATTACAAAATATCTTAACATAAACGAAAACTCAACATATGTTGAAATATTTCAACATTTTATAGTTAAATCTTTCTTAATAATTATTAACCAGTCTTAAATTGGCCCTAATTTTACATTTAAACTAAACTAGACAAATCACTTATACAACATCATATGATGAGGTAGAAAATGGCACATTTTTTTATCTTAAAAGCTAGGAATTGAGTCTTTAATAAAAATCTTCTTTAAACTTAACTAACATCGTCTTTAGACTTAAACAATGTGTATAAAATTTTGTCACAAAATCAACAAAAATATCAAAAATTAGGAACTATTTATGACACCTACGAACTAAAACAGTATCTATTCATAATCATCATCTGAATTACAATTCAAACAATAAAATGATGTGATATCACGTTTGATACATCCTGCTTGGGCCCAATTCTTGCAAGAGATACATTGAATCCATTTACCTCCTGATGTATCTTCATTATAAGCGGCACCGCAAATGATACAAAAATAGTCATCGTCATTGTTAGAGCTATTGCTTTCATTGGATATCCTTTTCTTCACTTTTCCTACTTTTTCGTCTTTATTTATATTTCCTTTCGCTGTTCCTTTACCCTTTCCTTTGTTCTTTCCTTTACCCTTTCCCTTATCTTTTTTGTTCTCTTTGTTCTGGTTTTTGTTGTCATTTTTTTCTTTTTCATTTCTCTAATATTATGTTCTTCTTCTAGAGAATTTTTTTCCGGATTGTCAGTGAGAATAGCAGACTTTTTAGCGTGTTTTCTATTAGAGGAAACTCGTGGTGGAGCTTTTAGCAGAGGTCTTATGATGTCAACTGCAAAATCATTAGCACCTTTCTGCATGCCTGACGGTCCAGCTACTGGTTCATTAGACATTTGCGCTATCACTTCATTCACACTTATATCTAAATTAGGCGCATCGTCTAAAACTTCAGGGTTTTCCAAATTTAGTGACAGATCATCAATATTAACATCATTATCAACATGCGTTACAGAGACTAGTGGATAAAGATAAAAAGAGATAAAGAGAAACATAACATAGGTCAAATTCTTTTGCTACATCCCTGTAATTTCTTTTCTTCTGAATAATCTCTAGCGCAGCTAGCTCGTGTAGTTTTCCGTTTATAAGTTCTCATGCTGTCATAAAAAAAAGTGTTAAATAATAATTCACAAACATTCAGCTACCCTGTTAATACTAGCCCCCATATCTGGGGTAGGTATTAACGTGTTAAAACAAGCCCCCCCAAAGTGTTAATTATAGCCCCAAAGGTACATTTTTATTATTCAATAACGTAATAAAATATTGGTCAATAGTTATATTACAAATGAAACGTAGAATTATTCAGTATAAAACATGCTACTAGGAAAACAAAAAATGTAATTATAATACTTTATCATTCTTGTACAAATCAAAAAATCGTAAACTATAAAATTATCGTTACCTGCTTCAAAATATCGACCTGCACACAACTCACTCAAATGATGCGCGGAGCGCAACTGACCAATACTGTGCCATGTGGCTCGATCTAATTGACAAACTAAGACACGCACTAGAGGTGTAGTAGGTATAGTTTTAGAGAAATTTGCTTGTTAATACTTACCTCTGTTAATTGTAGCCCCGGTCACCCATACATTTTTTTTATTTTATCAAGTTTAACGTAACGTTCAACGTAACCTAACTATTATATCAATTACTAGCAGACGTCAACTAGGAAGTAATGACATTTCTAACCTTTATTTGTAACAGTAGAATTTCTATGCGACAAATTTTATGGTATACTATGTGAGAGAAAATTCTTGTCAGACTGGTTTAAAGCGGCCGAATGTGTGAATGAAGAAATGAATCGTTCACTTTCACGGATTACTTATGAAATTGGCGATTTACATTACACGGTGTGGTTTGCGCAAGAGTAGTACTGCGGGCGTAGTGAATTTACGACAAGCAAGTACGTACCTACTCGTTATGTCATACTTGTCCGTTGCCCAATACCTATTTAACGCACCTGTGCTTCATCTCCCATATTTTTTATCAATTAAATGTTACGCATTCCATATCTCTGCCATATGTGTTATTATCTAAATTGTTTCGAGACACCGGTTTTATGGCTCGTTCGATGTAATACTCATAAAGATTATAGTAAGATCGTATGTTACAGAATTGGGTCAGTCTACCCTAAATATTTCACGATGAAGTACATCTCTAGTGGAACTTTATATTTATAATACATCTGTTATTTGGTAGTAAAGCATCAATCCAAGTTTTGAAGTAAAAATGTATTTCGTAAAATTTTAATGTTCCAAAAAGCAAACCATAAATCCTAGCAAATGGATATCAATAAAATATTGAAACGTTACAATATTAAGTTTGTCATGTTATAGGTATACCTTCACAGTACCATCGCCATCAGAAAGTTTAACGATGACGTTGCCTTTCGCTTGGCCTCTGTCACATACATCACAACCAATCTCTCTGTCTCTTACTAGACCTAGTAGTTGTACTACATTCTCTACAGTTAAAGCCTTAGCAATAGAAAAATAAAATAATAATAAGTACTTATCTCAAATCTGTATGCAGGTAATTGATTTCGCTAAGGTTAGATTACATGCGTGATTAAATCATAGTAATATGATTAAGTAATCTAGCTGCCAAATAAATTTACAAGAAATAAAACTGTTGTGCAAATAATGTGCAATGATGTTGCAAATTAAAGCTTATAACAATGAATTAGTTGGTAATTTTGTAATCATAGTCAGTATTAAGCATGCAACTACCTACATCTATAATATCCGGTCATTTACAGAGTTCTGTTAAAAAATTTAATTACTAGGAGATATGACTATGATTTTGTAAGTTGTGTAATTTTTATAGCCTCATTTGACCTCATTGATATTTGCGGTAAACTTATAACTTTAGGCTTTAAGGCTTTTCACTTCTTCAAATAATTTTCTTACAAAATTAGATCAGCAGTTTTTATGCTTAACAAATATAATCAAAATAATGAAGCTATTCATCAATTCTGTTACGTAGCTACGGATATAATTATGGGACGCAATCTCTTAAAAAATGTATAAAAGGATTTTTTAAAAACATTCTTTGAGTGTGCTCAGAGGGAAAATAATGTTGCATAATAACATTTGCGCCGCCCACCGGCTGTTTGAAACAGGGAGCGATGCAGAGGCACGGTCCGGGCCTCATTACTCGAGCCGCGAGACGAGCACTTATTCCCTCAACAGTCATTTTCCTCGCAATGTAGGTCACCGATCATATATTTCATTCATAAAGTAGTTCATTAACCACTTGTTATGCAACAATCGCTATCAGCCGATTTCACTGGAAAGTGTTTTAGAAACCGCGGTTATGTAGTTAAATATGTAAAATGATGTAAATGAAATTTCTTCGGATAAATTTTAAAGCAAATATAACGAGGCCGTGTGGCATTCGCGATTCGTTATTCATTCCGTCCAGTTTTGCAATACCCGATTTAAAGAGAGAATGGACAATGCGTTAACCTACAAATGAAGTATTTTGTTTACTCAATCTTGGTGATAATGAAGCAATCATAAGAGATCTTCAGTTTGAATTCAATGGTTATTATGTTGTTAAACAAAATATGTATTTCTAGACGCCTCTTCTAAGTTTGAAATGCATTCAATAAATAATAACCCTTGCATAATGGAATCTACGCGCAGCTGCGCGTTTGCTGTGTTGTATTTAAAATTCTACTACCTACATCATAAATGTTTTTATATATTTATGACTTTCAATTATAATATAATATTATATCCTATACAAATTGCATGTAATTTTTTTCTCTCTGCTTTTGTGCTTTTGTGCAAATTATATTCTTGATGTACTTTACACAAATTGTCGTCAACGAATAACCTTGATTCGTTCACAGTTTTAGATTAAGTTGGGATCTAATAAAGCCCCTGCTTTATAAACTTTTATTTAACAAAAGTAATTAAATTTCTAAAGTCTTTTCTTCTTTGCAGTCCTTACTTATAGATTAAACCTTTAAGGTTTGACCTATAAATTATTAATGTCGGTTCACAAGTGGCAAAAATATCTCTTAGCATAATAAATAATAATATCTACACGAAAAACACATCCGAATTAATTAGGTGGAGATTATAATTATCTCCTGAAGTCGCGGATTAAAACCTTTGTATACCAAGTGGTCGAAATTGGAATGAAATTATTATTAAAAATTTGTTGAAAACCTTGAATTTGGATTTTTTTTGGAAATCACTAAGACTCATCAATGTTTTGTCTTTGCCTCCACATGTGGAATAGCGCTTCGCTCGGTTTCGTCACTAGAAACGTTTTAACAATGAGATATTTTCATGCAGTACAAAGTATATATCATATATTATGCTGACCCAAATAATCAGCTATTATTCAACCAAATTTCATCAAAATATGTCAAGTGGTTTTTTCGTTATGTTGTCTCGGACAGACAGACAACTCTAAAATAACTCTAAAATATTAATGAATTGTTAAACTTTAAAATATATTAAAAAAATAATTAGTGTTTCATTGTGAGGCACGTTGAAAAGTTAACAAATTTTAATTTCAGGTATTCCGGTTCTGATTATATTCAAAGATACGCTGCACTGCATTCGCTCAGGGTACTCTGTAGCACAATTGATGTAACTTAGTACGTCTCCGACGATTACTCTACAATAGCGTATTGTAGCCAACCTAGCATTTAGTATTAAAATTCATGCTTCAGGAAATAAAAGTTCATTTTAAATATAGATACAAACTGTATGATTTTTCTCTCTTAAAAAGCTTTTGGATTTAAATAGACGATACATTTTACTGACGAATCTAATAAAGAATAATTTATTATATACTAAAAATAAATAAATAAGATCCCTAACTACTAATAGAAAACTTAGTAAAACCTAATAATATTTTAATAATAATGCATTTCTTAAAAATTTGACTGCGATTCATTATAAACATGAATATTACCAGGTAATGCAAAAAATACTTACATGTAATATACTAGCGATTTCTGCGGCTCCGTCCGCGCCCGAAGGATAAAGGTTTATAACTTATAAGATTTTTTTGATGTCAAATCATAAAAAGGTGCAAAACATAAATTTGGTCTAAAAATAAAAAATGAAATACCTGGAGAAGGCCACTCTTATTACCTAGGGGAATAAAAAATAGGCTACGACCTATTTTCAGACCTACCAAATATATACAAAAAAAAAACAAAAATCGGGCAAGCCGTTTCGGAGGAGTTCGATAACAAACACTGTGACACGAAATTTCTATTTATAAGAAAGAGATAAAACCACAATGTGTGAATTCTGACAACTCACATTTTACCTGCGTGACTATAACCTGGACCACCTAGATTGAAAGGACATCTGTGCCTAACGGTGAATTTAAAAAGGCTAGTTTACTATTGTTATAAAATATTTACAAACTATTCAAATCCGAAACAAGTAATATAAAAATTACTATGGATTTTGGTATCGACGAGAGGTTTGTGGTCTCTTTGAAATCCAATTTCCGATCAATCTTTCAGCACGATAGATACATTTTGTACAAAAGTGCTATGAACTGTTTGGCAATCATATTTATATTGCTTTTGCTCGCTAGACTGGCGTTACGAGTATTATACAACACCAGTTATTCTTCTTCATTACAGTGCTATTCATTTTTTTATTGCTTATTTTGTCTAAGCCGTGGGAAATTTTATAAACTAGATACTTATAAAAATTAAGTCAATTCCGTAACAAAAAGTTATTTTGTAATTCTTTCAATAAACTCACAATTACATATTGTATATATATTGCATTTTAAGAACACGCAATAGTTCAATGATAAATAAAGAACCTGACAGAGGACGTTTGTAGTCAACATAGAAATAAGGCCAACATAAAATTCGGTTTAAAATATTTAAACACATAATGTATATTTACAGAAAGTCCGAAACTCCGTCCGCACACGAGGCGTTCGCGACCACGAAGTCGTTAAAGTTCCATATTTTTCGTATGTTATTGCAATGTGATATGTCATTAATTGCACGACCACTCCATCGTCATTAAATGACCAGTACTTTGAGGACCATGGATGCTATCTCAATGGTTCTTCTAAGTCGTAGTTTTTACTCAAGGCTTAAAATAATTCTATTTATACATATTTTTTTACGTAAATATTTAATTATGCTGACACTAATAGTACATTATAATGAATAGCAAAGATTTTGCTGTACACCACGCCTTAAAACGTGCCGCTTGTAACAGCTGACGTCTGCATGAAAAGATAACTAGACGAGAGTCGACATTAAATAAATGGTTCCTTTCGTAAGACTAGTACTAGAATAGAAGTCGTTAAACACTCAAAACTGTTTCTAGTTTAGTTGTTAGTTATATATATATATATATATATATATATATATATATATATATATATATATATATATATATATATATATATATATATATATATATATATACTGACGTCTGCATGAAAAGATAACTAGACGAGAGTCGACATTAAATAAATGGTTCCTTTCGTAAGACTAGTACTAGAATAGAAGTCGTTAAACACTCAAAACTGTTTCTAGTTTAGTTGTTAGTTATATATATATATATATATATATATATATATATATATATATATATATATATATATATATATATAGGTAACTTGGTCAACTTGTTATGTCTCGGGGCTCAATAAAACACACATTTGATTGAGTCAGATTCGCACTTGACCAAGTTACCAATATATATATATATATATATATGTCTAAATATTTACAATGCGCTACGTGACCCGATATGGACCTACGTGGGCTATTTGACTTGTGGAATGTAAATAATAATTGCAATTAACGTGTGCTAGTCAACCTCGTCCTCTTTACTTAGGTATTACTTAGTATATACAGTAATAATTATGTAATAACGTTCAAAGATAACTGCTAACATTTACAAAGTAAATCCAATTATCCTTTTAGGTCAAGATTGCCTTGTTAGATTAAATCGATTCAAACTTTATATACACTTAATTAAATAGTTAAAAACTAAAGAACTTAAAGTGCAATGCAAAACTGAAGCAGTAAATATGAACTATAATGTTATATAACTGTTTTCAATATGAATTTGAATTTAATCTATTAAAATATCATTGAATGTAATAATGAAAATGCTAGCCTCGGAACAGAGAGAGACGGTTATCTCTATTCTCTAATTAAAAAAACCTCGACATAAAATATGAAAAATAGTATTCTACTAGTCAAGCCCTTTCAATAGATACCTATATTGAAGGAGTTGTGAAAAAATATGTAATCCGCCATTTTGGACCTATTTTCATCAAATATAGCTAAGAACACTCCCGACTAATTCATCTTTCAAACAAAAAAAAACATATTCAAAATCGGTTTATCTGTTCGGACGCTACGATACCACAGACAGACACACACGCACACGCACACACACACACACACACACACACACACACACACACACACACACACACACACACACACACACACACACACACACACACACACACACAACACCCCGTCGTTATTCCGTCGGGGGTTAAAAAATGGTAAATTTTATATCTTAGTTATAAACGAACTACTTATTCTATCTTAACACGCAAATCTGTCTCTAACACTACAACGATTAGGAAAGACCAAATTGCATAAAACTATTGTTTTGGCATTACTTAATAATATGAAACATTTTAAATGCTAAGTTTTGAATAATTAAATAATAAATATTCAACGTACACCTCGACCTCGTTACAACTTTACTATACTCGTATAGGTATACAACCTTTAGATTGCAAATAGACTACAATCATTGCCATAATGGCCGACACATCTGTGCGTAATGAGAACGCAAATTGCCTATCCCCGTAAATACGATTTAATTTCAATTTATTAAGCGCAAATTGTATTTTATTGCAATTTGATTCAGTGGAAATGCTATTTTATAACCAGAATTGCTTATTGAGCGTTATATGATTGTACCTACGTCATGAAAGCTCTACCGACTCTTTTGACTTTAAATACCTTGTATAAATTAGTTGTAGGTATCTATATTTTTATTATAAAGCTGAATAACTTTTTAATTTATGTTTTTGGTAGTTAGCTTGCATCGATATCTGTTATTATTATCAGATAGAGTCTAAAATGTTATTGCTGAAAATATTTTTTTAATGTACATATGACGTACCTAATCATTTAGGAAATGATTTACACATGAAACTATCATAAGTGCGAGCACGTAATGAACACGCCTCAATAATTTTCCCAAGCTAGCTTGTTACTACTGGGCTACCAATGCCTTCATAGCATAGATCAGTTCAGTAGATGTTGAATAGCATATAATCTGAGTTGTACCTAACGTCACGACATGAACCTTAGGAACGGTACAATTATATACATATAAACAACCTTTGCGAACCATAAATAAGAATGATCAGTCATGTTTGTTGTACATAATGCCAAAAATAATATACAAAATATCCTTACTAAAGTTACAAATGTGAAAAGATATTACACTCAGTAATGGATCGATGTGATTTTTCAGGTTCCTATAGTTCATGGGCCGGAGAGTGATAAGCTACTTTCTTCCGGTACATCAATACTGGTTCAAGCCACATGAGGACAGTTTCGATATAATTCAAAGAGGAGTAGGGGTTGTTCGTATGAATCGACATTTTCAAAGTAGAAATATGTAAGTAAGTTACTGTTTAAGTTTTAAATTTGTTTTTGATGCTGCCGATCTTAACTCTCATTAAGCTCTCTATTTGTATTCTTATCTCGTAATTAAACATTTACTAAATAAGCAACTTTGACGTTAACATTGCGGTATTATTTCTGTAATATTAGGGTAATAAACACAACCTCAAACAATAGAGCGAAGTTATACTTGGCAAATATAACACGGCGCCGGCAAATATAAATCACTCGTAAAGTTCAGCCTTTAAAACTGTGTAGCAATAAATAAAATAGTAAAACCAAAAATTTGCAACAGCATTCTTGCTTCGCCTCTATCTAGTCAAGCAAGAATGCTGTATAAAATTGTACAATTTAAAAACGTAGCCTAGATAAGATATGTTTTGTAGTTCCTATAATGGCATTGGGCGGTATGGTTTCTATGATCAAACCCTTTAAAAATAAAGAATAAAAAAAACAAAAATAATGGTTTGAAGTGTTAGACGTTAAAAAATAAATCGGACTATTATTATTTTATGTTTCTTATATGAAAGCTGAAACGGCTGGACAGATTGGGGTAAAATTTAAAAACGACTGTTTGACATTCGTTAACGCATTTGAGTGCAACGAGCATAGAACAGTCACAGACATGTACACACATACGCAAGTTGACACACGCAGGAACACATGATAGAAACTTTGGCAATTATAATAGATAGAAGTCCGATAGTGTAATTGGTTTAGGTAAGCTACTTAATAGTTTAATTAATAAAATTAATAGTAAATAGAATCTTGAATATTATATGAAACATATACTGGGTTCGCGACTTTTTAGTACACGATCGATGCATATATATATTTTCCAAAACTATTTAACTGTCACTGTGTTACGAAAAACAAAATACTAATGACATTTTATAGTCAGCATTTAAATTATCCTTCTTAAATATGAACAAAGAGTTTTTATATAAATAACTCATTTTGCTTAAGTAAAATCTCAACCAACCTCAAAATCTATGCTTTGTTTGAGAACCACGTAAAATATGAGAGATGAGAATTTTTTGTATGAATTATAAACTGAATTCTAAAGAAGTAACACAATTGTCTTACCTTTTCTGATTTATGTGCCTATAAATATGAATACGCATAACAATACGAAACTCATGTTTTCGTGAGGTTGAAGCCATAAACATTATTATTTACGTTATTCGCAAACTGTCGAAAGCACAATGCGAGAGACAGTTTTAATTGAAAGTGATAATATTCTAAAGTAGAGCAGTACATACAGCTTTATTTTAATTAATAATATAATATTGCATTACCATATATTATAATATTAACTATTTCTTATATATTTATAGATTTGATTTCATGTATATCTCGGAAACAAATCAAGCGATTTGAATCATATTTTTTAATTTTAAATTTAATTTGAAATAAGGTTTCACTTGTTAAGCTTTTCTGGGCAAGCGAAGCGCGGACTAAATAGAAATTGTAATATTTATATGAATAAAAGCTTATTAGGTATTAAATAAAAGATTTTACATAATAAAACGCTTCTTAGTTTATAAATACAACACAATCTTACAAAATTTTACAATTTCCTTATATTTACCCGAAATACTAACAAGTTATTTGTTTATTCAATACATTACTGCAGGCTGATAGAAAAATAAAAATAATAATTTAGTCAACTCCCTACAATTGCTGTCCCGAGCTCCCCTTCAATGCGAGGAGCGGTAGGCTATAATAGTCTGCCAAGCATTGATATACTAGGAAAAAAGGTGTAGATAAGTCATACGCGCTCAAAAAGTGGCACACTAAAACTAGGCTATTGGCCTACCAACGCGTTGACGACGCACTGTCGAGAATTACATTTGTCTCTTTTTCACTGGCGATACTTGAATCATGCCATCCTATTTTGACAACTAATCGTAATTTAGTGTGTTCAGTGTTATTGCAATATTTTTAGTTATTCATGTGTGCGTTAGTGTGCCGTTTTTGAAGATAGAATGTCGTTTAGGTAACGTATCTACACCTTTTTACTTATAATATCATTGCTGCCAAGTTAGTAAAGTGTGAAGTGTCAGTATCTTTCTAAAGTGCTGTACTAAGAATAACATTACATGCCAACAGTATTTATTTATAAATAAATTTTAATTTACATACTCACACACAAAATCTTTTCTTGTTTTTTTTTTCAATTATAGTATAAATATAAACTATCCTTCAAAGTAGTACTTTTCAAGTAACTATGAAATAGTAGTAGTAGAAAGAGGATTTAAAAATGTGCTTCTGAAACTAAAGAATACATTTTATTTGTACTTCGCAACTTTAAACGAAAGTTATTTTAAAGTACAAGTGACTTACACTTGGCTTTTATGTACAGGCGAAACCATTTGACAAAAGTATTGTTCACATTAGCCTGTGTATTAGTAGTCCAGGTTTAGTCTTTATTATAATAGTAGCGTGATTTATCGTATAATATTATTAGTTTTTCTCTTGTGAAGGAACAGAAGTACGTTGGCTATTAAGAAAGTCGTAATGCAACCCTCCACTATATATTATTTCTTTGTAGTGTTAGGAATACAAAAAAGGAATTGTGGGAGGTGATGATATATGGATGCGCGTATAAGGTGTGCTCGACGAGTCATCCAATATAAACCGTCTAAGCGACTTATTCGCTATATTTTACGCACTGAAAAATGGCACCGTCAAAGAACTTCAGAAGCGAGCTATTTTCAAAGGATTGGTTGGAGATATATGCAAGCTATATGCATAAAATATAAGGAGGATTTCTTGTACGTCTGTATGTTGAAATTTATTGCTTTTATTAAAAGGCGTTCCTTAAAACTTTTATAAAAGACGCGTTATGTCATTCTCTTTAGAAAACCTTATAAAAGATTTAGTTCTTATGTTTATTAAAACTATATGAATCAAGACACTTTTAAAATGAATAGCAAAGTGAGTGAGTAAAATAATATAACGTCATATTTTTTCATGTATGTTATTTTTATAGAAATAATTTGTGGCGAAGCGGATACAATTCGCAAAGGTTCTAAAATTTCAATTTCAAATTTATTTCTACGTTTCGGTACGATATTTGAAATAGTGAATTCAAATTTTTATTCTCTTCGCTACAAAATACGTTGACGAATCTAAATCGTCTCGGTGGAAAGTTTCATGTACATTTCTATCTAGCTTTTGCCTATTTATCTAGTAAAAGCTTTTTTATATCTGATTCCTATTATATTTGTGATAATAGAATAATGTACGGCAAGTACTCGTGTACAAGTAACATAAAATAAACTATAACACAAAATGTTTTTGCATAATTTATTGAAATAGATATTAATCTCAAAACTGAAGTCTGTTGACCGCATCACTTGGGAACCACTGGACAGATTTTGATGAAATTTGATATGATGATGGCTGCTTATCCAGGTCAACATCTATACATATTATATATAGTAAAATTCTTTCTTATCCAAATCTGTACATTGAATATGTTTCGGAAAATATTTTTGAAATAACAAATATTATATCGGTGCAGCGGCCGAATCTATGGTTTATAAAATTTTTGTCTGTCTGTACTCTGTCTGTCTGTGACCGCTATAAAACATCAGACGGTATGCGAAATCTAAGAATTTGGTTTCCGGTCTTTAGAACGCGGGCGGAGCCGCGGGAAATGCTAGTATACTATAAGATACTTTTGACTGAGGTAAAATATTTAATATCTGACAAATCTATACTAACATTTAAAACGTATTCTCCAGTAATATATAAAATCTAAGAATTTGTCTGTTTCCGGTCTTTAGAATGCGGACGGAGCCGCGCAAAATCCAATATGTAGTTTATTATTAAAAAATATGTATTTTCTTTATGATTTACCTTTATAAATTATTATAAATTAAAGTTAAATTGTGTAAGAGGTAAAATTTGCGAAGCGATTGAATAACATAATTATGTATCAGTATGTATCGCGTAAAAAGCCATTCTATTATGTCCCTGTGACACACCTGCAAACGGATTGAATCTCGTTCGAGTCGCAGCTTCTCAGTTACATAATAAGGCATGGAAAGCCATTTACTACGCGTCTTGTATTGAGGTCAATCATCTTTTTGTACATAATATATTAGCTTTGTGCCTTAACCTTTGTAACGGTTTACCGTTATATTTAAGAGATTTTATTAAAAATACCTACGTTATTTTGACCTTCACTAATTTAATTTAATTGTTTTGTTTAGAGTTTTTATAAGTGTCACTTTAGACTGCTCAGTCTACTTCTCAAATTTCGCATCAAGAGGTAACGACTAAAAACGACGGCAGAGAACATGAACAAAGATCCGTAATAACAATAAATTGTCTCTAACTCTCATATACATATATAAGTTCTTGAAAACTTCGTTATATTAAAGTTTGGTATAAGCACAAATCACATAATTCTGTACGTCTTAGTATATTTTTTATTATTTTTCATAGTACTTAGAGCGTCTATAAATAGGAACGGAGGGAACTGCAAAACGACGCTGACCGCCCACTTTACCGGCTCTTTACGCGAGGCTTGGCCAGGGCGTTTCGTAATTAGTCACAGAGGCTTTTACTACGACGTAATTATAGAATAAATGGGGTCAATGATCTTTAAACCTATTATACAATTGCGTAAAGACATACTTAAATCGCAAATTTAATTAAAACTTTAAATTGAGCTCAAATTATACGCCAATTTAACACAATTTATAACAGAGTCTTTGTTTTTTAATATATTTTTTTAAAAAAACTTATTCAATTGCTATATATAAATTAAAACAACTAAATTTGAACAACTTTTATGATCTACTTCATTATGTACTGACCGAAATGTTCTATACATGTCTACGTTTGTATTGTATTATAAGTAAACCAGTGCAGACTATTGTTTTATATCTGAACTTACACTATCTCCATTCTAAATCTCATCTTAATTCGTGTAGAGGTTACAAGGAAAGCAACGCATTCATTAATATATAATCTTTCATTTATTTGTAAAAGGATAATGACAATAATTATATTTTAACAACTAATAAATTTGTTTAAAGTATCTATTAAATACTTTGAGATTAAGACGATTAAATTAAAATATTATAAATTCAGTTTGAAGTTACTCCCTAATGACCTCAATGGAAACCAAATGGATGAACAAACTTCAAGATTAGTGGCTTTAATTATCGCAGTGCTATAAATCTTATTTAATTCGGTGTAACCCACTCTTGCAGAATCGAGGTCTCGGACGAGTAGCCACAGAGAGTTAGCGAAACATTTCCGTAAAAATTGACATAAGAATTACGAGTATTCTTTTTATTTTAACATACTTGAATTGTACTTGACCTAGAAAAGTATATTCACTCAATCCAAGTAACTCCTATCCAAATTTTAACTATTGAGACTTGAGACCAACCCGAGAGCGTAGTGGACTATGGCCTGATCCCCCTCGTACTGAGGGAGGCCCGTGACCAGCAGTGGGACGTTAGTAAGGTCTGAAGACACTATTTTTCATCGACTATTTTGATGGAACAGAGTTCCCTGTAACTTTCCTCAATTTTTAACTGCAAAACGTCGCACACTACGCTTGCCTAAACGCGTGCTCTACTTTAACAAAATATGTCATCTCTCCGAACATTTCATCTTGAATCATAACTGGCCTTCAGGCCTAATTCTGCATCATAAATCAAACCAATGACTTTAGTTTCCTGGCTTCGAATTCTATGCATCGGGCGCTTGTGTCCGCTGACCGCCTTTCAATTTATACGCCGTTCCTGCGGTAACTGAGGTATTTATAGGTCATAGGTTTGGTGGATTAAACTCTAAGACAGTATTCTATTCAAAAGCAACAAACTGCGGCTGTGAGACGAATTGATCTTTAGGCTTTGTGGCTGGCATGGAGAGTGGACTATTATAACAATTCTACTGTATACTTATCACAGTAAAAGTATGATAAAATTAAAACAGAAAATAAATATCACTTACTTTTAGAAGCCCATAGTTTCCCTTGATTCAGAGCATTGAAATACTGCCTTAAATCATGTTCGCACGCTTGTGGTATGGAATGGTTTCCATCAAGGATGCTTATCCAATCATGATGATCTAAAAGTCCTTTCATCCATGCCATACGGGAACCCGTGATCCCCTCGGTCGAGTTCACTTCCCCACTAACGACACTCACCAACACAAACAACACGACAAACATATTTACGATATACATTTTGCACATTCTCAATCAAGCATTGCCAATTTGTTCTAATTGTTAATAATCCGTGAAGGCTGCTACGATTTCACACACATCGCAATATCTGGAACAATAAAAGAAATATGTGAAAATAAATAAATAATAATTACTAATTAGGTATAGTTTGCTATTTTACTTGCACTGCGCATGAATTTTATTTATTTCGTGCCATCAGTACCAAAACATCAGTATTTACTTCGTTTAATAATAACCAGAAAGTAAACAAGAAATATTCTGAAACGATTAAAAGTTGTACTTCTTTAAAAAAATCTATAAAACTCAATTTTTCAGTATCACAAATTTCATAAATTTATTAAAATGAAAATTTTATTTAATGCGTCTGCTAATAATATCCTAATAATTTGTTAAGAGAAACAGATATATTAATTTTTATTTACATGGAAAATCTACCAATTATCAAAATAAAAATATTAACTCCTATGGAAAATGGCTCTAACTCCTTATTTGATTTCGTTAAAAATATGTTTCGTTTCGTTAAATATGTATGTTGAAAATATTCCCATTGACGATATGTTATTTTTTTCCAGATTGTCCTTACTTTAACAGCAATAACAAAGCTTACTTGAGTCCTCGTTCGTTTATATATTCTTTTTTATAATTTTCTAAAGAGGGTTTTATTATCTATCTTATATTTTTTCTTTCCCTATTAAGAAATGAGAAGAATGTTTTTCATTTTTTCATTTTTTTATGATTTGTTTATTTATCTTTATTACTCGTTTAAAACATAAAATAAAACACTTTTTAGAGATGTTGTTCATGTCACATAAGTTCAGTAAATGAAAGTACGTACTCGCTTGGGACATTAGTGTATGGCAGCTTGGGCTGTCACGTCCGTTGGCCGACTATATGTTTCATAGGCTTTGCTAATAGTACATAATATGTAGTTATCCACTACTAGCTATTATATAGCTGAAACTTGGTTTATGGCATTAATACCTTCAATCATCAACAAGAAAAGTTCTTATTAATGATCGAAGACTAATACACAGTAGGTAAACTGTCATCTAGGTTAGACTTGGTAAAAAACAATCGATTACGAGTACGTATTTAAAAAAAACGAAATTACGTAATTATGCGCTATGTCAGACAATAATACTTTATTCCTACATTTTTTTACATCGCTATTATACCAATTAACTTGGGATAAACCCTCAATATTCAAAATATATATTATTTTAATGCAAGACTACCACAAACTCGGAAAAATCTGAATAAAAGTATAAGGGGAATCTTCGTCTCGGGTAGAGACTATAGAGACCATAGTGCACAATAAGTAGCGGTAAATATGTTAATAGTATTATAGTTATATGTTGTATTAAGATATAAATAGTATAAGCTGTATAATAGTCTACTACTACTGCGCAAGTGCTTACAAAGCGAGGTTAACACTAAAAGCATTCTCCGTCATCTCATCTACGAATGTTTAGTCAAGACCATTTGTTGTCAATGAACAACGATTTCAAATAAATACTTAACTAGGAACTACAAAATTTTAAACAAAATAAAAGATATTATCATCATTATAATATTTTTAAAAAATCATTTAAACCGTTATCACAATTCTTCCTTTCAATATATTTCTAATAACGCTTTGAACGAACACTTCTATCTGAAAACCGTGGTTCCATTTGATTGCCCTTGATAATGAACCGATAAACCTAATTGTCGAGAGTAATCAGCCGCAGTGATGGTTAATTCAGCATTAAAGTAGTTTCATTTACTTTTCTTCTCCACCAATTATTAGATGCGATGGGAAATTACTAAAAATTGTATAATAGGTTTCCATATTGGTAGTATTGTTCATTATCCTGTTTGTTAAACTTATATTGTTCACTTTATTATTTTAGACATCAATCGATTGAAAAATTGAATTGTTTTTAAAAATCCTTATTTTAAACTAATCAATGAATTTAGCTGCTTTAAAGCATATACACACTATAGAATGCACCGTAGTGAAAATAACACAACCTTTTGTTACCGAGATTGTCCGCGCTTCTTTATTACTTGTATGAAAGAGAACCTTCACAAAATAATCTTTTGAAGCTTATGACGGACTGGCCTTTGACGAATATTAGAAATTAATATTCAGGAAGCTTGTGTTTTGATAGCACTCTCAATTTCCATCGTAAAAGCGTTATTGTATGAATAAATTTAAGAATATATTACATCCATTTGCTATTTACAAAAGTAAAAATGAAATTTGATTTTTTAGATGATAGGTATTTAGAAGAGATTTGCATTAAAAATAATATGCAACATAAACTGACTTTGACGCCACTCTGACAAATGTTTATGCAGACAGACATTAATTGTTGTTAGAACAACAAGCTGTAGCTATTAAAACTTCTACTTGCTAACAGCTAAATATCGTATAAACTGAATTCACATCCATAGCTTTTGTTAGGTATTATGTTGTTTATGTATCACTCGAGCAATTACAATAGCAAAGTTTAAGCAAGTTTGCGTTTATTCATCGCTTTTAAAGCACTTTGCAGTTACTTGAAGTCGATTTTTGAATATCCTTAATATTTCAAAATCGACTTTCTTACTAGTTCAATAAATCATCTGTATCATACTTTATTTATATTTTTAATACATGACTCATTATTGATAATAATTCTTACTTTTACTCTTTATATGACAGTCGGGAGTTGCTAGGTACATCTGTAAGGAGCTCCGACACACTTACAGCGCTGAAACTTTAAACCGTTTGCCATGAATTTTTAGTTGTTATTTAGCTAGCTAAGTTACTTTTATTTTCATTTGAAACTAGGTTAAAAACAAAAGTCTTTTATAACTTATTCCGAGAGCAGAAACTATCCAACAGTAGCGCTACTTCAAACATCATTTGCGACGAGCTTTAAAGTTTCCATTAATTTTAATGATATTATGAAAACAATTTTTATACGATAACTAAAGTGAAGAATAAAGTTCAACTTTTAAATTAAAAAAGTAACAAGAAAAATGGTGGTAATAAAAAATTAAAACGTTAACTTAAAAAAGTATGGTTAAGAAATAAAATAATTAACAAGAAAAATGCTCTAAAATTTGTATTAACACAAAGTATTTTTCTCTTGATTCTCTTGATACATACCCTTTACGGGAAAATTTAATTTCGTGCCTTAGGATATTTGCGAACCTAGCGACTTATTTCATTTCGACGTGTGCAAACGGTGGATGAATTAGTATCACACTAATTACATACGAACGTGCCGTCTGCGAGTAAGGCTTGGTAGTTGGTACACACGTTTTACGTCACGGCGCAATCAACACGAGTTTTAGCAATTATGAACAAATATGTCGTATTTATTATAAAACAATTAGCGCTGTAAGCACGGGATCCTATTATCATTTTCTAGGTTCGTATCCATTGTTCATAGTAGTTAAAAAATTTGGCAATTATAATCTTATTCTTAAGAGTTGGTACGTCAGACTTATCGGTAAGTAATTTAACATTTTATAGCAATATTATGAATAAAAATACTGATTTGGAGGTTTTCGATGTATTTACTATTTATCTCAACGATAAATAAATATTTAGTACCTCCTCATACTTACGAGTAACTTAAAAACCTGCAGAACGAATTTAGAAATTTCGAACCTTTCTTTTATTTAAACTAAAGTATGCAGCTTGAGGACTTTACTTTAAAACGGATGAAAAATTTAATTTCTACTGTCACGCTGAGCTGACATATTCCATTTCGCCCTATATAAAATTAAACGGCAAAATAAATTACCGTGATTTTTCAAAACAGGCCTTAAAAAGCGTGGTCGCTTTTAATAATTATTTTTTTCTATATGGTTCGATAGAGACACAGGCAGTGGTAGTCCAGTAGCGCGGTTATAGTTCATGTGCGGCATGGTGGGCTACGGCCTGATATTCTTAATTTAATATAAAATATATATGTTTGTTACATGTATTATGGGTAATATTTTTTATATTATACATTGCTCATAATTAACGTCTGTTGTTTGGGCAGTATATATATATAATCCTTACGAAAGCGCAGCCAGCAACTAAATTATTTAGCAACTTTTTATAATAATAAAAAAAAAATATTATATTTGTCGAAGGCAATAATGGCATGTTTAAATTGTAAGGGGAATAAAATGAACGCAGACTCTGAGGACTGGGGCCATTAATCAAAGTTAAGCGATGTGAATTGCAAGCCGGTTATTTTTCGAATCGTATTATCCATGCAATCGGCGAAATTTTTCATCATTTTTCATTATTTTATACGTTTTATTATTAATTTTTAGGTCAGCTTAGTTCAAGTATAATATTTTAAAATTATTCGAATAAAAGATTTACTGAATAATGCTAATTTCGAGAAAAATTGCAATATTGAGACATTTATTTAGGATTTTTACTCAACAACTCTTTAAATAGTACAATATTTTGCATAAAATACTAAGTAACACAGTGTAAAATTTTTGAAGTTTCGAGAATCGGAAATTAAAGCGGTAGGCTTCCACTATATGTACGTAATATATACCTACTCGTATGTATGTAATACGTATTTCGAGATGTTCGATTAACATTGAACCTTTAATTGATTACTACTTATAAATAGATGCTCTAAAACTCCTAGAGGTATACATTATACAAGTACAAAGCACAGTACATTATAAACTAAATATACAAGTACAAAGCACAGTAAATTATAAAAATATCTTAGACAAATCTGTACATTAAATCTTATTGAACAGTTAACAGCATAGTCACAAAGGTCAAAAAATAGTTTTTTGATTTTTTGTTTCTATCTGGAATTGACCGCATCACGAAAATCCACTAGACAGATTGTGTTAAAATTTGGTTTGTTGATAGCATTTTATTTAGATTACAACATGTAACATACTTACTGCGGGGAAATGTCTAATTACTGAGATATCAAACGTACCTAGGGAAGAATCTGAGCGGATCGAGGGTAAGTCATTAGTAAATAATAAAAAAGAAAGAAAAAATATATTTAACAATCTACGCTCTCTCTTTTACGCAAAGCCTGACATTTTTAGAAAGATTAGCCAAACGCGTGATATGTAGGTTTGTAAATTGTATTTGCGTTCCGTTATTACCTGGCTCACACATTTCTATTATTCTGTGTGAAACAAAAACCTGACAGTTTGATTAACTATATTGTCCGAGCAAGCTTTATTAGCATCACAATAGAGGGCTTAAACGAACGTCAATTAAACGCCAATGGCGGCTTACAACGAATATTGCGGATACGAGAATCAACATCGAATACAAAACGTGATTAGGACCCGAAGCATCCCAACCAACAGCCTCGTATTCATTTATTGATTTAATATCACAGTGACATGTCAATTGTATACGAGATATTCTCGTACCACCGTACCATACATCTATACAAATAAAATTGAAGTGTCTGTTTTTAATTTCAATTTAACAGCTTTTTACATTTTTTGTCTGACTGTCTGTTTGTTACGCCTAATCTCTGAAACGGCTGGAACGATTTTGTCGGGACTTTCACTCGCACATAGCTAATAAGTATTATAAAGAGTAGCTAAGGCTATTTTTACTTTGGAAATTTTATTTATTTTAATTACGAGACGGATCTTTGCGCTACAAACTTGAATTTGTGGGTCCCTACAGTAGGGAGCAGCTAGCGACGAACCCGAGCAAAACGAGGGTAAGTCTCTAGTATATTATTATAGAATAACAAAGCAAGCTGCATTAAATTTAATATAATTATTGTCAAGTACGTTATAGACTTAAGTATATCATATATTTTTCATAGTCTATACTCTATAATATGATTGTATAGTGGATACTGTTTTTTGAAAAACTTACAAGTGTGTATTGAACATCACATTCTCATATATTTTTTTATATATATGTGAATCGCTTCCCAATTGCGCTAGATATGATTAACTCGCACGTTTAAGTAATATTATACGTTGAGAAGATTCTTCAGTAAAGTCAAACCGAAAAGAGAGTATGAGTGAAAACCTTTTTATTATGCATAGCTGTCTATGTCAAATAATTCATTACTGTTAAAGTATATAGTTGAATTTCCTCCATAATTACTGTATGTACCTAGAGAAAATACTGTATATAGTAAAGCCAAAAAAAAAACTTCATAATATAATAAAGTCCTCACGATCAATTATTCAACCTAAAGATGTTGCAACGAAGCTATTTGTAGCATCATGAATTTGATGGCATTTTCAGCAATGCGGTTGGTACAAGTCGTCATACTCCCCACATTGAATATGTAATGTGGCCGAGATGGACAGACGGTTGCTAGCGGCCACAACTGCCACAGTCTAGGCATTTGCATTTATGGCACATCACGTATGCTTTTGTCGGAAGCATTTAAAGCTCGCGTTATGTAAAATCTATTGTGGTTGGGCTTAGAGAGAAATAACTTTACATTATTAAATATATGTATTTAAATTATTTCGTGTATTCTTCCTAAATGTGTAATTAACGCAATGAGTATTTGTTTAATTTTATGTAAATACAAAAATTCCTCCTCGTTTGTAATGCACCTGTAGTGAAGGCAAATACGGTTTGAGATAAATTACCGACCTCTACACAAGGATCCTCTTTAAAGATTCAAAACTAAATGTAAACTAAAAACTAATATTCACCGGTACGTGCTGGTTCGATTAAACAAATATTATAATTAATGGTTTCTCTTTCCTCACTTAGATATTTTGCAAGACTAGACTAATAGAACAAGATATCCAATATGTGCTATGATCAGGGCTATATAAGTTACATAGGTTGCACAATCTTGTTCTGTACTGTTATTAATCTGAAATTTGTCCCGGATACTTTCAGCCTAATTTGAAGACGTCTTTTCGCATTTTATCTCTTATAAGCCCCTAGTTTAAGTGAATCCCTACATAATTAATAATAGCCTATAAAGGAATTCAATTGCCATTTTTTCGTTAGAATGATTTCTTACATAAAACATTATATTAACACAATAAAAAAATATATAAAAAATATAACACATAGATTACTATTAGTAATTAGAATTTCCAATAGGTACTCGTAGACCAGAGACTTATCTTGCTTCGCTTGGTTTCGTCACCGACCTCTAACACAGGTGACAGGTCGATTAAATAGTAAAACGCCGACCTTTTCCCGACTTTAAATTTATTTTAAAGGCATACATGCATTGTGATTACAAACTTCTTTCTCTTTGCAATCCCGTTATCCTTGAGAGTTGCGATATGAATAAATTGTGAAATGCAAACGAATCCAGATAAACACCTTTCGTGAGTGTCGTCGTAACAGTATTGCACATAAATATTTCTGTTAGTTGTTTTAATTTTAGACTTACTTTTGATAATAAACTTTTTATAATAAATAAAAAGGAAATATTCAAACATTTACTTAGTACCTATTTAGACCGGTAATAATAGATTTCTCAGAGATGAGATATTTTCGAGCAGTAAAAAGTATAGTAATATGTTGTCCCAGATCAGCTATCATTACACCAAATTTCATCAAAATCTGCCTAGTGGTTTTCTCGTCATGCGTTCCCAGAGAGACAGATCATTAATAATTCTGAAAAAAACTATATATTTGGCCGCTGTATCGATAGCAATGACTATTTTAATTTCATATTCCAAAAATGTTTTAAATTTTAATGTACTCATACAACGACAGATCAATGAATATTTTTATAGAGTACTATAACTCGCAGTGACCTAGAACAAAAGATAAAATCAATTTGAAATGATAAGAAGAACTCTTTAAAAGAAATGAATTTTTCATGAATTGAAAAGATCGTCAAGGAGAAGGATCAAATATCGATTGAACATACAACAAAATTTAAAGCTGCAGCACTCGCTGTATAAAACTTATCGGATCAAGTATCCTATACTGTTAAATGACACTTTCAAAGTTCTTAAACTATTAAAACCTAAAAGTTAAAACAATAAATCATTTAGTCGTAAACGTTTTCGAAACTCCATTATGTTGTTCCAATATAATAAGAAATCTTATAAGCAAACTTCCAACGAACTCATATTAAAACTGCATACGAAAACGCCCTCCAGGCACCTATAAATGTATGCATCCTTTTAGTTTAGGATATTTGTACTCGTACAACTTTCCATTTATTCAAAAAGGATCCCTATAACCCGTCCCTACATACTGAATAAGGATAATAAAAGAAAACAGTTTTAGGTCATCTAAATTTTATAAAAGATATTTACCGTTGTCAAATAATTCGAAGAGATATTGGTTATAGAAATCTAAGATCTAAATTATATGCAAATTGAACTAACAATTTTTTATTACTTTATCCATAAAATATGAGTTTTTCCAAAGACCAAATTAAGTATGAAAATAATAAGATAGAATCAATTCATTTCAACAGAATTGACATAAAGTAATTAAAATATAACTACCTAAATAAATTGTGTTTTGAGGGATATCTCAATATACTTAAGTAGGTACTTGATATGTCAAATAGTTCTTTTAACGCCAAAATACCGATTTATTCCATTGAAAAGTTCAATTAGGGTTTCGTTTTTCAGAGGACACAATTTTATTTTTTTGCTGTGTAGGGAGTGTTCATTAACATGCTTCCAATTTAAAAAACCGAACACTCTTTGTTTTTAGTCAAATGTTAAAAATACAATATCCTGATTTGCATTTCAAGTGATACATTTTATAATCACTCGTGATAATCATTAAATTCAATTCATTAAATTAAAATCTTTTATCTCAACGTAAAAATTCGTCAGTACTTTAAACCTGAGGGAAACAAGAGTTATGTAAAATGAAACGGTAGACAAGGTCACGACGGTTACAAATTAAAGTGTAGAATAATAACAGGTTAACGACATTTGCCTTTCAGGTCACTTTGGGTATTGAAAATATTTTTTAAATAAAACGTCAACTACAATAATTTTGGAAGGTACGCCAACTTTAAAATCCATTTCAAAGTATTTATTTTTCCCTTTGTTGTGAAAATATTCTTCTAAATGTTTAACAGAGCACTTTTTAAGTTCTTAATGAAAAGCACAATCGGCGAAGATATCAAAAAACCAAAAGGTCAAAAAGGGTTTTTTACTTCAAAAGGTATGGGTAAGGTACTCCTAGATCCTTAAAGCCGGAAATAGATGGGCATTACGCGGGTATAAAATACATGTCAAAAGTCGAAAAGGACACAAAACTGCTGAATGTGCGTAAAGTTGCGATCAATCGTTAAGTGGCACAATGTCGTAACTCGTTGAGAGTGTGAGGGTACGAGTCCTATCGCTACTAATGGTGTTCATCCTTCACTGAAAAACTATTCCCTATTTTCCAGATTATTACCTAAAAAAGTAATGTAACTCTGTTAAAAGTCTTAATACCTACTTAGTCTTTGAGAGATAAGAAGTACCTAATAAGTAATGGTAAGCTAAGTTATTTAGGCGCTAGACAATTAACATAGAAATACGATCACTAGCAAATGATGTAAGACACGTGACATACCTTGTAGCGGCAAAGCTAACAAACGGTGAAAGTTCAGCGTTATGGGCTTGCCATCGGTGGTTCGCAGAGAATCATTTTCGCAAGATATTATCGTTTATTTGAATGTCATTCTTATAAACGTCGCTCTCTCCACGTTAATGCGAGTCAATGGAGGAGAGTGCACAAATTGTTTTTCGATATTTTTCCACTAAACCAATGTAACATTTTACAAACACATCGTCTGAAATGGAGCGGCAATTTAATAATACCAGTTCTTTTGCGTTACTTACGCAATTTGGCGTTGCAATATTTTCACCTCGATTCCGGTGCTGATTAATTCGGTTATGATAATGCTACCTACATTTCAAAGTGTACTTAGTTCGAGAAGTACCGACGAAATTGTTTTAATTACGAGCATATTATAATATTTCTGTTGTGTAATGTGAATCGCACTCAAAAAATAAATTACATCTACTGAATAATGATTAGTCATAATATTATTGAAGAAATCGTGTGAGAGAAATGTGAGACATCGTACTATATTTCTCAATATAAGGATAATAATAAAATAAATGTTAAATATTATATTGTAAATAGTAAATAATCTTATATTCCGGTTATATCATAATTTACGTTAGTATCAACAGGTAATTAAATTACGTGAGCGAAACGTTAGATTACGAAATACTAGTACCAGTAGGTACATAACGAAGACGGCTTCGTTTTCTAAAGTTTTTGAATACACAACCTTAACCTGATTATTCAGTGACCTTAAAAATGTCTGAAAAGTTAACTTGAATTTGTAATTTAAATTAATTGCTTAAAAATAATTAATGTTGAAACAGCTGTAATGTCCTAATTATTTTTATGAATAATTATTATATTATTTAACAGCGATAAATTATAATAGAATAATATTATAATGGTTTTAAAACAAAATAATGTCATATAAAAATATCGTAGAACACACAAAAACTCCTCTATAAGTAAAATCACTTAAATTTATATAAGTTTAAATTTATATTAGCCATCGATAATTATTATAGTATATTTGAGTATAAATATATACTTATTTAAATTATGTTATAAATAAATATACATAAATAATGAAATTTCACCCACCTTTCATATATCGTCCTTTTATACAAATGTTTATTTATTAGACGACACGCAAACAACACTTATGAACGTAACAAGTTGTTAGGAATATTTCCGATAAAAATCAACGAATCGGATGAGCGATCACTGGGCACTGAGTGGTGCGCAGGCGGCGGTCGTGTGGCCACTGAGCCACCACCTTCCGACCGTTATGAAAGTGTGCTACAAGCTTACAACAAATTAATTTCATTTACTCTGTATCCTAATACACTATGTGTTATGACAAGACTTGCAAAACTTTGACGTCTCTACTTGCATTTAATCCTAGACCAGGTAAATAGAAAGCGTTGCGGATACAGAAAAAACAATATTCCCACGCTATCGGTACATTATACGCAGCCTAATCTGTTAATATTATGTTCCCGTTAAAATTATCGGTTTAAATTATCACTTTCCTTAAATTTTATTAACTAGCATAAAAACATAAATTATTATTAAAAAATACTTAAAATAAATACAGCCGATAGAGTACACCTAGTATGTCGTACTTATTAGAAACATTTAAACTGTGTTAATTGAAATAGAACTAACTTATTATACATTATATTCTAAAGTCATAGACATCTTGTAAGTACTTATTCTAATCATATATATTTAAATATGTAAGTGTTAAAAAGTAAAAATCTGCCAAAAAGAGAATACTTATATATAATTTTAAGTTAACAGCGAAGTCATGTCGTGAGAATATCATTGCCAACTAAGGGGAAACCCTAAAAAAGAAAATAGAGTTCTGCAAACGAAATAAAGTCAAATCAAATTGCTTTTATGTGCAAACAAAAGCTTATTATTACAACACAGCGGTAAGAACAAGACGATGCTTAACAGTCACAAATAGCTGACATTATACGATTGGTTTTTCTCTTCATATTTCTTTTCAGCTTCAGAACAAAGGCGTCTAATTAAAGCTACTTGTAGAACAAAAAAGCAGAATGGCGTTATTATTCAAGCTTTGACAAATATCACGGCTTCTGTAGTCGTCGAGTGCAGAAACATTCACCCCATCTCGCACCGGACATGACAGCATTGATTTTTTTAAAAGCCTCATTTTTCCATTTACATTTCGCTTCTGTAGGTTGACACAATAGAAGGTAAAATTTATTTTTAATTCATGTGTCACAAACTCGCCGCTATCCACCTTTTGCGCAATTTGTTCAAAGTCATATATTCTGTTTGACTTTAATGAATAAGGCGAAGTAGACATAATTTTAAATGCTATGTAGAGAGAGAAAATGTCCAATTAAAACATTTTCATATTAGTCAGGTATAAGGAAACATTCCATTTAATGTTTAATTTTTTACTCCTTATAGAAAGATAAAAATTAGTTCATAAATTATAATATTGAATTAACTAATAATAAATATGTTGGCACATTATTACACACAGCACCATCTAGTTGGGTGGTAAGCTTGTATTACAGATACCAGATAGTTGATATACTGCATACATACGTATGACTACGAGTATACGTATAGATAGGTATACAACTTATAATACATATGTTATAAATAAAAACACCCATGACTAGAATACATACATCCGTGTTTAACAAATGATTGGCCCCGGCGGAACTCGAACCGGCGACCGCTGACGCAACAAGTAGGATCACTACAATCTGAGCCAAACGCGTCGTCAAATATATGAAATAATAATATACTGAATTAACAGATAATAGTTATATTATACAATAGTGATGGATGGATGGCCAATACTAGATTATTCACTGAAATTGCAATCTACTGTGAGAAGGATCCTTGTTTAATATTTTATCATCTAGCGCCGACGCTGTTTCAATAATTAGGGAAGTAAGTAAATTGCCTTCCTGTGTAAAAAATAGAGTGCAAACTTTTTAAATCAAATTAAAACTTTGAAACTTCTTACAAGAATTTTCTCACGTATTTAATGTTATTTACAAATACTAAAATCAAATAATGTTTTTTTAGTAGAAAAGAAAAAAAGATAAATAAAAATTCTTGTATTGTATAGTTTTAAAGTTCTAACTGATATAGATATAATTATTTAAATAATTGTTTTCTAAGCTAAGCTACTTGTAAGTATATTAATTATGTTTGGCAATAACCAAAGGGGTTTGGCGAAATTTTCAAACCTTTAAGCTTTATAATTTTTCATCTTAGTAAATTGTTTATCACAAAACGAAAATTAACAATGTTTTAATTTTTCCAACGGAAATTTATTCTAAGACCTTTGAGAAATAGCTCCACGAAAGGAAAAAATTCTCAGATTAATAGTTTAACAATTGACATAACAATAACATCGCACTTGCAATGTTAATGTTCATGCTACAAAAAATTGTTAATTAATTAATGGATAACTTATTGAAAAATCGCGATAAAAAATTTTTGACCACGAATTATTGTTCATTGATCTGTCCTGTAGGCGCCTGAATTTTTTCAATTTTTTTATTTTCATATTTAATAAGTTTAAATATTATTTATTAACTAGCTGTGCCCGCGACTTCGTTCGCGTGGATGTCGGAACTTAACAATGTATTTTTTAGTGCGAAGCGCTGTTGGAGGATACCGATACAAATCATTTTTTTTTATTTATGCATGTGCTTCTTTATAAACAACATTAGCTGTGGAACCATCAATTCAAATCATTTATATCAATCAAAATAACTTTTCTATCTTCTTGTACGGGGTATGTGCCATCGCCTATTTGTAACAATAAATTAGAAAACTCCTGTGCATTTTCGCAGCCTCCTAACTGTGCACTCATATTTACACTCAGGTGTGTAGATGAGTGAGACCAAATTCACATAACCCTAATTTTACTTCTGGAATTTCTCTACTTCTTCACTTTAAACTCAAATATCTTTTGATAGACTGAACCGATTGCAATGAAACAAAAACTAAATGTTACTTCAAGTTACGTTCAATCGTTGTGTATAAAAGTTATCTACATTGCTTTCGTACATTTTACGTGATGCCCGGATAAATAAACAGACAAACCGACAAACCGACAAACAGACAAACAGACAAAAATTCTAAAAATGCTGGAGATGGGTTCTATTGGTTGTCCTTTAACACCCTGGCTATTTTTTGTAATTTTTTTTTGATGTACAAAAACGACTTTTCTAGTTTTATTATATGTATAGATTAAAGGTCCGAACTTTTAGTTTTACAATTCCGGGAGTCAAGAACTTTGAAAAATCTTTATTAGTTTTTGAGATATTTGCAAAAAACTAAACCCTCTTTTTTTAGTTAATTGTTAATAACTTTTGCAATTTTTGCAAGCGGAACTTCATTATTTTCAAAAATCATCTAGATGCCATTCCGAATCGAATGACACCTCAATCATAATTTTGGGAGATAGATTACAAATGACTGCTCAGATAAAATAACCAGATGAATGAAGCGCAAAGCATTTGAACTTTGATGTATGCATTTACTACATTTGTATATTATTTTAAAAACATCCGATTGCAGCAAATCTCTTTTGCCAAGCCCCACTTTTTCGCACAAATTCATTGAGATTTCGAAGAATCCGTATTATGAAACAAAATATTATATCAAGTTTATTATGCTTTTTAGTAAAAATATGATCATCAAGAAAGAAGCTCTATATACATAACAGAATTTATATTAGCAAATGCAAAATTATTATTTAAACCTCTATTTTTTACCTATCTATAAATTTTAAAATCGGGACCTATTATATATTATAATGAGAACAAGTTAACTTGCTATAGGACAAAAGATTATGTGTCACTAAATTTCCATGCCATAAAAAAAACAATAAGAACTACATGATTTTGCATATTTACATAATAATAACCTAAGTAACCTTTCCACCTGATTTCTAAAAAAGTTAAACTGTGATTACGAGCGTACCTCGTTCCGCAAATTTTATGTAATAACCCGTATGTAGCAGAAATATAATAAGAATTCATATTAGTTACCTACTGAAAACATATCACGCAATTTGCTTTAATTTAAAAAAAATGTCATTAAAATATTATTAACTTACTAGAAATTCCCGCGGCTCAGCCCTCGCTATTAAAAATAGTGATTGACAGCATAAGTTTAGTAAAATTTGGTCTAAAAATAAAAAAAAAACTGGAGAGGGCAACCCTTATCACCTACGGAAATAAAAATAGCCTACGACCTATTCTCTGACCTACCAAAAACATACAAAAAAAATTATAAAAATCAGTCCAGCCGTTTCGGTGGAGTTCGATAACAAACACAGTGACACGAGATTTTTATATATTACATTAAAACGACAGGGAAAGAAGTAGTAAAAAGAATAAGCAAGAAGATGATACAGTGATATTAGAAATGCGTGATATCATTTAAAGACTGCGTTACACGCCGCAGCTTTGGAGGAAATCGAAACTGCAAAGAGTTACGATATTGATTAAACTTTACCAAAAAGCGACAAAGAAAAACTAAAAAGATGATATATAGGTAAAAGATCGACTGATCATCGATTTCAAAACCAGAAAAAATATTATTTTCAAGAGCAATATTGTTATTAAACACAATTTTAGTTACTTCTGCGGCAGCTGAAAAATCTTTCAAGGAGTAGAGGACGATAAATTTTCAGATTTATTTTCTAATATATAAAAGTCTCGTGTCACAGTGTTTGTTATCAAACTCCTCCGAAACGGCATGACCGATTTTTTTGATTATTTTTGTATATATATTTGGTTGGTCTGAGAAAAGGCCGTAGGCTATTTCTTATTCCTCTAGGTCATAGGTGTTCTAGAGAGTAGCTCTCTCCAGATTTTTTATTTATATTTTTAGACTAAATTTATATTTTTTTTTTGTGACTTGGCATAAAAAAATACTTATAACCCTAAATTTTCATCCTTCTATCACCAATTCCTATTATTAATGGTGATTAGAACGCGAGCGGAGCCGCGGGAATTGCTAGTAAATTAAAAACACGGCGGCATCAAACTTGGATTTGGGTAAAGTCGAATAACGCATAAAGTTATAAAAGAATTTTTCAAAAATTTAAGCACGCAGGAGTTTGTAAATTTGGCTTGGGATTTTGTTAATATGTATTATTTTTTCCGCGTAGTGATCTCATTTGCATTTTTATATTTCATACTGTAAACTAAGGGATATTACACCTCACTAAAAGTGACGTTTAAGAATGCATTTATCCTGTTAAGCATAAATGTAAATCCGTATATTTTTATCGTGTGCCTATTACTAACTACTAAGTTTAAGATTTAATATAAGTTTTGTGAAATAAGGGGATGGGGGTAAAATTTTCTGTCTTTGTACCGAGGCCTTATCCTCCTAGCTACTCAACTGTTTATAGGAATACATATATCGCAATTCACTTTCAACGATAAAAAAGAACAGTATGTGCCAAATGCGTTCCGTATATTTTCAAACTGGCTGATTAACGACAAAAACTTGATTGATATAAATGGAGTGTTATATAATATTCTCAGATTCAAGCACCTACTTATTTATGGAAAGAATTTATCGTATATTCGTCACTGCAAGTAGGCATATCTATGAATGCGAAAATTTGTAATTGCAGAAAATTAAAAACATAAATATAAAGTGTTTCGCCACATAGTACTTAGGTATATCTCATATAATATTTATATATTTATACCTTAACTTAATGTATATTGTTAGGTATTATTAATTTACACAAAGTTGCACCTTGCCAATGTAGCGCTTACTAAATTGAGTTAAAATAATGAAATCAATAATACAAATAGTTATAATAAATTTTTAATACGTAGGTATATAAAAAAATGTAAAATCATATACCTAAGTATCATTATTATCGATATAGAGGCCGAATAGTTTTTGAATGTTGGTCTGTCTGTCTATGACCGTATCACGAGAAAACCGCTGGACAGGTTCTAATAAAATTTGGTGTGATGATGGCTCCGGGTCAACGTAGCCTACTTTCTTGCAGAAATTATCTCCTTTCTGAGAAATCCATACTAATCTTTAAAACGTACTTAGTGAACGAATGCCGAGCAGCGGATATTATAGCGTCATTCGTAGTATTTTTTCCTTAATTATTATTTATTCATGTTTTCTAATAATATCCATAACCATGATAATATATTATCTAATGCCTATTCATATCTTATTACGAAAGTAAAACTAGACACATTCCAACTTAATTAATAATATATAATCAATGTGTATATTTTAGAAATAAACTTGCTTTACAAAACGCAAAAACTATCACGCCTATAAATTTGTACTTTGACATAGTAATTTAACTTCATTGATAGAATGTTATTGTACTTTGAACATCATCTGTTAGAAAACCAAATAGTTAACATCGCTGTAACATTATTACCCTCAGCTTTTTGCTTCTATGAAATAACAATTAAAAAAAGCTCTATTATATTTTTCGTAATTTTAATTTGTATTCAACCCTTTTTTATGTCCCACAGCTGGGCAAAAACCCCTTTTTAACGCGATAAGGATCACGCCAAGACTCAAAAAGAAAAACTAGCTACGTATGTTCTCAGACATGCAATTATTTTCTTCACAATTTTGAAATATGCTGAGACATAATTACAACAGCACCATCTAGTTGCGTGGTAAGCTACGAGGCTTGCGTTACGGATAACAGATAGTTGATATACTACACATATAAATTTTAAATGCATACATATTATTAAAATAACGCGACCGCTGGCGCAGAAAGTAAATGTCGTCATTTTAGAGAATATTTTGCACATGTAAAAGCCGTGACTTGAACCTTCCTGCTTTGTGAATCGAAATTGTTAGTATATTGTAATTTAATTAATAAAATTAATATTAATTGGAAGTAATAGATTGTGTAACCAGCAAATCAGTCGCAACCAAGTACGAAGCAGGAAAACAATTTATATTTGCGCAAGAACCAACCTCGGGATGGCGTACAAATCCCGCAAAACTCGTTTTGTCCCAGCTTATGAGCTTACTATGAAAACATCTGTATTACCACGTTATATTACTTTACACACGATTCATTGCTTTATTTTTAGTTAGGTTAATATTATTTTATGTTGTCGAGCAGTAATGTATTAGATATTTGTCTTTTAGGTTACGGTTGTGCGGTTTATTGTGCAATGGTTGCGTGGCGCGACGCGGAAGCTCTGCACTCGGCCAATAGAGCACTGCGCAACAGAACCACGTCTCGTGCTTTATCACGATTACACGTACTTAAATGAAAAATTAGTCCTCATTTACTGTAAGTATTAATTAATTTTAATTAAATTTAAAAAAGGAGATAAGTAATTTAAATCTAGGATAAGTTTTTTTGTTGTTTCTACATCAACTCTTATTACGAGCTAAATACGAAATTTTCAAGCATTTTATCAAAGGTGGAGGCACTTTAACTTCCATTTTCAGTAAAAAATAATAAGTATGTTTTATCTAAGTGTTTTATGTTAATGACGTGTAATTTTAATTTAATTAATTGAACTTTCTTGTAAATTCCTTTAAAGAATACCAATCCACTTAATTCCCATAGTGTCAAGTTGAATGAGTAGACACGAATGATTTAATGCATGGATTGTTGGCAAAAACTATTAAGTAATACTTTAACAGCTCTTTACTAAATGCCCATAAAAGTATACTTACATTATTTAATTTTTTTTTGTCTATCTTCCTGTATGTTCGGGCTCTCTCTGGAACGGCTGGACCGATTTTGATAGGGATTTTCACTGATAGATAGCTAATGTTATAGGGAGATACTTAGGCTACTTTTATTTTATTAGAAAATTTTACTTTAGCTTACATCGGCCAGCCTTGCAAGCGGGCCGGGTTCGCTAGTATAACATATCTAAGATGGTAATTAGTAAAATATTCGTATTACATTTCAATCCACGTTATACTTTATATCCTAACCAGAAACCCTTCTCTCGAATTTTTGATTCTTAATTCTTGAATATTTAAATAAGTGCAAAAAAGCGTTTACCATGCGTGATACGGATAACCCCTAGAACTTTTGAAATAAAGTAAATTGAGGCAGATCTATACTGACGCTTCGATATAAGTTATAACTACCTCTCACAATGTAACCCTAATCTCAAATTTTAAAGATATAACTACCTACCGATTTACCGTTGCAGCATCGTACTTGAATGCGAAAGCGATCCAACGACGACTAATATAGCTGATTAAATCGATCAGGACAAATGGTCACGTTGGGTTTTAGTATAAAAGTAGTATTGACTTTCCTGTACCTACTGTGAATCACCACACAATCAATCAATTAGAATGTTAAACGTAGAAAGTTCAAAAGGTCACACACATGTTAACTTTCTAACTATCTAACAATGTACCTAAATAGGATTTGAAAATATTTAGTAATTACCAATTACTAATAATTAAAAGATTAGGATATTCCAGTTAGATATGTTTCTGCACACTTAATTATATATTTCGTCGTTAAATGCATCATTAAATCATTATGTACTGCGGCTGTTTATCTGTTTATGGAACGGGTAAGCGGCTGTAGCGAGCGATAACATAGAAAAAGTTTACTATTAGAAAAGTGAATAATTTTAAATACTTAAGACCGCTTACGTATAAGCTATCTCATTTATTTCCTAACAAGCGACTTGCCCTCGCTTCGCTTCGCTCGGGCTCATCCCTAGTTTTAGCGCAAGCGAAGCCGCAGTTTCCGCTAGTAAATGTATACAACTTAAAAGATAATGTACTGAAACCTTCCTTTAGAACCACACTTTCCATTGGTGAAAAGAACATGAAAATCGGTGCATTAGTTTTTGTTTTGATCGCGAACAGACAGACAGACACGGCGCAGGACTTTGTTTTATAATATGTAATGATAATCGACATTGACGACTCGCTTATGGGTGTTTATATTTGTAATATGTATGTATGTATTTAAAGTTATACAAGTGTAGTGTATCTACTATCAGTTATCCGTAACACAAGCCTCGTAGCTTACCACGGAACTAGATGGTGTTGTGAGTAATAACGTCCCAACATATTTATTTATTCATTACTACTTAGTATATTATAAAAAAATCAGTAGATACAAACTAAGCCGTGGATATGTAAGAGAATACGAAGAATCATATTGTAAATGTTTTATTCATAGGGGATGAACACTTTACACATAATACATATGAAATACATTACAATTATATAATAATATTGTTATTAATTATGTATATAACATTTAGAAGACTATTTTTATCAATATAACTTTTTAAATTATCGTGTTTTATAACGATGTACTTACTAAAGTAAATACCGT
Source organism: Boloria euphrosyne (assembly GCA_951802675.2). Lineage (NCBI taxonomy): Eukaryota > Metazoa > Arthropoda > Insecta > Lepidoptera > Nymphalidae > Boloria > Boloria euphrosyne. Next base: position 10,591,677 of record OX637871.1, read on the forward strand.
GAATTCGTACCTAATGGCTAAATCTCTCTTTCCCTACGACTGCTTTCCACTGGGTCGCACTATCCGAAGTCTGGCGGTGTATGGCATCGCTTGCTACGTTGACGAAGACGGGATTGTATCTTATTTGCGGGCATATGTTTTTTGCGCACGCCGAAATCGCCGATATAATCCCTTAGAAAATCCCGACTCCGAGAGTCTACGAAATTGATTGCAGCTGCGACAGTTCGATCATTGGTCAAACTAAGCAAACCATCGCGTTCATCTACGATACCTCAAGTTGGGATATTTTTTTCTCCCGTCTACACTATGGTATGGGATGTACGCTAGGTCTTTCAAAAACAGTCGGTTGATTAAACCTTAAAGTGCGAATTTTAAAAAATTAAAAGTGCCGGTGTCATTTCAGTTCGTAAGTACCGGTTAATTGATATGATCGCAAACGGATATCTTTTATAACCTGTTACATCAAATGGTTCCAAAATACCTATATATAAATTAAGGATACGAGAAGCACCTTAGGGTCGAAATGATGGCAAACAGTACTACTCGTAGAAAAATATTGTGAATTATTATTAGTTATCAAAATTATAAAACAGGGTTTTGAAGAAATGAAATATTTGGGACTCATGATGACTAATTTACTAGTAGCCACTGAAGAGTTGCACTACTGACTGTAGAGCAACTGCCTGAACGACTGACTCCATACCAAATTAAAGTAGCGCCATACGAACATTCATTTAATTACAATTCCGCTAAGATTAAAATTAACATTTCAAGATTAAAATACGTTGTTGGTTTACAAGGGACCCTAAAAAAACGTAACAAAATAAATGCGATCTATTTTACAATTGTCAAGTGAAAGGAAAAAAATATGAACTCACAAGTTCAGTCCATCTCATCACTAACAAAGCAGTCCTCATTATTTTCCAAGCAGATGAACTTATTCGCGTCGTCAGTTTGCGCAATCCCCTTAGCGGGGTGACACGAGCCCCGCTTCTGCGTACTTGACCCTAATGATCGCGCAAACGAGTCCTTTCTGTGCGATATAATAGCTACTTAAACGTTATACGACAAGTTTAGTAGGGCGTTTTATAGATCTAGTCTATTTAGACTTTACCGTTGTATACTTGTGTCACTTTATTGGTACAAATTTGTAAATCAAAAAAAAACTTTTTTTTCCGATAAGACTGGGCTCTGATTTTGTAGTTTAGCGAATTGTGAAACTAAACCATGCTCGAATCCATTTGAACAGTCATAAAAATTCATCAAAGTCGTTCCAGCCGTTTAGAAGTTCAGTCACATATACTTGCACAGATGAATTATATCGGCATACTAGGGACCCACTCTGGCTTTGCTCGGGTTCTTCCCTAGGCGCTCCCTGTCAAAATTTAAGTTTGTAGCACAAAAAATAGAGAAATTCCATACAAAGTTGCGAGTCCTTAGACCTCCTTAATGCGTCCTGTCACAAAATCCGTTCTTAGCGGTTAACCACCTCCCTGTCACAAAAAATGAAGGTCTTTCATTCAAACTTGCGACCTTTAGACCTCCTTAATCCGGTCTACTAACTATTAACCTAGTACTTCCCAAACTAGCTATTAAATCCTTGCCAAACATCTTTATACGTCAAGCGGTTTTCGATATTTCGTGATGAGGTCATTCAACCTTTCGCTTATTATAAAGATTATTATATATTATAGGTTTAATTTAGGGATTAAAAAAAACAAACAAAATAAAGTCATCATATAATTTTATTTTATATAAAAATCAAATGCACGCATCCATCCTTCATCTCACTATATATAAATACTATAGAGTTCTTGCATACGCAAATATTCAGAAAATAGCATTGGCTAATAACCACATTTAGCTAGCATTTAACACTACATAAGATTCATTTAACATATTCATTTTATAATACATGTGATACGGATAACTATTCCATTGCTTAGTCAATAACCGAATTGATATTTTTTATTTCTGTTCAATTTTAATACATATATTACACGTGATAGATTTTTGCTATAATTTCGAACATTCGGCGGAAACACATAAGCAAAAATAACTATCATAAGTACGAGAAACCTTAACACGAAAGAGCTGGCACGACGAAGTAAAATGTGTTAAAATAATAATACAATTAAATTTAATACTACGTTACGACATACAAGAAAATATGTACGCCACATAACCAACAATATACACAATAAATAAGATCATGGAATGTTATTATGATTTCCTTCTGACTGCGGGATAATCAGATATAATATGATAAAAAAATAATACTAACTTCGATAAGGATAAATTATAGCAAAAATACTTCTTAATACATAGGCCACAAGTAAGGATATCGTATGCGCTGCGCATTGCACAAGTCCGGGCGGCGTCACTCGCCCTCGCTAAGACACCATGGCGTTTATACATACCTGGAAAGAAATGTTTTAATTATTATTTTTAAAGAATATAGACAAAAATAGGCTAAAATAATATAATGTAGTACTATACAATAAAATTTGTGGTTATTTTTACTAACCATTTTCACAGTAAATGGTGACATTACTAAAATGTACACTTTAATAATGCGCTATATCTTAACAAGATTAAGAAACGATTTTAAGAAACTTTCTAATAAAAACCCTAAGTAAAAGTGAAATAATAATTTAAAATGATTATGAAGTCAATATATTTTTTAACGTTAAAGTAATCTAAAATCATTTAATTTTTAGGCAGACAAATTCTGCATCATACATAATTTTGTAATATAATTGTTAATATATTATACATTTTATTATGTAATTAAAAATATTCTAAAACAAACGATATAAAAAAGAATACATATTAACAAATATAATATAAGTACATACTTTAAAACTAATTATGGCATTTTAAATAAACTTTTATGTTATATAACACATTGGCAATACACCCATTACATATAACCGGGGCAGAGATTCGCTTGCGTGCATATAATTATATATTATGACCACATTTAAGATAGAAACTGTGTTACTAATTCCGTACACCGGTATTATCTACTTTTATCATTCGTTTAGAACAACAATTAATATATTTAAGCAACCATTACGGAACAATTGTGAGTAATTGAACAGTGCGTTAACCAAATTGTGAAATCAATAGCTGCGTGAAGTTGTTATGAAATCGCTTTTTTCTTTAAAGTATAATTGTTAGTTTAATTCGTATCAATTTATTAGCTGAAGGCTTAAAATTGTATGTACTATACAATAAATAGGCATTTTATCACCTTAGTGATTTTATTTGTACCAACTACCCCCAATAATTATTGTGAAGACTTAATTGGTATATCGGGCAATTCTACGTGAAGCGGACAGGAAAAATGTCGATGTTTCCGATTTTACTTATATTCGATTGAGTTATACCTACATACGTCCTCGACTCAGATATGAAATATTTTTGCGGTACAATGTAAAGTTAACGAGTTATAGAACATTGAAATTTTGATTAACTTACAAGTATAAGTATAAAATACTTTGGTATACACAGTAGATTTTTTTCTCTCTATTTTCTAAAGAAATCTTAACAGGAAAAGGAAGTAAATAAGAATCGAGGTACGCCAGATGTGTAGCAGTTAAAATATCAGTTTATATTTATATATAGCGGACTCGACAGGTGTACTGTACACACGTCTTAATCCGAAAATGTTGAACGTTTTTGAATACGTTGTAATTAATTTGTAATAATCTGAACCTTTTTAATGTTTTTTTTTCGTGCGGAACCCAAGTTCTTATATTTTACTTCTACTAAAACCTTAACCGAAACTCGCTGCATTCTATAAGTTCCATATCTATCCGTAGTGTTTGCAAAGTTTATTAGTATAGAGATAAATATTTACTTGCCGAGGCGCGCTAGTGCGCGTGCGCGTCCGCGTACAACGTGGTGGCGATGTAGGTGGTGGGCACGAAGCCCTCCTCGCGCGTGTGCGGGCGCCGCACGCGCGTCCAGCCGTCGCCCGCGTCCGTCTCCAGTACCAGCAGCCGCTCGCCGCACTCCATCTGCATCGTCGAGCCCGTTCCGTTCGCTAAACGGACAAACCATGATAATTATTACATACATATGTTGGGACAATATTACATTAGAAGCTAAGCTTGTGTTACGGATACCAGATAGTTGATATACTACATATAAATTTTAAATAAAATATAAACACCCCTGACTGGAGTACAACATTCATGCTCAACAAATGAATGCCCCCAGCGGGACTCGAACCCGCGACCGCTGGCGCAGAAAGTAGGGCCACTACCAACAAATGTATGTAACGGTAATCGTACTTTTATCTAATTTAATAATAATGTATGTAACGGAAACCTTGCTTATATCAATGTTAATGTCAAATTACATCCAGAACGGTTCAGTCGTTCTGGTGTGATTAAGTCGAACATAAATTCACCCTAATTTTATATTATTAATTTTGTATTTTTACTATTAATGCCATGTCATAATAAAGGCAAAGAGATAATATTTTCCCGGACAACACAAATGGTTAAATTCGGTCATAGAAATTTTGGTTATATATAATTTTTATCGTACATTATTTGATCTCAAAAATTCTAGAAAATCTCTTTTTTACACAAATATTAAGTAGCTAATTAATATGATATCGGTCAATAATAATTATTAGCATTATACAAAACCAATACAAACCAACCTTCAAAAGCATAAAGCGCTTTACAATACCCCAACGGTTGTAAATCCGCTTCGTAGTAATAATCAAAGTCCGATTCGTGGTCGTTGTCGTGGTCGTGGTCGTGGTCGTCGTGGTCGCCGTTGGCGTGGTCGGCGTGCGCGGCCGCCAGCTCGCCGCCGAGGCCGGACTCGGGCGAGCCGCCGGCGGCGCGGCCGGTCGCCGCGACCGCGCCCGGCGCCGTGCAGCCGGTGCCGGTGCCGGTGCTCACGGACGACTCGGACGCCGACCGGGACAGTGATTCGCTGTTTGATCCGATACTGTTTTATAAATTGTACGTTATTTGTTGCTTTAAGAATGAATTTAAAATATAAGTATTTAATTATTGTGATTCGAAGGAAAAATAAAAAATGAATAAGGCAGTGGTAGCCCAACGGTAACTCGTCGCTTGTATAACCGAGTGATGCGGGTTCAAATCCGGGTCTCGCACCTCTGATATTTTCAAGTGCGAATCATTTCTATCATGATTACCACTTGTCTTACGATGAAGGAAAACATCGTGAGGAAACCTGCATGTCTGAGTAAACCTAGCAAATTTTCGTAAGACATGTGAAGTCCGCCAACACACACTGGGCCAGCGCGGTGAACAATGGCCTGATCCCTCTCGTACTGAGGGAGGCCCGTGCCCAGCAGTAGGACGTTAAAAAAGGGCTGATGCCATGAATGAAAATTAGCTTTGTGATAGTCTATAATATAAATCAAATAACAAAAAATGAGACAAAAAGTCCAAAAGAAGTAAAAATTGTAACTTGCCACGAGATGGCTCTACAGTGCTCTACGGTTCCTATTGGTATTGACAACCCTTGCATTTCACAACTTTATGAAAAAACTAAAAACTGTAATTGCTCATTTAGACTCTCGCCTCGAAGCTCGTATCGCACCTCGCCTCGCAGCTCGTGTGATTTTTGCGAGATATTGTGTGTCTGTTCACACTCTCGCGAGGCGTTCAGTTCACTTTAAACCAGCAATGATGGAAGACGTTGAATTATTAGCAGCATTCAATATTTCCTTACTTAGTTTTTACAACTACGTGACTTATTTACAAATCAGAGCGCGAGTGTAAGCACGACGTTCGCGTCGGTCGCGAGGCCCTTTGACTCGTGCCTAAAAAACCGCCCTCGACGCGAGCGCTGCGAGGAACGGGACGAGCGAGGCGAGTCGCAAACACACCATTCACACACTCGACTCGAGCCTCGCCTCGCGGCTTGTCTCGTCAGTCGCGCACGAGTGTAAACCTAGGGTAATATTTACCTTGTAGCCAGCGTGGGTGCGGCACCATTAGTCCTAGCGGTGGGGTGCAGGGGCGGCGCACTCACTTGATTATTCGCCTCTGCTAACAATTCTTCATACTTGCGCAGCTGCGTTCTTAGCTTTTTCAGTTTATCACAACACTCATTTAACTGACCTAAAGAGGTAAGAACGATTGGTGAGACATATTTATATTATGTATATTTATATTTAAAACAAATTTGAGTTATTTCTTATTTGTCTATGATTTGAGTTAGTTATAAACTAAACCATAAACAATAGTTAAAAAAACTGAACTAAGCTATCGAAATATCACTGTATTTTATAATACGAAATCTGAAAATTAATTTAATTATTAAAAAATATGGAAATATGAACAAATGAAGGTGAAAATAAGTGTTGGAGACACAATCAAACCTTCTACTGTCATAGGATCTCCTAGAGAGGGGTTTGTTTCGTATACGCCTTTCATTTTCATAAGACCTTCCATCGCAGCTTGCTCTTGCGCAACCTAAAACAAAAATTATGTTTTAATATCAACCCAAAACGCCATTAAACTTCAAAAAAAATCTCTACTTATTTAATCTTAAATATTATGAATAAAACTACTTTTTCTCTCTCTCTCTCTTATTTATTTAGATTTTTGGTTCTCGACGTTTCGAATGCTTTACAGCAATCATGGTCACAGGAGAGACTAACGTTTTAGAGGTTTCAAAGTAATTAAAGAAATAAAGAAATAAATAAATAAATAGTATTATTCAAAATTAAATATTCGCGTAAACCCAAGTACTTTTAAGCTATAGAGTAATAGATTAATGGCTAGGTGATACCTGCTTAGTCAATTCATGAACTTTCGCTTGTAGCTTCTTTTTCTTTTGATTCGGTGGCAAGTCTGAATAATCCTCCTTTCCGTCCGTCGACATGTTGTTCTGCAAAATTAACACCTTTTTAATAAAAAAAACTATATGACAAAATATTACGTCAATCATTCAATGCACACCAAAACAAATCGTTATAAGAGCTTTAATTTTTAAAGTTATACTTCCTTTTTAAATACAATTAAACACATAATGTGATATAATTTAAGCTGGTCAAGCAAATATAAAGTTAGTAAAATAAAGTTAATATTTTATTAATATATATTAGTTAAAATAAGTATAAATAAAGGTTAATTCATATTATAAATTCTGGAATCTGTTCTTAAGACATTATTACTTTTTATAGAATCACGATAACTCTATTAAAGAAGAAGATTACAAGTAAAATTGGTTATAAAGAAAATCTCATCGAATTCATATCACCACTGTGTACAATATACATTGCTTTACACCAAACAAACTGTACACCATTCCCTGACCTGATGAATGAATGATCAAATCCTTACGATGAGAAAGTGCAAAAGTGAATTACATTCCAGATTAACTGAAATCGAAAAAAATATGTATTCTATCATAAATGAAATCACTATGCATCGTGTACACAAAATATAATCTATTTTTTATTAAAATTTGTCAATATTGTAACTTAGAGTGTAGTTTCAAAAAATTATATTAAAAAAGCAGTTTCATTTATGACAGAAAACCAAGAAAATGTCGGAAAACACTGGATTTTTATAGAACGACAGTGTAAAGTGACCCAATAGCTCGACATCCACACCGACACACCGACACACAAACTGACCTTGAAGGAGTTGCACGCCTCAACGATCTTCTGTAGCCAAAGCATTAGGCCGGAGCACGAGACGAAAGCAAACAAAACATATTAAAGAAAGAAAGGACGTACAATTTGTATAGGTATATAGGAAAAAGTATAAAACAATAGATTTTGAAAAATATAAAATAGTGAGTATGTGATAGTTTAAAATTTTGTGGTTTTGTGGATATGTGCTCATTCATTGCGTTTATTTTCCTTTTTAATTTTCATATTTAATGAATGGTTTAATACTATTCTTAAAATTATATCTTCGTATGAATGGACTCTCATGGTAGAATTCACCTAAACTATTAATATATGTATAGTATATAGTATACATATTAAAAAAACCAACAGATCATCGCCTTAGTGCCTATTAATTCATACAACCAATACTGTGTGTACTATACATATACAAAATTTTATAAACAGATGTTTTTGTATACATACATTATACACATAATATATAAACATGCATTTTCGATTATTTTACATTGAAATGTCTATTATGTACATCAATAATTCTCTAGCACGATCTTTTTCGGTTATTTGGTCATTTGCTAATAACCACTGAGACGACAAATTACTAAAGCATTAAAAATACATTAACAGTATTAGTTGACACACGAACGAGCACAAAGACCCAAATAAGGAAAACATGATATGAGTGACAATTAATCACTACTTGTGGTTTAAAATTTTTAATAAAAATGAATTATTTTCAATGAAAATGTATAGACATAAAAGACAGTCATGCGTACAAATACCATCCCCACCAACTTACTTTATTCCGTGACGCCGCCGCAATATATGTACGAATGAACCCGAGTTAGGTAGGGATCGGGATAACAGATAAAAAAATATTAGTATACAAATCATATTCATAAATAAATAAATCAACTTAAATAATAATAAATTGACCTTAAATAACCAATATATTCCCAACACATGCATAAAAAGCAAAAGCCTGTCACAGCCCTATTAGCATTTATTATAATAAATAATTTAATTTGTAAAAATGAATAATTTGCAATTACAACAAACATACATACATAGCATAACTTCTAACAATATAATTGTTTTATAGGGAAAATATTCATTTAACAATTTATAATCTACAAACAAATGTCGAACAAACATAAATACAGTAAGTAGTCTTTTTAAAAAATTATACCAATTTTGCATTAAATTACCTAAATCACTGAATAATTTTGTCTTCAATAAAACTATTAATAACAAAAATTAAATTAAATTAAATATTCAATTTGTAATACTAAAATAAATAATTATTAAGCTAAAGAAAAGCTTTTGGTTATCATACACCTTACCATCTTCTAATGCCTCATAGAGATTACTAGCAAAGAACCAAATGCTCTGAACCAGTACTCTTTCTATTTATTCAATATCTATGATCTTAGAAAATAACTGAATCAAATAACAATCAAAAACCATTCATTCATTCTAGTTCAAATGACAGTGACACTTGATATTTCAAAGTCCCACTATTGGACATATCCCGAAGGCGTCGTAGGAGATGTTTCCTTACAATATTGTTATAATCATGATAAAATAAATTCGTACATAAAAGCATCAAAAGCTAGACTTAGGTTTTAAACCGCTGCTTCTAACCTTCCACGCTTAATACCACTGAGTACCCAAATGAGAAAGCGACCAATTTAAATAGGTCTCACCTTGTTAGAGCTAAATATGGAGAGCAGGCCTCCTCTCTTCTTGATCCGGTTGCCGGAGACGGTGCCGCGGGCGGCGGTGAGGTGGTTGTGTGTGTTGTGCGGCGCGGCGGCGTCCGTCGCGTCCGCGCCCGTCGCCGGCTCGTAGCGGAAGTCCTCGGGCGGGACGAAACCCGACTTATACCTTTCTATAACCAGCATTGTGTCCTGGGAACAAATGTGAAGCAGTCAGGGAATATAAAAACAGTAGATTTTTTTCACAAATCACTTTATATCATAGATTTTACAATTATAACTGTTAATTTTCTTTTACTTTATACACTTTTAATTATAATTATTTAACAACACTTTAACACTGCAAAATAATTAATTCAATCACGAGCAAGACATTTATATATCGTACACCATCCCCAACGTCAACTCTCCTCTACTCGCCTCACACTTCACACCGCTGCACCAGCGCCTCCTCTCCAACATCCACTCCTCACTTCACTTTACTCGTTACACAAAATGAGGAGTTATTAGCGATCCTGCGACGTCCCATTAAGACGAAGTAAGATTTTGTTGGGTGAGCGGGTAGAGTACTGGCTGTTTTTAAGCCGGTGAGTCCCACATGGTAGTATGTATGCGTAAATGCATTTCCCAACGTAAAAAAATAGGGGTTATTATGTGGTATAGCTTACAGAATTAATTCGTTCATTCTTTTGTTCTTTTTGTTTTGTAGGATCATTCATTCGGACCACAGACAGAAAACTATAAAATGCAGAAAAAATATAGTTTTCTATTGTAATAGTCGGCCAAATGTAGTGGTCCACAAATATGTATATATTAATTTCACAGAAAAAATCATTCAGAAAATCCATGAATTTTAATTATTATTACTCAAGCCTTATTACTCATTAAACCTACATCAGTATGCAAACTAATTGATTAATTGCCAAACCTAATGTCAAGTATGTGTATATTATATAGTTATTTAATAACATAAATTATTACGAACGAACAGTCTAATATAATTTAACGAGCAAATAAAAAGTTTGTGTAGAGCAAAGAAATGACCCCAATAGATTGCACCCTTTATATTATTTTAAGTGTATCGCCCCTCACCTCTTCAACGAAGCTTTAGTGCAAAACTTGTACTATGAAGTACTCTATAAAGTGAGAGTCAATTAAAAATTGAATGAAGATCAAACGATATAATTATTAATTAGTCTGTGAACTAATACAGTCTACAATATTAATTAATTATTTAAATACTACAAAAAGTGTAATCTCTTACCTCTTTTTCGTTAATACTATTAGCCGCTTGCTCCATTCCGTTAAGGCACTGCATAATAATTGGGAAAACTTTTCTTTCGACGTCCACCGAACTAAGCATGAAATTCTTTATATTCTTTATTCTTTTTTCATCTAAGTCCTGTAAAAAAACAATACAATATTATCAACCATTTTCTTTTGAAAAGTTATAGCTTTTTCGCAATTAAATATAAAAATTTCTAAGGAGGACTCTAAATTATAATTAAATAATAAGAGCAAATAAGCCTGAAATTGTTCATATTCTTCATTCGACTTTTATTAAAACAGCTAAACGAAACAATACAGTAAACATTAAAATATAAAAAAAACTCTTTTGCGATTAACTAGTCTAAGATTTAAATAGAAATTTTAAATTAACTCTTTAAAGACACAGCTTTCGGTCAAGATGTATTTTTATTTACTTTTTAATACAAGCTGGTAACCCTACAAACGACCCAGTTGGCTCGACGCCAGAGAGCAGCCGTAGGCGCCATACTCCAGAGACATTTCACGGAATCGTGTCAAAGTTTAAATTACTTCCTATTATTAAACATTGTTATGTAAGCTTATGCCTGGAGCCAAATAGACCATGCTCTGGAAACGGCAATATTATTGAGTCCAAGTGTCGAGGAAAATGCTTGCTTAATGTTGTTTTGACACGTAATTTATTTTATTATTAGGTAAACCCATACCAATTGTTATGATTTATTAATTTTAACGCTAAAATTATCAGATATATTTAAAGTAAAATATATTAATTATCAAGTTTTAATGAAATATTACGCAAATTTTACTATTTAAGAAATCTTAATTTAAATTAAATCAAATATTGAAATAAGATAAATAAATTGACGGTATTATTTGCATAAAACAATCAAAACAGGTGGTTGATTGAAATTAAAATTAAAATATAAGGCGTGCTTTATTAGACTGGGATTAATTGCTGTTCAAAAGATTTACCGTGAACTGGAAAGTGTTTGCCACTTGTAATTCAACAAAAGTGTGATTTTACTAAAGCAGTGTTATATTGTGGTCGTGGTTGAATGCTTAGGCAATCCTGTAACGAACGGAAGGTTTTGTTGGGTTTTAGTGGGTAGTATTAGCTTATTTTTAGCCGGTAAATCACCTGGTGATATGCTTAAAGGTATATTCCAATTTAAAAAAAATGTGCTATAGTGTTGTGTTAATTATTAATTATTATATTATTATACGAATGAAGTATACACTGGTGCTTTTTAAACAATGGTTCTTTAACATATAACTCATATTAAAACCCGGTTATAGAAAAATTGTAAATAAAAGAATAGTAGGAGCAATAAAATGATTACATACAGCAATTGTTACACATTACAATTGCCCTGGATTCATTCAAATTGACAATGTATAAGAAAATTACGTAAATTAAGTTAAATGTCACAGTTTATGCAATTCCTCCCTTATATAACAATTTAAAAAGCGTCGCATCGGTTGAGTGCACGTAGGCAGCTAAATGTTGAACAAAGCCTGTCCATGACCTCTAACGAATGCAGTGAACTTATACATATGTGATATCAAAGCACAACAACATAATAATAAAATTGTTATTAAAATTAATTAGTTAGCTATAAATATAAAATATATCAAGAGTAAAGTAAAATGGTCACGAATAATCATAGTAATTCCTTGGCATAAAAGTTCGCAGCTGCTTTTTCATTAATTCGCTGATTCTAACTAAACTCTAACAACGTTGTCTTGAATGCGTTTTACAAACAAACTTACTTGTTTACAAACAAAGCTAGCCTGAAACATTCGAGTCAACAAACTCATTTCCGATACACAAGTCGTGTACACTGAACTAAATAAAATTGAAGTGTCTGATTGTAATGTTAAAATAACAAGTTTATATTATGTAATGCATAAGAATGTTTGTCTGTCTGTTCTGGCCTAATCTTCAAAACTGCTCGACCGATTTTAACGAGACTTTCTTAGACATATAGCTTGATGTCATTAGGAGTAAGTAACTCAGGCTACTTTTACTTGAGAAAAAGAATTAGGGTTCCGTTCAAAAAATAAAACGTCCCTAGGGACGATCCCCAGTGAAACCAGGCTATGTTGCTAGTATAATAAAATAATGTACACTAAAACCTAACAGGAAACTAAATTGGTAATACTTTATTGCATTTTAAAAGCAAAATAAGAAATAAAATCCACCTTTGTTCAGACCTTTTCTGCAGTTCTATTTTTCTATTTACTTATATTATGTGCAATAAAGAATATATATAAAACTAACCTGTAATTGTTTGAAAACGTGCGGTAATCTCTGTTCGTAGTGCTGCCTTTGCGCCTCATTAGTTTTCCTGAGCTGGTCCATGTATTCCTGCTTCGCATCCTCACACGCTTGGCTTCGTAATTTCATGTTCGTTTTCTGTTTCTCTACTTCCGCTCGACTGAAATAAATATATACATTTTATCCGACTTTTTATAAAAATAAATGTATTATGTACATATGTTTGTTTGTTTGTTACTCCTTGATGCGAAAACGTCTAAATGGAGCAAAATTAGTACACAAATAGTGCAAGACCCGGAGTAACATACACAATACATATAATATGGGCAATGGTCATACTGTTAGGCATAGTGACGCACCCGATCAAGGGTAAATCTCTAGTAATATGTACTTTATAGCATTTTTTATAGTTGAAATAGTATGTATGTATGCAATCCTTTTAACGTCCTTCCTTCAATAAGAGAGCGATTAGACCATTGACCATTACACTAGTCAAGTGCGGGGTAGGCTCCACATTTCTTTCAATTTGCTAGATTCTCTCAGACATTCAGGTTTTCCCACGATGTTTTCCATGTTCGTAAGACTTACGGTAGTCGTGTTGGAACTTATTCGTACATGAAAATATCAGAGCTGCGAGACCCGGAATTTAAACCCACTACACTCGGTTTCCCTAGCGAGCGCATGACCACTGAGCTAACTGTTCAAAATAGTAACGCAAGCATTTGATACTTTGAGATCCTTATTGCATCTTCAAAGAACACATGTTTAATAATAGTAACAACTCAAATTTTTGCCTAAGAATCATTTTTTTAAATGTCTCTACTATATAACTTATCTTCCAATAAGTATATAAAAATCTCGTGTCACAGTGTTTGCTATCGAACTCCTCCGAAACCGCTTGACCGATATAATTTATGATCTTTTTTTGTATATTTGGTAGGTCTGAGAATAGGACGTAGGCTAATTTTATTCCCCTAGGTGATAAGGTCCTCTTCAGGTATTTTATTTTTATTTTTTGGCAAAATTTTATTTTTCACTTTTTTATGATTTGCCATCAAAAAAAAATTTTTACCCTACATATTCATACCTCAGGCGCGGGCGGAGCCGCGGGAATTGCTAGTATTTATATATAACGTTGCAGATACAATAGCAATATGTGATGATAACTTACAAATGCCACCAATCACGATCTGTCTAATTGGATACTATATTATGAGCCGCTTATAACATATACTATGCGATGAAACAGTCTTTTGTAGGTAAAACACAAATTCAACACAATACTATGTGAGTTGTAGTGACATTTAAAAAAATATATTTTCGAATTTTCGGCATTTATATTGTTGGGAACCAAACGTCATAATAAATCGACGAAAAAATCTACGAGTATATTCAGTAACTTTTAATCAAAAAATCTGCACTAAAAAGAGAAAAATCTAAACTAAAAAGTAGAAAATAATACATTTAAGAACTTTGTTAATTTTGGAGTCGGTGCCAGCCAAAGCAAAATAACCTTAAATAGATACATATTCGATTAATCTATCAATTTGTAAACATAATCAAAATACCTGGCTGGCACCGACTCCAAAATTAACAAAGTTCTTAAATGTATTATTTTCTACTTTTTAGTTTAGATTTTTCTCTTTTTAGTGCAGATTTTTTGAAGTCGGTTTAATTTTTTTTTTAAAAATAACTTATTTTTCCATTTTTAGTGTGCCTTTTATTTAGCTGATTTAATTATAGTGACTTACTATATGTCACTAATTTAAAATCTGTTTAAGCTTTATATTAAACAACGAGCATACCTATTAACGTATGTAACGTAATAGTAATTAATTATGGGGTCTACCGAAAGAGGGGGGGGGGGGAGTGTTGTGTTGGTGTCCAAAGAGTACTCGATCTACGACTACTGTAGCTGTAACTAAACTACGAGCTCATCTTTATGTTTACATTCCCCATACGAAATAGTTTAAATAAACCACGTCCATTATTCCACCTAACTCCTAGAGGTTAATGAGATTTACCTTCTATTATCATATTAACGTAATAGCCTGGAAGAACACAACTATCAGTCTATAAGCATGTATAATTTTAAAGGAATTTCCTTTCAACTCCTAGCCGTTGAGGAGTTGTACCTTCCATCATCAGCTTATCCACATAAGATGATAATTATCAGATGCAAATCCTTAAAAAACTTTAGAAAATATATGAAAAATGTACTAAGTGCCTATAAAATTTCAGATTTGCCATCGATTTCCCTAGGATCCCATTATCAGATCCTAACTTGGTGACAATGGGAACATCTTGGAAGTATACCCTACCAAACAAAAAATAAATTTTTGAAATCGGCCCACAATTGACGCATAAATCGGTGAACACAGATAAACAATAACATTTGAAGAATTCTACCTTCCATCATCAGCTCATCACATGAGATTACGATTTTCAGACGCAAATGCTTGAACAGCTTTAGAAAATATATAAAAAACATAATAGGTGCCTATAAATTTTGAAAGTTGCCCTGGATTTCCCTGGGATCCCATCATCAGATCCTGATTTTGTGATAATGGGACCCCCTCAGAACTATACCCTACCGAACAAAAGAAAAATTTTTGAAATCGGCCCACAGTTGGCGGAGAAATCGGTGAACATACATAAAAAAAAAAAAAAATACATACATCGGAACATATAACCTCCTCCTTTTTTGAAGTCGGTTAAAAAGCAGACTTTTGCATTTTCCACAATAAATGGGTCTTTATACCCGTTTCATTTTGAAATAACAGTCCAAATGAAAAAAATAATAAAACCCTATTTGAAATCTCAATTAACGAGAGAACAAATAGTATAATACAAATATAAACAATAACAGCTTATTGTATAACAATTGAGTGATACCTTTCAAACCAAAATAAATAAACTTCGTCTAACTATGCATAACAATATTTTCATTAGCTATTGTATATATTATATTATTCACAAACATTTTGAAGGAGGAAAATTTTGTGAGACCAAAATGGGTATTAATATTAAGTAATTAACTAAGTATTCAAGTAGTTAGCTACGAAGTGTTTACGAGGTCAAGCCAAATTTGTGTAGTGCTAACAGCTAGGGATCTGTTCTTTCTTCGCTCTAGGAGTTAGGACTTTCGCATCGAATAGGTAACGACAACATTAAATATGAGGAACATCGATAAAAGTTATCCTATATAGTGTCAATTATCCCGGATATAAGCGATCCTTTTTTTATATCATAAGATAATACACTCTCTACCTATTATTATTCACTCTCTTGTTCATACGCTTCATTTATTCATTCAATCTCATTAACAATTTCATTTAACAAATATTTAGTTTACTTTTATACTATTTTTGTTATTATGTAGTTATAATACTGTTGCTACATGTATTACTTTCACTCCAATTCCGGATGAGTTGATATCCGAACAAGGCTGCATTTTGCGCAATCAAAAATATAGGTTTATTTTAACAAGAAAAATATGACTCAGATCGGCGCCAATAATATGGAATATTATAAAAGTTAATGAACCAAATTATTGTGTATTTTACAGTAACTTTCCTCACAATTTTGTTTCCAATTAACCACAATTGCTGACCACCGTATACTCATTACATTCTAAGAACATAATGAAACTGTTTACCCTCTGGAAAATTTGAGACTTTGTATAATAAATTATTCATTTCCATCCTTTCTATCTACATATGAAACCTATAAAGAGTCGTATAACATAAGATTATAACAGAAAAAGTGTTGCCTTGAGCTCTTTTCTCCATCCGAGTCCACTTTAACATAGTGCCACTTGTATCGTTACTTCGAATGTTCAGATTAAGGCCATACGGATTTAAAATTTTAAACAAGTTTAAGTAGCGCTTATACGAAACTTTAGGCTGAGTATATAATCGATGTTTGTTCTGAGTGTCCTCAAACACCCTTCCCAACTCCCTCGTAGTATTCTCGTACTAACTATTAATTACGTCTACTCTAATAACTGGTAGGCATTTGTTTGTATAACACGTGACGTTAAAATAGCAAACTATTGCACGATAATTTTTTTCTTTCTAGTTTATTCATAATTTTTAAGACGGAAGACGTGAAACTTGAGACTTTCACCGTCTCGCATCCAATTCTGAGCTTCTTAAAAGACACAAGAACTCTTGTGAAATGAAAACACAACTTCACTCCCTGCTGTTTATTAGCCACCCCATGTTCTTATGCACTTACTCTAATACGGGTGAATTTAGAACACGGCCATATTGTCACCAATGCAGGGGGAAATATTGAACCAATGCATAACGATTAACGTCACGGATACACGTAAATGACATGATTCATTAACCACGACTTAGTGCACTAATTTTAAAATTATTGATATGAATATTTTAATTTATTTCCCTTACCTTAAATTAAAATCTGCGTCAGCTTTTTGAAAGGCATCGAGCGCTCTCTCGGATTCTCGCGCGGCTCGCTCGTACGATCTCCGCGCTCGATCCAACGCACCTACCGCTGTACTTAATACTGCCATTTGTTTCGACCCTTCGTTTAAATGTTGCTGAAAACATTACATGACTGATACATACATAAAAAAATATCATATTTAAATAATGTTTTTCGAATACTCAAACATAGCCACGAAAGAGATTTGGACGTTTATAAAGTCTATTTTCTAGTGATCTAATCAAAACGATCATGTTTAAATTTCAACAATTAGGTACATATTAAGATACGTATTTTAAAATTGGCATAACCTCAAAGTAAAAGCGTACTTTTTATAAAACACTTTCAGTTTTCATTAGAAATACAGTAATATCTAAGGTTCCCTTTACCTTCCTCTCCTCACGTAGTTCTTTGGCAAGCAGGTGTAGCTCACGCACTACATTAGACTGTAAGTTTTCCGCGACCACTTCGCGTTGACCGGCGAAGTCGTTTAACTCCAGGAGAAGCTGCCTAAATGCTTTGCAAGCTGTGTATCTATAGAATATTGAAAAACCATTTAAATAATAAACAGTAATTAATATAAAGAATTTTCTAAAAATGATTACGATTCTTTATAGTAAAACTTCGAGATTATTAAAAGAGAATATATCAAAGTAATATCAGCCATACAATAGTCTACATCAAGGAAAGGGTTAAAAATATGTCTCGGGGCTCTAATTACGCTTAAATAATATATAAACATAAGTCTTTTTCATCATTAGGGGCATAAAGGGGTTGGGGTTGTAAAGTTAGAGATTAATAAAATTGTCATGTAGGTACTCAGTACATCAAGCACTAAATATTTTTAAGAAGATTACTATATTATTCATATACCTATAGTCTAGACCGTACATTGACTACAACTAGGAGAATGACGTAATTATTTTTTTCTACTTAAATAAAATACCGTTGCCTAAGATAATTTATTAAATACTGGGCATACTAACTGGTATTCGTCTTCCTCTTTTCTTTTAGGCTGGTAATTCTTGACTAGCCTCCTGCAATGAATACAAAATATATAGACGTGCAAGCAATAAATGTTTAATATCTATATTTTAATAAACTTTGAGGAAAACAAAATTTACTACTATATACATTTTTTTAGTTTAACATAATCTTTCAACAACCGGACATGATAGAGTCGGTACTTTGAATAAGATGTGAGAACGTAAGAATTAAGTCTAGAATAATTAAATATGTTGGGACTAATAAATATATTAGGAAATGCATTCATTTTCACGACGCCACAGAACATCAGGCTGTTTGTAGTGACCCTTACTTTTTTTGGCGGGTCGCGGCTTCGAGTCCCGCTCGGGGCGTTCGTTTGTGTGATGAACGTGATGTTTGTACAATTAGTCTAGTCATGGGGGTTCAAATCATCAAATCTCGTGCATTCCTATAGAACTACATGGAGCTGTGTATAAATGCCACAACATATTAATTATATTTATTTATTTATAAAATCTTTACATGATATAAACTTTTGTCAGAACAAAAATCATTTGCATCATTCACATTTTCTTGCCTATAACAAGTTTATCACGGTTTTATATCGTTAGTTAGAAAAACCATAAGATTTTAAATTTAGAATATTTATTTTAAGATCACGCAAAGATACATCAAATGTATAGAAAACATAAATAAAACTATTATGTGACGTGATAAAATTTAACATACTTAATATCTAATTTTATGATTGCGTCACATATTTTATGTTAATTTTTCTTAAATAATAATTTAAAATGTTATAGTGAAAGTGAACATTCCACGCATTAACATAAGAAACTGGTAAGGCAGGTTTAGTATGACATCCTGTTAAATATATTATATCCTTTTAACATATACGTCTTATTAATATTACGTAAAATTCGAATATATAATAATTTATAAGAGCATATACTTAATAGTAAATAAGAATGTTATATGATGCAAAATGTATTGTAAATAAGGATATGGCTTTTTACCTAAGTTTTCCTGCATATTCCAATTCTATAGCACATCTTTCCTTCACGAAGTTTCCATATTTGTCTAAGAACTCAATTCCTTTATGTGTATGGGCGGCTAAGTTATCGTACTGATCCTGTAAAGAAAGAAAAACACTATTAGTATATTAATGTACTTATGATTGTCATAAAATCCGGAGGATGCGGATCGCGATACCGGGTCATCAGGAACTGACGCAAAACTGATAATTTGCTGGTCATATTACATTGTACTAATGTATTAACTACAATTAAAAATAAAATACTTAAATACAATATATGTATATAATTGAGTCATAGTTATATTAATATAATATTTTATAAAACGATTAAATACTCAACTAAAAAGGAAAACCACCAAGACAAGTTCAAATATGGCAATTGATTATATATTTAAATAGTATGCATTTTTGTATATCTAAATGTATTTAGATACTCGTATACCGAAATGGAAATCGAAAGAGAAATTGTATAATATGTTGGTGAAAATATTCCGATACACAGCGCTTTTGAATTATTTTTAGGGTTTCGTAGCGAATAACAATTAATGATGTCTTAGTAATTTTAATGGAAGAAGGAATTACATGTAGAAGATAAGCGTTTCATAGCCTTGTAAAAACAATCATGTTGTCAAATAACATACATAATTTACACGAGGTACGATAAACTCAACACACAAACTTGTGAGATATCTGGATGCGCGAAATGCACTTATCCGACTTTTAAAAGCTAAATTAAAAATTGACCTTAACCATCTTATTGATACCAATATTTGCTTCTAATCAAATAATTATTCAATTTAAAATGTTAATAGATGTGTGCGATAAGACAAAGGCATCGCCCTTGACTCGCCTAGAGGTTTGCTGAGGACAACGACACTTAAATGCCCACCTCCTTCTTATTAGCTATTAATTAATACGGATGCAAAACCATCTCATCCTGATTATCAAATCATTCTTCATAGTATCTTATTTAGTTTTTATAAGCATTTTAATGGAAATTACTAAACTCGATACACTCGCTGACGAACAAAAGTCATATACTTACTAGTTACAAATAGATGTTAACAAATCTGGAAATTTAATCACTAGATGATACTCGATAGGTGTGAATCATGGCTTGAATAATGTCGTCTCACATTCTCCCTATTTTGTGAACTCATTCGTTCCGAAAATAATCTCGTTAACTTGGTAACACTGTGAATAAGCGTTTGAGAAATAAGAAAAATTGAAATAAAGCTACTATATACTTTTGTTTGATCAACTTTATCTGAATAGATAACTAGGTATTAAATATTAATTTATCTTCAGATAATACGATGTCCTCAACTATTTTTATTGAAAAAAGTGACATGTTATTCACTTTTTCGTCTTATATATTGTCAGAAAAAAGTACATATATTTATTATGTACTTTAGTAGCCATTATTCAGTTCGTTGTTTGCGTGCAATCGTCGATATATGGCTGACATCGAACAATATCCGTCGGAGTATTGTCATTCTATTGCCGAGTCGTTTATCGTACATATAATATGCACATATTGCATTGACGCATTTGATTAAGTCAGAAAGATCGCCTGCCTTGCTAAAGGAAAAGGGTTTTAAAATCACTCATCGTGAAATTGTTATACATTATAAATCTTCAGTATTAAAAATATACAGCACATTGTTTACGTTTTATGATCGAAAAATAGTCTAGATAGGATAGATGAGTACTCTAAAATTGTAAATATTCTTTTTTGTGTGATTGACATCAAGTTTTTTTTAAATAATAAGTAAGATGTCACTTACTTATTGTTCAGACATCCATCAATCAGTAAAAAATTGAAGTAAAACACATTCATACCCTAAAAAATTATCTGATCCTATCAATATATTATACTTTTTAAAAAATTATTTAATTCATTCGCGCAATGCTTAGGCAACAACCACATCAACTTCGAGAGTATCTCGACTGGACGTGGGAGAACTGGATTGGTGACAACTGCGAGTATTTTCCACGGCGTTAAAGAGTCTTGTATGACTAAAAGTGCATTAACTTGGCGGAATATTAATGTGGAAGCTATTCCTAGAGCCATTACGTTACCCGGTTCCCCTCGGCCACTCGTAGTCTTCTATAGAGACTTCATTAAACTGAACACCGCCATTCCCTCTGCCATAAATGTCTGGACACTTCAACATTTTCATTTGAAATTATATACTATATTTAATCTTATACATAAGTAACGTTAAAGATGAATTTTATGTTATGTACAAATATAAATCGAAGTCAATTTAAATGCTAGTAATAACATACCTATAAACAACAATTATCGCAATTACTCCTATTTCTATTAATATTAAACATCCGGCTCGTGAAATTACACTGCGTGAGACACTTTTAGGCTCAAAAACAGTTGTTAGTAGGTACTTTCGGAAACAGTGCGCAAATGTGCCCGGCGCTAGTAAAGGAATGTGTATCAGAAATCAGTACCATCGTGTCATCAGTATGCGGATCACACCTACAGCGGTTACCGACACGTGTAGCGATACCAGTTACCTTGGCTAATTAATAATTATATTAGAATATGAATATAATATTAGCGGCTTATACCTCCTAATCCATTTTCTATTGTACATATGCATAATTTACTTTCTATTAAGGTGCGTAACTTGTCATACATGACTAGAAAATATGGAAAACCTTTACATAGCGTGTCTATTAACAGAATATGAACATAAAAGAAAATATCGGAAATATTTAAGTAAATGTTATATATTTGAAACTATCTTTTCAGATTTTTTCGGTGATTTATTTTGATTTTTGATTTCAGAGTTACGACGTTTCAAATGCTTTACAGCAATGATGGTCACGGAGAGATCTCTCCAGAACGCGACAAAGTCCGAAAGGATAGTATCATTTATAATGTCGAATATTCGCATAAACCTAAAATTTAAATTTCATTTGTAAGAACATTTAAATGTATTATTTAAATGTTCACAAATAAAAATAAATGAAAACTTAAAATTGAGAATAAGGCAACTATAATAATATGTACTATGTAATAGATTTTACCGCAATCGTTTATCGAATAGTAAAAAAATTATAATGTTATTTACAGTAAAACTAACACCTACGAATGCTCGCCATGGCCATCCATCCAATAACTATGACATTGAACTTTAAATGAATGTGAAACAGCTGTTTTCAGTTAGTATTGTACCATTTGCAATATATATGATGTGCCTCTGACATTTTGTTAGTATACCACGAACTACTAATATAATTTGGACATTTCATGGTTTGTTCGACAATGGTTCTGCTTAATAAGTGTGTAAAGTGCTGCTTTGTATCGCTTATATTATTTAAATTTTGTTTGTAAATGATAATGCTGATATCGATATTCTTTTGTGATTACGAACAGTGGCCTTGCAATCTAAGCATTCGTATCTTAGCGTTTCAGTTGAATGCCAATGTCATACATAGCAAATAAAAAGAACAAGCCTTTTATACATTTATAATATTTACTATATCAATATGGTTACGTTCAAATATCAAGAAACTGTTTTTATACATTTATAATATTTACAATATCAATATGGTTACGTTCAAATATCAAGAACTGTTTTATTTTTTATATTATCAGGTATTTTTAAACGACACAAAATAAAATCTAGTGCAATACAATATCAAAAATTAAATTTATAAAAACTTAACGCGTCGCAGTAATGAAAAACTTTACGGATTACTCGCAAGGAAAAATACAATAACAAGTACCTAAACAATTAATACATTTAATATATTAAATATTTACTATACGTATATATCCATACTTGTTTATTGTAGATGACTAATTTGAATAAAAATAAGCACCCAGCTTTACACATTTTCAATAGCGCTGTATTGTGTACGTATTTCCCCGTTTCATCCAATTGTTTTACTGGTTAAACACGAAGTTAGACACGTCCGTCGCAGTAGGAGGTTAGTTTTCCCCTCTATTCTACCAAGTAAGCAAAAGCATTCAACAGAACGAATTCGAATATGTATGTGAACGCTTCACACAACCTATTGATTATGAAACAAAAACTACGCAGAATTAATAGCGCCTTTGTTTATACTGCAGTAACCTTTCGCACGGTGTTCATACTTTATTTCTACTTCCGTTTCATCTTGAATGAGTCGACATCGAAGTCGCAACTCACACCGGAACATGGTCGCCAGGCAATCGTTTGATCGACAGTGATTCATGCCAGAAGAATGGCCTGACCTTAACTAATTAGTACATACTCATTACTCATCCCTTCCTTATCACACAACAATGCTATAGGCTGTGATAAGATTACAATACGCCCGAGAATCAATAAATGTGTGCAATGACCTAACATAATAGATCCTATTAAAGTATATTACGTGTACGTAACCGTCGCGTCGTAAACAAGTTATGATTATAATTAAATGTGTGTTTAATAAATATTTTGAGATACCAAACAGGTTCTTGTAAAGATGAAAATTACTTCAATTACCTTTAATTTCAGTTCGATAACAATATAAGCAAATTAAACCGAAATTTTTTAACTCGGAAATTGAATAAGCTATAAGTAATTTATAATTAATTATTTTTAACAAAAAACAAAAACCGACTTCAAAACTAAACAAATCTAAACTAAAAAGAAGAAAATAATACTTTTAAGAACTTCGTTAATTTTGAAGTCGGTGCCAGCCAAGACGGATAGACTTATCTTGCCTTTGCAAGGAACTTTCGAAAGGTATTTTGATTATGTTTACAAATATTATAGATATAGATTAATCGAATATGTGTCTATTTAAGGTTATTTTGCTGTGGCTGGCACCGACTTCTAAATTAACGAAGTTCTTAAAAGTATTATTTTCTTCTTTTTAGTTTAGATTTGTTTAGTTTTGAAGTCGGTTTTTGTTTTTTGTTAAAAATAATTTATTTTCAAATTTTTAACGGAAAGTAGATACTTATTTTGTTTATGTACAAAAAAGAATTTTCCAAATCGGTCCAGCCATCTTCGAGTAATGGGGAACATACATAAAAAAAGTCCCCAACGAATTGAGAACCTCCTCCTTTTTTTAGAGTCGGTTAATAAGAGCCTGAAAGAATTTAACTATCGGTCTATAATTACGTATAATATTGAAAGAATTTTCTTTTAACTCCTAACCGTTGAGGAGTTGTACCTTCCATCATTAGCTCAACCACAGGAGATGATGATTATCAGACGCAAATACTTGAACAGCTTTAGAAAATATATGAAAAACATAATAAGTGCCTATAAAATTTGAGAGTTGTCTTCGATTTCCCTGGGATCCCATCATCAGATCGTGACTTGGTGACTATGGGACCAACTAGAAACTATACCCTTTCAAACAAAAAAAGAATTTTCCAAATCGGTCCAGCCATCGTCGAGTAATCGGGGAACATACATAGAAAAAAAAAAAAAAAAAAAAAAAAGTCCCCGACGAATTGAGAACCTCCTCCTTTTTTTGAAGTCGGTTAAAAAAACAATAACAATGTTACAACTAATAACAAAAGTGAGGTTATTGCAAAAAATTTTTAAGACTTCGACAGTCTAGAACATTCAACTTAGCGTTTAGGTTGTTAGTGTTTATTGCAATCAATTTAAATACTGGCAGGAAATACGTACTTTAATTATACGAAATGTATTTAAATTACACACTTTGAATCTAACAATTCTCATGGTAATTTTATAAAACAAAAATATTTTCAATAGAAAGGTAAACTAAAATTACATAACGTATTCAATATTGATGATTTATGTACGTATTATTAACTGTGTAAATATCATAGACCTACTTATGCGGACAATAGCCTTAAGTGTCTGATCATAATCTGAGTATTTGAACGGCTAAACGTTCAATTTAACTGTATTCTATTCTAATATCTTATCATAGTATAGTAATGTCGTAGGTATGTTCATTTTCTATCTATATAATAAACTTACACGTTTAGCAGTTCCTTGCATAGATCTTGCATACGTTTCAGTAACTCATTACATACTTTTACAAAATACGTATTGTAAATACTTTTTGTTCTTTATCTATTACAAATTCGGTAATAATCTACAAAAAAAGCAAATTAAATTATATAACATGCTGCAACATGGACAAATTGTTGTCCTAAATAATGCTTGTTGATTTGACTTGTTATAGTTAGTTAGTTTAATTGTTATACGATACCGGGTACCTTCATTTTCAAGTTCTATTATTTGTCTTTTGAGTACTTTCTTCTATATAAAGTCAATACTACACAAGTACCTACACATCAAACCTAGCGACAACAAAAATATATATTAATGCTAAACAAATCGTCTAAGTCATAATCAGATTTTAATTTGTGATCATCCTTGCCTAAGTTTCTTTGGAAGAAAGAAGGCAACTTGTATCTATTTCTTCTTACCTCATCGGAAGCTCGAGTAGATATATGTATTACCGCTGGTCAATAAAACATTCCAAGTGCTAACAGATCCAACGACCTTCGGCGAATTATACAGTTTAATAATTAGATTTGTATTTTCCATATTTTTCAATAAAAACCGCACCAGCAGCGCACGATATCCATGTACATACCTATATATATTATACCTAAATTGAAGTATCTGCTTTAATTTCAAACTAACAGCTTTTTACTAAATGCATATGAAACTAGTACTAATATTAAAAAAAATTTTTTTTTTCAGTCTGTCTATCTGTTTTTCCGACTAATCTCTGAAACGGTTGGACCAATTTTGACGGGACTTTCACTCGCAGATAGCTAATGTTATAAGGAGTAACTCAGTAATATTATTTTAGAAATTGTTATGTTTATTTTAACAAGTTACGTAATAAAGTTTGTTTGTTTTTTAAAAATGCTTTACTACAAATATTATAACACTAACACCAGCCACACTATAATCTAATTAAGAGCTAACTAATGTTTATTTTATCAAAGGACACACTTATAGCACGTTTCGTAATAGGAAAAAACATTTTGTCCGTAATGTAGTAGCTGCACTACATTCCATCTGTGCAGACCTACATAGATATTTACAAGAATTCCATGAATATGATATGGCTGCAAAATGTAGGTATATGAAGTCTGTATAGCAATGACATGTAACAATAGACAATGCGTTTAGCTCGGCATGTCCTACTACTAGCGGTCACAGATTCGAGTCGCGCTGGGCATTCGTTTATTTGATGCGCTCGAATGTTTGCACTCCAGTAATAGGTGTTTATATTTATACATCATATATATGTATTCAAAAGTTACATATGTGTAGTGTATCAACTATCTGGCACCCTGATCACAACACAAGCCTCGTTGCTTTATCATCTAAAGTCATTCAGGTTAAAATCGTGAAGAAAATAATAGTGTTCATTGATAGGCGTAATAAAATTGTCAATAAAGCCACGCCACAAGCCAATAACTAAAGTATTAATTAAATTGTGCAAGTAATCAATCAATTCTTATGTAATAAGTCACTGACATAGTTTTCGTATGGTGATCTCGATGTAAACGACTTTCACAACTACCTGTATAGAATTTTTTAATTTCTCGTGTCCATGTAATGCCAATATAAATATGTAAAATTTGGTTTGGAAATTGGAATTTTCATTTAAATGTTACATTGCACAGTACGTAGCTGCTATTAAATATTATATTGGTATTATGTACTCATTACAGATCATTAAAAATCGTACCGTAACCTAACTTTCTCAGCTACTTTCCAATACTTTTACTTATAGATGTCAAGTCCCTATGAAAGAGAACGTAATGATTCCATTTAAATAATAAATCAATAATTTATGACACTTATTGCATACCGATACAAATTTCCTTTACGCTGCCCATATTCCATAAAACAAAAGAAGGTTATCTACGCAAAAGTAACGTAGCCTTTTTGTTCTGATTTGCAAGTAAATAATTCATACAGGTAACAAATCCGGTAACAAATAGTATAAATTAACTTATATATAGTATAACTTATACAGTAGTTTTTTTTAATAGAGACATATTACAAGGCTAAAATTCAAAACTGCAACCGGCTGTAGAAACTGTCGGTCAAACACGCATGTGCCCCCAACATTCGATATAATATCCAACAATTGAAAATAATATTTCGTTCGATAACCTAATGTGAAACCCATATCCGTATAAATATCTGATTTTCGATTATTCGAACGGCCGGTTGAGTCACGGGGGGGGGTGAGGGTGTTTTTGGGGTGTCGTCGGGGTGAAGTGCACACACTATGACGTCACTATTCGTGAGTCACGTCTGTTGAAAGAGCAGTCTGGGGCAAAATATTTACAGTACTAGGCGCCTCTTAGTCAGGGCTGTTGTAAATTCTGAAAATAATAAATATTCTAACTGCTATGCTTAGGATACAAAGAAAAATAATTCGAAAGCGACACTATTTCAAAGTTTATATTATAGAGACCATGTTATTACTTTTTATACAAAACGATACAAAACGAAATGGACATTGTTGATCTTCCAGACAATGTCGGTAGGTTAGGTAAATTATTTTTATTGAAGAAATCTGCAAACTTATTAGACCGTAGATATTGATTCATGATTGACAGAATAAATATTGATTGAATGCATGATTAAAAAATTAAAGAGGAATATATTTTGTTAATATCAAAGCGTTTGTAAACCCTACCTACTCACAATAATTATAAACATCTCTGCCTCTCTTTGCCACCGCCACAACAATCCAAAGCTGTAATATTTAACCATTTGAGACGTTTTAAGGGAATGTGCAAGTAGGTACTTAGTTTATCTTAAAAATGTGTGTAAAAAGTACCTGAACTCCGATATCATTTTTTTTCACGAATGAGTAATTTTTATACTTCTTCATAACAACAAATGATTCCGCATTTTTACTGTATTGATCTAGGTAAGAGTTATAACTCCTAAACGCTTTAGGGCTATGAACCTTGTATGGGTAATTAGAATAAGAAAGTGTGCATATTGTAAATACATTTGGTATTGGTGTAAGAATATTGTAATTAGTACACATAGTTACGTTTATACCGTAAAAAGCAAGAACTTTTTCAACAAACAACAACAAATGTCCTAATGGACAGCAAACTAAAGAGCTTGGTTTTATGTTACAACGAGATAAATAAAGGCAGGCCCTGTTTACGTTACCAACTAAAAAAGATACCTACTATACAATTTCATTATTATTTATTATGACTAGCATAGCCTTGCAAACTAAAGAAAAAAAAGAACTTAACGTCATAAAAGATATAAGTATAGAAATTCTGTTTACTATAATACGAGCAACCTTATAAATGTATTTGGAACTACAAAAGTCAATTCGTAGATCGGTGATATTTTGAATAATTAATAAATAGAATTAAAATTCAACTCGAACTCACAGTTCCTGAGATAAGCGCGTTTAAACAATGAAACAAACTGCCTCTTTATAATACCTACTTATAGTATAGATAACTAATATTATAACCACTTTGTTTGTCATAAAAATATTTAAAATTTAACAAGCACTAAAACTTTGCAAAAATTTATCTCAAAAAATGTTTTTGTTGGAAATGTTTTGTGCATTTCACGGCGGTTCCTTCATTACAACAGGTGCTATTCTCGTTGAATCTCCCTTTTAACTGGGAACCTATTACGTGGGAAGAAATGCAAGGCGCGGGTGTATTGCATTGTCTGGATAGTGTATATAAAAAACTTTTTGTCATTCTACTGCCTATTGTGTTTACAAAGGGCCTGTATCCTGTCATCAATTTCGTTCATAATATTATAGTCAACAAAGTAACTAAAACTGCAATAAATGATAAGAACAATAAATCTAATACAAATTAGGTAGTGACAAATGAGAATTTAAAGACAAACAAAATAATAACACGTGCAAAGTAGTACTATAAATGTTATACAAGCATAAGCAAATGTCTTTCTTTTTCTACCAATACCTATTTAGTAAGGACTATATTCTCCCTCAAGAAAGGGGGCCTATACGATTAGATTATTGACTGAATTCCCCTGAGATGGATATCCATGGGCCCCCCTATAGGTAATTTTGCACTAAGCTCCTCTATTTTATTTAGCTATGGGTATACTTTCGGCAGAAAGAATAACAGGAATTTGTCTTAGATTACCCACTATGGACTTATGATGCTTCTTAGAATAATATACAATAGCTGTATAGAATGTGTTTCAGCGCGAGCCTCGAGCTATTGTTGAGACACGCGCGTTTCCGCTTTCTCGTGGAAAAATGCAAGCGCGCTGTTGGAAAGTAAACGTATGAACCGATTTCGAGAATAACACATCATAATTGCCTACTTGAGTTACTTTAATGCGAGCCGTAGCAACCAGTGCTGCAAATCATACTTTGGGAGCTATAATTAGTAAAGTTTACATTCTTCCGCATATGCTATTGAAATCGAAATTAAATAATGGGAAGAACAAACCAGTTTGTCATCAAACCATCGGCGTAACAAAATACCTGCTGACTGCTCGGCAAGGCAGTAGCAAATGCGAATCACGATCACAATTCAATCACGATCTCAAGGCAACATGTTTTGAATAGCAGTTGGACATTATTTGTGTTACAGCGATCGTTTGAAAGTTAGGAATACTTATACTTAAATTAACAATTTTATACGTAGTTACACAATAGTGATATCGTCTGTGTATGTGGTCAATTTGCAGTGCGACGTAACAGCACTAAACGGGACGAAGTGTGTTATTGAGTGGGTCGTTGCGGACGTGAAAAGATTATTGATAGTTAAAATGAATACAATAGTTTTTTTTGTTAGGTTAGGTTATAAAAATAGGTTCGGATGTACATTTGGAAGCACTGGTCGTGGCGGCAGACCGGCGCCATACCGAATACAAGAGCCCACTGTTCTACACTTTCCATATGAACAGAATGACTACATTTACCCTTCGGTCGATCAACCACGACCTCTATTCTAATGTGTCATTCAGTTTTTGATTGAATGTAATATTCATACTATGTTTCAGGATATTATTAACGGTTAATAAAATAATATCCACGTAATTACTTTTATTACTTAGTCGTAATTGAGAAGATTATAGTGTCATAGTAAACGTACATACGTACCGAAAAGTGACAAGAAATGTATGAAAATATTACATTTTCGTACTGAATATTGCTGACGTTCAAATATATAGGAAATACTAATAATATGTAAGCATGACTGCTACGATTTTTTAACTTAAGTTATGTTTAAACAATAACAGTGAGAAGCAGATGTGCATAATTTCACAGTCGAATGGAAGAGGTAGTGGAACCGGTCAGCGGGGTCGACCGCAGCAGGTGTAAGTGAGCTTTCATTATACTGCTTACGATACATTGGTGCCGATTACTTACTTGATAGAAGATAAAAATTATTATATATACATGATTTCGCATTTATATTATAAATCAAAATGTTCACTTTACCTATTTTATTACTAATTAAAAGGTAAAAATGTATATAGGTAAAATTAGAAAACATTACTGATAATATAATAGAGGTAGGTCATCTTTATAGTTCTCATAAAACTTTTTAGAGTAAGATATATGACTAGTTTATCTTAACAAATAAATAAAAAAAAATTAAGTAGGTAGTATTGTAGTAGAAAGCTTTATAAAAATATGAAGGAAATTAATAAATAACATGAAAAGAACTATAAAGTTTTCGTAGTAAGTGCAAGGATTAAGGTTAGCTAAACGGTACATTCATAGGCTTCGTTCTATTTTATTTTCACCAGCTTCATTCGGATTTCTTGGTCTATTTTTGCTTACAATCTATACAATTTATATTACAAATAAGCTATTTCCTTTGTTCAGACGTCGAGTTATCTGAGTCACCATTGCGCATAAACCTAAAGATAACCCAACCCCGACCAGTACATGAAGCCATCCATGTTCATTTAAATACGATTTCATAAAAAAACGGAAGAGAGGCCAGTGAAATTAATGAGCATGAGTGCGTTAACCCAATCTCTCGGTCGGTACCTGAGACTAAATGCGTACCGGCTCCCAAACTCTCATCCACTGACAGATACGCGGTAAACAATCGCGCTTAAAAAATAAACTTTATTTACGGACACTCGTCATTTTTATCCGCTACAGAAAATCAGTTCACAAAAACTACAGGAGCGCTGAAACAATGACGAAACAACAACAAATATTTGATGAGACGTGATTCAACCTTAATAAGAGTGAGTCTACTCGTACTCTATATTATACGAATTGTACGTTTTTTTTTAAAGTAACTGTTATATAAATTACAGTTGCCTAATTATTACGCCCTACCTTCGTTTCGCTCGGGTTCGTTCCTAGGTACGTTTTGACGGTTGGTAAAATTTCTCAGAGATAAGAAATTATTCCGCACTAAAAAGTGTCATGAAAATATGAATTTATTACATGTATTAATTAGATTAATAACGTTTGATGCATAAAAAACAGCATATATTAGACACAGTATACGAAAAAAAAAAACAAATTCGTTTGTTTATTTTTACCTACCTCATATTCCACTAGCTAGTAGGAATGTTTTGCATTGGCAAGTTTTGGATTCAATCACGAATTTAGTCACGAATCGATCATACTTACGTGACGCTATGAACGTCTGGAACGTATGACGTGTTAACATTGTTATGAGGTTATGGTCTCGCCTTTCAATGTATGCTAATGTAATTATTGTTATTTGTTAGTTTTATAAATTAGAATACATGAAATAAGAATTCACTTCTTTCCAATTGAAGTAAGTCTATTTTACGTTGTACGATCCGCTGATTTATTGAGTGTATTAACTATTAATCTTAAAGGATTTCTACAAGAAACGAAGATACAGCGAAATGGTCTAGAAACATCGTTGCATTTGTTCTGTATTCATTCAACCGTTCTCTATGTGTAACGTGTTTTTATCAAACGTAGCTCGAGCCATTCATCCCGCTTCTGAATCACAAAACGAAGTACATGCACTTGTGTAGTTAACAGGTGACGCATTCAAAACTAACTGTGAGGGGAAAATTTCTCATTCTATATTTGCGCGTTTATTTTGGGGGAGTGAACTGTCAAAAATGGCGGATGTACTCGACTGGAGTAAAAAATGTTCCTCGGATTTTTAATCGCGAGTGGATGATACATAATACGTATAGGTACAAATGACAAAAGTTAGTGAAGCCTTTTCAAATTCCTTTCACGGGGAAGCCTTGACTCGTAATTCCAATGAAACAGCTGTGCGCGCAAAAATTCGGTTATATTAATTTGATTTGTTTGACTGCACAAAACGTATTTACAATTAAGTCTATATAATTCTTAAAAGTCAGTTCTATTTTTTTCAACACTATTGTTTGGAAGTCGTTATATGTACGTACATGTAGTAAAAAAACTAGTAATATTATGTAGTAAAAAATGATCGTAATTAAATCATGCAGACTTAATAGATGATCTCCGTAATATTAATGGCGGGTACGTAAAAATACTATAATTTACCGAACGAAAGCGGACGAAGAAAGAACGCAGCGAGTGCCGAGTGGAGCGCGACACATCACCCACTTGCAGAGGTCCGGCCGTGCAACTCACGCTGACACTTTCGCTACTAGACACACAATATAAAAATGCCACTATCCTCTAGTCTCGGAGCAATGTTCTTAATAAATAGATTAAGTGACAGTAATCTATCGTGCTTCAATTTAGTGGTCGATAAATATTTAATATATTATGTACAATCAACAATGTACATACATGTAATGCTTCATGGCTTTTGATATTATAGTGATCGTAGTACCATAAATATATACTACTACCACAAATCTAAGGAAATTTAAGCCATTTTTAATAACACGTCAACCGAATTCCTGTTTTCCAAAAAAATATTTTTCAGTTTGCTTAAAAAAAATCTTATATTTTAGTGTAATGAAGCCGAGATATTAATTTTTTAAGTTTTTATTTGCACACTTAATAAATTTTGAAGTCGAGTTAAAGAACATTATATGTACATATAATAAGTACATTTTATGCATTCATTAATTATTCATGTAAACTACATCGTATTTTAATAGTAAGGTCTAATGACCCTGCTTAATACATATCTTTTTCTAGAGTTTTTATAGGCGGCTTTTTAGAAGCTCAAATTCTGAAGTTGACATATAAATAATTTGTAAGCGCTTAGACATGAAGATCTTATCTTTATATAGCTGCTGTTCTCATGAATACTAATGATATTAACCGACAAAATAGTCTCTACCATGTCCTTGAGAAGTTATGGAATATTTTTACAGCTCACCTTCAATTCTATAGCTTGTTTAACCGTTCGTAAGTATGGCAAAATTTTAATGAAAGGTCTGAGAAAACTTTTTCAACATGACTGTTACTAATGTTGCGATAAAAAGTTGAAAAAAAAGTCCCT
The DNA here is from genome assembly GCA_951802675.2 of Boloria euphrosyne. Classification (NCBI taxonomy): domain Eukaryota; kingdom Metazoa; phylum Arthropoda; class Insecta; order Lepidoptera; family Nymphalidae; genus Boloria; species Boloria euphrosyne. Next base: position 10,625,451 of record OX637871.1, read on the forward strand.
TTGTATTGTGCGAGTAACGTGCCTCAGTGATTTTTATGTGTGAATTGTTTTCATTATGAATACAACTTGCTAATACCATGAACGAAACTTACAAGTCTTACAACCACCTACTTGGATAGATAAATTAAGTAGATTTTGAAAGACAGGAAGCAAACGGCCAGCGTTTGACTATGGCCTCTTACTCCTTAGACGTATGGACCAATACGTATTCAATAGTGAGACGGTAAAAATACGTATATGATCAGTAAATATCTATCAATATTAGGTAGCTGTTTGTTATCATTTTTATAATAATCTTCTCTGTATGTAATATAAGATAATCTTGTAATCTTATCTAATAGTTGTTTTTATTCAATACCAGGCGAAAATTCTCACGATCGATTCGACCTGATAAAACTAATAAGCATGAAACATCAAAAGCGTTTGTGAGCTATTTACTATGATTGAGTTTAAATTCTAAATGATTCACTAGTATTTAAAGTCATTGATTCTAATGACTTACGTATTTCAAAATACACAATTAACCCGAAAATTTTATCGAAGTGAGTGTTCTGTTAATAGGTACATTACACGTCACACAACATCACAAAACATGAAGCTGTTTTTTTATATAATAATATTATGTATAAAATATATTTGTATTTTTAGTTTGAATAGGCCTTGTAAAATTTTATAAGTATTAAATAGTAGAAACTCGATTTCCAATAAATTGAAACGACATTCTAGATAGATAGAAATATGCAAGCGACCTTCGCAGTTCAATTGGTTTTAACTTTTAAGCGCTTGCGTAGCATAAACAGTGCAGATGTCTACTTCCAGTATCTGCATTGCTTTAAACCATACTATAGATATTACGTAGGTGTGATTATAGCATTTCAAAGTAATTAAGTCGACTTATAAATTGCCAAAACAAATAAGCACGTAAATATTCCACGGCATTAATAACACACTCTAACAAAATCATGTTTTTAGCGCATTAACAATAGAGGAAAATGATGCATATTTACGAATATTTTGCAATTTGGGTAGACTTTAGACAGATACAGATAGTTAAATTAAATATTGACTATTTCCACGAAACTATTACATAATAAGGCTCTATAAAACACATATAATAGATACATTGATAATTGGTTTAGCTAGTCAGTCTACTTATATGGTTTTTGTCGCTTTTTCTACATCGGTGACATTGAATGAAAAAAATAACAAACAATAAGCTTTATAAAATATTTAACGAAAAAATGATAGAATATGTTTTACCAAATAAAACAAATTTATGTAGTACAAACTATGTTTATCATTTTTGATTCAGTAAGGAACCTAGAGAAGTAATAAATTTACTTAGTTACTGATATTAAACATGTATTAATATTTAATAGTAAATAGTAAATAAAAAATATATTATTCAGTTATTTCAACGTTTAGGCAAGTGAATAACCTCGAACTTGAACGCACCGTACTCTATCGTATGTAAACAGTGGCGAGGGAACGAGTATTCTAACGAAAAGTTAACTTCCGCCTGTGGGCTAGCCAACACGTGCCAAATGAAAAATCCCGGCTGCTACACATATAAACACGTACAGTAATAACAAACTATAGCCCATAACATTTAATTTTAACAATTTTAAAACTATCTAACAAGTTACAACCACTTATGGTTAAAAACATTCAAAGCTAATATTCAATAATGTAATAACAATTCTTCGTGTTGACGGAAAGGTCGTAAATTATATGAACGATATAATATATATGCCTTCTCAAAAACATTCGGGGTTTGTTTATACTTGACCCAAATATACAAGATTAAGTGTGTCCGTTGTGTGAGCTCAGGATCATGAACATTTTGGTGTTGACACGGTTAAGTACAATATCCCGTACATTGCTTTAAATAAACTTTTCCGCTTACAATATTCTTATAGAATCTCACGTTTGATAAGTTTTTAGCTCTACGTTTCACTTACATATTTATTTACAGTTAAGCATAATTTATTAATATACTTGAAATGTAAAATTTTATTTTTCCAGAATGAAGTTCTAATGTATTTGTTTGGTTGGGTGTGACCGCATTTGTACTAGTTATAATTGTCATAGAGTTATTAATGTAATTAAAATGCCAGCATTTCATTGGTTAAAATTTTGTATGGTATATTTATATTGTTATTTTGTTATTTGTCTTTACAACTTGGCAACATTAAGATTATTATATATATTTAATGCAGATACCTACTAGCTACTAATCTTACTCCGTTCATGTTCGTCCCTAGGAAAGTTTAAACGGTTAATACAGATTTCTCAGAAATTAGATATTTTTCCTCTGTTAAAAGAAACCTATATGTTGAGAGATAACCAACTATCAACATACAAAATTTTATCAAAATCTGTCCAGTAGCCCAGACAGACTAAAATTCTAAAAAATATAGATCCAGCTTCTGTATCGGTGACAATGACTATTTTAATGATACAATACTTATCAACATATTATACCTTTATGTAAATGGTTAAAGTTAAGACTTTAAAATTTAAAAAAAAAATGCGACCGGCCTATATTTAATATGTTACATAAAAAAATATACTTTTACCACAAGAAAACTATCTTTAGTAGACTTGAAACTTGATAATCTAATATTATGTGAGTTGCAACGGTAACTTTAGCCCAGGAGTGTACCTACGAGTATCTACTACGTACCGATAAATATGATTAACCCATGTAGTTGGTTCATGTGTCATTCAAGACTTCCTGTTTTGACCACTAAGAAATGCGCTAATAACGGTAATGCAAGTATTCTTAATGAAGTAAAGCATTTGCTGAATACTCAAAATAACGAAGAAGAAGAAGCATGCTCTTGGTGGGCGACTGGTGGCAAAACGTATTCGGTGTCTATACATTTACTCTCTCTTTTGCTTCTATATAAATTAACAATAAAATAAATAAACAATTTAAACGCGATGTCGCTAACGAAACGAACGAACGAAACGAATTATTATAAAACTTATGCGATATTAGTCTAGGAACTCTCTCTACATAGTATTAGATAATGCAAAAAATATAAAGCATTCAATGTTATTACAAGCATCCTTTCTAATATTCTCTCCACAGTATTTCTAATGTGGTTTAGAGCAGATACTAATTCCATGTGATGATAGAAAATTAATTATAAGGAAAGTTATCTAAGCATTTACTTTACTCCCAAGGCGAGGGAATGAAAGAGCTATAGTAATAGCTTTGCACAGCTGATGCAGAACGCAGTGAGCAGCATGTAGGTACCTAATAGTTTAATCGAAATAATTTAAAAGGTAAACATAAAAACCAGAAATAGTAATAGAAAGAAAAAACCTTGGTGTAAAGAAATAAAATTCATTAAAGAACTAGAAAAATAATAAGTAGGTAAATTAATTAATTATGTAACGGACAGAAAATATAATATTAAGCTACAAATTATAATATTTTAGCACTCATGTTTAGTTAGACGAGTTGCTAATTTTAAAATTATATCATTCATATTTATAAATTTAGTTTAGAAATAGAAAGCCCAATTATATAACACACATAACTCACATACAGTTATGTGCTCGTTTAATATAAATTTAAATTGTTGCTTTACAAAAATGGCACAGATATTCGCTTATTCACGTACTCGCAGTGACTACAGGTACTTATTTTGCGTTATTCTCATTCGACATTGACCTTAATTTAATATCAATTGAATTATTAAAAGAAAGTTTATCGACGAATTTAGAGAAAAAAATCATAGGTGTGACGACAAATTACCTATATTAAATAGGTACCTCAAGAGAAATAAAAAAAGAGGTTTAAAAATAAAACGTAGGTATTTTATATAATATATATCACTCATTCGCCAAAGTAACCGCTTTAAGTTGGTTTCTAATTAAAAAAAATACGCTGATCGAACACACCCCAAAAATTGGCTACACATATCCCAATAAACTTGGCGATACTCGAATGGAAAAATTATGAGTTAGCATGCAGACTTTTTTAATATATGTACTTAGAGCCGTTGCTGATATTGCTGGAAGCTTTTATAAAAATCATGTTTCATAAGACGACGACGACAAACGAAACATTTCACATTTTAAATTCTTACTCGAGTGTTGAAGACGGTTTAAGTAAATAAACCGTTATTTAAATTTTGAAAAAATAATATGAAAATGTATACAAAATTATTTTCTGTTTAACTTAACTCCAGAATTTGTAAGCTTTGTAAAATTTTCACTCGTGTGGATGATAAGGCTTGCTTATGATGTGCTTTACATTACAGACAATATTGTATATGTATATATATATATACGAGATACCTATCTCTAGATAAATGTTTTACGTGATATTTAAAACTAGAATTGTGAAGTTTATCATAATTCTAATATCTACAATTTGTCCTAAATCCTCTGACACCATCAAGCCAGTGACATTTGCAAGAGCCAAGCGCACATACAAGATAGCCCGACAATCTCGACATATCAAACACGCTCGTTACATTTGCTTACACTTTCTCTTAACGCGCACACTTTTACATTTTATGATATTTACCAGAGTTTTTTTACAGGCAATGTGTTATATTTTCTTATAATAAAGGTAAATATAATAAAATAAAGTGCTTAAAGAATGTACCACTAAATAATAAACGTTTCTTGCTAATTTCAAAAAAAAAAACCACGAATTTATATTTCAAAAAATATGATAAATCATGATGAACATTTAAGTAATTACTGCTTATATAATGTATATTCAAATACATATTCAAACACCTACTACTTTTTAAAAATTGTCACAGGTTGTCTAAGGCTAGGTACCACAACATAGTAATTAGTACATACATATTTCTTTCCTCTCCTCCTACGAGCGAAATTTTTTTTTAAATAAAAAATATTAAAAATAAAATAGGAACTTTCATCTCCTCTTATTGATCACACATTTAACACTTGCAGGACTATTTTACTCTTTAAGAATTGCATAAAAATAATGTAGTAAACCGGATCATAAAGCCATCGAAAACATAAGTTGGTTTGATCTCGTATTAAGAGAACAAAGATCAGGTTCTAAGAATCCTGATAATGAGGACCATGTCGCGTAGGATGGCGTAGGACGGTGGCAGATCACGAAAGCAAAGGCACGTTTAACAAGCGTTTAGGGATACACAAAAATAGCCCAACCAGACGCTGTATAACGCTAAGAATTATATGTAGAATACGAAAATTGATTTGCAACCTTATAGTTATGAATTAAACGCCTCATATTGCGAACATGATTTACCACTCGACGCCATTTTATTTTATACGGCTCTGCGTATTCTGGTCAAACCGGTTCCTCGCTGAAGTCTACGAATGGACCTGCTGCCACTCGCCAAATGAGGCGCACGCCTGTATTGCAAATAATGGCAACTTGTTCTGGATGGATGCCAAGCAACGAAAAAGAAAATTTTAGCTGGAGAAAATATAGGTTCATGTAGATAACATATTTTCATATATTGACTAAAAAGCTTACCGTGATAAACTCAATACAGTATAACTCGACGACAAGTTCAATTACTGTTTCTTAACAGTTAAATAAGTTTAAGATAGGTGGGTTACGTTTCTTGTTTCTAAAATAATCACGTGAAGTGAAAATAGAGGAGCGGCAGTAATAAAAATGTTTTATAGTGCCAGACCAAAGGTCACGTTTATGGTAATACAATCTACGAATATAACCTAATTAGATAAAAGCACTCGCACCCACTTTCCGCAAAGAATTACGAAGCTTTTTTGTTCGTTTCGTAATAAAGTAAACAACAACTCAGTATCAATATAGTAAATGTAATTCTAATATATTTTTAAGTGTATAATAACTTCGACATTTATATAATCATAGAGCCTCCCGTAAGCTTAACTTTGGCAAGAAACAATAAACAACCTTCTTAAAATATTTGGGCGGTGACATCATGACATAATAAGGAAGCCATATCGGGACGAAATCGGTTTATAAATTCGCATAGAATTATCTAGCTCCTCTAACCATTTTTAGGGCATACTGGTTCGGCACATGTGGACTGAGTGTTGAAATTACATATAGCATATATTATATCTATTAATACTTAACGACTCTACTATTTAGTAATTTATGTCAGAAAACGCGTGTGGTGAGTTTCTTTAACATATTCAAAGGTACCTCGTAAAACAAAAGTAATAACTTTGGTGTATATACATACTTGAAGAAAGAAATATAATAATTTACTGCTATACTATTCGTGGTCGCAATTTTTAAGTTAACATAGTACTTAGTAAAAACAAAAATAAATAAGTGATTTTATCAATAAATACAAACTCGTACTATCAGACTTCTGTGAAATACCTATTGTATAAAAACGACGTGACTATTCAAGCATTTAACTTTTCGAAAATCGCTTAATCATCCTTTATAAACTAAACTGAGAAAGTTATGCAAATAACGGTATTCTAATAGGTATCTCAAACGAGTGTTATATATAATTAAAAGCTTAAATTACTAATTATAATTATGATTTGAATAAGAAAATTAATGAATATATCGTAAGATAATAATTTTCGAGCAAATATCTAATAACTTAATAAACTACGACTATAAATACAATAAAATTTTGAATATTTGAATGTTATAGTACCTACTCGACTACGTTTTCTCCTAGCTTCTCCTTGTTAATCAATTATAGGCGTACCTATATTTCTTTATCTTACATTATTTATTGATGACCATTCATCATTGTTTATTTATGATTTTGTTATTATTATAAAACTATTGTTGGTTAAGGAATTGATATCGATCACATTAAACAGACTAGAAATATTTAAACTTAAAAATGAGCAAATCTTAACATATAATAAGTGGTTCTTTAGACATTATCTTCTAATACGTGCAATCACGAGTCACAGTGCCTATCCAACTATGGCGAGTTTCCAGGTCGCGGTTACAAAATGCTTAGCGAACTAGTTCACGGACGCCACAAGATAATTCAATTGTGTGACACCTGTTCATAATAAAGTTCTTAATTCAGGTATACAATTTAATTGTTTGACTCGAAATATTGTCTTCACGATGTTATAGTTCTGCGTATTAATTAAATATTCAGCGAAAATATCCAAACGTCGAACATTACGTCATATTCTTTATTCGATCATCGCTAATGCATTCTAAACCTCTATAAGTGCACAGCTGCTCGAGTGGCGCTCTAAAGGAAGAAAAATAGATATTTACCGTAATACTTTTCATATTGATATAATGATACGTTGTTTGTATTTAACGGCATATAGGTAACAGATAGGCTCATTTCACAACTAGTAAGTAGAGTGCGGAATGCGGACCGGCCGTAGCAATCGGCCTTGCATCTTGCCAACTGACCACTCACACTCTAGATTCAGTATGAACGCAACATTACAAATACTATGTCTTTATAAACATAATAACTATGTATACAGGGCATTGACCTGAAACAGTCAAATTCTAAACTCGTGGTTTTAATTAGGGCGATGTAAATAGAATTTAAGATAATTTAGTTGGGACACATGTTTATAAAGTTGAAATTCGAACAAAAAATGTTTGCAAAATATTTTGTAAATATTTGGGGAAAAATTTCGTTTTTTTGATTGAAACTCAACATAAAAATAACCTACCCAATTGCTGTTTACAGAAATAACTATAGCAGTCAGTAAAACTACTATTTATAATATCAGTAAGTAATGAGCACTGAGCTTTAATATTTTTTTTTAATTACTGTACCCATATGAATAATTATTGCTAGTTCTAGTAGATTGCCAAGAGAAAAACATTCCTTAAAATATACACATTTTTTTAGGGTTTTCTTTCAAGACTAGGTTTAAGATTCAGTTCAATAATTCCAGTAGATTAAAATAATAACACTAATTAGTGGACTCAATTTTTTTAAAACATACATGAAATTTTTGCTGAAATTTTCAAAATTTTCATCTACGTACTGATAAAACTCCTTGAAAAAAAAATATAATTTTAAATTTATGTTTTTGTATGTACTTTAATATCTTGCTATATAGATAAAAACTAAGAATTATGAATCTTGGTGATATTACCCTTTATTGAACAATAAATATTGATAGTTAGTAATAAAGATTGTATATGTTAACGATCTTAAATTGGTTTAAAAACATGGAAATAAAAATATGAGTTCAGGTATTTTTTCTTTTTGTATTTTCGTTTCTTTTGACATATCCCAGGATATAGATACCTAATTAAACTAAAGTATTTCAATTACATTAAAAATATTAATTTCCTGAATATGCTTCTATATATTAGTGACGGAATGTTCATTATAATTTTTTATCTCTATACAGATATATTTTGTTTTTTTATATCATAAAGGTAATCAAGTTTTGTCCAATTATCTGACTTATTTGTATAGTATTCCAAGCCCGTTTTTTAAATAAAACAATATTTATTGAGTACTAGAATTTTTAAGTTATTCCAAACTTAAAGGTTTGAGTATTCAATCAAATTAAGACATACCTACTTTCTTAAATATGAACTTTGTTTTTTCCTTAAAGCTAACATTAAGGGAAATGAGTTACAAAGTAACATTCATAAGGGATTCTAAGAAATTAAATATCTTTAATGTAACTAATATAAAATCCCCATAATTAGCAAATTTGAATGTATTAAATATCCATAACAGGATCAGATTAACGATAATTAAATATAATTGATCATTATCTAATGTTGGAAATATAATTAACTCATTTTTATTCTAAATGATTATAAAAATACTTATGTAACCCCATGAATATGCATCGAAATCTTCAACTTATTTTGTGAATATATACTATATAATATGAAAGTTATCAAATCCACTTACTGTATACTGAAGTAATTTATATACATATACTAAAGTGAATCAACTTTCTATTATTTTTATACTAGCATGGAGAATTAGTGGTTTCATTGAACGGATGGAGAACATTTACTATACCAGTTTTTACTATATGACCGTTGGAACGATTATTATAAATTACAAAACTTGCAAACTGACTAATACATATAAACCGATTGACTTACCCAAAGCTCAGTACCCCAATTCATTGTCACGGCGGGTTATCACTCACTTTTCACAAAAAACATTGAAAACCCACTAACACTATTTTCTACAATGTAAAAACGATAATCTTTCACAATTTCAGTTTTTTTTATCACGAAAAATATACAAGCACTACCATTTCAAACACTAAACATGGCTGACTGACCGTCTCACAGATTACAATTTACATAGACAAAAAAATAATGTTTTCATTCCTTGACAAGCAAAAGTCAACTGACAGATGCATCATGCTAGTGCTACGCAAAAGAAATAAGGGTAGTTTCACATGAGCGAAATAAAACCAATGTTGCTATTTAAATTATTAATAATGAGTCACAACAACACATCAAAATCTTCTTATAAAATACTGCATTTAAAGCACGTACAAGTAAGAAAAGTTTTTTTCAAGTACAGAAAAAAAAAATTGTGGTGTTTCTCACTAGAGCTGGTACACATAGACACAATAAAGTATTCCTTAACCGTTTCAGTGACTCACTATAAGAAAAACAATTTAATTTATAACAAAACCACGTACGCACGGTGTGACGTCAAACGTTAGCACGTTTGACGTTTTATTCAGTCATTTTTGAAGGTAGAAAAACAGATTATTTTTCTGGAGCAATTTTTTAGATGTGCAAGACATGATATTAGATATGATAATTGACAACAAAAGACATTGGCGTGACCAGTATATTATCTATACATATTATCTATACTCCAAAGAGTAATATAAGTATAGGGGAAACTCTTTGATCTATACTCTTTGGGCGTGACTCATTAAAGTCGTATTCATGGAGATTAGAGACCGGAGGACCAAGGCCTTAGAATGTAGTGTCTCAGAAATATTGTCAAACCAAGGAGGCGCTGCGATCGCTATGTTGTCTCAATGCCTAACTTCACGTTGTCACAATAGTGACAGTACTCATAAATAGCTAACTTCACAGATACTACTTACCGACGGCAGCGCGTTGTAAATTCTACACATTTTCAGAGACAGGCGGGTAATGCTTTAGTATGAAGCGATGGTCCTCCTGGTCTTTAATCTCCATGGTCGTATTTATCAAACAAGTCGAAAAAATAAAAATCTGTTTTTTGAGCAAAAAAAAATTGTATTTCATTGGTTATCAGAAGTGTCATTTGATACAAATATTTTGATGTGTCGTTGAGAATTATCAACACGGGGTTGCACAAGTGATCCATCTGATTTCCGCCGAACTAAGGTCGTCCGAAGAATTTCCTGAAATATAAACATGAATAGTATTAAATTATTAGATTTTTTTATTAATTAATATGAATTTGCTTAACAATTGTGCTGCAAATGTGCTAGGTATTGTAAAATACTTTCATATTTTAATAATTTCATATTTGCATAAAAATATTTGTAAGCAATAATAATTCAAAACTAGGAAATCGTTTTGGATTTCTTCACGGATAATGATTTTTGATTTTCCAAAAATTAAAATTATGTTTTTATTATTCATGAAGTATTTTCTCTGTTAATTTATAAGAAACTGAGAGTAATAATAATTATAAATTGATATTCATTGATAGACTTTATATATACAAATTGTATACAAATCTGGGTTTTTTCTTTAATACCTGAACCGGCTCTAATATAACATGGTGACTTGATCTTCTGGATGTTGGTGGACCGGTTACAGACGAAGCGCGTGAAGATGGTAATGGGCTCTACAATTATATGAACATGAAATATTTTATTAGGTTTTGATTTTTGACATTGGGAAGTTCTATTTATAAATTAATTTCTGGCTAACACTGTTACGTACTTTTTATTGTTTCTTATAAAAAAGCAATTAAAACATCCACAGTTCGGTACTAGTTACTAGTTTTTATCTATATAGCAATTTAATTGTAATTTTGGGTCGCCTATAATTTATACTTATTGCATACAAACATGTAGAATTTATAATGTTATATCAAGTTAATTTAACTTACTTTAAGACTAGGAACGAAACCAAAATCAGTCGGTAAAGGTTGCGCTTGTATATTAAAAGTTCCTTCTTCTGAGGCGACGGATACGATGGATGGACGAGCAGATAATTGTTGAGCGAATAATAAAGGATCCGCATCTTTTTTAATGTAATCAAATCATAAATTTTATAGATTATTAAAATAAACTTTCAATAAAAATATGATAAGCTAGAAACGTCTTAAATAACCTTTCTTACCAATATTCATTCCTTTTACTACTCTACGTGCTTGAACAACTCTGCCAGCACTTCTTCTGAATTTTATACCTTTTTCAGCTTCTCTTCTTAATTTTTGAGCAGCAGCTGCTGATTCCGCAATTGCCATAGCCATTGATCCCATTCCTGATCTTTTAAGATTTACGTCTACTAAATAGCTAAGGCAAATTGCATTAGATAGAGTAAGATCGCTAGGCTACAAAAAAAATACCGTAAATCTCCATACAAAGAAAACATACGTTCTTGCTATTAACATGCCCACATACATTTTTATACGAGTTTACGACTATTTTTGTACAGGAACCTTACCATCCCAATATCATTAACACTTATATCAAGATGTCGCAAAGGAGTCTTCACTAATCCTATAGCTCTAGCTAAAAGATCTCCACATGTAGGTGGGTTGTCAGCATTAATAGCTGACCACACCCCTGCTGGAGGCTTTTGTAAGGGTTCTGACTTTATTCCACAGCCCGAAATATTTACGCTGAAAATAAAATTAGAATATTTGTACTAAAGGGATAAAATTTTTATCCCTATATAATATTCAAAATTGGAGGAACAATTATTAACATTCATAAACTTACGATGTTAAATTACAGCCTCTTGCAATGGCAACAGCTAAATGAGCAACTCCTTCCGAACCTAGTCTGTTGTTTAGTCTAAGATCCAAAGTTCGCAATCCACAACTTGTGTGATTCAGCACATGCGTACATATGTTTTCAATTCCCACAGGACCTATATTTTTTTAAGTAGAATATATATTTTTCGTAAAAAAAAGGAATTTGTTACAGTCAAAGTTCTTTCTACGCGAAATTACTTTGTACACTTTTTGGCAAGTTATATAACCAAAGATACAATAGAACGATACGATACAAGCCGTTTTTACAAAAATTATACAATACAATAAAATTATATAATACAAAAGAAGTAAGAGGACCAAATACTCAGCAACACGATTAACCGCCCACTTTATTTATTATTAAATTAAAAACACTTTTTCTAATGCTTCTTTATTCACTTTTCCTCCTTCACCCCCTCTTTCTCTTAAACGGTAAAAATAATTTGTTTTATGAAGTTCTTCTACACTTCTAACTGTATGTTCGTTAGTTAAATACTTGAGTAGCCGTTATGAATAAATGTTCAGCCCGAGCCTAAATACGTTTGAAACCTTGTGTTAGTCTTCCCGCATAAGATCCTTCCCACTGAAACTAATCTAATCTAATAGCATCTCTCTTAGTCATTCGAGGAAAACCTAAGATGTCAGTGCCAGTATTTGGTAGGATTTAATATGTAAAAAGCTTCCGTTTCATCCTTGAAAATAAATATAAACATTGATTGCTGACTTTGAGAGCTAATCAGTGCAATTAATGAATAATTCAGAACAGTACAAAGTTCTTCTCAGTTTAAAATTTTATAATGGTTGTTAGTTTTATTCTCAGAGTTCAAATACCTTTCCATAATAAATTCAATAATCGTACAATCACAGATTAATCCATAGAACGGCCGTTCTATGGATTGTTATCATTCCAGTAAGTATAAGCTAAATATCAATGTAAAATGTTAAATATATTTCATATATATTTTTTACCAAATATATTATCTGCTAAAATGAGAGTTCGAATCCTGTCCCGTTTCGATATGAACTTTGCTATAGATGATGCGCCATCGTCAGAAATTTTGCAATGGCTGAAATCTATTACTTCAATCATTTGGTTATCCATTAATCCACGAAGAATATATTTTACCTTTTGACAGTTCATATCACTGCGAGTAATTCTGTTAATTATGAAATTTTAAATTTATTGTTTATGATTTATAATTTATTGATATACATATTTATAAGTTGAATATTGATATTTCAATAACCTACCGTAGTATACGTAATTGAAGACACTTTTGTAGTCCATGTGCTAGATTTTTAGCATCATTGTTAGTAAATTGAAATTGGTTTCTACAATAATTTACCCCAACATTTTTTAATTGAAAGGTTATATGCAATTCTGATAAATTTGTTAAGCTACCCAATGCTGCATGTAATGATATATGATCTGAAATAAAATTAAGAAAAATATAATTTTCAGAAACATTAATTGACTTTTTATATGAAAATATAAATCACCTCGAGTTAACATATCGCTGTTTTTAGTTAACAGTTTATTTATATTTTCCCTTTGGCCAGATATTAATCCCGCCATATCTGGTGAAATATTACGTTGATCTGGTATATCTGCTGGTACTAAACTTCTTAATGATAATGATTGTATATAAGGACCACAAAGCTTCACCAATTTTTTCACCTAAAATTAATGTTCGATAAGAACGGATAAGAACGTAACATTTTATATACTTTTATAAAATTTATATTTTATTTACCATATCTATACATATTATAAAATAAAGTCCTCCGCCGCGTCTGTCTGTCAGTCTGTTCGTGATAAACTCATAATCTAGGTACTGCACCAATTTTCATGCAGTTTTCATCAATGGATAGAATGGTTCTCCAGGAAGGTTTTAATTTATAATTTGTCAAGTTTTTGTATAAATTGGCTAAAATATAATGATATCTGTTGGAGGTGTCGGAAAAATATAAGCCGTCTGGGAGCTTTCAACGAAAACGCTGACTAAACCTTTTGAGTATAACTAAATGATGTATGGTGGAATTGTGTATCTTATATAGGTCTACAAAAAAGTCCGCGATGGCATAGTCTATCTCTTAAGGATAACATACTATATTGAAAAAAGTTAGGAAATTTAAAACAACATTATACAATTAAGGCGTTTGACGTATCATGTTATGACCGTTGCCATGGTGCGTGCGTTCATATAGTCAACTCAAATATATACCGGGCGGTGCGAAGTAAATATATATACAACACGTACCTAGGGGCGAACCCGAGCGAAGCGAGGGTGAGTCGCTATTTTATTATAACTGTTACTAACAATATATTTATTAGTAAAGTTTAATGAGTATTATTTGGATAAAATGTTTATGCACTTGACTTTACATTGCAATATTTTCAGGTGTAAGTATATATAATTTATTTCGTTATGTTAAAAATACCTTTTCAGGATCGTACTGTTTTGGGTTCATATTTTCTAAAACATCCGCATAATAACGCTCCATAAAAATATTTATCCATGGTTTTTTATTCTCTTCCACGGGATATTCGGTCCATTTTGAAAAGTAGCATCTTTTCCAAAAACTATTGTTCTTTATGTTATCTACTAATATTTGTAGTGGAACATCTGCCTTTAAAATTTGCAAAAAGAATTCTCTATCCTTGGCAATAAATTCTTCTAGCTTTGGTAATCCTAAACGAAATGATTATATAAATATATAAACAACACTTTAACCAGCGATTATTGCTAATCATTACTACATAAAATACATACCCGTCCAGTTTGTGCTTAGTTTTTCTATACATATTTCGACAAGCGATTTAGGATGATTAAAATTCCATTCAAAGTTTTCAGCCTTAATTTTTCTGTTTGGTTCAATTTCTTTGGTACTTTTGTAAGCAAGATACGTATTTTTACTTAGAGTAAGTGGAATATTCATTGCTTAAATTTAGTATTTAATTATTAAGTTATAAACACAATAATACCTTATAGATTGTAGGTATTATTAGTAACTAAGGAAGCACATGAGCAGATATTATTGTGTTTAATCGTTATTCATAATACAAAAACAATGTTATAAAACACCGTGACAATAATCATAAATGTGTATTTCATTTAACTAGGTATACGAACATTATTAATTGCAAAAAAAATACATAATATGTAATTAGAGGTAATTTAAAATATAATCGGGGGCATTAACAGAACTGATATAGTACTGACTAATAGCAGTAATAGCACATCTTTACCATCTATAAAATATATATATATATCTCACATCAATAGAAAATAATTTATATAATTTTTGATGGTTTTTAATTATGAGCTTAAAGCTATTCCACACTATTATTTTAATAAATATTTCTGTTTATTTATATAACTTATTTATTTTTAAAGCTAACAACACTTAAAATCAAATGTCACCTGAGAATTAAGATTTGACTTTTGAGAAACCTGTGAAAATTTGTATCGCCTATGTAGTCATGTCATTGACTAAATTTTGTTTATATTATTTTATATAAATATAAATATTTAAAAATATTTTATATAACATAACAAAATTATTTTAGGTCTTACCATGGATAAACATAATAGTTCTGAATTGTTAAACTCAGATTTTTCACTGTCCAAAAATGCTAGTTCCGATTCATTGGATTCAGACTCTAAATCAAGTTCATTGAATTCGAAACACGGACAAGATTCCGTAAGTTTCCTAAAGGGATTAATTTATGCTTATTGAATTTTATAACTGTTGCAACTTCCAAAGTCATTTCCTCCTTCAATTTTGAAGTGATTAGTCTTTTGCTAGTACTGTAGATGATATTTTGACATTAAATATTTAAAGTGTTATAATGAGTAGAAGTCACACTATTCATATTTGCCTTTTTATTAATCGTATTCTTAGTCATAAAGAGCAAATTGAATTTTCTAAGGCTTGTATTACCTTTTGTTTCAATTTGTTTAAATATTTATGAATAAAACTATAATTTTCATTCAAATTTTTAATCATTTCAGAGTCATGTATTGGGTGATATACAGTTGTTGGATGGTGAAAAAGTGATGGGTGTTGCTCGAGATGTCACTTACTTATGTCCATACAGTGGGCCATCTAGAGGAGTGCTTAAAGTAACAAACTATCAACTACATTTCCGTCCAACAGAGGCAACATCCCTTCAAACAATACTCTCTGTGCCTCTTGGAGTAGTAAGTATTTCTGGTTAATTTTGGGCTTGTTACTTTTTAAATTCCTTAAATATGAAGATAATAACTTGCTACTAATCCATCCTTATTGGATGAACAATAGACAAATTATAACAAACCTTTATATAATTAGTAATTACAAAAACTCCATTTAGGTATCTCGCATTGAGAAAGTTGGTGGAGCTTCCTCTAAAGGAGAAAATTCATATGGCATTGAAGTGTTTTGTAAGGTATGTTTAAATTTATATTACAAATAGTTAAATGAAGGAGATGTATGTAATAGTATTTTTTATTTAAGAAATATATATTATTTTTCAATCATATAAGAACAAATACAATTTGGTATTTAGTAAACTTCTAATTATATTGAAATATAGGGAAATTTTTCCAGGTAAAGTACAGCTATGTATTTGTGTGAGTGATAGCCAAAAGACAGTAGCTGTTGCTGACAGTAGCTTCAAAAACCAGTACAAACAGATTTAAACCAAGCCCTGAACTTTCTGTACACTCACTCAAATGCAAAGCTGAGTTTAAGGAGTGAGGACTGTAACATGTTACATGGAATAATTAAACTGCAAACTTTTTGTACCTGGCACAATATAATAGTTATCAGTGTTATTTTAAGTAAAAAAGAGTATAATATTATATTTTAGGATATGAGAAACTTACGTTTTGCTCACAAACAAGAGAATCATTCTAGAAGAGGTATATTTGAAAAATTGCAACAGCTAGCATTTCCATTGTCTCACAGACAGCCGTTATTTGCATTTAGCTATTCAGAGAGTTTTCCAGAGGATGGATGGAATGTGTATGAGCCTATTGTGGAACTGAGGAGAATGGTAAGTATTATATTATTTAATTCATTATTTTATTCTCTAAATTAAGTCTTTATTATTTCAATAGTTATTATATATAGGCATTCATATAATTGTACATATTGCACATTTTTTATATTGCTAATTATGTGTATTTTCATGTAAGTGACTTATATATGTCTTTTTTTGATAATAAATGTATATAAAGCTACATGTTATTGGTTTCTTAATATAATAAAAGAAAAAAATAAAATAAAATCATCATCTTAAACACTCATGATTCTTGTAGATTCATCATTTGTTGTTTTAAATTATTTGACTGCTTTAAATATTACTTAATGAAATTACTTAATTTAATAATCATTTCTAGGGAGTAAACAATGATATGTGGCGAATAACACGAATAAATGACAAGTATGAGATATGTGATAGCTACCCTTCAGTATGGGCAGTACCTACTGCAGCAAATGATGATCTCTTGCGATCGGTCGCTGCATTCCGTTCTAGAGGACGTATCCCAGTCCTTGCTTGGATACATCCAAGCTCTCAAGCAACTATTTCACGATGCAGCCAGCCCTTGGTTGGGGTAAGATATGTTTATATTCATGTTTTCCATACATTTTTGTCAATATCGAGTGGCACTAGAGTTAATTTCATAATTTTATACACATTACACAATTATTATCAAAGAAGTGAAAATTGTGTAAAAAAAGTAAAAAAAAAATTGTGTGTCAAATTTTATCCCTTTAAATTCATTAACTGCAACTTCTCTCACATGGTAGATAAAAAGAGCTTATAGGATTATCACTAGAAAATCACAAAGGTTCTTATAGTAATTTTACTAGTGACTCACCTATGGGTAGATGTATTAAAGGTTAGTAAAGAGTTCTCATAAATGAGATATGTTCCCGCAGCAAAAAGCATCCTACATGTTGTCCTGGATAACCAGATAATATTCCATATCATCATACAAAATTTCATCAAAATTTGTCCAGCGATTTTCTTGTGATATGGTCACATATTGACAAACAGACTGACAAAAATTCTAAAAACTATAGATTGGAACTCAGTGTATTATATATAGTTTTTAACTGCCTCGGTGGTGTTGTGGCTAGCATGTACGGTCGCACACCGGGAGGTCCTGGGTTCGAGTCCCGGGTCGGGCCAAGTTTAGTTATTGAGTCTGTATGTTTCGAAGGCTCAGTAACAGCCCGGAGTTGGGAAGTTGGCGGTGGTTCACCCCCGTGCCTCGGAGAGCACGTAAAGCCGTCGGTCCTGCGCCTTAACTCTCACTGGTCGTGTCGAGCAGTCGTCCCACCGGAATATGAGAGTGATAAGGAACAGAGAGTGCACTTTTGTTTGCGCGTACATTCGTGCACTATAATATGTCCCGCGCCGTTGGCTAGTCTCAATGGGATTGGCCGCCGTGGCCGTAATCGGCCGGGAGGACATTATTATTATATATAGTTTAAATATGCATGTGTTGTATAATTTTAATAATATTAGCTTATTATGATGAATGTTAGGTTTTTGAGAAAATTTTATAAAATAACATTTATTGTTAATTGATACAGGTAAGTGGTAAACGCAGTCGTGAAGACGAGAGATATATCCAATTAATAATGGATGCCAATGCTCAAGCACATAAGCTATTTATAATGGATGCCAGACCCAGTGCCAATGCTATCGCTAATAAAGCCAAAGGTGGCGGGTATGTAATACTATATTATCTAGAATAAAATTTTTTCTTACCAAAAATATTATGAAAAAAAAATTATTATAAAAATATTAAGTTTAAGTTCTATTCGAGGTACCGAGTACAGGAGGACCTATAAAGAAAATAATTATTCGGGTATACATTTTTATTATGATTTTTTATTGATTAAAATAAAAATAAAAACTACAAAGTTATCAACTTTATTTTATTTACAAACCAGACGGTGTAATAATCGAATGATATAATAATAATAACCGTCATCACGTAGACTATACATTACACACTGTTTAGCCATCATACAAAGACTATACATAAATGATAAAAATCTCACGTTACGGACGTTTTTTCCCCCTCCGCATCGTCCCATAAGGAACTTTGTTCCAAAAACACGTTCCCTCATTTTCCAACTCTCCTAGTAAAAACTAGGAGAATAAAAAAATAGGATATATATAGGAATATAAAAATATTCCTTATAGGATGTTGAAAAACAAAACTACTTCGGTTAAAAGTGGTCAAGAAATGGTAAGTTCCGAATAATGTCAATTTAGAATATCAAGTTATATGTTGAGCAGGATAATTAGCTATCATCATGCCAAATTTCATCGAAATTTGTCTAGTGGTTTTGTGGTGATGCGGTCACAGACAGACAAATAAAAAATATTAAAACTTTTGATTTGGCCTCTGTATTGATGACAGTGACTATTTCAATAGAATTATCCAAAGAATACTCAATGTACAGATATGACACAGAATTTCATTACATACAGCATTTTGTTTTGAATCTGTTAATTTTTAATGTATATGAGGTATTTGGTGGGTGGGTTATTGAACTTGTTATTTTTAGATATGAGTCAGAGGATGCATACCAAAATGCGGAACTCGTGTTCCTCGATATACACAATATCCACGTGATGAGGGAGAGCTTGAGGAAGTTAAAGGAACTTTGTTTCCCACAAATCGACCAGACCAGGTACATATGTCAAAAAAAATTTTTTTTTTCTCATTTTTAAGTAGATGTTTGTTTTATTATCTTTAAGAAATGCTCGGTTAACTCAGACATGCAGGATTCCTTACGATATTTTCCTTCACCGCTAGATAAGCGGTAAGGAAAATTGTGTTTATTCAAGTCAAGTCATTAATATCAAAAATAATTCGCTCATAAAAATATTAGAGGGAAACCCGGGATTTGAACCTGCCTCACTCGGTTTCCCAAGCGACTTTTTGCGTACAGATAAATTATTAATAATGAATTTGTCTATAAAAGTAACCTATTGAATAAATAATTCATAATTTTGATACTAATTTATTTATTTTCAGATGGTTTAGTGGCATTGAAGCAACTTGTTGGCTTAAGCATATTAAATGTATTCTAGCGGGCGCAGTACGTATTGTTGATAAGGTGAGGACAAAATGCAACTATAAACATGATATCATTGCTTACTAAAAATATCAATAACTGAATATTATTGCGGTTTGGGTATTTCATGTTATAACAATTCAAATTGAATTCTCATATATTGTACATATCATGTTTGCAATTTGCATCATTTTTTTTATACTCTTGTGACTCATATGTGCATGGGTGCGTTCGTTCTCTAGGCATGTTATGTCTGTTAATATAAATTTTCTAAAGGTGTGATATTTTTATGCAGTAAAAAGTAGTCTTAGATTATGAGTTGACCGACATAATAACTGTCAAATTTAGCAAATTTTATCAAAATTTGTTATCTACAGTTATGTTGTAATGCGATTTTAGACGGACAGACAAACATTCAAATAATAATAGAATATAATAATATTTCTATCAAATAAAAAAAAAAAAACAATAAGACCAAGGAAAATTTTAAATGTGTGACGTTATAAGTGTTTTTAAGTGTCTTAAGATGTGTCTTTTTCATTGCAGGTAGAGAACCATAAGACTTCCGTGCTAGTTCACTGCTCCGACGGATGGGACAGGACGGCTCAGCTGACTGCCTTGGCCATGCTCATGTTGGACCCATACTACCGTACATTGAGGGGTTTCCAAGTTCTCATAGAGAAAGAATGGCTCTCTTTTGGTCATAAGTTCCAATTGGTAAGCAAACATAATAGTACTGTTTTTACACGCAATTTCACTTGCGTCGATGAAGGAACACATATTATGTACGTATATGTAAGAGCCTATTAACGACGTTGGTTTTACGACCTGCGCTGATTCTATACCTCGTTCGCTTTAAGAATGCAGTAAATTACACATTGTTTACCAGTTGAAGGCACAGACATTTCAAACGCATCAATGTGCCTATCCTTTGATTTTTAATAAATTAAATTTTTATAATGAATACCTCACCTATTCTTTAAAATAAGTGGTTCGGTAATTCAGCGGAGAAAGAAAACTGATTTATAATGTTTTTGAGTACTTTAAACAGTGTAATTTAAATTCGACTGTGGACAGTATAGTAGTAGTAATTTTGAGACCACTGTGAATGCAGCTTTACCCTGTAGTTGCACTGACAACTTACTGCATTCTTAACGCGAACAGACTATAGTAGGGAAGGCGACCGAAAATTACAAAAAAATATTATCTTCACAAAATTAAAAGACATTTCTTTTTATGTTACGTCAATTGGTGGATATTACTCTGTTCTACCACTGTGATGTAATATTTTAAAAATCTGTTTCGAAAATGCTAACAGTTTTTGTCGCTTACCTCTGAAAGTATTGTAAAAGAATTTGGAATTAATACTAGACACTGATCACTTTGGAAGTATACACTACCAAACAAAAGAAAAATATTTGAAATCAATTTATAAACATAAAAAATATACAGAGGGACATATAACCTCCTTATTTTTGAAGTCGGTTTAAAAATATATACATTTCAGCGTATCGGCCACGGAGACGAGCGTCACTCCGACGCGGACAGGTCGCCGGTGTTCGTGCAGTGGGTGGACTGCGTGTGGCAGCTGCAGCAACAGTTCCCCACCGCCTTCGAGTTCACCGAGCGCCTGCTCATCACAATCGTGGATCATCTATACTCGTGCCGGTTTGGCACTTTCCTCTTCAATACTGAGCGTGAAAGGGTTAAAGAAGGTGAGGATTTTTTTTGGTGTTTACTTATTCCATTATTAATTAATACTATCATATGACTATGACTTTGATTTATATTTACATAAAATTAGTCTATACTGGTTTTCCTCTGAAATCAGCGCCATCTTTCTGGGACTGTGGATTATTAAATTTGCCAAAAGGTGGCGCTGCCTGTATCTGATATTTTAAAACCAAAATAAACATCAACATCCAAACTTTTAAACTTAGCAATTTTAAATCACTCATGCTTTATTATATTCGACACGATTTTGGTCTTGTCGAGATTTATCCCGAGACCCACTCGTCTTGAAGAATCACTAAGGCTGTTTAGCATTTCTTCCAAATCCATCAGAGTCTCTGCTATGACGACTATGTCATCGGCAAATCGCAGGTATGTTATATACTCTCTATTGATGTTGATACCTCGTCCGTTCCAATCGAGCGTTTTAAAGACGTCCTCCAATGCACAGGTAAAGTTTCGGGGAGATAACAATCCCCATGTCTTACTTCGCGGTGCAATTGGATTGGTCTTGTGCTCTGCCTTTGTACTTGGATGGTCATCGTGGCAGACTGGTATAAGCACAGTAGTATTTGGATATACCGATAGGCAATAAGACATCTCTGCATGGATTGTAGAACAGCCCAGGTTTCGATGGTGTCGAAGGCTTTCTCATAGTCCACAAACGCTAGGCATAGAGGCTGATTATATTTCTCGGTCTTTTGAATAATTTGCCTTAGTGTGTATGTGGTCTCCAGTACTGAAGCCTTTTAAAAACGCAGCCTGCTCCACAGGCTGGAAGTCATCGAATTTTTGGGCGAGACGGTTTGTGATAACTCTTGAAAACGACTTATACACATGGCTCAGAAGAGACACAGGTTGGTAGTTCCTTAAAAGGGCTTTATCCCCCTTCTTAAAGAACAATACCACTAAGCTCCTACTCCATGCCTCCGGTGTAGTGCCATTGTGAAGGACAGAATTAAAGAGATTTGAGAGCTCTGATAGAACCTGTGTTCCTGCCCCTCTAAGGAGCTCTGCGGTAATTCCATCCTCACCCGGAGCTTTGTTGTTTCCTATTTGTCCAAGAGCTATCCTAATCTCGCCCACGTCGATGTCGGGAAGCTCATCTGTTTCGTGGCGTACAAGTCTGGCTCGTGAATCCTCCACGTGGTGGGACTCAGGTGGAAGTGTATGTGAGGTGTAAAGATCCCCGTAGAATCTTTCGACATCAGCGAGAATCTCTGGTTTGGAGGAGACGGTTGTACCTTGTGCGGTTCTAAGCTTTGTCAGGTGACAACGGGAATTGTGAAAGTTGGCAAAAACTTTCGAGCCCCTATTGAGTGCAATAGCATCTTCAATACTTCGGGTATTCGCTCGTCTTAGATCACGCCTTATTAGGTTTCTTACATTCCTGTCTAGTACCTGACGCTTAGACTGAGTGGTATTTACAGCCTCGCGTTACTTCGCCATCTCATTCAGAGTCTCGCTTGAGAGTTTCGACTTTTGTCTATCTCTCTTAGGTCGAAAATGTTTTTGTCCCACCTCACGGATCACACGCATCAGACTATTGGTGGTGTCATCGATATCCTGAGTGGTTTCCAACATGGCGAATCGGTTCTGTAGTTCTAGCTGGAAGCTTTTGCAGCCAGCTTTCATCTGGAGTGGTGTAGGTCTAAGAGTCGACTTCATTAGCCGCGCACGTTCAATTTTGATGTTCATATTCAGGGTTCCCCTTACAAGTCGGTGATTAGACATCCCTGAATATGTAGCGCTTGTTGGATATAATGAAGTCAATCTCGTTCTTTATAGTATTATCGGGGCTTTGCCAGGTCCACTTCCTTTGAGGCTTTTTTCTGGAAAAATGAATTCATCAGAAAAAGCCCCTGGGTCTCGAGGAAGTTTACTAACATTTGCCCTCGATGGTTCCTCAATCCATAACCAAATCCAACCCTCGATTCGCCATCTTCTTGTATTCCCACTTTGGCATTGAAGTCACCCATAACAACAATGTAGTAGGTGTTGGTACGAGACATAGCCTTAGCTATGTCTTCGTACATGGCTTCGACTTCGTCGTCAGAATGTGTAGACGTAGGAGCATACACTTGTATAACCTTCAAGAAGTATCTTTCGGTTATTTCGGTTTTTCGGGTACGCTACCCTCGCCGACACACTGCCAACCTCTACGACGTTGTTTTTGAGTGACTTATGGATTAAACATCCAACACCACCTTGGGATGGTTGGTGCCCTTCTCGGAAGAAGAATAAGTGACCAGCATGATAATAATAATATATACACCTAAATCCTAATGTTGCGTGTAGTGTTTTTGTGTAGTATGTAGAGTAAAACAAGTGCGGGGGCCGGTTTAGGAAATTTCAGATTTGCCCCCCCCTAGGCCAAAAGCTGGGTACGCCCATGCCTGTGTCAATTCTAAGTCACATAACATGTTGGTTGGGCTCTCACTATAGATTACATACTACAGATTATATAGACTAATATAGTATACATACTATTTTAAGTGTGCTTTTATATGTGTAATAAACTAAACTGTATATCTTTTACAGAAGTTAAAGCCAAAACAGTATCACTATGGTCATACATCAACAGCCGACAAAATCTATATCTGAATCCTTTATATTGGGGACCTTCTTCGTTCAGTCCAAACTCGCCTCCGTCACCGAACTCCAGACCCCAAATGGTGCTAGTGCCAGTCGCTTCGTTGAGGATCATCAAACTGTGGAAAGCTTTGTACTGTAGATGGAACCCGACTATGAGGCAACAGGTGAACATTTTTTTTTATTATAAGCTACTACACTATAATTACATAATATAAATATTTACATAATATAAAACGAATTTGCTTCCCGCGTTTGTACGCTTAGATCTTTTACAACGGATTTTAATGAGGTTCTCATCAATAGTGATAAAAGAGTAAGGTGTATGTAAAAGTATGTCGCAGGAAATTTATTTGACGAAATATCTAGGGATACCACGAATTTACGGAAGATGACGAATTTTATTATCAATTACGTCTTCCTACTAAAAATGTTTAGGGATATGACATAATAATATACTCACTTCATTCCCGACCAAAAGTAAGGGTGGTTTGTTAGTATTATATAAAAGAGATGATTCATTCATGTATCCATATTATATACACAATATCAGATATTACGACAATAACTCACGTTTTTACCCCAAAACTACTGAACCAACTTTGATAGAGAGCATAGGATAATTTTTGTCACAGAAATGAAACTTTAAATGTGGGAGGGGTCGAAAGTTTGCATCGGAAAGTTTGTAATTCTGTAAGATCTTTGATGTATGAGTAGCAATTGATCTAATGATCTAATTTCCAAGATCGAGTGTTTACGTGTATATGTTACAGTTAAAACCCGTTCTCGGTTATAACGCGTTTTAACTAGTCAAAACTAGTTTAGACGATACGCCTTAGTAAAAACTAGAATTGATTAGAAGATAGTAGAACAAAACAAATAAAATACCTCATTTCATTCCCGATCGAAGCAAGGGTGATTTGTTAGTATTATATAAAAGAGATGATTCATTTATGCATCCATATTCCATACATAATATTATATATCACGAAACCAACTTTAATAAAGAGCATTGGATAATTTTTGTCACAAAAATGAAACTTTAACTTAACTTTAAATGGGGTCGAAAGCTTGCAATGGAAAGCTTGTAATTCTGTGAAGATCTTTCAATTATTAATAGTATGATTAGCAATTGATCTAATGATCTAATTTCCAAGACCGAGTGTTTACGTGCATATAACCCTAGGACCCAATCTACCAACGCACGCGGGAGCTGGTGGCGCTGCGCGCGCAGCTGGAGGCGGCGGCGGCGGCGGCGGCCGGCGACCACGCGGCGCGCCAGCACCGCCTCGGCCTCACGCCGCCCCGGGTCGCCAGCCCGCACCACGTGTGAACTGTGGACAGGTATCACTGACCTCTATAATACCACTGGACTGGCTGTTCTAAGCGTTTGACAGCAATTTTTGTGTGTCCATTTGAAGCGCCACTAGCGAGAGGGTCGAGAACTAATTTTGACGTATATTGCAAATGACAGCGAGAAGTGTTTGTTTACTGTAAAGTAATTTTTGCATTTTCGTTGTTAATATAACATAAGTAATAATTATGATGATACGGTTATTGATTAATAAAAATAAAAAAATAAAAATCTTTATATCGACATCATTAGTTTTAGTACCACGAACTCTCGCTACGTCCGACAGCGGCGGACAGCGCCAAAATGGCGAATATCAAGCAGCCACAAAAGCACGTTGACAACAGCCAGTCCAGTGGTATTATAGAGGTCAGTGACAGGTATAAACGAGTTGATTGTCCCTCTCTTTCATTCCTACATTTTCCTCTTTTTATTGCTCTCTTTCCCCTTATTTGTATCACCTCCTATCATGTGTGATCCTCTTTCTTATATCATTTTCCTACACCTAAAGGTTGCCTGGAAGAAATCGCTCTTTTAGCGATATTAGGCCGCCTCTTGTACTTTTTCCTATTTCTTCTTTGTTTCTGTATATTTTCTTCTGTTTTCGGGTGTACAATATAGAGTTATTATTATTATCTGTAGGAAGAAATCAGGTATAGCTTATTGTTTCCCTCTATTTCATTCCCATTATCTTCGTCTATTCTTTCTATTCTTATTTCTCTCTCTCTCTCCCCATATTTGTCTCATCTCCTATCTTCTCACCTTTTGCTTTCTTTTTTCCTGTTTTTCTCCCTTCTCTCCTCCCGGTCCCTCTTACTTCCCTTCTCTCTCTGTTTTCTTTGTTTTTTTCCTCTGTATAAGAAATCATGCTGTGTAAAAGCAAGCCATAAAACACACTGTTTATCGTATTTATAGCATGGACGCTTAATGAATAATTCACATCGCCAATTTTCATAAATCATGAATAACTGTAAAGTAAGAAATACCGGAGTTCTAAGTTAAAAACAACATATAGACTAGACTTAAATTAGACTAATGTAGTTTGTAAAAAGTTTCAAAAATTTTTTCGACTCCTATCGACTTACTAAATATCGACCTACTAAATTGGAATATTTTTTGTTACTTCTTTATTTGGAACCGCTTGATGACCTTGACATTTATCTGCATTTAAACTAAAGATCGCGGATTCAATGCCCAGTCGAGTAAATATTACTAATATAGTTCAGTAATAGTACCTCCAAATTGTACTAAAATATTAAGAAATTGCGTATTTTTTCCAGATAAATCACCGTTGCTTCTGCGTAATAGCTGAGGAAAACTGCCTATAATTATAATTAATATATTAATGTTATATTACATTACGTAATTTTATAAGATGCTTATACTTCGATACATAACGATTGTTTGCCAAATAGTTCTTCCTTTTATACTCTAGATTTTAATATTACGAAAACTAACAAATATATGGTTTTTGTACATTCCCAAACAATTTTCTTTGTACCCAATTTTAAAGTCTTCGATGCTAATACAATAGTTTTATAGTTATTTATTGTTGTATCTAAATATGTAAAAGCTAAAGGTCAATCACACATAACGAAATATCGAAAACTCGTTATAAAGATGAAATTTAACAAAGAGGTAGTTATAGTTAGTAGACATCCACTAAAGGGCCTATTACACTATTCAGCATTAAAAAAGTCTAATTAGAAAAATGTCAAAGACAGAACGCTATTACACCGCCCGAAATACCGCATGCAAACTCATTTACAAGGCGTACGTAGATGATGACGTTGTCGGCTGTCGCGGTGTCATGGGAAGACGCTCAGAGAGACTAATTTACTTCCTCTTATTACACTACGCTAAATCTTAGTAAGACTGTCTTAATACTAAATAGTGTAATAGGCCCTTTTAAGAACGGATTTTGCGACAGGTCCCTAATTAAAGAGGTCCAAGGGTTCTCCCAAGTTTGTATCAGTCCTCCATTTTTTGTGCTACAAACTTTTTTGGCCCTTAAATGATACAGCAGATGTAACAGCAGATCTCAATGATGTTAGATTTTTCCTGCTAAATTTAAGTATTCAAAATATCTATACTTTTTTTAAAATAACAGTACTGGATTATTAATTAAAGTATTAGATTAAAAATCCTTGAGATTATACATTTGACGACACGTTTGGCTCAGTTTGTAGTAACGCTACATGCTGTGCTAGCGGTCGCGGGTTCGAGTCCCGCTGGTTGCATTTATTTGTGTGATGCACGAATGCTTGTGCTCCAGTCATGGGTGTTTATATATTTTATAATAGGTATGTATTTAAAGTTATATAGCATGTGTAGTGTATAAACTATCTGGTATCCATAAGCCTCGTACCTTACCATGGAACTAGATGGTGCGTGCGTAATATCTTAACATATTAATTTATAATACTTTGTACAAAAAAATTCGGAAATATTATGCAAAAATATTTTTGTACAAAAAATACATGTAACATCTGTTAATTTTGTTAATGCATATGAGCCTTTATTTATGTAAGTGAATAATATCAGTTTGTCATTGTATTACGTGTTATGTTATTGTAAATATAATATTAAACGATTATGACTTGTTTTATTTTTTAATAGCAAACCCCTTCTTTAATAGCAAACCGCTTCGCTTTTCGCAAGTTAAAATAAACAGTTTTTATATCTTTTAATAAAATAAAAGTAGCCTAAGTTGCTTCTTATAACATTAGCTATCTGTAAGTGAAAGTCTCGTCAGAATCGGTCGGCCGGCACAGACAAAAAAATTTAAAATAGATTTTTTGATGTAAGTACGCTGTATAATTTCATATGCATTTAACGAAAAGCTGTTTATTTTAAAATTCAAAACAAACACTTCAATTTTATTTTCATGTGCTGGTTGTACTACTATTAACTTTGATATAGTTGTTTTTAAATTAAATAAAGTTAAAAAATACTATATATATACTCTTATCGTATAACCCGACAGACGACTACGTAAAAAAGAGAAGTGCAAAACTGGTCAACGTAGAGCCGTAATCGCACTTACTGTACCTACTATACAAACTTTGCTGTTAAATGGAGGTGTTCCTGGGACCCTAGTAGGTGCGATTTATAAATTGTTACCTGAGCCATTATTACGAATCTATTGACACCTCCATTTTTAAAATCGGTTCAGTAGTTCCACCACCATTATAGTAGTTAAAGCGCTACGGTGGAACGTACCTACATAATATACTACCTTTCAGCTTCGCGGTAGTAGGATAAAAAATGAAATTGATTTTTTAAAGCCGCATCAATTTATACTGGGTGAAACACCACCAACTTTCCGATTCTTAGCTATTACTGAATCCGTATGTGTAGCCATATAAGCTAGCTATTGCAGCACTGAGGCAGGCTTAATTTAAATATAGCACTTCCCGCGGTTTCGTCCGCGTTCTAAAGTCTAAACTCTAAAGACCGCCAACCAAAGTCTTAGATTTCACACACTGTGATGTTTTCTAGCCGTTTTGTAACAGTTAATTGAGATTTCTCAGAAATTATTTTCCGCAGTAAAAAGTATCCTATATCCTGACTATAACCAGCTATCATCATACCAAATTTCATCAAAATCTGTTCTGTGATTTTCTCGTGATGCGGTCACAGACAGACAAAAATTCTAAAAACTATAGTCTTGTGAATTTAGACCAGAAGTGAGCTTTCTTTTAATAAAAACAAGCTTACTAAATCGACCTCAATTTATTGTAAGTATCTGAAAACGCTAAAACACAATTAAACTAGCCAAAAAGACCACTAAGCTACCAACAATGACATTTTAAAGAAATAAACCAACAGAGTAACGACCTAACAATGCTACCACGACAAGCGTCAAGATACAACTACCCCCCGATGCCGGTTATGCATCGACTTTTATAGATTTCTCCCCACCCTCTAACATTCTCTTTCCTATTCATCTTCCACACGGCCTTTCCTGACAGGAGACCGTCCTCGGGCTCCTTCATCTTCTAAACTTGGGGTTCAGAACCTCGACATCGAAAACCTGAGTGACGCCAGGAGCTATAGACATTACACTCTCATCATCTGCTGACGTATAAACAATTAAAATCATCAGACAAAAAAAAAACACAAAGTGCATTTCTAAAACTTGCGTGTCTATATAAAGGTTTCAATTTGATTCATTCGTGGGCTAAGCTTACCTAGCATAACCTAAGCACAATGGATGTGAAACAAACAGATATCTGTACCAATTACCCGGGGCAGGACCCGTCGGGGGAGTGCGCCCTCACGACTCGCCAGAGAACCATGTCATAGCTTTGCGTGTGTAAATCGGTACCTATAAAAGCATGTTTCAACCCAACCTAACCACAAATATACGTTACCTAGCATAACCTAATCACAGTGGATGTAAAACAAACAGATATCTGTACCAATTACCCGGGGCAGGACCTGTCGGGGGAGTGCACCCTCACGACTCGCCAGAGAACCATGTCATAGCTTTGCGTGTGTAAATCAGTACCTATAAAAGCATGTTTCAATCCAACCTACCCCCAAATATACGTTTAATGTTTACTACACAAACATATGCAACGGTCAACTCATAGTATGATCACTGCTCCAGGACGGCATGTCTGAGTAACCTCCAAGACACTGTCCGAGCTCACACACATTAATCTTAAGCTACACAAGGTATGTCCCATATACTAGGATCGCATGTCTGAGCGCACTCCAAGACAGCATCCAATAATATGAAACCGTACCCCACTTGAAGTGCATCTGTCGGCCAGGACAGCATATCCGAGTACAAAGACCTGCGAGACATGCCATCCCCGACCGCAAGATACAACTTCCCTTGAATGTGTCAACCCCAATGAGAAAACACAAAATAAGCTCTTTTACGTACACAGTAAAAAATAAAATAAAAATTTTACAGTTAACATTTCTACAAAGGCCTAGCATAAAGCACAGCACCTACTATAACACAGATCACGACTACCGCCACGCTCATGACGAGTAACTACATCGGCGACTTTCACTACGATCTCGCTGGTTGTCTGACATAACAACTAAATTTTCTAATTTAGTCCTTACAAGCAAAACAAAACTATACTAAACACAGCGACCAACAAAAAACACGAATCACCAAAATCAATAAAAATACACCAAAATCACGGCACCCTCCTAAAAAACTTTTAAACACATACAACCAACAAATACATACTACACGCTAAAAAAAGAAGTGGGCGTAACAGGACCTATCCCACTTCTGATCTTGTGAATTTAGACCAGAAGTGAGCTTTCTTTTAATAAAAACAAGCTTACTAAATCGACCTCAATTTATTGTAAGTATCTGAAAACGCTAAAACACAATTAAACTAGCCAAAAAGACCACTAAGCTACCAACAATGACATTTTAAAGAAATAAACCAACAGAGTAACGACCTAACAATGCTACCACGACAAGCGTCAAGATACAACTACCCCCCGATGCCGGTTATGCATCGACTTTTATAGATTTCTCCCCACCCTCTAACATTCTCTTTCCTATTCATCTTCCACAATAGATTATAGCCTCTGCATGGATAATAATGATTCAATATGATTTTACAAAAAATATTCAATGTACAGATTCGACTAACTTAGAATTTTATTATATGTAGATGTACCTACATTGTACAAGTAACACGCGCTCATAATATCATACAAAACAAATAAGTATTACCTAATCTTAATAATACGTATTCGCAGAAGTTTTTATCACAATTTCATGTTACAATCATAAATTAGTGGCAAGTTTAGATATTTTGATTTTTGAAGAATATTTTAACTTATTGATTTTATCGTATCTCTTTCAGACACAGACGAAGTAGGTACCTAATAGTTTTTAAGCCGTTGAAAGAAATGTAACGTTATCGTCACGTTTACCCTATTTGCTATATTTGATAATTTCATAACAAACATACGAATACGCATTTAACCTTTGACATATAAATGATAAAGTAAGATAGGCTTATCGATGTTTATTTCTTGATTTTCTTACACTATTCGTCTCTGTACTGCTGAAGAACTCGCATCAGTGTTTACAGCCAGTATTAAAATATATTTTAAATATGTTTAAAGTAATAACAGATCGATGTGTTAGATCGAAAGCAACAAATTTTCTGAAAAAAATAAAAAATGGAAAACGATGTTACGCTACAAACAAGGAACTGGTAACGTCGGCTGATATTGTGATAGTGGGTAAGTTATGTGATCAACTATAATTTATAGTAATAATGTCCTCCCACCCGATTCCGGCCACGGCCGCTTGTCTATTTGAGACTAGCCAACTGTGTAGGGGATATTACAAGTGTACGCGCAGACACAAGTGCACTCAATTCCCGTTACTCTCTCTACTCTGGACGAGTACTCTACACGACCAGTGAGAGTTAAGACACAGGACCGACGGTTTTACGTGCTTCTGCTTGCTCTTCGAGGCACAATGGTGACACCGCCAACTTACGAACTTCGGGTTATTACTGAGGCTTACTAAATAAAAAGACTCGATAACTAAACTTGACCCGGGACTCGAACTCAGGTCCTCTGATGAATCCTAGTCATTACACCCTAAATTTTTACGACTCATAATTTTATATAACCATTAATAAATATGAATAAATATACCGTTATATTCAAACTACTATACAAGAAAGACTTACTAAACGATATTATAATATTAGCATCTCTCATTAACTCCTTTTTTATCCTAATGCCGGGCATCGGCTCCGTCACTCGCGGTTTGACGGATTAGGTTTAAAGATATTTATTTCCCAAAAAGAACAATAGTTCACTTAATTTAAGGAAAATTATATAACAAAAAACTTATGTAACTAATCATACAATAGTGATATTCAAA
Source organism: Boloria euphrosyne (assembly GCA_951802675.2). Lineage (NCBI taxonomy): Eukaryota > Metazoa > Arthropoda > Insecta > Lepidoptera > Nymphalidae > Boloria > Boloria euphrosyne. Next base: position 10,658,002 of record OX637871.1, read on the forward strand.
CATATCTTTAGACAGTATGTGCTTCTTCAATTTTTTCTTAAATATATCAATAGATGCCACATCTTCTACATCTTTAGGTAATGAATTGTATAGCTGTGCTCCTTCAAAAAGTATTGTTTTAATCCCATAATTAGTTCTACTTTTTGGTAACTCTAATTTATTTCTACTTCTAGTGCGATGTGAATGAGATTTGAGTTTAAATGTGATTGGGTATATTAAAATGATAATAATATTTTGCTTTTATAGGTGGAGGTATCGCGGGATGTAATACACTGTATCAGTTGTCGAAAAGGGGTGTAAATGCAGTTTTGTTAGAAAGGAATAAGTTGACAAGTGGAACCACTTGGCATACAGCCGGTAAGTTTTCATTATGATTTACATATGTGCTATAATTTAAATCTTATGATAATAGAAAAATGATTTTGTATTATTCTACGTTTATTCTCTGGAAATATTAAAGTTATTTAAAAAAATCTTTCCCCTAAAAAAAGCTTTACTTATTATTTAACAAACGCGATTTTCAACATTTTACACAAACACTAAGCAAAGCTAACAAAGCTTCGATGATAATAATAATAATAATGTCCTCCCGGCCGATTACGGCCACGGCGGCCAATCTCATTGAGACTAGCCAACGGCGCGGGACATATTATAGTGCACGAGTGTATGCGCAGACACAAGTGCACTCTCTGTTCCTCATCACTCTCATATTCCGGTGGGACGAATGCTCGACACGACCAGTGAGAGCTAAGGCGCAGGACCGACGGCTTTACGTGCTCTCCGAGGCACGGGGGTGAAACACCGCCAACTTCCCAACTCCGGGCTGTTACTGAGCCTTCGAAACAGACAGACTCAATAACTAAACTCGGCCCGACCCGGGTCTCGAACCCAGGACCTCCCGGTGTGCGACCGTACATGCTAGCCACTACACCACCGAGGCAGTTTTTTTTTCGATAATAAAAACCTTAATTGAACATAATATTTTTAGGAACCAGAAGTGGATTTTATAAATAAAAAAGAAATAACCACTAAGAACACGTGTGAACGCTTTGACGTTTGACAAGCAAAAAGCCCTGTCATCGGTTTGACATTTCCTTTTATAGATGCGATGCAACTTGCTACCGTTCCTTACTATTAATTCCTAACACGGCCTCTCCTGATTGTGCGTCGTCCTCGACCGCATCTAGTCTGTTGCTGGTTCCTGGTAAAGAAAGCGCATCAAGTTTACCGTTTAGTTCTTTAACCAACCTCAACAATAAATCACTACCTAGTGAGATGTCTCACTTGCATATACAAACCATACAGAGTTAAAATCAACGTTGCGCGTGTTTTAGTAACCTTTTACTTTTAGGACAAGTTCCTCTACACACTGCCACAGGCCTTACAGAATAAACTTGCCTCAGTGTGTCAGTTCAGTGGTCCAGTAGCATCTACATCGGACCAATACACAACAACCCAGTAACAGCTACATCGGGTTTCCAACGATATTGATCCAGTAACATCTACATCGGATCATCTATCGGCATAGATCCAGTAACATCTACATCGGATCATCTATAGGCATAGATCCAGTAACATCTACATCGGATCACCTATCAGCATAGATCCAGTAACATCTACATCGGATCATCTATAGGCATAGATCCAGTAACATCTACATCGGATTACCTATCAGCATAGATCCAGTAACATCTACATCGGATCATCTATAGGCATAGATCCAGTAACATCTACATCGGATCACCTATCAGCATAGATCCAGTAACATCTACATCGGATCATCTATAGGCATAGATCCAGTAACATCTACATCGGATCACCTATCAGCATAGATCCAGTAACATCTACATCGGATCATCTATCGACATAGATCCAGTAACAACTACATCGGATCATCTATCGACACGGACCCAGTAACAACTACATCGGGTCGATATAAGTAACACAGTCAAATGGATAACCATCAGACTTAACCAACAGCACAACATAAGTGTGTGCAAAATACTCACTTTAAAAGAACGCTACACACGTTTCATGGTACCACTCCCCTCGCTGAGGCACCATATACTCAGCCACCACCTATATCCAGCGAGTCCTAAGAACTGCCGGGCTTGACGTTTTGTGGCAAACGGATGCTTACCAATGCTTCTAATTTGCGAGGACTCGGCCTCACCTGACACCGACTCACCATCCAGCCTTCGGATACTTCGGTAACTTTTGATCTGTAGCCGCTGCCGCCACTCCGCGGCGCGCGCTTTCAGAAGTACATACCGAGCTGACTCGCTGTCGCCGTCGCCGTCATTGCCGCGACTTTGTAACTGGCACCGCCGCCTCGTCATAAAGCCGCCGCCGGCACCGCGGCCGCCATATCAAAAGCGCAGCCGGCCGCCGCCGAGTCACGACCTCAAGCATGGCCGACGATTCTCAGAAACCGCGCGAGCAAATATGTATAAAAGGAGCCAGATGTTTTAAATAAAGACATTCCACATTTGACACTCAACGCGACTACTGGTCTTTCATTTCAATACGTGTAAAGATCCTTAGAACGTTTGCAGGTAGCGACTAGTACTATGCCTATCACGGGACATATGCATAACGCGGGGATGCGACCGTGACCTAGTTCGCGAACGACACCTATCACTATCACTGGAATGTCTTCCTGTCTATGAAAATCACATAATCCACCACGAGAATGAAGACGCTGCGATCTACTCATTATTTTGAGCAAAATAACGCACGGTACAAAAGTTACATATTTAACGAGTCGCGCACTGGTTAAGCGTTAAATTTAAAAAAATGGATAGTCCAAACGGTCAGGCTATGTGCAGATCCGATCCCACTTCTGATTTTAGGAACCAGAAGTGGATTTTATAAATAAAAAAGAAATAACCACTAAGAACACGTGTGAACGCTTTGACGTTTGACAAGCAAAAAGCCCTGTCATCGGTTTGACATTTCCTTTTACAGATGCGATGCAACTTGCTACCGTTCCTTACTATTAATTCCTAACAATATTATAAATAAACTATCTTTTCGGATTTTGGATTTATTTTGATTTTTGGTTCCCGACGTTTCGAATGCTTTATAGCATGGTCACGGGAGAGACAGCGACAAAATTCGAAAAGATACGTTTCATTTATAAAATCAAATATTCGCGTAAACGTAAGAAAGTATGAAGTTAATTTAAACTATGTGTAGATAGGTACATACTCGTTACTTATTTGAATTTAATGCTTAAGTACGCTTCAAGCAAAATTAACCACGCATCGAGTGTAAAATATTACATTACTTTAGTTTAGTTGAAACTTGAAATGATTTTTTGATATGTGTATAAGTATATACTGCTTAAAAATATAAAACAAACATATTGGCCAATATTTTAATTATCTCATTATGTAAATGTTTTCATAATAAGTTATACACATTGATTTACTAATAAGCTTACAAAGCTATAATATTATGTTGACGCTGAGATAAAGGTCATATACCTAAGATTTATCATCAATTCTAATAGTTATAAATAGATTAGCATATGTTTGTTATCGTTTATGTTACAGATAAAGTTTACTTACTTAGTAATAATTGCCCATTTATTAGTGACCTGTGAACGTTTTTTTTTTCAGTTGGCGAAATTGACAATTAAAAAAAATTAAGCATAAAATTTATACCCCCATTTAACCCTATTTTGAGCACACGTAAGCTTAAGATTTTTAATTCATTTTGGAACAATTATGTTAAAAAATACCTACGTTCTATTTTTAGGCAAATATTAAAATTAGGTTAAAACAATAATTTCGGTTTTTATCCTCCCCAAACATTCATAGATAGTTTTATTTAAACGTGTTTTTTATGTTTCTAAAAAGCTCTACATGAAATGCGTTAGCGTAACTATTGGTAAATGCTTGTTTTTATTTATTATTTGTTTTTTTTTCTATGTATAAGAATATAAAATAATATGGTGCATATTTAACCTATATGGAGATATTCTAAAATTTAATTTTAGGGTTAGTATGGTCTCTTCGACCGAGCGATCTCGAAGTTCGATTATTACAAGATTCTAGAGACGTTTATAGTACATTGGAGAAGGAGACTGGCGATCATGCGGGATGGATTAACAACGGTGGCATGTTTATATCTAGAAGTAAAGTAAGAATCACACATTTTTAGAATTTAATTTCATTTTCTTCTTAATGGCTTCGAAACGTAACAGTAAACTATATTTTTTCCAAGATAGATTTAAGCATTTTTAGAAGCCTTTTTAAATAAATTTTACAGAAGTTAAAATATTAATTAATTAAACAATAAAAATATATCGCGTACTGTTTGTTTTGTAGTTTTAAATTGCATCCTGCTTGGATGTCGTAGATTAGAAGTCATAAGTGAAATGGCTAAATATTGTTTTATTCTGCCATTGAATTAGATATTAATATAATTAATAAAATAACATATTTTATATTTTAGGCAAGAACAGAAGAGTATCTAAGGCTGCATACTTTGGGGAAAGCCATGGGTATACCGAGTGAAGTTTTAGCCCCAAATGAAGCCCTAAAGTATTTCCCACTTTTGGACCCATCCGTATTCAAAATGGCGCTATACTCACCTTTGGATGGTACCATCGACCCAGCAATGGCGTGCAATGCGTTGGTTAAAGTAGCAGCTAAATATGGTGGAAAGGTAAATAATATAGAGTATATTATTCTCACGTTTTATTTTTAAGTGAATTTAAAACTTAAAACTTAAAAGTATTTAAGAAATTTGATTTGTGATTTATAACTGCTATGAGCGAAGCAAGGAGAAAGAGTCGATATCTCTTTCCTCTGATAAGAAAGGATCTATGAGAATAATATATCTGAATGGCATATTGTAGTCTAGAAGACAAATTTTTAATATTCTTCGATTAATTTATTTCAATATTTTAATCTTAAAGTACCAAATTTTTTTTGTGTACTTAGGTATAACTTTTCTTGCGAAGATAAATTACTTTTTGTATTTGATTGTAAATTACTTTTCCTTTCTTAATATCACAGGTATACGAAGACTGTCCAGTTATAGACGTCCATTATGCGCACAATTTGCTCGGCAACAAAGAAGTGACGGGAGTACATACGGATAAGGGCTTTATAAGAACAAAATGCGTCGTCAATTGTGGAGGTAACACGAAAATAACTAAATCTATATTAGTAACCCTTTTTTATTATTCAATTAAGAACTAGAAATTAACGAAATATAATTTTGTAAAATTATAATTTATTGACGAAAACCGCTTTAAAATCCGTTGTGTGGTTAAAAAAATTTAAGCTACAGTCGGCGGGAGTAGAGCTTTATTTTATAGGTATAATTACTATGTAGAGATAAAGCATCTGTGTTAGGAAAAAACAAGAACAAAAAATTAATAGGTAGTAAATTTGTATGTCTGCTTGTTTACATGATTTATTAGTAAGACTTTTAAAGATGGATAATCTTTATCTAAATTGTTGAAATTATTGTAGTTTAAGCTTTCTCATCTCTACTATTCTTGCTTGTATATCAGTATCAAAATAAAATTGATAGCTAGTCTTTGATTGTTTATTCATACATTTATATGCTCTTTTTAGGAGTTTGGGGCCCTCGTATAGCTAGGTTTGCTGGTATTCCATACCTACCAATAATACCATTTAAACATGCATACGTTGTGTCTGACAGTATACCAGAAATGAGGGGATGTCCAAACGTGAGGGATCACGATGTCAATTTATATTTTAAAATACAAGGAGAAAGCTGTAACATTGGTGGATATGAAAGTAACCCAATTATGCTCGATCAGGTAAAGTTTAATTTAGGTTAACACAATTATATTAATGCATTTAGTTTATTGATAATATATGTATCTCTTTTGGTTTCATTATCGTAATGTAGTATGTGCCAGTAGAAGTCCCGTTGAAATCTGTCCTGCCGTTTATACCTACCAAATATACCTAATTACGTATTTATTCAATTTTTCAATCTGTAAAGTTTCAACTAATTTTAACAAAAACAATGGAGTTGACTAAAATTACCGATTTAAAGGTAAAAGCTAGTAAATAATAATTTCAATAATCAGGTTCCAGAACAACAGCATTTCCATCTGTACGATTTAGACTGGGATATATTCGGGGTCCATATGGACAGTGCGACTTCACTATGTCCTAAATTGGGTAAAGTGGGCATTAAGAGTACAGTGTGCGGACCAGAATCGTTTACACCTGACCATAAACCTTTGTTGGGAGAAGATCCTAATTTGTTTGGTATGTGTTTTTAATTTCACGAAGACTTAGATTTTTTTATTTATCACACATGTACCAACATGCTTGAAATATTTATGTACTAGGTATTGATTTCTATTATCATGTTATGCTATTACATTCTTGAAAGACGCTTTCTTCTTAACACAACTTCACCTAAGGTAATATAGTTGTCATCAGCCCTTTTTAATGTCCCACTGTTGGCGGACTTCACATGCCTTACGAAAACTTGCTAGATTTTCTCAGACATGCAGGTTTCCTCACGATGTTTTCCTTCACCGTAAGACAAGTGGTAATCAGAATAGAAATGATTCGCACATGAAAATATCAGGGGTGCGAACCCGGATTTGAACCTGCATCACTCGGTTATATAAGCGTGCGCGTTACCGCTGGGCTACCACTGCCCTAGTTAATATAATAAATAATAATAGTTAATATAGATTAAATTATAATAAATTATAAATTTGATATAGATAATTAAGAAATTTGTCGCGAAGTCATTTCTTTTTAGCTATAACCTTTGTATTACTCCCCTACTTGTGTATGTACTGTTTATTTTCTATTGTTATTATATTAAAAGCAATTGAGTCTGTAACAAATGTACATATTGACAGGATTGTACCACAACTGCGGGTATAATTCAGCTGGAATGATGTTCTCTGCTGGGACTGCTATACAGTTAGCGGAATGGATCATTAGTGGAAGGTCAATATATTTTTTATTGTATAATTTAAAATTCATACGCAACGAACAAACTAATAAATATAGATTTTTACAAAACAGATTAATAAATATTGACTTTTAATTTTTTAATTTGTCAATTCAAATACTCGTTATTAAAATTCTAATTAATTAAAAAAATGTGTTTTATGTTTTAGACCCCATTACAACATGTTTACTTTCGACGTCACTCGGTTCACCCCCGCCCAACTATCCCGTGCGCACTGGGTACGAGAAAGCAGTCACGAAGCGTACGTCAAGAACTACAGCATAGTGTTTCCTAATGACGAGCCCCTCGCGGGGAGGGATGCAAGTCACGACGCCTTGCACCAAGAACTGATTGATGATGGAGCGGTGATGCAGGCCAGAGCAGGCTGGGAGAGACCAGGGTTCTTTATACCTGGGGAGAAGGTTTGTAGTTGATCATAAGCTTGGGCAGTTGTAGCCTAGTGGTATCGCACTGGCATGGGAAACCAAGTCAAGCAGGTTCTATTCCCGTATTTTGCTCATTTAATATTTTTAATTGCGAATCATTACTGACATCTTGAGGAAACCTGAATGTCCGAAAGAATCCAGCAAATTTCTGAAAGTTTTACAGTCCGCAAACCAGCACTCGGCCCTCGTATTGAAGGATAGTCAGCAGCGGAGCGTTTAAAAAGGGCATAGTTTAACTTTAACCAGTGGCAGGCCTTGGAAGAACTCAAAGTCACTTAACACTTACGTACTTACGTAACTTGGAGTAGTAGTACATGTGATGATATAGTCAACATATTATACCTCGCATGAAACAAATTTCGTACGAGTAGAACTTGGAATTAGTATAAAATGGCCCGGGTTCAATCTCAGAAGCACTACGGCTATTCATGATGTTTCGACGTAATAATCTTCTTACTTCTTTCTTCTTCTTTCTACTTTCCCTTCCCCCATTTCACAGAATTAGAAATAAATATAACAAATTGTTTATATAGTAATTTGTATAGTAACTATTTTCGTGGTTACTAAAATATAAAATGGTACTAATTTTAAAACACATTTTTATAATTATAGATTCGCGTCCAACAGTACGATTGGGGAGGTGTCAACGATTATCCAAGAAACTTGGACCAGCGCTACGAAGATGTACTAAGGGGAGAATACACTTTTGGATTTTCGAAACACCACGGCACAGTAAATATGCATTTGTCTATAAAATATAGTATTTATTTTTAGAATTGGTAAAAGATGATTCGTACTTCAGTTTACATATTATTTATATTATATAATATTATAATACCCATACAATATGCCAGTTTTCTAAAGTGATCTCTTATTTGTTTATCAATTATATATCTATATTCCATTTTATTACGAATCCAGTGATATACGAATAAATCGAATCAAAATCGGCTTGGCCGTTTGGTTGTTACGAGGGAACAAAGCTTCAAACATACTAGATATACGTACGTATATATAGGTACACAGAGATGAAACACTTAACGCTTCTTTGTGTTTCGGCGCTGTCGGGTTAAAATTACAATTGCCTGAAGTTCTAAAGAAACAATTTTGATTGATCACAGATCGGTTCAGAAGCATTAGCGTGTAGAAACGAAGCTGCGTTATTTAATATGTCGTACTATGGGAAGTTCTACCTGACCGGTCCTGACGCACGGAGAACTGCTGAACTTGCCTTTACCGCGGATTTGTCGAAGAAAAACGATAAGTAAGATATTTCAGTGTTTTACCGACTGTAAAAAAGAAGGATCGTGTGCGTTTTTGTATCTAGTTGTGTGATATCTTCATCAATATAAGATTAAAAAAGTGATTTTCGAGTCAGTGACTAAAAAGGCTTTAGGTAACATTTTTTTATTCATTAAAGTTAAAATATTACTTTATTATTTCTATTTAACAACGTTATCAAGATCAAAATCTAGATGTGAATTACCCATAAAAGTAAATTATACAAATACTTGACAATAAATCATTAAATTCTAAAAAAACCTAGATGGTGTTGACGATAAAAACCTTATAAGAATAAATAATTATTAAACAATTTAAAACAGGGTAACATACACACTGGTTCTAAACGACAAAGGTGGAGTTGAAGCGGACCTAACAGTGAGCATCCTCGACGGAGGCAGTGGACTGTTACATGAGCCTATATTCAAAGTAAGAATTTTCCTACAATTAAGTACATATGTAATGTGAAAAACCTTTAACAAAATTAAAATAATAGATCTTTATTTTAGTTAAATATTTTTTAAAAGGACCAACAATTTAATATTATGCTCTCCAAGGGCAATTTATGAGGATAAAATTTCTGGCCACTATCTTTTATGACTTCTTTACGTTTGCTTTACTATTTTTTTTTTATATTTTTTATTATAGTATTATAAAAGAAACATATATTTATACCCATTCTAGGGTCGTGGCTACTACATAGTGACTAGTGGCTTCAATGCGAACCATACGGCGTCTATTATTCGACGTATTATACATAAGCACAAATTGCGGGCAAACTTGACTGATGTGAGCAAACAGCTATGCATTTTGGCGGTACAAGGACCTGATAGGTGAGGAAAATAGATAACATGTATTTTCGAGTTAGGTTTGCAGGAGTTTTATTCAGTCGTTAAGATCTGCTTAGATTTTCGATGCATATCAATATAAAGTATGAGTCTCCATACACACTAGATTTCGTTAGAAGAGTGCTTGCCACTCGATACTGAACCTTACATAGGGCATGGTTATTTGCTTATTATTATCATGCAGACTTGTTTTCTTTCTACGAAAGAAGAGGTTAGGTTAAATTAATGCATTGTATATATAATAAAACAGTATTGCATTTAGCCTTTTGACGTCTAACTGCTGGGCACTAGCCTCAAGCATGGAAGACTAAGTTGGCAGACTTAGCATGTCTTTTGAAACCTTGCTAGGTTTTCTAATAAATAGATTAAATAAACGAACGACGAACGAAATAATTAATATTATTGTCTTTTCCATTACAGCCAACGCATCCTCCAAAGATACACAGACGCCGGTCTCTCAAACGACGCGTTCCCACTACACACGACTCGCAGCATCAAAGTGTCAAAAGCGCCTAATTCCCCAGACAATAAGACCTATACTTGCCGAGCACTGCGCGTCTCGTGGGCGGGCGAGCTGGGGTGGGAGCTGCACGTGCCGTCCTCTCATGCGATACAGATATACCAGGCTCTCAGAAAGGCGAAGGGGTTGAGGAATGCAGGGTGGAGGGCACTAACTTCGCTAAGTGCGGAAAAAGGTAAATTCTAGACTGTACTATACAATTTTTGTACGTGTCGTTTTCAAAAGAATAGGGCACTTTTTATAGGGATTTTTTCTTTAAAAAAACCTCTTACTATAGAAAAATATGTTGATAAAGGCAAATATTTTGCGGCTTAAACTTTATTGGTCCTTGCAAATGCAAATACTAAGTTTATTTATATGCACGAGTAAAAAAATGTACAAGTGACAGTTTAGGCTTTTTAACATAATACTTTTTCTACTTTCTAGGATTCCATCTGTGGAACTCGGATTTGAGAATCGATGACAATCCAATAGAAGCAAACCTTGGTTTCGCCTGTCGTAAAGATGGCGACTATGTCGGCAATGAGGCAGTCGAGAAGTTTAGAAAGAATGGAGTCACTAAGAAGTACGCTTTCTTCACTCTTGATGATAAGGTAGAAAACATATTATGTTGATATAAATAGTACTTATTTTTATGCCTACAACCAGCCAACAACCACCAAAAAAGGCAATTATGGTCTAAGCCTATGCCATCTATAACCAAAGAGTTCAAGCTGAAGTTATATATCAAATTCAAGATCAGCTGATCTATGCCTAAATTGAAAAAATAAAAAATAAAAAAATAAATTAAAAAAGTTGTACAAAAACCTAGTCAATAAAAAATCACAAAACATACTTTTTTATATTTCAGATTGCCATATATGGTCAAGAAGCAATATACAGAAATGGCGAGCCTGTAGGCTATGTACGTAGAGGGGATTACGGGTTTTACTTAGATAAGTCCATAGGCATTGGTTACATAACCAATAAAGGTTCACAGGTCACAAAAGATTACTTAACAAAGGGAGAGTATGAGATTGAAGTTATGGGTAAGAGATATAAAGCGAACCTCCATTTAAAATCACCATTTGATCCCTCTGGACAAAGACTATTAGGCAACTATGGTTCGCTAGGAATGGATGAAAACACGTATGAACCACACGCTGGTCAAAATGAAAGGGCAGGTGGTAGCGAATAGATTTGATCTCACTTTAAATAAAAATTATGTTTTATTAACAGTTTGCTTTACTTCATTAAATGTTCCAATTAATTAAATAAAATACACAATCAAATGAAACTTTATAGAAATAATGTATTGATAATATTATTGCGACTTTTAAGCTTAGACGGCCCTTCCATAAAAGCAAGGACTCGTCTAAGCTCAGGTGTTGGGCAGGAGTATACAGTTCGGCAAATCTTTTGTTGCAATGCTCCACTATCGGCCTAACCTTTTCTACCTTTCTATCGTGACCCCTCCCCCGACCAGCAATCTACGAAATATAGAAACTTGCTGATCAGGTTGAAGCGATTCCTGGGCATGAACTGCCGGAATTCCGGCATGCCCAGGCAATTGGTCGTCCAATATTCATGGACCTGGTCTCGGTGGGTATGAGACATAATAATTAGCAGGGCGAAATATCGGTACATTTCATCGACCGTGACTTCGGTCCAGGAATCCAGATATTCTGGAATTCCTTTACCTAAGTCAGGGTCGGAATGGTAACTGATATGTCGCCATGCATAATTATTTGTCTCATGTACCAACAGGTCCATGAAATTGCGATCCCAAAACTTCTCGAATATTGCTACTGGGTCGGTCGTAGCAGAAAAGGTTGGGCCGGGATTGCGTAAGTATGATTCCTTCTGGCCGAAGAAGGATGATGGATCATCCGACCAGACGAAATCTCTAGACATGCCAACTTCCTCCTGCCCCACCTCCTCCCTCATCTCCTGATCCATCTCCTCCTCCCCCTCCGCTCCCCCTTCCGCCTCCTGCTCTACAGCTTGCTCCACAGCCTGCTCCACAGCCTCCTCCTCCTCCTCAATGAGAAGGTCGCGTTCCTGCTGCGCAGCGAACCGACACAGCTCAAGACTTGCATGACCCTCGTCAGCCTCGTCGTCGCTGCTGTGACCATCTTGGTCACTGCCCGAGTCTTCCAATACGTTGAATATTTGGGCGTCGGACAAGTTCAGGCCACGCCGACTCCTCGTAGCCAAGCGCCCTCTCCTCGCTTTCTGTCGCCCCTGCCCCTGTGAAGAACTCGGCGAAGCGAGTTCAGGTGTAACTGGGGGCCTGTAAGCCTAAAAAGAACATAGAAGCACATTAGGACACATAAAAAAGTATTACAGAAATATAAAACACACAGCTCAGTCTTTTTGCGAAGTACTTACACGAATGCTCCTCCCATCATCCACAACTTCGTTCAGCAAAGGGGCGTCGCCTGCCACCCGCACCGTGCCTCCCGGGGTCCGTGACACCGGAAGGCACGGTAGCAGATGACAGACACTGCCGCTGGTGGTGGACGGGCTGCCGCTGCTGGTTGACGGCTGGTTAACTCTGTTGTCTGCCATTTTTCTAAAGTAAGAAACAAAATATATATGTAACTAAATTATATTTATTCAATGCGAAAAGTTTCATCAAATCGGGCCAGCCGTTTTTCGTTCGAATCTTACTTTCAAAATATAAAAAAGAAAGAAATGAAAATATAAAAACCAGATATTTTATAAATTATCGTAATATATATGCGAAAAGTATCATCAAAATCGGGCCAGCCGTTTCGTTTGAATCCTACTTTCAAAATATAAAAAAAGAAAGAAATGAAAATATAAAAACCAGATATTTTATAAATTATCATAATATATATGCGAAAAGTATCATCAAAATCGGGCCAGCCGTTTCGTTTGAATCCTACTTTCAAAATATAAAAAAAGAAAGAAATGAAAATATAAAAACCAGATATTTTATAAATTATCATAATATATATGCGAAAAGTATCACCAAAATCGGGCCAGCCGTATCGTTTGAATCCTACTTTCAAAATATAAAAAAAGAAAGAAATGATAATATAAAAATCAGATATTTTATACATTATAATATATATGAGAAAAGTTTCATCAAAATCGGGCCAGCCGTTTCGTTCGAATCCAAAATATAAAAAAAAGAAATGAAAATATAAAAGTCACATAAGTCACATTTTTTATAAATTATCATATAAATGCGAAAAGTTTCATCAAAATGGGGCGAGCCGTTTCGTTTGAATCTTACTTATAAAAAATAAAATAAAAAATAAAAATCAGATATAATAAAAATTATCATATAAAAATAAAAATTAGTTACTAAAAATATATTCCTAATAATACGAAATAATTATAAAAAAAATTCGAGTATATAATAAAAAAGATCAACCTGTGAGTTGTGACTAAAAGTACAAAACCGCCATTTTAGAATCCACGCACACATATAAGAAAATTGCAAATATGTGAGTGTAATTTGTACCGTTGTCTAATTTTTCGAATAAATCACGAAAACTATACACTTTTATCAAAAACTACAAATGAATATAGATTCTACATGAAATATCCTATAAGAATTAGAGTTTACAATAGGATTCCAATAAGAAATAAATAATCTTTTTATTCTTTTTAGAAGACGTGTATGTAACGGTTTTTTCACTAACGAGTTTTAAAATACTTACTAAAAATACGAAAATCACTGTTGTAGTTACTTATATCGATCATAAATAGAATCTAGTAAATATACATAATAAGCACAAGTTACCCTTTTTAATTTCAAAAACTGTAGATAATTAATACTTTATTTAACGTGGAGCGCATGTACTTTACTTTACAGTTTACTCACGAGGTCGCGACGCAAAGTAAAAGGAAGTCTATTTAAATTTTTCTCTATGCAACTGTGTGAGCGAGAACACTAGAACAATTCTCTAGGACCAAGCAGAGACATGATACTTATAACATGTCTCTGGGACCAAGTATCTTCATCCGAGAACAATTCTATAGTTTATTTCATGGGTTTATTTAGAACAGATTAGTAAAAGTGTCAATCATAACTCCGGGCTAAAAATAATTCTTATTAGTCAAAAACAAATGATGGGAATTCATGCATCTATGGACGCCCATGGTAGGGTGGCGACCATTTTGCTTTGCATCTATGGAAGCCCGTGGTATAATATAATGTTGGTGGGTTAATATAATATATCAAAATAATAATTCATAATATACCAAGACATAATTTCATGGGATAAAAGGATTTAAGTTTATATATGTAGTTTTAATCACGGTATATCCACTATATTATGATAACCATATTCAAACCATTAATTTTAAGAACAATACACACACATCAAATCAGAATTCGTTATTGGCTGCACTACTAAAAGAATTGTAACAAATATGACGTATAAAAATAAATAAATAAATAAATAAACCCAAAATATACCTTATCATCATGTAATAAAGCTGATTATGAATTGACATTGTAACAAGTAATTTGATTAATTTGAAATAAAGAATATTTGATATAAGAATATTTATAGAAGTGCAATCATCGCTTGACACGATCTGAATACGACATTGAGTATGGTGAGATAGTCTGTCAGCTGGCCGTTCTCCCTTGTTATTTAATTTTTCATACTAGTGACTCAATTTCGCTTTGCTTGGGTTCGTCCCTAGGTGCTTCCTGTCAAATTTTTTTTTGTATTAAAACCTTCCGTGGACGTTAAGGAACATACAAAAAAACTAATAAGCCAAATTGGTCCAGCCATTCTTGAGTTATGCGCTTGCAAACGTTCATTTTTATTTATAATTTAGAAGATATTAGTCTCATACAATAATTAATTATTATTATAACCATCATAAATGAATAATAAATTATAAACATAACCATATGAGAAAAAATTAATCTGTATATTTTTCTAGCAACCCTGTCAGTCAGCAGTTCATTCATTTTTATTTTAAGGGCTTATTACACCTTCCTAAATTTAGTGTTCTAAATGATTTAGTTACTAAATTCAGGAAAGTGTAATCGCATTTAGCAAGTTAGAATCCTAAAAAGCTAACCTAACTAGGAAGAAGTATGGTTGCTAAATTCCGTCGACCTTAATAATCTGTGGACAGCAAGTATTTTTGGTTTATTATTTCTATGATTTTTGTTCTGGACTCCAAAGAGAGTACATTTATTATTGTTAAAATAAACGTGACGACTGCGTAGTGCGTGTGCACATGTTATTAAATTTTTTTAAAAATTAAATGTTATTTTGTTAAAGTGCAACGAGTTTAATGGCAAAGGAAAGAGAGATCCTAATTAATATTATTCAACTATATAAAGATATGCCATATCTTTTGAATAAAAACGATAAAAACATATCTTTGGAATAAAATCGATAAAAATTATTATTATAGTTAATGAAAACGTGTAATATACTCTATGGTTGCACTCGTAGAAACTTATACTTAATCTGTAAATTCGTCTATGGTTACTAAATTTAGGATAGTGTAATCAGAAACATCATTTTGCTTTCCTTTCCTAAATCCTAATTAGGACGACTAAATTTAGGAAGGTGTAATAAGGCCTTTATCCATAAATGTCATGTCATGTCAAACTTCAAAGTCAAATTGACATTAGACATATTTGATATTAGAAATTCCTTGAATTCTGATTGCCGCTCACGTTAAAAGTTATCAACAAAGTAATAAGAATAACAATATTTCATTACATTTCTTTTTATCATGTACAATGTCGGTCACTCTACATACTGATGTTGGAGATATAAAAATAGAATTGTTTTGTGAACAATGTCCTAAGGCTTGTGAGAATTTTTTAGCATTGTGCGCCAGTGATTACTATAATGGATGTTTATTTCACAGGAACATAAAGGCATGTAAAACTATACGTATACAATAAATAAAATTTTACACTTAATTAATTTCAATAAAATAATACATGTGGGTAGTAATTAAAAATACATTTTAGGGATTCATTGTACAAACAGGTGACCCAACAGGCACAGGTAAAGGGGGAACTTCTATATGGGGAAAGAAATTTGAAGATGAATTTAAGGAGGAACTAAAGGTAATAGGATTTAAATTTTTTATTGTATTATATACTACTCACAAAGTATTTTTGTGAGCCAATCTATACTAGTTTTAAAATGTAGGTTAAAATTGTCAAATATTACATCAACATCAATCATTTATCACTATTTATTATATATTACCTGTGTATATTTCTAATATTGTCATTTTTTTAGCATAATGCAAGAGGAATGGTGAGCATGGCCAATAATGGACCTAATACAAATGGAAGTCAGTTTTTTTTTACATATGGAGAACAGCAACATTTAGATCTTAAATACACATTGTTTGGAAGGTGATTTTACATTTACATTGTTTATATGTAGTAATTTAGTTAAAGTTTAATGTTATACACTGGCTCATGAAATCTATTATTGCATGAATAACTTGTGTGATACATATAAGGTAAATTTAATAGATAAAAATCTCTTGTCACAGTGTTTGTTGTCAAACTCTCCTGAAACGGCTTGACCGATTTTTATGTTTTTTTTTTGTGTATGTTAGGTAGGTCTTAGAATAGGTTGTAGGCTAATTTTTATTTCCCTAGGTGATTAGGGTGGTCCTCTGCAAATATTTAATTTTTTATATTTATTACATTATTAAATTATGACCAAATTTTTTTTTATGAGTCAGCATCAAAAAATTTAAAATACATATAATCCTAAAATTTCAACCTATCACCAATCCCTCTTTATTAGTAATTGGAATGCGGGCAGAGCTGCAGGAATTGCTACTAATAAATAAGCAAAGTACTGTGACAAAAGAGGTTGCTGTGTATAATTGTTAAGTTGCTCATATTTTTGTAAGTTTTGTAAATAAATAACATGAAGACTTAATAAATATTTAAAAATATTTCTAGTCATGTAGTTAAATTATAAGGTCTAAACTATTTCTGTAGTCTCTGTAAAGTAGATAGGTAGTTTGATATTTATGTGAATTTATTTTCAACTATGCTATTTTCAGAATTATTGATGGTTTTGAAGCACTGGATGACTTAGAGAAAATGCAAGTGAACCCTAAAACTTATAAGCCCCTGACAGAAGCAAGAATTACTTCCGTGACTATACATGCAAATCCATTAGCTGGTTAATTTTAATAAAAAAATAAAGTTAATATTTCCTGTTTTATTTGTCTCAATCATTTTTTGATTTATACATAATTATTAAAACAACTGGTAACAATTATATCTATATTAAATATCATGATAAGCACTTACACATATTATTCTGTTGGAAATTTGAAATATTTTGTGCATATATAAAAAGGTATCAGTGCTCTACTGATAAATTATTAAGTTTTTGTTTAGATTTTGGATTACATAATAATTATTTATATACATTTAAACTATGTGACTATTTTCCTTATTAAATTATTAATCAATGAACAGGTGGTAAATCCTATGGCTACTTTCAATTTATAGAAACTGAAAAATCTATAAGTACATACATTAGATTTAAAAATACAATTTTTAAGCAAAAAGGTCTATTAAAAATACTGATCTAGGTTTAACAAGTTATGTTTTAAAATTAATATTTTTAGAATACAATGTATTGCTTATTTTTATTTATTTAGACATTTTATCTATGCCAAGTCTTAATCTCAGGTCTCTAAGTC
Source organism: Boloria euphrosyne (assembly GCA_951802675.2). Classification (NCBI taxonomy): domain Eukaryota; kingdom Metazoa; phylum Arthropoda; class Insecta; order Lepidoptera; family Nymphalidae; genus Boloria; species Boloria euphrosyne. The sequence continues at coordinate 10,675,749 of OX637871.1, forward strand.
ATAAAAGTTTTCATCTATAGGAAACTCTGGCTCATTCTCCTTTTTGATTTCAGTTTCAGGAATTTTTTCATCAAAGTTATCTGTAAAATGAGATTTGATATGTGCCACTAAGTCTGACTTCTTCTCAAAAGTGGCTCCGCACTCTATACATGGCATATTCACAACCAAGCATTCATGAGTTTGTTCATGTTTGTCAAGTTTATCTTTTCTTGTAAATTTTTTATCACACTGATTACAGCTAAATGGCTTCATCCCAGAATGTATTGTAACATGGCGATCCAACTCTCGTTTACGTGGGAATTTTTTAAAGCAAATTTTACATTGAAATACTCTTGAACCGATGTGTGCTATAGAAACATGAGTTTTGTATGCATCCAAGGAAGAGAATCTCTTTGGACATTGATGACATTTAATATTTTTAGGCTTATTTTTGTTGGATACCGACATTTTCTTTGGTGGAGAAGTATGTAATTGTTTACCTGAGGTAGATGGAGTTTTTTGCATTTGGCTCAAGAAGCTTCCTTCACCAGCAATATGATCTGGCACTCTTGGTAATTCATAATCATTAGGATGATTATCAGAATTAAGTTGAGTTGGTGATGTCATTAAATTACTGAACGGGTTAACATTCACAACCATGTCATGTGTATTTTGGTCATTCTCATATTCTTTATGTTCTGGACTTACTGGTCCATGTTTAACTTCATGTTTGAGAAGCTTGTCTCTCCGTCCAAATGTAAGAGGACACTTCCTACATGCATATGGTTTCATACCAGAGTGCACTAAGACATGACGTTGTAGGTCTCCTTTTGCTACGAAACTTCGAGGGCATAATGGACATACATGAGGTTTGTGACCAGCATGAATACGTAAATGTTTACTTAAGTTTGTATTTCTGGAGAAACTTTTTAAGCAATATTGACATTGGAACGGTCGTATACCTGTGTGAACAATAGAATGTTTTCTTAAATCAGATCTTCGTCCAAAACATTTATCACATTCTGGACAATGGTAGGGCTTATCACTGCCATGCACTTGTTTTGTATGGGCAACATATTGACTTCTCTCTGCAAAAACTAAGCTACACTCAACACATTTATATGGTAGGTTTGGATCATGGAAGCCTTGTTCATGTTCTTTACATTTTTCTTGAGATATGAATGCTTGGTCACAATATTGGCACATGAAAACATTCTTGTAAAAGGACTCAGAAGCAGTTTCTCCTTCATGGGCATTATCCTGTTCAGGTGTGTCAATTTGATCAACATTTTCAGATTCTTCAGAGGAGTCATAATCGAGCATAGGGTCCACAACCATCACCACACTATCTTCAACAATATAATCTTCTGGCTTTGGTTTCAGAGTTTCCTGAGTATTATTATAATTAAAACTACCTACTTCTGATGAAGTTGAGTTGTCCAGTTCATGAACACGATTTGTTATTTGTCTTAATCTGGCTTCGCTTTGAATGCATTGCGATCTGAATTTTGAACATTTATTTACTTTAAACAAACATTTATAGCAGATCCTAGCAGGAAGCCCGTCATTTGGATCCATCTGTAAAACGCAAGAAATCAATAAATAGAAGTTACTATTCGCTACATGCAAGATAGAAACGTTGAAAATAATTATATGTAACCATTGTACGTACCTGTAGTTCAAAACATTCAGCGATTTTCGAGGTTAGAGACAAGTCTGCATCATCGTCTGGAGAGGTTTCGTAAATTGATACGGTAAGTCCACTTTTGTTTAGGCAAAGACGACATAGTGCGTGAAAATTTGCAATTATAAAGGAATCATCCATTTTGTGTACAAAATATTATCAACATGTAAAGTCCCATTGACTTTAGATTTCTCGACACTTAATTTGATTGTCTTCTTTTGTTTTAATCTTTTAAATATTATTGGAACGCCATGTCAGAGTTGAACAAAAGCCTCGAAAGTCGGAGGCTACGGCCCGTTGTCGCGACTACGCAATCGTTCGATCCGAGTCAACTGGGCCGATGTTCCGCAGCAGGGCTGCGCTAGAGGAACGTCCCGCCGCCCCTTCTATCTTTAGCATTAAACATTCACTAAATGATAATAAACTTAGAGATTCTTTCTTCGTCATAATTAGAGTTAATATTTTTCTGTGAAAATCTTTCGAAAGGTTAGCGTTTAAATCTTTATAAAATTTCAAATTTAAATTTAAAGTTGTAATTAAACCGCGCTACTTTCGCAGAATAAAACAGGGTTTTCAACATCTGACGTGCTGATTTGAGTTTAGCTTTCTCTTATTGGCTACTATTGCATTATTGTAATAAAAAGGGGTATTATAATTGTTTTTATTGGTTAGAAGTATTACTAAGAAAATTTTACCTAATTTAAACCAATGAAACACTAATATCCTAAATTACTGTTGCTACACGTGAAATTCTTTTTGTAATATATTACCATATGAAAAATAATTGTATATAAAAATAATTTTGTTAGATACCCTGTTAAATAAAAAAATCTCTTAAATAAACGCATTGTAATTTAAAAATGTAAATTGCTTATTATCTACTATATAAAAATAAGTAAGAAAAGCGGGAAAATCTTTTAAACTATACTAAAGAGGTTACACCTGGGGACGAACCCGAGCGAAGCGAGGGTGAGTCGCTAGTGATATCTAAATAAATTTAACCAAAAAGTCCATTCTATGACCCGCTTATTTTTAAATCAAATATCTAATCATATTTTAAGTATTTTATCTTTTGTTCCCTTACCATTACCTTACCATTCAAATAAGTTTAGTTCATATAAATAAAATAATGTTTAAAGAATAATTTCGTCTAAGGGTCGTAACTAAGCAGCAAGATTTTTCTTAAATTTATATAAAGTTCTTTATGATGTGAAGTTTTAGTGGGGTGGAGAATAAGAGGTCTCGGGTTCATGTTCCGGAATCTTCTTGAGAAATATTTTCATTTATTCCAAGCCATTACGGAAAAAAGTACCTTAATATTTTCATTTTGTTACCTCCATGCCTTGGAGAGCATCATTGAGTTATTATTAATAATAACTCAATGGAGAGCATATGTGAATTCTTGCGCTTTACATTTTGTCACACTTCTTAGTAGCGTCCGGCAGCTGGCCGACGCGAAGCCACAGATTAAGGAGACTAACGCGAAGCTAAGAAAGGCACAAGACGGGCCCATTTCAGTTATTCTGTAGGCGGTGTGTCGGGCGGGTTGCTCCTGGTACGTCATTTTTAAAGCTAGAAGCTTGAAACTTATTTTTTTGGATTTGATATAAATAGGTAAGAATTTCAAAGTTTGTCAAAATTTTACACTAAAGGGGGTACCTAGGGACGTACCTCGGGTACGAAACGAGGGTGAGTCGCCAGTAATAAATACAGTAAGAATTTTATATTCTTATATTTATAATTTAATTATGGTGGAAACAGGTTGACCGATAAAATTAAGTGATAAAAAAGACTAAAGCAAACATTTAAAAATTAAAAATATTAAGATAATGAGCATAATATGTATCACATGAAAATGTTCCTCTGTAGAGAAGTAGGTTTAAAATTCCGATTTTACAGATTTTGATTTTTACAAAATCGCCCTTAAATAACTTATTGTTAATAAATTTTCGAGTTAACATAATTAATAAAATATTTTTCTTAGTATTGACAATCCACGACTTGGTCTGCGTCGACACAGGCTCCGGATCCTGCGTCGAAGGACATGCCAGCGTCACAGCTGAGGAGACGAGGGTTTCCTTTGTAGCAGGCGATATATTGTTTGCAACTGTTTTTATATCTGGAAAATAAAATATAATCAGGTAAAAATCACTATCTAGTTCATTAGAAGCTGCAAATTTTATATTATGGACACCAGAAAGTTGATCCACTACCCATATGTTATTTTTAAATACATACCTATTATAAATTATAACACCCATAACTGGAGTAGGTACAGAGCTTAATGCTCATCGAAAAAATAAATGCTAAACTGAGGCAAATGTTTCGTCAAAATACATTCTTTAAACTGATAAATACTGATAAGCAATAAGAGGTCAGAGCATTAGAGTTTGGATGTTAGTTCTAATTTAAATATTGTTTTACCTGTACTTGGAGTTGTTATACATTTGTTTGCCATATTTGTCCTGTGATGGGGCTGGGCAAGTGAATCCTTGAAAAACTGTAAATAATAAAATCATCGATTAATCCGAAATTATATAATTATAGCGACGGTTTACTTTTATATGGTATTAGGTACATACTGTTAGGGTTGCAGCCTGGTACATTTGCAGGCCAATCGCAGCTATTTGTTTTTGAGCTAAAAGCGAGACCTGGTGGACAATACATTATTGTAGATACACCTTCTTGGCACATTATATACTGCCCACAGTCACCATCTGGGATGGGGTAAAAGCCATAGCGATGAGGGCACTGTGAAGTGGGCTGTGGTTCCTCTGTAAAATTTTAATAAAAATGTTATTAAAAAGGTTATATTCATCCTTATTCCTTCATATAAAAAGAAAATATATTTCATAAAATACATACGTATAACAGCTTGGCTTTCACATTTGACTTCTGAAGGATATCCACAGGGGTACTCTGGCCATTTCGCGGCAGGGTTAAAATGAAGTCCATCAGGACATACGTAGTGCAGTGCTAGATTTTGCTGTAAGGAATTTAACGTTTAATTGATGTAAACACACTAAACAGATAGGTACAAAAATAATGCAAAAGATCTTTTATAAATAACATTGACGTTTTACCTTGCATTCAACATAGGCGTCACATTGATTTAATACTGATTCGTATCCATCACTATTTTTGCAATTGTAACCATGAAGACGGTTCATATATAGATCTTCGGAAGGCTTAGACCATGGTTTGGAAGTGGAAACAGGTCGTATTATTGGTTTCTTGGTAGCAGCCGTTGGTATATATGAATAAATCTCAGTTGTAGAAGGTACAACTAATGTTGGTTTGGGTCTTTGTTGCGCTGGATACCAGTTTATCATAGGCTTATTATACATAGGATTATTGTCTATAACAATAGAGGATCCTGATTCTGAGACAGGAGGGTTTACCATTTCACTAAAAGGTTTGACGCTATCATCCGCAGGCGAGTTTTCTTTTGGAATTTCACTTGTATATACCGAATCAGGTTTTATAATTGTTAGTGGTGGTTTTGAAGGAACAATTTCAGGCTGTCTATATTCAATGGGTTCTGCTGTAGTCGATGCTGGAGGCTGAATTATGACAGGTTGCTTAGTAGTTCCAAGAACCGGTTCTTCAGTAACAACAGGACGGATACTGACTGAAGGCGCGGGTGGTTCAAACGTTTCCACGGATGGCTTAGGAACAGGGTCTGATGGTTCAGGAATAGACTCTACTGGTATAGGAACAGTTTCTATTGGTTTAGGAGCAGGCTCTTTGGGTTCAATTTCAGATGGTTCAGGAATACGCTCCGTTGGTTCAACAACAGGTTCTAATGATGCAGAAACAGGCTTGTTATCAGGTTCATTAGATTCAAATATTGAAAATTCGGGTAGCTTTTCTGTGGGAACTGGTTCAACTGGTTTAGCTGAATCAAAAATAGGTGCAGGTTGTGCAGTTACGTATGCTGGAAAACGAGGCATAAAATTGAAACGCGACGTAGTAGGTGGAGGCGGTGGTGTTGTTCTTGGGGCTACGTAATTGGACTCAACGGGTCGAGATGATGGCAGTCTAATTGGTATTCTAGATCTCGAAGATGGTTCAGGTGGCGAGGAAGATGCTGGCTTATAATTTTCTGGATATATAATGGTTAGTTCAGTTGATGGTGGAGAAACACTAACCGGGGGATTGTGTACTGTATTATCTTTTTCTATTGGACGTGTTATGGGAGGTTGAGGCTCCGTGATGATTTCAATTTTTTCTGTTGTAATTGGAACATTTGGAAGTGATGTAACAACGGGTACTGGTCTAGGTCGTACGAATGGTCTGCGAGAGCCACGCGAATATCCATTAGAACCCCACGGTGAGCTATTCTGAGCTTCCACTACAAATAGAAAATAAATAAAATTTGATTATTAATAAATTATTAATAAATGTTTTTTCTTAACATTAATCACAGGTATTTAAGTACTACTTACCCAATAATATTGACGCAAATATTAGTAATAATTTTGTGCCTAACATTATTATTTCCCTTTTGAGCCTTTGACTACTGACGAACGGTCTTAACTGAAGTAATAATAAATAAACAAAACACTTATTTTATACAGTTTCTTATCAAATTTTTAGATAAATTGCAAGATTTAATATTTTTTATCATCAACAAATCGATTTTACAATTAACTCGCATAAGGTAATGTGGCTTGCCGCAAAATTCATTCATTAGGTGGTAATATCAATCAAGTTTAATGAAATAACTGTTCGTACAGTTCGTAACAGATTTCGAAGTTAAATTTGATTGTAATTTACTCTTAATTATATAATTTAAGTAATACATATTTCTTAAAATTGATCCAGAAATGGAGCAATGTTCGATCCTATTGTTTACTAGTGACTCACTTCATCACTCCCTAACAGCTAGTAGAGAATAGACTATATTGTTTTTGTACAATGATCAAAAATAGTAGGTAAATATTTAAAAATTTAAAATATATTACAATTATAATTCTTGATCCTCATTTAAACTTCCGCATCTCTTTTCTAAAGACGAGCCTTTAGTAGCAGTCGTTTTCCCGTAAGAATCAAACATCCTATCGGTTCAGCACTTTTTGCGTTAAATGTTAAGATACAAACAAACGAACACTCATAAGTACCAGAGTACCTTCTACTACCTACTGTATGAATAAAGCTCAAATATATTACAGGTCTGATATATCTAATATCCTTTTTTAAAGTTAATTTTCCAGACCTAAAAAGCAGTATAATTCTTAAATAGTAAGATCTCTTTAAAAGGTGAAGTAAAGAATATTTTTCAAGTGGTCAAATATAAAAAATAAATGTGAAATATAATCATCCCCTTCTTTCTAAACTTAATTGAGTTTTATTTACAAATTTAAAATAAAATTACTTAATTACTATCCATATTGGTTAATACGAGTAGTGAAGGAGTTCTGAGGTAACAAATATACTAAAATACAACCGAATTAACGACCTCCTTTTTGAAATCGGTTGAAAATTAATGGTTCAGTGTTGTTAACCTGTTAATTAGTTATACTACAAATATAATAGCAGCCAATAAAAATGTAACAATAAATTTCAGTCTAAAATGTGGTAGGTACTTGTGTTACCACTAAACTTTGAAAGTAGGTACTCTTCCGATTTGATTTTATTATGAAGTTATTATTTTGAAGTTTTAGAATTTGCACAAAGTTTCTATTAGGTAGGTACTTCTAAAATCTGGCTTCAGCCTTTATATGCTATGTGATACACCATTAATATTTTTAAAATGTAGTAAACTAGCGGCTCCCTCCTAGGCTACGTCCTTAGGTACGAATAGTTTAGAATATAAATTATTAAGAGAGATCAGAGATGTTAGGGGTGAAACTGTACTTTTTTTATGGAAATGACACTATCTCGCGTAAAAAATATGCCTATTTCACTTAACAGCCCTCTGACTATCTCCGCAGAAAAAATCACGCGTATTAGATAATCTTACAAATTATTTTTAACAAAAAATCTAAAACCGACTTCCTAACTAAATAAATCTAAACTAAAGAGTAGAAAATAATACTTTTAAGAACTTTGTTAATTTTGGAGTCGGTGCCAGCCAGGTATTTTGATTATGTTTACAAATTAATAGATTAATCGAATATGTATCCATTTAGGGTTATTTTGCTTTGGCTGGCACCGACTTTAAAATTAACAAAGTTCTTAAAAGTATTATTTTCTACTCTTTAGTTTAGATTTATTTAGTTAGGAAGTCGGGTTTTTGATTTTTTGTCAAAAATAATTTATTTTTAAATTGTTAGCGGAAAGTAGATATTATGTATTGTGTTATTTCATGATTATAAAAATGTTCCTTCTATTATAAGGTAAACCTAATAGCCTGAAAGTATATAACTATCGGTCCATAAGTGCGTATTATATTGAAAGAATTTTCTTTAAACTCCTAACCGTTGAGGAGTTGTACCTTCCATCATCAGTTACGAAACGTGACGCAAATATCCGGATAGCCTATAAAAGATTCGGCCGAGTATCGTTAATTTGTTCCTAAGAATTGAAGAGTTCCGTTACTTTGTCATGGATCCCATCATCAGAACCTTACGAAACTCTCATCAAACTACCCTTGAAGTACTTACATCCTTTCCAATAAAAAAAGTATCATCGAAATCGGTTGGCGTGATATTGAGTTATTCGTCCATTTGTCGCGCATATACGTACTTTATGCATCCCAAGATCCCAGAGCGTTCTGACATAGCTTATTTTCACATGGATGAAACCTTCATGACTTAGTAGCGTCTAGTATACTTTATAATACCTGCCTACTTGTGGAGCTTGCCCTGTGACACCTGGGCAGGTACCAGGTGAGAAAGGTAACTAAAAATATGAGTTATCTTACTTAAATTTGTATGGCTGATTTTTATATATATTTTGTAGAATATTATTCTAAACTAGAATTATAAAGTGTCAGACACTTTTCATGGACCAGAGCTTTTGTCAGACGCTTTAAAGCTCGACAAAAAATTAATGAACTTTACTTATCAACCGACTTCCAAAAGGAGGAGGTTATCAATTCGTCTGTATTTTCTTTTTTTTTTATGTTTGTTAGCTCATAACTTTGAACTGGGTGAACCGATTTTGATAATTATTTTTTTATTTGAAAGGTAGTGCTTTCCATGTGGTCCCATTTTAATATTTTCCAGTTCTGACAATGGTATCCATGAGAAAACCATAAAAGTCTTAAATTTGCATTAAGTATTTGCGCGAGAAATGGACGAATAACTCAATATCACGCCAACCGATTTCGATGATTCTTTTTTTAATGGAAAGGATATACTTCAAGGGTAGTTTGATGAGAGTTTGGTAAGGTTCTGATGATGGGATCCATGACAAAGTATCGGAACTCTTCAATTCTTAGGAGCAAATTAACGATGCTCGGCCGAATCTTTTATAGGCTATATGGATATTTGAGTCACGTACCGTTACTGATGATGGAAGGTACAACTCCTCAACGGTTAGCAGTTTAAAGAAAATTCTTTCAATATAATACGCAATTATGGACCGATAGTTGTATACTTTCAGGCTATTAGGTTTACCTCAGAATAGAAGGTTAATTTTTATAGTCATTAACACAATACGTATCTACTTTCCGCTAAAAATTTAAAAATAAATTATTTTTAACAAAAAAACAAAAACCGACTTCCAAACTTAATAAATCTAAACTAAATAGTAGAAAATAATACTTTTAAGGACTTTGTTAATTTTGAAGTCGGTGCCAGCCAAAGCAAAATAACCCTAAATAGATACATATTCGATTAATCTATCAATTTGTAAACATAATCAAAATACCTGGCTGGCACCGACTCCAAAATTAACAAAGTCCTTAAAAGTATTATTTTCTACTATTTAGTTTAGATTTATTAAGTTTGGAAGTCGGTTTTTGTTTTTTTGTTAAAAATAATTTATTTTTTCATGTCTGACTTTTAAATATGTTATTCAAGTAACTATTACAAAGTTATATTTCATCAGTCAGACAAATTCGAGTGACCAAACATCCCCTAAACACAAAAATATATACACACCTGAAGTACCTACAGAATATAAATTAATAAAAATATTCGTAAAGTAAAGCACCTACTGATATGTGCATTGTGTAAATATAGCGGAAACAATAGTAGATTAGAGAATAGGAAGTTAGAATTTAGCTTAAAATTAACACCTATGTTACTATTACTATAAAACTATATTCCTACCAACATATTCCCTCAATGCTATTAAATAACTACATGTAAATTAAAAATAAAATTAAAAAATTAAAAAACCTGTGCAAATTCTTATATTTATTTGATACACACAAAGTAAATTTTTTTTGGTCAATAACCCCCGGCGTCCTTAGAACACCTTACCAAAATTTCATCAGATAGAATATATAGTTTAGAAATGCATAAAGCACAAACATACAATCTTTTATTTATTAGGGCGAGCGAAGCGAGACCAAACACTATCCCACAACCAGAGCGTTTTGTGGTACACTTTACTGAAAAACAGTCACGCCTATAGATTTATGCTTTAACATAGTAATCTAACTTCACATCTAGATGTGTTATCTGTCAAAAGAATATATATGTCTGAAATGGCTGGACCGATTTTGACTATTTGCTAGTATTATAATAAAATTCTAATTTATTCGAATCTGTACATTAAATATTTAAATTAAAAATCTTATTATATTATTCTTTTATCCATTACATAAACAAGTAAATAAATAAATAAATAAATAGTCATTATTATCGATACAGAGGCCAAATATATAGTTTTTAGAATTTTTGTCTGTTTGTCTGTCTGTGACGAGAAAATCACTGGACACGTTGATGAAATTTGGTATAATCATAGTTGGTTATTCGGGTCAACATATAGGATTCTCGTTACTTCAGGTAAATATCTCAGTTGTCAGAAATATATACTATGAGTTATAACGTATCCAGTCATATATTTAATTTCAATCTAAGAATTTGGTTTCCGGTCTGTAGAATGCGTTTTTAGAACATTTTTTTACATAATAATTGTTGAGTACTGATATGATTTCTCAGAAATAACAGTCCTCCTGCAGTACTGATACCCCCTATGACCATACTCAATTTCATTAAAATTTGTCTATTGGTTTTCTTGTGAAACAGTCACAGTCAAACTGACAATTTTTTTTAAAGAAAAAAAGATTCAACTTGACAAATATATAGATATACATTTTGCATGGGTTGAATCTTTTTAAATCTTTTTTTTTTAATAAGGGATCTTATTGAAATAAGGATGCAAAAATCTTGGATTGAAATTAGTAAGTATTTTCAATACATTTCAATTTTTTACTCTGAGACCCATGCGCATAGTGCTCTCGCGCTCGCACTCCGGGCTGAATAATTTTGTGTTTAGGGGATGTTTGGTCACTCGAATTTGTCTGACTGATGAAATATAACTTTGTAATAGTTACTTGAATAACATATTTAAAAGTCAGACATGAAAAAATAAGTAAAGTTCATTAATTTTTTGTCGAGCTTTAAAGCGTCTGACAAAAGCTCTGGTCCATGAAAAGTGTCTGACACTTTATAATTCTAGTTTAGAATAATATTCTACAAAATATATATAAAAATCAGCCATACAAATTTAAGTAAGATAACTCATATTTTTAGTTACCTTTCTCACCTGGTACCTGCCCAGGTGTCACAGGGCAAGCTCCACAAGTAGGCAGGTATTATAAAGTATACTAGACGCTACTAAGTCGTGAAGGTTTCATCCATGTGAAAATAAGTTATGTCAGAACGCTCTGGGATCTTAATCTATATGGATTTCTCATGGATGCCATTGTCAGAGCCGAACTAAATTAAAATGGGACCACACGGAAAGTACCAACTTTCAAATAAAAAAAGAATTATCAAAATCGTTTCCCAGTCCAAAGTTAGAGGTAACAAACATAAAAATAAACATACAGACAAATTGACAACCACCTCCTTTTTGGAAGTCGGTTGATAAATACATATCAAACGCCGGAATCGTTTGAATAATAAATTCAAATTAATTAAGCACAAATACAATGGACCAATTCGTCGGTTAGTTTTTCCAAATAAAATTCAACGCCTATACCAAAAGCGCATTTTTTCATTACAGTTTGGGTGCTTAAGTATTTTTAAAGCAATTATTTGTTTAAGTATTTTTAAAGGAATAGGACTCTAAAAACAGAATAGATAAACATACACACACAGTTGAACGTTGAACATCCTCCTTTTCGGAAATCGGTTAAAAATGAACAACATAAAGTATAAATAGAATGTGAAAGTATTTCATAGTAAGTACTAGTCGATTCTCGCGTTTCCAATCGGAATCCAGTGCCATAATTTTTTTTGCAGTTATTGCGATTACAATAAATAAATAATTATTAAACATCAATTTGATAGGTCGATAGAGCCATTGAATTTTCGACTTTATTCTTAATAATATTTTTTTTGGGTTGTAGAGTTTAATTTTTTAACAGTTATGTAGCTTATTTTATTTCTTTCGTAAAAATTAATAAACTTGAATGCTTATCAGATCGGGAATAAATACACGCATGTATGATGTAGGTAGGTATGTATAAAAAGTATTGTACACTGTAAATAAATAGACTGCTTCATGTTTTTTTTAATTACAATTTAATGTCATCTTATACTACTGTAGTCTGTACTACACCTAGTAGTTATCATAATTTCAATAGCAATTATGTCGAGAAATTATATCATAATTTGTAAATTGCCTGGGTGACCTAGTGGAAGGCATGTACAACTGCAGATCTGGAGGTCTTGATTCGTAGGTTCGAGTCCCTGGATGAGTCAAGTATAATTATTGAGTATTTCTATTAAGAAATCCTCAGTAGAGCCCAGATTTGGGAAGTTTTAACCCTGAGCCCCGGAGAGCACTGTTATAGTGCACTTATGTCTTGGCACACATGCACACTGCACTATATCTCCTGAGCTAGCCAACTGCTAATGTCAACGAGATTGCCTGCATGGCCAAAATTCGTTAGGGGTTAATTATTATTATAATTGGTATACTTGTTAAATTTTTCCTTTAGTCTCATTTTTAAATGAATAGCTATTAGCTTTATGATTGCTTTATTTGCTTTTGTAGAATAGTTTTGACGAATAAAAACTATGTAAAGATAGGCTTCTTAGTAAAATATTTATTACAAAAGTTACAAATTTTCTACATTGACATTAAATCTATATAGGCACAACGTTGATATGACACGCAACAAGATCAGCGTCCACGCAATGACCGGAAACAGCATCGAAGGCAAGTCCCATATCACAGGACAAAAGGCGAGCTTTTCCATCCATACAAGAGAAGAAAGCGTAGCAGTCGCCCTCGTATCTGTAAAAAAAATAATGTAACTTTATTTCGAAATTCCATTTTATTTTAAATGTCTCTTGGTATACTAATTATGCACAATTTATTTCTGTAGAATTCTACTGAAAAATAAATATGTTTTATGTAATAATGTTAAAATGGTACTTTTAAAATACAGGCACTAGCAACATATTTTATTTTAGCTTGACAAAATACCTTGTACTTATTGCTAGTGGTCGATACTACCAAAATAATATTATCATAATTCACGATGTTTCATAAATTGAGTAGTAGAGTGTGTTGAAACATGCTCTTATAACTAGACTTTGCCCTTTTAATTTGAATAAAATCAGTAGGTATAGTAAATTAATTCCAATTTAATTATATAATTATAGTAATATAAAAAATAATTACTTGTGGTTGGTCACGATAGAGTTTCCGCTTTCGTCCTTTGAAGGTGGAGGGCATGTAAATCCGAGGTATTCTGCAATGGATTTTTTATGGTTATTTCAATGATAAAACGTAAGTTATGCTACCACATACATAGTTCTAAATGTTTTAGTATTATTAATTACCATTTAATTTTTATAGTTAGTCGTTAGTCGATAGAGCTTTTGTAAGCATTCATGTTTCTACGATGGTGTTTGGTTTTTATAAATACATGGGTTTGATAATATTATCACAGTAATTTATATTATTGAAAATCAAAAAAGTATAGTAAAAATATAACCATTAGCGTTGCAGCCTGGGACACGTTCGGGCCAGTCGCATTGAGCTGAGTCTGGGTTGAAAGCAAGTCCAGTTGGGCAGTTCATGTTAACAGCGATTCCATCGATGCACATTCTATATTGACTGCAATCTCCTGACTTCACTGGCGATGGGAAGTATCCATACTGACGTGGGCAGTCAGCAGTTGGCTGCGGTGGCCCTGTTGAAACAGTAGTAAAGTTATTATGACTTTTCTTGTAATTATTTGAAAAACTACAGAGACAATTCAACGTTTAACTATTAGTCAAACTTACGTGCGCGAGCTCGTCCATTGCACGGTACGTCCATGGGGTAGCTGCAGGGATACTCAGGAAATACAGCAGCAGGGTTAAAGTTCAGACCATCAGGACAGATCATGTTAGATGGTATATTTTCCTGAAATTTTAATGTTATTGTTACTTTGATTTCATTTTAAATTATGATAATGTAAGTTTTTATTTGGCTTTTAAGCTGAATCAGTTTTCGTTCAATTAAAACGGATTGAATGTATTAGAAATAAATACTTACTCTGCACTCAATGTAGGAATCGCAGTTCCCATCTATTGCCAGGTATGCGTTCCGACGTGGACATACATGACTTGAGTCTACTCCTTCTCCCTTGCCTAAAATAGTGGAGTCAAACATAAATTTTGAAGTCACAATTTAATTTACATATTATAAGAAACTTTGGTGTAAATAATGTATATATTGTACACGGTCCTCTCTTCAATACGTGCCATAGTCCACCACGCTGGCCAATTGCGGGTTGGCGGACTTCACATGTCTTTCGAAAACTTGCTACGTTCTCTCAGACATGCAGGTCACGATGTTTTCCTTCACCGTAGGTATAGATAATATTTGTAATAAAATACTTACACATGGCCACTAAGGCAGCGGCGAAAATAACGAAAAAGTACATTATTTGTTATATTAGGTAATTGTTCCTTGTGCGGAAACTTAACTTTAAATGATAGTAATACGTTGTTCGTTGAATACTTTATACTCAAAGAACTAATTAACCTAACCGTATATTAAATAATTAGGGGCAACTTTTGGCCTATCGGGTGCAATATAGCTAATTATATTAAAACAAGAAATGTCTTCGTCATTATATATTAATTTAAAGTAATTTTGCTATACACATTTGTCCTAATCATCGTCGTAAAAGTAGTAGAGCAAAGACTTTTAATTACAGTCTTTAAAAATATAATTTCAGAATTATATTGATTTTATGAGCAGAAATTTATTTCGTATGCAAAACAACGAAAATTGCTTATTATTAGGTATGTGCTGCTGCAGCTTCTTCCTTCTTTATTTTGCTTCCAGATTTATAAATACAGCAGACTGAACAAAAGGCTTATATGCTGAACTGTTCATAGTAAACCCTTAGGCATAGGAAGAATATGTTGTAGTTAATTAAATATTTGTTTTTTAAATTTAAGTTAAAGAAAAACAAAAATTATCGATTTTCTGGTTTGCATTTTTAATAAAACAGTAGTTTAGTAAAAGTAGAGTATGAGTTTTCAAAAATATGTGATGCGAAAGTTAGTAGATTTCTCTTTCAATTATAATCCTACAACTTTAAACTCATGCGGGGCGTAGGATCTAATCCTCACTAATATTATAAATACGATAGTGACTCTGTCCGTTATTTTAAAAGCTAGAGGCTTGAAACTTATTTTTTTGGGCTTTTGATTAGATATAAATAAAAAAGACATTCAAAGTTTGTATTAATAAATTCGAAAAGCAAGGTTCCGTATAGTCTTTATTTTTCTTTTTTTACTTAGTTAAGTCATAATTTTTCGGTGTGAAATACCAGGATGTATTTATTAAAATTTCAAGTTTATTATATAACTTCTTTGTAACTTAGGTTGTTGATGTATTGTATTACAAGTTGCGTAAAAAGGCTTTTCTGTGACAAATAGTCTTGCAGATGTTTGAGGCTGTCAGATATGTAGGTATGTTTCATAACAAGGCATGCAGTAACAAAAGTTGTGAGTGAACGATACTTGTGATTCTATAAAACGGTTCTTAATAACAGCCATCGTCTCTCTTCGAACTCCGGCGTCCTTCTTCGAACTCGATCATCATCGGCCCCTTCGAATGTATTATTTAGTGTTTCACACAAATGCTTCGTTTTTGCGAATCGTTTTTAGTAATTTTATTTATTGTAGAAAATGCCTTTGAGCCGGACGAGGAAGAGAAAGAAGTTGTATTTGTAATTCAGATCAAGTAAAACTTGATCTGAGAATTGTAAGTGTATTTTTGGTTATAGTAGTTCAAATTCAATAAATAATTCAAAACTATTATTTATATTTTAATTATACGCAAGTGTCTATGACAATGTCCAACCCATAAACTATACAAAAAACTCTCCATGCAAAATGTTAGTAGCTTACGTGTCGAATTAATGAAGAAGCTCAACTTTTGTCGAGCCGCTTTTGTGACAAACAACCTGTATTAACATTAATATAAATGAGTAAACGCAAACGGCATTGAATAAAATATATTTATTAATATAAGGAATAAGAATTTTTAATAGTAAATTAAGTTAAGTTTACATAATGTCGGCTAAACGAAACGCTTGTGCATAATTTATTCGTTTTTGCAAATTATTACGCTAATGGTTCATACTAGACTATAGATTAGATAGGTATTATTAATTTATTATTAATTTATTATTAAATGTTACATATTCATATAAAAATCTTTTATTAATAAGGGAACTTATAACAAACTTAATATTATATTTCGTGCTTCGTCCTCGAGATTAGTAAAAAGTATTTATATTGACACTATGTAGTACCGCATAGGTGTCACCACTTCTGCACTGTAGTTAAGAAAAAAGATCTTAATATGACTAAAAATATTTAAATGTTTCCTTCCTTTTTATTTTACCTTGTCACAGCAATAGCGACAGAGCTTCATTCGCATTTCAGTGCTCAACCACTTCTCATCTCATTTAATTAAGTACGTTAAAGTTTCGCACTAAATACATATTATACGCTGTTACTATGCCCAAGTGGAAAGAAATAAAGTAGAAATAATAAGAAATTGACTTTATAATTCAAAAAGTGTATCTTCGAACTTTGTTCGTCAAGGAACTATCGAATTGTAAGTATTTTTAATAGCCTATTCTAATTAAATGTACCAGATCAGTCTGAGGGACTGTTTCGCCACATTCTAATAAATGATAATGCTTACCTTATTTATGCATCAGAGTAGTCTGAGGGACTATCTCGCGCATACTTTCATAGCCTTACATTAAAAATGCACCAGGGTTGTCTGAGGGACTATCCCGCCGCTTTTTATATTAAGGGCTCTAAATAGCTAATTGAATGTACCAGATCAGTCTGAGGGACTGTTTCGCCACATTCTAATAAATAGTAATGCATCAGAGTAGTCTGAGGGACTGTCTCGCGCATACTATCATAGCCTTACATTAAAAATGCACCAGGGTTGTCTGAGGGACTATCCCGCCGCTTTTTATATTAAGGGCTCTAAATAGAGAATTGTAAAAGTATGCCAGAGTTATTCTGAGGAAACAACTCGACAAGTATTTTTGGGAACTTTTTTTTAATTTAAAGTAACAGATGAGTCAGTCTGAGGGACTGTTTCGCCACATTCTAATATGGTGATACACCTTGCTTACCTTAAATCATGCATCAGAGTAATCTGCGGGATTAGTTCGCGCGTATTTTAATAGCCTTTACATTAAAAATGCACCAGGGTTGTCTGAGGGACTATCCCGTCGCTTTTTATATTAAAATGGCTCTAAATGGAATTATGAAACTGTGCCAGAATTGTTTTGAGGGAAAAACTCGACTAGTATGTTTCATAACCTATTCTAATCGAATGTGCCAATCATTCTAGGCTACTATTTTGCTATATTCTAATAATAATACGGTAATGCATCACTCTTACCTTTAGTCATGCATCTGAGTAGTCTGAGCAACTATCTCGCGCACATTATTGTCATATTCTTATATTAAAATGCTTCTATGTTTACATAGAATTACAAAACTGTGCCAGAATGTTTGGAGCGGACAACTCGCTTCAGTATGAAGATTACTTATTTATGCCCTTGACATACTTGGAAATGGCTCCTTGTTTTAAGCCAAGAATCAAATCCAGACATAATAAATCGATTTTGCGCCATATATATGATCGTATATATACATAAGAGATACCGCTGCAACCAGCGCCGTTGCTCCTGCTAACCACGAGTGATGTGACGTGTGCATACTCCTGGCCTGTCAGACTTTTTAAAAGCGGGCTCATGAATAGAATATAGCTCAGGCATAAACAAAGATGTCGCAACTAGATACTGGTTTAGATAATATAGCCACGTGGCTGGTTAATCCTTAAAGGAGTTTTTATCGAACTAAAAAGATACAAAGCTATCGAGGCTCAACAGAAACAGCTGACATCTCTTTTCCTACTGCCTTGAATAAGGTAGTATATAATGAATTCATTAAGGACCTAATGATGTCTGACGAATCCTTTTACATACAACATAAAAAATGTAAAATACCAGACTTTGTTTTGCGCTCTATTTTGTTAAAATAATGAAATTAATGGATCAATTATACAACACCAAAATCGAAAGATTTTTCTTTGAAACTGACTGTTATATCACAAAAAACTGTAAAAGCAGTTTCTAAATTGAACTTTGATCTTGAACCTGAAATCCTCAAAAAACATAAATGTTACGGATACTTCAGGCAATAATTTAACCTTATCGAAAACAATGGTTCTTATTTAGTCGACATCGTTATACTATTTGCTATGTTATAAACTTATATAACAAAGTAAAATATTTTTTCTGATTCGCTAACTGGTACCACCTAATAATAATATATTGACAATAATAAATTATTGACAATTGGAGCTATTTGCAATTGTGAACCATGCTGTGATCAATTTATATAGCCTGTTTTCTTTATTCCAAAACCGAATAATTTGAGGCATTTTAAATTTATAATGCTAAAATAAGTTTATCGACATTCGATACATCTCACTTTAAGAGAATATTCGTATAACTCTAAAAGTATTAATGAATAAAAAAAAAATACTGTACTGCGACTTTAGAGATTAAAGACGCCTATTTTTTGTTAAATATTCGCAAAGCTCTGAGAAATATCTCAGATTTATTATATGTTATCAAACAGTCGAATTAATTTATTACCAATCGGTATCTGTACAGCACCGTTCATATTTACTAAATTATTGAAACCTGTAATTAAAATTATAACATTCCTGTGGTTATCTATCAATGATATACCTACCATGATGAATTGTACTTAACGGGCTTTATACTTATAAAGAATGTACTCAAAAGGTTAAGATCACACAGAATCTTAGAAACTGTATGGTTTTTTATCAATAACGATAACAATGTATAAATACCCTCTAAATCGTGCAAATTTTTTACATGGTATGTTATACATAAATATGAATGACAATTAAGCTTACCCTCTTTAAGAAACGTATATTTACCGAATTGTTAAAATTGTTAGCTTCAGCCTGCCCTGCTGTAAAATATGGTCAGCTGTATCCAAAAGACCTGGAACGCTGCAGTTATCTTGACCTACTGGTAATAAAGATTACGAAATATATATGTCCCTTCCAGACACTATATTACCCAACTTAAATTGATGGGTCTAATTCTATTAATCATTCAATACATAGAATTACTATAGGCATAAATAAATAGGACTGCCCCTTTTTATTGGAAATACTTTCCGACGCTCAACTACAGGGGGATGAAGCTTGTAACAGGCAAATCAGCTAGTAATCTAGTGCGAGCGAGTGATTAGTCTCTTACAAAAATGCCATTATATATCATCTAGAACTTACAACTTCATTTCAAACTTTTTAATATCTGCCTTATACAGTAAGTTAAAGGATAACGTGTATGCCAAGTCCAGGTGGATCCATCCCTTTGTTGAATGCAACTTTACAAAGGTGCCACGAAAATCTTGACAATGTTCTGTGCCCACAAACAGATTTATTTACCAGCTGTTTAAAGAAACATGTAGTAATATATCTACTATATATCTCTTGGCAAAGAGACACAGAAGCTCTAGCAATTACAGCATTCACGCTTGACAGGTTACACTATTTTTTCTACGCCTGGCGCCTTGGCTTTTCTACCTTTCGCCACCAATCGATCTACATTTGACAAGGCATTACTAAACTAATTTCAGATCAAGCTGAGAATGTTGTAGTGGTACCCTACTGGCCACACAATGCGGAACCCTATTTACTCGCTTATCGATGTCAAATATTCCAAAATTGGACTAATGATTTCTTTATTCCTTATTCCAGGAAACGAAAGCAAACACACACTACCGTGGTTGACGGAGTATTATCGGGACGTCACTCTGTGTCCCGCCCGGCTACTTAAATATTTTATTGGTATCCATAGCTGTACAACTAAACAATATGACGCTTGCCTTAGACGTTACGTCGTCGTCGTAATCAACCTATAACATTTCATTTTTCCACAAGTATTATAAATAATGGGGCCCAATATGGCACCATCATCAGTCACAGAGAAGCCCTTTCTCTAATTAATATCGGTAATATTTCTAAGGACGATAGATATATAATCGTTCGATTTGTAAAAGATTTACAAACTAAGACCATCACTACCAAAATATAATGGCACATGGGATGTCAGTATAGCTTTAAATTATTTGGCCACTTTATTCCCAAAAGAAAACTTGTCTCTAGATCAATTAAAAAAGAAATGTTCAATTCAATTCAATTTTTTCCTTTAATGGCTTCCAGGCGTGCCGATTGGGCACAGTTGACTTCGCCAATGTCGCGTAGAAAACAAAGAAATGTTTTTCAATTCAATTATTTCTTTGTTTCCTTAAGTGACAACTGACAACTGACAACCCACAAACTTACAGACGTTATAAAAAATCTAATTGGATCAAGTAAAAATTCATAGTAGTGCTATTATTAAAATTTTTGTTGTTCAATAGAAATTTGCTCCGCGAAAACTCGTATAACCAACTCCTTTCATTACACACGCCATACATTTATGGCATTCATGGCAACTAGTTTCTTTAAACTTCTTCTTAGTTTTTCTGACAATTCCTCTACTTTTGCTACTTATACAACAGACCATTACTAACATGTTTAATAATACCGCCTTATTCAGGTCTTTATGTTCTTTCTGATTATAATATTTCTTTTGAAATATGAATATAGTTAAATACACCAAGTAAATAATTTTTTACTTACACTTACATACGTAATATGTATATTCTCATATAAAATAATTGAACAGTTATTTTATTTTGTATATCTTTTTCGATATTTCCTCCACTACTCTCAACATCTACATAGTGTCAATATAAATACTTTTTACTAATCTCGAGGACGAAGCACGAAATATAATTAATGATTAAACGAACTTACCTGTAAGTGAAGTTCTATCATAATTATATGAAGTGCTTCGTCCGAAGAGATTAGTAAGTCCCTCCCACCCCTTATGGCCCTAAGCGTTGCGGAAATATCTCTACTCTCTAAACTAAATGAAGCTCTGTCGCTATTGCTGTGACAAGGTAAAATAAAAAGGAAGGAAACATTTAAATATTTTTAGTCATATTAAGATCTTTTTTCTTAACTACAGTGCAGAAGTGGTGACACCTATGCGGTACTACATAGTGTCAATATAAATACTTTTTACTAATCTCTTCGGACGAAGCACTTCATATAATTATGATAGAACTTCACTTACAGGTAAGTTCGTTTAATCATTAATTAATTTAATATTGTTTTTGACGAATTTCACCTTCAGAATGAAATTAACAATCGTTCAGGTTTTATCAACTACTTAGCCATACGTTAAGATGTTAATTTGGCAATGATAAAAAAGCTATTTAAATAATTGTTACTTAATGAATAATGATTATGTCCATTTAATAGTTTTAGTAATTTTCCGCATACTTGTTGTTGTGTGGTTGAAGACATACCCTGCAATGAATAGTGTCTTGACCACAGCCATATGAAGTGTCGTTGATTCAGGTGTTCTCTTACAAGAAACTTTTATTTTAAATAAATACATAAATAATAAATATGTATTAATTTTACTCTAGTTGAGCATAGTTCTCAAGTCGCAGTAACGTACAGAAGGCGAAGCATGGGTGGATTACGACTTCAAGTTCAAAGACACTAGATGCAGGCAGCAAATACCACCAGTTGTAGTAATCGTTGTGTGGACGGATAATGATAATGACAAGAAGTTTCTCGCTTGTATTTAAATTAGCTGAAAATTATGATCTACATAACAAACAAATACGACATTTAAATAAAGGTCGTCTATAAATATATACCACTAATTTCTTTAGCTTTTTTTTTCAAAAAAAAAATGCAAGAAATTTAGTATCATCTATAGTCTATACAGTTGATAGTATTGTAACAGAGTCGAATTTATAGATTAAATATTTTTTGTATAATCTTCTTGAAATAGTAATTATTATCGATATGAATTTATACTTTTTTTTAAATGTACGAAAAAAGGATTTTGACGAAATTTGGTATAATATCATTATCTATCTCTAGCTATCTGGGTCAAAGTAGTATTTTATTGCGAGAAAATATCTCTGCGAAATTTTAGAAATCCTTTGAATGTGTCATTTGTGTGTTACCAATTAATTTTATTTTTGTTACATTATAATATACAAAATACAGTTTGCTATAAGGGGAGTTGCACTCGAGTGGTTCAAAAGCTACCAACAGAAAGCAATGTGTCAGAGTCTGTGACTATGAAACTTCACAAAAAACAGTTAACTTTGGTGTTCCACAGGGCAGTATACTAGGCCGTACACTGTTTACTATGTATATTAACGACATACACAACAATACCGACGGAGATATCATCAGTTATCTGTTACGCAGATGATACTGTTATTATTTATGAGGGTGACAATTTCTTGCCTGATGTTTTTTTGAAGGCTGAACTGGGAATGAAACGAATTTCAACGTGGTTGCATTACAATCTTCTTACTTTAAACACAAAGAAAAGTAATTATATATGCTTTCATAAAACCGTGGCATCGGCCCCAAATAGGTACGTCATTGCAGCTAAAACTACACACATGTAATCTCAGTTACCGAGATCAATGTAATTGTGATAAACTAAATAAAGTAGATACAGTGAAATACTTGGGAATTCATATCGATCAACATATGACTTTTAAAGAACATATAAAATCATTATCAATCCGAGTGCGCAAGATCATCACGTCATGAGACTACTTCGCAACACAGCATCAGTAGACATCTTAAGATCTGTATATTTTGCGTTATGCCAATCCATAATAACATATGGCTTGACGGCTTGGGGTGGTTGCTGCAAAGTCACATATGATACAGATAGAAAGAGCCCAAAGATCCGTGCTTAAGACAATGCTCAAAAAACCTTTTATGTATCCCACTTCTCTAATCTACAAGGACAGTAAAGTATTAAGTGTGCGCCAATTGTTTATTTTAAATGTGACTCTCAAAATTCATAAAACTATTATTTTATCCCCGGAATACCAGAATTTACCAGCTCGTCGAGTTTTTAAGATTCCTTTACCGAGTGTAAGGTCGTGCTTTGCAAAACGTTTTAGTCCATATATAACAAGGTTGTCGGTTTCTGTGACATTAAATATTGCTCAGTTAAGAAAGCTAAGACAAAAGTGGTGTCTTGGCTTGTTTCTTTAACATATGATGCTACAGAAAACCTTATTAGTGATATATCGTAATGGGCTTCATCAATTTCCCTAAACTGTGCAACTGTTTTGATACATAATTATGTTCATATTAATTTTTTGTTTATTTTATTTTTATTTATATATTTTTTCTGTTTTATGCACTTATTGTATATGCAAAATAAAAGCAATACTTATATTTTTATAGTTTTATAGTTAAGATTCTTTCTTTGTCATACATATAATGATATAACTTTTGATAGCAATGTTTACCGAGCAACAATATCTTTTTGTAAATCAACTTGTGGTACTCACGATAGGCTCAGGCTTTGCCTAGTGTGTACCTTTAGATATAAAATATATTGTAAACTGTACTTTTTGACAATAAAGATTATTATTATTATTATTAATTTTTTAATTAACTGTTAAACGTAATTTGTAACGCTAGTATAATATGTAATTACTCTCTTAGAGACGAAAGTGAAAATTAGGAGAACATAAAATGATACATCGTATTAAAAAATATATTTTATTAAGATACACAAAATTATAAATTGTAATTCTTTAATTATTGCGTTCTAATGAAAAGCGGCAGTACGCGTGCAGGCAACTTTATCGGCGTCTTCGCACCGGCCACTTTCCTCGTCGAAGGCATATCCAGGATCGCAGGAGAGTAAGCGAGGCAAACCATTTATACATGAATAAAAGGCATAGCAGTCGTTCTCGTATCTAGAAAAAGGAGAAACAAATTATACTTTAAAAACTGAATAAGTATTATATTAGTATCTCTATTTATAAGCATTTTATTACACAAGCCTTGTGAGGTCGAAGCGTATAGAATAACAGATAAGTACTACGTCATATTTATATTTATATTTTATATATTTTATATAAGTATATCTAAGATACATTTGTATTGAAATCAAACTAAAGCATTATTTATAGGTTTTTAAATATTAAAAAGTTATGACCTACTTAAAAGTATCTAATAACATTAATGTATTAATTGAGTAAAATAAATTTTCTTAAATATTTTAATAAGCTCTACTTACTTATGGTTTGTCTCCATGGGCTTGCCTTCATCGTCTAGAGCTGCTGGAGGGCATTTGAATCCAACGTATTCTGAAATAAAAACGCACGACATATATGGGAAATTCAATTTTACAAAAAGTTTACGTAAGCCAATATATTACGAGATGTTACCGTCAACGTTGCAGGAAGGTACGAGATCGGCCCAGTCACACCGGGCAGTAGCGGGGTTGAAGGCTAGACCTGATGGGCAGTACATTTCAACGGGCTTGCCACCGTTGCAGATTCGGTAGTGTCCACAATCGTTAGCGGAAGCCAAGGGAGATGGGTAGTATCCATACTGGTGTGGACAATCGGCATTCGCCACAGCTGGTTCTAATAAGGAAATTGATGTTTAAATTTGTAGTTTAATAAGTTTTTACTCCGTAAAAACATTACTACAAACCGTACAAGGTTATTTATTAACTTACGGCTCACACCACGTCCATCACAATTTACGTCTTGGGGATAGCCGCAAGGATAAGCAGGCCATTTCGCTTCGGGGTCGTAATGAAGACCATCCGGGCATTGCATGTTCGACGCTTGATAATCCTATAAATGACAATAATTTTAAGCAAGTATAGAAATTTCGAGAAATCATAAGAATTTTTTTTGAAATGAACTTACAAGACATTCTATGTAGGCGTCGCATTTACCGTCTACTTTTATGTACATATTCCGCGTTACGCAAATTGCGTTCCTATCTTCCTTTTCAGCCTGCCCATTGCCTATTAGAAAAAAATGGCATTTAATTGAAGTCTTATAGGATTTATACAATACAAATATAATATTTAAGTTCAAAAAATACTTACAGGTGGCAGAAATAATTAACACAGCAAAACATACAAAGAAATACATCTTTATATATGTAGTATGAGAACCCAAGAGAAAAGGTAATTCTAATGATACCAATGTTTGAAGCATCTTGAATTTATACTGTAGGCATAATTATTTTTAAACGAGTTGTAAGTGATAGTAGAAGTATATCTCAGTTTTGTGGTTGAAATTGCTTAGGTCATTACAAAAGTTTTATCTAGATGAAAACACATTTTATAGGTAATGTTTTATTTAATAAATGGCACTATCGTTAATTAACTATACAAAAGTGGATTAGATGGAAAATATTAAACAGTGGTTAGATCAAGTATTACATTAAAAATTGATATATACAAAAAATTTACAGATAAGACAAATGTATTATATTACATTTAATCTTGTTCAGGGTATTTAGTTGCGAGCTCTAACTCGCTAAACAGTGGCTGAAGAGTAGACGCCGACAACTTTGATAATTTGCGTTCGTATTTAAACTTTTCATATGCGTCCTGAACGGTTTGGCGTTCTATTTCTGCTTCTCTTGACCTCGCTGCACTATTTCGTAGTTCTTCGGGGCAATCTGGTATTTCATCTGCAGCGATGCAGGATCCAGTGAATTCGTCAAAAGCTGCATATCCGCCGCATGTGAGACGACGTGGTCTGCCATTGATACAAAGGAAGTATATTTGGCAATCCAGAGGTGATCTGAAACAATGATTTTATTCGTTATTATTTGGATTCAGCCTTTTTTAATATCCAAGTACTGGGTTTGAGCCCTTGTATTCGAGGAGGGAACGGACTGGACGGACGTTGGTGGACTACATGTCTTTCGAAAACTTGCAAGGTTCTCTCAGACACGCGGATTTCCACACGATATTTTCTTTCACCATAAGACATGTGGATATGTTAGAAATGATGCGCACATGAAAATATCAGAGGTGCGAGACCCTGATATGAACCCGCATCTCTCGTCGAGTGCGTTATCCCTGTCTATTTATATCCCAACATAGTGAATTTTTTATAGGTTTTTAGATCATTAGGTAAAAATAGTCACTGGAGTTTATATGGTAAATATTAGTTAGGTATAAAAATAATGTTAAGTGACTGGATGAGGTAAATGGAGATAAACCACAAATAAAATAATATAATTCAACTTAGTAACGAATTATTTAAAAATGCTAAAGCAGGTTTGATTTTATCTCATGAACTACATGTGATGAATAATAATGATTGTAGGTATAATTTTTAGCAGGATCTCTACAATTTAATGACATAAGTCGAATTATTAGGAAGCCGTACATATTCATTAATTATTTATGTATTCCCTTAGGTATTGACTGCGATAAGAATGGATAACAAGTTTGAGTAAAATCTAGGTCTTCTAAATACTTCGCTAAGTATAAGTCATTTTAAGCCTTTTTGTTTTACAGTAGCGGTTACGTTTACGAGTACCGTTTAAGGGTAATTATGGAATATATATAAAGTCTATATATTATATGTAATGATAGTAGATATATGATATAGGTATAACATATAACCTTCCTCTATACATGGGCTACCTAATGCAAAAAGATTTTCCATATCGGACTAGTAGTTCATGAGATATGGGAGTTTCAACAAATAGACAAACTCTGTCTCTCTATTGTATTAGTATAGATTATCAGGACAATTCAATTGAACGATGTCCGCATTTGTGTTTATCACGCTATGTGGTATTTGTGAATATAGAATTACATAATCCCAAGGTCTCATCGTTGACATTTAGCCGTGGCTCTACGCCTGACCGGTCATTAGGTAACCTGTTCCGACTATCTCTTAACACTAGTAGAAATGTAGGTATAAATTATAATTTGTTTGTAATTTTAAAGATGCTATTAATTGCGAAATGTGCCATAATACAAGTATTGCATATCTTTTACATACATGATGAAATCAATGTATCCAAATGAGTTTTTTAACTATATTTAAATATTGAAGAAGATGCTTTAAAATTACAAGTTTTGTTCGAGGTTAACTGATTTATTGGACTTATGTGAGAGAATCCAAGGATCATAAGGGTAAGAATACATACGTTGCGTTGTAAGTCCATATTAGAAATTGTTTTACCAAAACGTTAAGAAAAAGAAGGAAACTTTGAACATACTTAATCTTATTAAGGATAAAATATAAGGTAAAGAAGTGCCTTCGTATTTATAGAGTTTATATAGTTTTCTTTTGTGGCTGTAGTTTTAGTTTATTCCTAATAAGTATGATGAGCGTACTCTTAATAACTATTTTTGAGGCATCAATAAAAGATATACACAGTAACATATTGCCTTCTTATTACAAATTTAAATTTAAACTGTGCGATGTATGTATGTACTCGTATCTTAATTCGTAATTGTTAAAACGGATTAAAATACTTTATGCATATGGCCTATTGTATACGACCAAAGCTTACTAAGTTCTTATAATATGGTAAAACCCTTTTGTATGTAGGTTTATGCGTAACCGTAAAAATATTTAAAGTTTGAATCACAACCTCTGAAGATGCTCATGTTAGTCCAAAGAGATAACTTTAAGATCAATGCAAATTATTGATTTTTTAATACATTTAAATGTCATGGAAACTGACCTTTTTGTACATCGGTTAGATTTATATCAAAACACTTTTTTATTCTGATGCAGCAGCTAGATAAAAAAGTATATATGTTTTTGTATGATGAAATAGAAACTTATTTTAAAATTGGTTGTTGAATGTGATTAAAACAAGTATTAAGTGTAAAACCTAGGAAATACTATACCTGTACATCCTGTAGCCTGCTGGAGGTCCTAGTTCTCTTGATTCAGGCACTTCAGGGCAGCGGAATCCAAGGAATGCTAAAAATTTCGAATTCATTAATTATAATATACTGTCTATTTATCAGTACATGAAATTCTGGTCATAAGCTATCTTATTAATAGGCTAGAAGTAAAATTGAATGTACATGTAATATTCTTCACGCAATACCTACTCATGACCTTTGTATGTATCTACATGACTGATGGTGATGTTATATTATCAAAGTTATGTAATTAAAATAAGCAGATAGGTATCTAAGTTTATAGTAAATGGATTATGTATTATATTTTACATAAAATAGGTATAATCTACAAACATAACTGGTCATCAGGTCATTGGAATTTTTTAAACAGCAACAGGTACGATTAAGACGAACCAATGTGTGTTAAATTAGCATATCCTGCACGCTACATACTATTTTTATTCGTATAACAGCGGATTGTAGTCATTCACGTACATATTTGTCATACTGATTGCTTATTAAGGTCAATGTCGGGTATTGCAAATAAAAGATGTAAAATCTCACAATATTATTACCTACTGGCTACTTAAAATAATAGATATCATAAGCAAGATGTCATAGCGACGTAACCCGTTTCTCATCCGCATTTTGTTGTATGTTGTCGTATGTATGTTTTAAATATGTAATTCGAATTTTTATCTTCTATAATATATTTTTATAAAGTCGAGACAAAAAAATCTGTAACTAGTTTAAGCCCACAGCGCATTTTCCTTGTTTCCTTACAACATTTTTGGATAACGCAGTGTATAATAAAGCTGATCTAAACTATCTATATGTCTATCTATTAATAGCAATATACTATGGTCATTCATTACCGCGATTGAAAATAATATATGTTGAATAATTTACGCATGAGTCATAAGCACGAAAACATCTCAAAATTTCACATTTGTAATATCTGTTACATAATTGGTATAATGTCATACCTTCAGCATCGCAGTCTTCAACTTCATCGGGCCATTCGCAACGATGACTACTAGAACTAAAGGCAAGACCCTCCGGACAAACAAAGTCGTGAGCCACTCCATGGACGCAGTTCCTAAAACCGCTACAATTGCGAGCGTCCCCGATCTTATAATAACCAAACTGATGTGGGCAATTCTCTGTGGGTTGAGGAGGTTCTGGAAATATTAGATGTGTTTATTGTAAGAAGCAAAAAATGTATATATTATTTTATTAATTAGTCTTTCGGGTGAAGGTTCAATTAAAATGTCAATATAATCAACAACGAAAACGATTCAATCATAAAATATTTGCACCTATTTCTAGTTATTTTTTTGTTTCAGTTGATATAATATAAAGTTTATTTAGGAAAAATATAATTGCAATAAAAAATCTCTTCCGCATTTATAATAAACTAATATTATAATTTAAATCAATTTATTTTTTAACTTCTTGTCATCATGTTAATCGATAAAAAAGTTGAAGGTGAGATTTGTATATTAATATTAATTCATTAGAACCTGAGATGATTCCAAATTACTATTCAGAATTTATTATTACCTAAAAACCTTCATTAAAACATATTATTAGTTGATAATTTATTCCATAAAAACCAAGGCTGCTCTACCGTAATATTTAAGTATATCAATAAAAAACAGACGAGACGCGTCTAAGGAGTTTTAGTCATTTTGACCTTAGACATAGGCCAATGTTACATATTAAAATCAATTAACATATATTCATGAAGTTCTTCCTATATTTATTATTTATTCCTTGCGAATATATTATAATAAAAAAAAAGTTAAGTTAGTCAGTTGACAATTTCAGACTCATATATCAGAATAATAATAAATGTAAAGGTTTCATTCGCATTTTGAAATCCTGTATAGTATTGCATAATAAAACAGCTTGTGTTCTAGATGTTTGCAATTTTTTTTAATTTAATTTTTCTAATGGCCAATACTATTACAATACATTAACAGAATTTAGAAAAATGTTTTAAACATGAATTTTAGTGAATTTTATTTCATATTAATGTAAATTTTGAATGTGAGTCAATAGGTAACTTACGTAATGAAGACCGTTCGAGGCATGGAACATCGATTGGGTATTGGCAAGGGTAGACATTGAATCTTACGTTAGGATTGAAACGGAGGCCATCTGGGCATAGCTTTTCCGTCGCTGTGCCGTTCTGCAAACAAGATTATTATTATAAGAATATATTAATTACAAATAGTAAATAAATTTATATAGGTATAAGCTTTTAAGCTATACCTACATATTAATATTAATATTTTAGAACAATTTCACAATTATTGCCTTCTTCTAATTTATAAATAGTCTAGGCACTAATAAACACCTCAGTTTAACTATTAATCTAAAAGTTATCAATTATGATAATCGTTTCACAATTTGCAAACATGTCGACAACAGAAACGTGCTTTAAAAATGAGATGACATGATTAAGATTAATTTTTGGCAGTTTTTCATAAACTTGTGTTATACAATATGTTCTATATACATTTCAACGTTATAAATGAAACTATTTTTCATAAACTTGTGTTATGCAATATAACACATTTTAACGTAATAAATTAAACTATCTTTTAGGATTTTGTCGCAGATTTATTTTGATTTTTGGTTCCTGACGTTTCGAATGCTTTACAGCAATTAGGTCAGCGGAGAGTTCGAAAAGTAGGTAACCAAAAATCTAAATAAATCCGCGACAAAATCGGAAAAGATAGTTTCATTTATAATGTCAAATATTCGCGTAAACCTGAGAAAGTGTTTCATTTTAACGTAATATTTGATTCACATACCAAACACTCGACATATCTATCACAGCTGCCAGGGACAGGGTATCTTTCATTCTTTTCTTGACATTCCTGGCTGATTACTTCTCTAGGTGTAGATTTTTCGTTATATTCATTAGGTGTCGCTCGGTAGCGTCCTCTAAGTTCATTAGGTCTCGAATATGCTAGGGGCGGAGTAACAGTACCACTGTCTGCATAGTCGTTGCTGGTTATTTCGCTATTTTGGTCATATTGAGAAGGTCCATTTTGAGCATATGCTGTAATAAAAAATATTTTATGACAATAAAGTCTATAAAATTAATACTGGATGCATGTAGTTTACTTTTGATACAGTTTTTACGTGTATAAATAAATATGTTCGGACATTATTACAACAGCGCCATCAAGTTCCGTGGTAAGCTACGAGGCGTGTGTTACGGACATTAGATAGTTGACACATATATGACTTTTAAATACATACATATTATAAATAAATATTATATATATGTATTATATATAGGTATTATATATATTATTATATAGGTAGGAAGGAATTGTTAATTTAGGGTGAGTTTCGTAGATTGTTCAATTCATTTTAATTATTTTGTGCAAAATGATTTTTTTAGACTTTTTACAGATTTTTTTAGGCGTAATAATATTTAAGCTTATATAAGGTACTAGGTACTAGTGACTTACGTACTTAACGTCATGTTTGTCCCTAGATACCCTTTATTTTTCAAAGATGGGATAATTACTGACGAATAAACCGGATAACCCGATAGAAAAGAAAGCTATGATGATAACAAATTTTCTCATCTCTTTTACAAGTTTTCTCGTGATACGGTCACAGAAAAATAGACATATTCACAGGTAGGGATGATTTGTTACTATATCGTAAAAAAGAATATTTTTAGCAGTAGGTGCCCTGCCCGTGCCCAGCAGTGGGACGTAAAAAAGAGTTAGGTTAGGTTAATATTGTACTACCGAAATTTACATATTACATATGCCTGTAAAATAAGTTCACGATGGTATTTTGATACGTTGTGCATTTAAAATAAAACAAAATTGCCTTTTACAGTAAATCAGTAAAATAAATGTCTTAGATATCACACAGCGAAACGACTAAACTAAATATTTTATCCTATAAAATTATAGTCCTTAAAGATACTACAGAAAATTCTGCTAGCAATAGAAATTATTTTTATAAGTAGTAACTGTAACTATATTCTAGTATTTATCTTTTCGCTGTCTATCTATTCATAATATCTATAAATTAATTATGTAAAATTTCTTGCACTTTTTTGATATATAAAATAGTGCAAAATAAAAAATTCCTGCGAATCTTCTAAAATAATTAAAAATGACAAATTTTATAAAAAGAAAATAATTAATCGTTCTTTTAATTACTGTTTTAAAAGTTTAATACATAATATCAGTTCAGATTAATTGTTCAGATTCAGTTTTATTGTCATTAAAGCTAAAGCTCATGTAAGATTTACAAGCTTTCAGTTGTGCATGTAAACTTTACGGCAACGGATGTTATGTTGATAGATAATTTTTAATATTAGTAGGATGAGTCGACGTCGTCTTATTAGTTTAATCTAGTATTTTACTTTATCTAAGACATTTTGTTAGGGCCAAGTAATTTGTTTTTAAAATAACGTCGAGGCGCATCATCGTGATTCGTAAATAGTTATACTGAAGGCTGATTTTGACGTATTGTTCCATTATTTGTATTAAAAATTGCAATTGGATAGACAGAAAAACAAGTTCATTTATATTTCATTCACCGAGTTCTAATAGTGCTCTCGTTATACTCTTTAATACCATAAACATTGTACCTTAATTTTAAGGAACTACTTAAAATCATGTTAAAGTCTACATTTGGGTTAGGTATAAGGTTTTTCATTTTTGTCTTTTTTCTCTTTTTTACGAGCTAATATAAATTCCTTATAAATAACCTTATAAGTTCGTTCGTTGTGTTATTTGGTTTGAGTAAAACGTTCTCAGACTATTGTATTTAAATGTACCTGTATTATACGGAAACTAATTACAAGCAACTGTTAGCATTTATATTTATTAAGTTTTTAATTTACTTTTAAATAAAATATTGGTAGAATAAACCTGAGATAGCGTGAAAATAATAATCCCGGTTTAATAACATTGTTTAAAAAATAAAGGACAAGGACCCAATTATTAGAAATGAAATAAGAAGGTTATTTAAAAAATTAAATGGTGTTGTATTAAGATAGTAGAAATATAGTGTAGAAAAAAAAATATTTTTGCATAATAATACTTACCAACGGCGCAAAAACACACCAACACTATAAGAGTTCTCATTTTGACACAACACTATCGCTCGAGCTCTCTACTCCCAATGAATAGCCGGAGATGAGTCGGTCTTCAGGGGCACTCCGTTGAGAAACTTGGATGGTGCCCCACTCTACGCGACAAGGAGTCTGAGACTTCGTCAACAGGTAGTAGGAGTAATGTTATGCGTATGTTGTGATGTAATAATTGCAGCAATGCACAAGTTCGTTTTGTGTACAGACTTTCACGTGTAATGGAAAATTAAATGAAACCTGAAATGATGGGCATCTTAGCCTATTTTTTAAAAAATTCACAGATATTTTTATTCTATAAAAACTTTTTAACATAAGTTCGTTTGTGGAAAAAACCAAGAAAATCGTGAATAACTTATTTAGTCATTATATTAT
Source organism: Boloria euphrosyne (assembly GCA_951802675.2). NCBI lineage: Eukaryota > Metazoa > Arthropoda > Insecta > Lepidoptera > Nymphalidae > Boloria > Boloria euphrosyne. The sequence goes on from OX637871.1 coordinate 10,709,391, forward strand.
AATAATGTAATATCGATACTGAGAACTTTTTGTCTCGCGCCAATTTAAAATATGTTGGGACATTATTAAACACAGCGCTATCTAGTTCCGTGGTAAGCTACAAGGCTTGTGTTACGAACTTTATATACATACATATTATAAATATAAACAACCCATGACTGGAGTATAATCATAAGTGCTCAACAAATGATGCCCCCAGCGGGACTCAACCACAAAATCGCTGGCGCAGCAAGTGGCATCAAACTTGAACTCAAAATAAACTGAGGTAAACGTGTCGTCAATGCAAAAGTAAAAAATGAGTGCAAAAGTTTCGAAGTTTTGTAAAAGTTTTAATTTTATGATTGTTATTAGTTCATAGCTGAAAGTTATTTAGTTAATAACTTCGGTGTTTGATTTTTTTTTTGCAAAATGAAATAGAAGCAAGTCCGAGGTACGAGTATATGTAGATAAAAAAGAATTTTCTAACTTTGACTTGGCATACTGTAAAAGGTTACCTATAGAAAAAGTTTATATACGCAAAAGTACTCGACTTTACATTCCATTGAAAAATGTGTATGTCATCACATTTTTCAATGGAAATAAGAAAGTTTCTAAAAGTTTGAACTACTTTTTTTTCCTATTACACAAACTATATTGTTGACTAATCACTAAGCTTCATAATCAACTGCAGCAGTTATTGGGATTGCGTAGTTCATAATGAGTCAGTTAGTAAGTGCCAAGTGTTGTCTCGAAAAATAATTAATAATAAATATAATAATGATTATTTTTTATAAAAAATACTTTTATGTACTGTTGGTAAACCTATATAAATAAATAAATAAAAAATTGCAGGCGTTTAAAATGGCAATTTTATTATTCAAGCAAATGCGACATTAAATGTACAGGATAATTTACTCCTTAAGGCGCAACTGGTGAGGATGGGCCTTTTTTCACGAGGGGATCCGACATTTGCAGGCCGCTAGGTTGCGATCTGCATGTATCTTTCGGAAACTGGCTTGGTTTTCTTTTACCGTAAGACAGTGGTTATTATGTTGAAAATGATTTGCTTATGAAAATATGAACTTGCTTCAGTCCGTTGCACAAGTGAGCTCTTTACCATTGGGTTACCACTGATTTTTTTAAATCGTGTCATTTTTAATTCTATTTTTTTTAAATGTCAAATACCTAAACTTTTGTAATGATTATTTCTACTTGATACGTTGTGTATAATATGTATATATAGACATAGTATTATGTTATCTGTGTATAGACTATAATATTCGTCCAGCCCTTTCAGGGTGTAGGAGAAGCAACCAGCATAACCTTTGCAAATATACTTACGTATGTACGCTTGTACATTTTAGTACCCAATATTAATTATAAAATATGTACCTATATTGAAAAAAGTTGAAGGAATGTTTTATTAAATAAGATTTTTTATGAATAACTAATGACTGGAAACTTTTGAGACAAGAGCAACTGGTTTATTATTGTCTAGATTAGTATTTAGCTAATTTGGCAGGCTGGTTTGAATGAGAATTTAAGTTAAATAAGTAAAGCTTGAACCAGTTTTATATTTAATTTAAGGATAAGAATTATTATGTGAGAAGAAATATTTAGAATTTTTTTATTGTGATTTTCTACACTACTTCGTACTTGATACATTTGTTTTAATTGGTATGGTACGTACCTGTGCCATAATACTTTCAATAAGGGTTATCTATCGTATGCGCTAATTCAAAATAATGAAACATAGGTAATCACTTTTGCTGAGTTTTGCGAGAGAACACGTCGTACATAATTCTGTTGTTTGTGCTGATAGTCGTAACTTTAGTCTTGATTCATCATATAATTCTATAATAAAAGTTTCAGCGCCATTTGTTTCTTCTTTTTAACTTCCCATTTTGGGGCACGTTCCTGCCGTGGTACTGGGATGATTCCCAGTTTCGACCTATTGAAATTTATTTTCCATGCAAAAGTACTACTAAACTGAATTACCTTAGTTTTTGAGTACATTATTTTAATCGAATTTTGTATGTACTCGTAGAATTACATTTTTTATAAGTCTCCATCCATCTAAATGTATTAAAGCAAAAGGTCTCTCACTCACTCGCTCGTCACGAAATATCGAAAAACGTTAAAACGTATAATTAATATGAAATTTGGCAGGGAGGTAGTTTCTAGTTAGTAGACGTCTGTTAAAAACGGATTTTGCAACAGCGTCGGATTAAGGAGGTCTAAGGGCTCTCGGAAGTTTGATTTACTATTTCGCAGAAACGTACATAGGGACGAAACTGAGCGAAGCGAGGTGAGTCGCTACTAATAAATAATTGCATCGATTTAATACCTAGAACATTGGAAGGATATCTATTATGTTATTAATGTATTCTTAGATGGTAGAATTGTATGACAAGTTCTGTGCAGTATTATGTATCATTCCTTAAAAATGCGAATTATATAAAGGACGCTACTATAAAGAATAGCATCACATTCATGAGTAATATTCAATTATGACGCAAGGAGGTGAGAGGAATTCACAAAATTTTTTTTTTCTGTATTGTGATTCATTTTAATAATACATAGGTATTACATAGTTATCTTAGTTTAATTATTTGTACAAAATTACGAGATTTGGAGGCTTTACCAACATGTAAAAAAAACATGTAGAAATAGCATTATAATAATTGTATGACGTCTTTTTATGTGTGTTAAAAAAACGACTAGTAAACGATTGTAGAGGGTCGTCTTGTCTAAGCCTTATAGAAAATTTAAATGTAATATTAAATTACTATTGTTTTAAATTTTATTGATTAGTTTTTTAATTCATTTTGTGTTCATGGGTTATTATTTTGACTTTTGGTCTATTTTATTCGCATAAGTAGTGTATTTTCGGACAAAAAAAAATTGGCAATCTGAACTGTTTTGGAAACAGCGCTAAGAAAATCTCAGTAAAGTGTTTCGTATTTTTGTCACTTGTCAGCAACGGTTATATATTGGTTAGGTTGATTAAATAAGTGAAAAGGCAACGGTGCTTTTAATAAATATAAAATTATAGGTTAACTTGTCTATTATCTTTGTCACGAGCTGCTGATAAAGTTTAGTAGGTAGGTACTTTTACGATTTATATTTAGTAGATCGAATTATTATTTACTATTGTTTGAAACGTTGAAACTGTTCACTGCGATATTTTATGCTGTAAAGTATAAAAGGTAAAACAAAGTTTACATAATCTAAGTAGTTTACAAATATTTTAATTTTCCGTCTAAGAAATTACTATAGCTTTTCCATATAAGCGTCGCTCAAAAGAAAGTTCTTTATGTCTGAAGTTGAAATAGCTATCGCCGTCATCATATTTCGAAATTGGATCCGACTCAACAATTCTTCGAAATTTGTCTTTTCTGTATTGACTGGCCAATAACTGAAGTTGTTGGTCACAGGATTTAACTCTGTCTGCTGGAATGCAACAATTGGAAACTAAATCAAAACCCATATATTTTTCACAAACTTGGCGACGTGGTACTCCATTTATGCAAATATAATGGACTTGGCAGTTCGACGGGGATCTGAAAATAGCAAATAGAAATAAGTAAACTGCGCAAATCCTGTAAAACTAACAACAATTACAGTATTGGCTGTAAAAAAATATAATACAGCATAAAGAGCTTGTAAATTAATGTACACTGGACATTTGCCGTTCATATTTGTCTTTGGACCGATACCGTTTGCTTAGAGGGGTTCTAAAGCGGAGAAAATGTCCACGTAGTACCAGCTAGGTAGAGCGATGATATATACCTATAATAGCATTTCTCTGTTAATGGAAAAATATTTTTAACAAAAGGTTTTAGGCCACTTATTATATTGCAATTTGCAATTTTTAAAGGAATACATATCTACGTAGTTAATATTAAAGAGCAGTAGATTAAAAGTTTTTTCCTATATAAGAGAGATTAACATTGTTTAAGCCCTTGACAGTTTGTTTATGTACACAACATACTATACTTTACCTGTAAAATTGGAAACTGGGCTTATTTTCTGGGCAGTGGAAGTCGGCATAAGCTGAAAATATTGGAAGTAAATGTAGAGATTAAAACTACGGGAAATATAAGGTGAATATTTATATTTTATACTTTAGGTAGACTACAAGCGTTTGTCCGTGACTTCGCTCGTTTAGTTGATTTGTTAGTAATATTTTTCAATGCAAGCAAAACTTTGAGATAATCGCTTTAAAAAAACTAACAAGCTCTTCTGTTATACGTAATACGGATATTAGTTAATGCCATACATACCTTCGGCATTACATTGAGGGACCTTGTGCGGCCAATCACATCGGAGATTATCTGACCTAAACGCGAGCCCGTTAGGACATTTGAAATCATAGCCGATGCCAAACTCGCATATCCTGAAGCTACTACAGTTGTGTGCGTCTTCAATTTTGTAATAACCAAATTCATGAGGACATTCTCCTTTCTGTTTGTCATCTAAAAGCGTTACATTAACTTTAAATGAAATTATACATACACATGATATATTTTTAATCTGTCTCTTATAAGCCCATTCCTACCTTGTCCTTTCATAAATCAATATTAAATAGAGTCTAAGAATAATTGCCAGCAAATTATTAAGCATTTCCGATAACCATTTAATGTAATAAGAAATATAATGAGAATGGCACATATTATACTGAAATAAATTATTAATATCATAATTAATAATTTCTAACTATGTAAAAAGTGTTTAATAATAATAAGTGTTTAGCCTATAATTTTTAATATAATAAAGATTATGATATTATACCTATTTGCCCGTCTCAACCGATATTTGCCTATCACGTATTATAGACTAGCCCATTACGCAGGAGTTGATTTAGGGGACAAGTCGCGAACATAGTACGAGTACATTTCGCGCAGACACAAGTGTCTATTCCTTTTCACTCTCAAAGTTTGATGAATACGATTTTTGAGACCATCATATGAGAGTTTAGGCACAAAACCGATAGCATCACGTGCTATCGTCAACTTTCCTACTATTGGCTGCTACTGAGATTGCTTAATAAAATAAACTCTGCAACTAAATATAACATGGAGCTTGAACCAAGGACCCCTGGATTAATATATAAATCTTAAACTTATAATAATAACAACATTTTTATAGGGTAATGTTTACTAATACTATAATAATATTTTTATACATAACTTACGATTCGTAGCTTTTTTCCCACCAGGAGTATCAATCGAATATTGACAGGGCGATTTTTCATTGGCTTTCTCATAATCAAAGTGTAATCCATCAAGGCACTGCATGTGTGTAGCATTTCCGTTCTGTAATAAATTTACTTATACATTAGAAAAAAGCTGTTAAGCTATTGCTCGTTGTGGCGTGTTGTGGTCTGGAATTGCCTAACAGTACCTACTCTATATTATCCTAAGCCATAATGTACTAAGTAGGCTTCATCAAATTTCTCCCTAGAATTTAGCATGAAGAAGTTAACAATTTACATACAAAAGAAGTAACTTTTGCCATTCTTAAATAGTATTTTTGTTTTGATAATAATTAAAAAAATAACCTTGCATTCAATATATTCCTCAGAGCTTCCAGGAAGAGCATATCGTCCGTTTTTTTCTATACATGTATAATTACTTGAACTTCGACGTACTGATAGTTGATGATAGTATAATTTATCGACGTAATCATTATATTCGATTCTATCTACAAACATATCTTGAATATATTTTCCAGTGTCATTTCTTAAAACACTGTTTCTCTTTCCATTTTCACTATTTGTTTCTTCTTCGTTGTCTTGAGTTGTACCAATTACTTTACTTACATTACGAGTATTATGCTTTGAGACCTCTTGGTATGGAATAGGTTCGCTGGAGTAACTTTCAACACTCCTGTTTGCCATTAAATACACTTTTGTAATTTTCTCTACTTTATCTAAAAATGTTTTGTTTTGTTCTCGAATCCATAGTGTAGTTGCTGAGTATACCGTTGGTATACAAACTGCAACCCAATAAGGTATAAAATTATTTTTTATTAGATAAAAGTTAAGTGATTTCAAATGTTTCTTAATGCTTTATTTTCATAGATTTGGAGAAATTGTCATTTTCTCACATAATTAATATAATATGTACTTTCGTAAAAATAATTAATGATGTTAACGTTAATTAAAGTTTTTGTTTGTATTTATATAAATTTATAATTAGTTCTTTGAATTTGACTGTTTTTCCAATCGTTTGCATTACTTAATGCCGATTTCTCCCTTGCTTAACTCAATATCTAGTAATTATTCCTAGAAGGTAACATGCAGTATCTCAAATTAAAAAGTCTTTTAATACCTACAGATTATAAAGGAACACAATATTAGGAGTATTATTGATAATAATACAAAAATCTTCATTATTAACACAACACAGCCACATGAAGCTTAAACTTTAAATGATTCATAATATTAAAGAGCTAAAACCAAGAGCTAAGTATTAATCTACTGAGTTGACCCGTCTCCCTTTTATAGTGATTTGATTTGTAATAAACAATTGAAAATGAATAAATAAAAATCGGTGTGTATTCAGTGTGTCCCTATGGACACTAATGGCTTGAGTGAGTCCAGTAGGTAAAATAAGGGCAGCAAAGTTTCTTTAAAACATAATATTTTGGTAAATTTTGCTTTCAAATATGTATTGGTAATTGTCTAAATTTATTGATAAATTTCGGCATCTTCAAATTTTCTTATAATATGGGACTAAGATTATTATAAAACAAGGCCAAGTGAAGCCAGATAGACTAGTAATAATAATTAACTATTAAAAACTTAATATTTTATTATTGCAAAACAACAGGAAAACGTCCTTTGTGGTTTTGTTACATATCGTCGTTTGACGTTACATTTACTTCAGTATAATAAAATGATTCATTACAACAATTAATTGAACAATTCTCATAAGTAAAAGGTAACGAAGTAAGACGAATTATGTTTATTTTTATATATAAAGTAATTTATTGCAATATATAGCAATTAACATCGCCTGTTAGCATTTTGCTTCATATATTTAATCATATCGTTTAAGCAGCGCCATGATATTAAATGAAAGAGCTTGATGGGCGAGGTACAATAAGACAATTGATATTATTTTAAATCCAATATGGTGGACTCCCTAGATAGAGTCTAGAGTCTCTTCCTAGATAGAGAGTGCATTGTTTTTATATAGTATGCGCTCGTGCCATTTATTATTGTATTATAACCTCCCTACCAATCTCTTTAGGTTATACCAGCTCAGTTCTAGGTGCTCACTTCCAAATATAAAATGTGTAGCGCAAAAAGTGGAAGATTTTCATGGACCTCCTTAATCCGGCCCTGTCGCAAAATCCGTTCTTAGCAGATATCTACTAACTATAAACTATCTCCCTGCCAAATTTCATCTTTATACGAGAAGCGGTTTTCAATATGTCGTGATGAGTGAATTTCGCTTTTATATATAAGGTGGATGGACCATGGAAGACCATATGGAGTAGCCAGATGGAGTAACCAGTTATAATTTGTTTATTTACTGGATAAATAAAACAAAGTTATTTTTAATAACACTTTGTTTTATTACGTAACATATTTATACCTACGTAATATATTATTGCAAAGTCAATAAAGATAGGTTTTGGAAAGCTCTTCTAAATGGCCTTGCTAGGAACAGGGCTCCATATAAGGCCAATATTATTATAAATCAGTCATTGAACTGAAAACTAACGTTATGATTATCAAAATATCTGCTTATATATAAACTACATTAAAAGATCATTCATTATAACGTAACATTAAACGCTCAACATTATACATCCATTTATAAAATACTCAACGAAAATAACTTGATCACAATTGTATAAGCTAGTATAGTATTATGTGATATGTGGTATAACTAAGAATCTTTTAGAAATAAGTTATTTTTAAAAAAAAATGTATATAACCTCCTCCTTTTTTGAAGTCGGTTAATTATAGTAAAGACATGTTCTTAAAACTAATACTAATTAGTTTTAGTAATACTAATTAGGTTTAAAAAACCCTACAAAAAATTGTAGGGTTTTTTTTTATTTTCTTTCACTATAATCCAGCAACAAATTAGTAACAAATTCTGATGTATTACTTTGGTTTAATTCTTGCCAATTTCGTGAGTTTAGTGCTAGCTGAACGTTAAGATGCTGCTGAGCTCTTTTGTTTCGAAATCTGTTAAAGCAACAAAATCGGGGTTTTAGCAAATATTTAGCTATAAAGTACCATATGTTTCGATTGAATAGCAGAATATTAAGATTAATACACCTATAACCCCTGCTACACACGTTACGATATATCGTAGCGATAAAACTGCGCAAACTGGTTTGCGTCGATTTATCGATCGTGTGTATGGTAAATCGTTGCAGTTTATCGTTCATCGGTGGCAGTTGCAATTTCTATCCAATAAATCGTTGTCGATTGCGTTTGCACAGTTTTATCGTCACGTGTGGATGGAGATCGCTCAGTTCGCGCCAGTATTCAAGGTGCTCGCTTGTTGCTATATACTTTCCCGCCGCGTCAATTAAAAAGATTCTACTCTCGCTTTATATAAAAACTATCCTATCCCGCGGCTTCGCTTGGGTTCTAAAGTCTGGAAATCAAATTCTTTCGCCCGTCCGCCCATATTCAACGCGATGATAATTATTTTGTTGCGGAGTTATTTTAAAACTATGATATCTCATAAGATATTCATTGAAATCAAATGATTCCAAGAGCAATTTTATTCAAAATTAAATACTTGTGATGAATATCTTATTTATTTGGATAAGGATTAATATCATGTTTATTAAACACCATCGCAAATAATGCATTATCTTAAAACAAATTTTATAACAATAAAAAATGTTATAGCGAGTCAAGCTTATAAGATAGACATATGCTATTGCGGACTTTTTTTTAGAACTTTTAAAGAGGAACAATTCCGTCATACATAATTTGTGCATAACTTTAACCGTTTACGCAGCGCACGCAACGGAAGCTCTCAAAAAGAATATTTTTCTCCCGTTTTCGGAACATTTTTCATTGGTGCTCCGCTCCTATTAATCATAGCGGGATGTAATATAGCGTATAGCCTTCCTCGATAAATGGACTATCCAACACAATAAGAATTTTTAATTCGGACCAGTAGTTCCTGAGATTAGCGCGTTCAAACAAACAAACAAACTCTTCAGCTTTATAAATAGTATATAATATGACTTGCTGTGCAGGGAAGGGTGTCACAACACGTCTCATAAAGAAAAATAAGAAAAAGAAAATCATATTTCACAAGTTATACTCATAATTTTAAGTAAAACATTCGCCTATACAGAAAATTAATTTGTAATCAAATCAGACGCCATTACAATAAAAAAGTTTCCAGCTATAACAGTATTTTTTTTAATCTCCGTTTAAAGAGCTTAGACGTTAAATATACAACTATGACGCTCTAAAAATATTATGTTTTATTTTATTAAATTAATTTTATAAACACTCCGCGCTTTTTTTTTTCTTTAAACACATAACGAGGCCTAATATCGCAAGTACGTCATCATCTTCCATCGTGGACGACATGTTTCTTGCGTGAGCTTCTACGGAGAACTGACGATCGACGTCGATATCGGAGGCGTGTGGAGACACTATGACCCCCGCTACACACGTAACGATATATCGTAGCGATTTCAAACTGTGCAGATAAATCGAACGTTCATAGTGCCTCCACACGCCTCCGATATCGACGTCGATCGTCAGTTCTCCGTAGAAGCTCACGCAAGAAACATGTCGTTCACGATGGAAGATGATGACGTACTTGCGATATTAGGTCTCGTTATGTGTTAAAAGAAAAAAAAAGTGCGGAGTGTTTATAAAATTAATTTAATAAAATAAAATATAATATTTTTAGAGCGTCATAGTCGTAGTTTTAACGTCTAAGCTCTTTAAACGGAGATTTAAAAAATACTATTATAGCTGGAAACTTTTTTATTGTAATGGCGTCTGATTTGATTACAAATTAATTTTCTGTATAGGCGAATGTTTTACTTAAAATTATGAGTATAACTTGTGAAATATGATTTTCTTTTTCTTATTTTTCTTTATGAGACGTGTTGTGACACCCTTTCCTGCACAGCAAGTCATATATACTATTTATAAAGCTGAAGAGTTTGTTTGTTTGTTTGGTTGAACGCGCTAATCTCAGGAACTACTGGTCCGAATTAAAAATTCCTATTGTGTTAGATAGTCCATTTATCGAGGAAGGCTTTACGCTATATTACATCCCGCTATGATCAATAGGAGCGGAGCACCAATGAAAAATGTCGCCATAACGGGAGAAAAATATTCCTTTTGAGAGCTTCCGTTGCGTGCGCTGCGTAAACGGTTAAAGTTATGCACAAATTATGTATGACGGAATTGTTCCTCTTTAAAAGTTCTAAAAAAAAGTCCGCAATAGCATATGTCTATCTTTTAAGCTTGACCCGCTATAACATTTTTAATTGTTATAAAATTTGTTTTAAGATAATGCATTTTTTGCGATGGTGTTTAATAAACATGATATTAATCCTTATCCAAATAAATAAGATATTCATCACAAGTATTTAATTTTGAAGAAAATTGCTCTTGGAATCATTTGATTTCAATGAATACCTTATGAGATATCATAGTTTTAAAATAACTCCGCTACAAAATAATTATCATCGCGTTGAATATGGGCGGACGGGCGAAAGAATTTGATTTCCAGACTTTAGAACGCAAGCGAAGCCGCGGGAAAGGATAGTTTTTATATAAAGCGAGAGTATAAGCTTTTTAATTGACGCGGCGGGAAAGTATATAGCAACAAGCGAGCACCTTGAATACTGGCGCGAACTGAGCGATCTCCATCCACACGTGACGATAAAACTGTGCAAACGTAATCGACAACGATTTATTGGATAGAAATTGCAACTGCCACCGATGAACGATAAACTGCAACGATTTACCATACACACGATCGATAAATCGACGCAAACCAGTTTGCGCAGTTTTATCGCTACGATATATCGTAACGTGTGTAGCAGGGGTGAACGTTCGATTTATCTGCACAGTTTGAAATCGCTACGATATATCGTTACGTGTGTAGCGGGGGTAAGCCGGTTCGGGGTTGGGTCGGATATTGTATCAAGCGCAACAGCGTTTGAAGCAGCGTTTGCATTTTATTCTCGCGTCCGAAGTTTTTTGTGATTACTCCTAAGATATTCGTTTAAATTATATGGTGTAAAATATTAAAATAATGTGTATTAAATGCTTGAAGCTACAAATGTATTTAAAATGATAGGGATTAATACCGTATTTGCGTAAATAACTATCCAATTATCGCTTTAAAATTGCCCATTTTTTAAGTATTAAAATGGATATACTATGTTATCCTTAAGAGATAGATATATGCCATTGCGGACTTTTTTGTAGACATCTTATATAGGTCACCATAATACACAATTCCACCATACATTGTTTAGTTATATCTCAAAGGGTCTAGGCAGCGTTTTCGTTGAAAGCTCCCAGACGGCTTATTTTTTCCGACATCTCCAACAGATATCATTATGTTTTAGCCAATGTATACAAAAACTTGACAAATTATGTACTAAAACCTTCCTGGAGAACCATTCTATCTATTGGTGAAAACTGCATGAAAATCGGTGCAGCAGTTTTTGAGTTTATCGCGAACAGACAGACAGACGGACAGACGCGACGGAGGACTTTGTTTTATAATATGTATAGATTTATTTAAGTGAGAGACATTAAATGAAGCGTTTCATATTATTTATATATTATGTATTATTTAAAATAGATTATAGCTACATATAAGTACACATATAACGTGAGTTAAAAATATTTTTATCATGGGAAAAATAAATATTTTGTACGAATATAATAGTATGGTCGATAAAAGAATTTCCTTTAGCGACCACAGCCATTAGAAACGCCAAATGTATCCCTGAAAATAGTCTGAAAGTGAATAATAGACGCATACAAAATATTATTGCATTGCACATTATTATTTTATTTATTTATCCTTGTTTTCAAGTCAAAGTCAAAGTCAAAATATACTTTATTCAAATAGACTTTTACAAGCACTTTTGAATCGTCACTTTTACATTATTATACGAATTTAAATCAAGTGTCAGTCTGTAAGTCTGGGACTTGGGAGTAAACTACCACCGACTCGGAATGCTGTTCTGCCGAGAAGAGCCGGCGAGAAACTCAGCAGTTGCTCTTTTCAAAAAAATATTTGATTACAATAATTATTGCATTACAATATTTATCTATTTATCCTACGTGAGACACAACAAGACATTAATCCCACACATTTACATCTTCTAAGTATTCCGTGATGGTGTAATAAGCTTTATTCAATAATGTATTTTTAATTTTAGATTTAAATTGTTTTAAAGGCAAGCTCAATATGGACTGTGGAATTTTATTATACATGCGTACACCTTGCCCCATAAACGATCTATTTACTTTTTGAGGGCGAATACTGGGTGTTATAAGTTTATCCTTATTTCTAGTATTTATACCGTGTTTGTCGCTGTGTTTTGAGTAGCAATTAATATTTTGTCGCACAAATATAATGTTACAATATATATATTGCGAAGCAACCGTAAGTATACCAATTTCTTTAAAAAGTTCGCGGAGAGTATCCCGAGCGCCAATGTTATATAAATGGCCCGAATGGCCCTTTTTTGAATTATAAATATGGATTTAATATCCGCTGCATTACCCCACAACAAAATGCCATACGACAAAATGCTATGGAAGTAGCTAAAGTAAACAAGTCTGGCAGTGTCAACGTCTGTCAGCTGCCTGACTCTTCTGACAGCGAAAACAGCGGAGCTTAGTCTACTCGCAAGAGACGAGAGATGGGGACCCCATTGCAAACCCGAATCTAATGTCAATCCCAAGAAAACCGTGGAGTCTACCGTATTTAATATGTCGTTATTAAGATACAAGTTGAAATTTTGCCTTTTTACATTAGGTAATAAAAACTGAATATATTTTGTCTTCTTGGCATTTAAAGCCAGATTATTAATGTTAAACCAATGAAGTATATGCGATAATGCACTATTCACTTCGTCGTAATTATTTGACTTTCTATCAACTTTAAAAATTAAGGACGTATCATCCGCAAAGAGTACAATATCACAAAACTTGTCAGCATAAAATGGGAGATCATTAATATAAACTAAGAACAAAAATGGACCCAAGATAGATCCCTGTGGAACACCCATCTTAATAGGAGATCCAAAACAATTAACATTATTTACCGCGACCTTCTGAACCCTACCACTAAAATACGATGCAATGAGATCAAGGGCAATACCACGAACTCCCTAATGAGCAAATTTAAGCAGAAGAGTTTCATGCTCTACACAATCAAAAGCTTTAGATAAGCAACTACTACATGTAGTAGTATAGTGTATAGTTGGTACAGTGTATATTATGGAACAAAGTTAATATTTTTTACAATAATTGTATAGCGATTACCCAATAGTATAAATAAACTTAACCATATAGATGTAAATAACAAAATTATTAATTATATTTTTTTAAATTATCTCCTTATTACCTTATACTTTTCTACTCCGCTTAGTGAAACTTTAAAACCTGCTTTCTAAGCTGCTGAAATAAAATTTCTGAGTTTTAATTTTAATGTGAAATAAAGAATAAAACAAATTTTGTTGATTTGCCCAAATTTAGTTTATAATTGTTTAGCCACTAAATCATCCTTTAAAAAATAAATAGATTTGTGAAATATAGAATCAAATGGTAGATTTTTATTTGTTTTCGAAAAGCTACAATAAATTAAGGCCGCCTTTTTGTATTATATATTATTTTGCTTTTTCTTTTTAAAGGTCTTTCAAAGGAAAGGTCTACATTTCTGTTAAAATAGTAGTTAGCGTCTATATCATAATCGGCTTCTTGCTTGGTGTTTCTGTATAGTTTGGCGGATAGTTGAAGTTCTTTGTTGCATGCTTTTACTTCGTCAGCTGGTATGCAAATATTCAACCTAGGGTGAAAAGCCATATACTCTTCACACATTTGGCGACGTGGCACTCCTTGTATGCATACATAATATTCTTGGCAGTTAACTGGAGATCTGGAAAGTTTATTTAGAAATTTGTTTGACAACATCTTACGAATAAACTTAAACGGTATATTACTATTATTTTAGCTGTACGAATAACTTATATATTTTGAGTAATTCAGTACTTTACGCGACTATTTGATATTTGAAATAAAACTATCTTTTCGTTCTTATGTTCTTTTAATTTGATTTATTTCGATTGCTAGTTCCCGACTCTGCGCGACGCGTAGAGTAATAATTGGTTAGGGGAGATCCAAAGAGAAAGTTTTATATAATCTAGCAATGCCAGTGAATTTTGAAATTATTAAAAGAAATTGCCTTACATTATTAATCATTAAATTTAATTTAATTTTATCAGTAGACACATGTAAATAAAATTGAATTGTCTGTTCTTAATTTCAAATTAACAGCTTTTCACTAAATATGAGAGTACTCGTATCACGGGACTTACATCAAAAATCAATTTTTAAATTTTTGTCTGTCTGTCTGTTCCGACTAATGTCTGAAATGACTGAACCCAATTTGACGAGATTTTCAATCGCAAATATAGTAACTTTAGCTATTTTTATTAATTAACGAAATTAACGATGTCATTTGGCAACAAATGTGGTAGAAAGCAAACAAAACAACAGCAAAAGGTAAAATTAGTACCTATTTCTATTGTATATGGATTTAATTTGATTGATGGATTCAATTATTGTTGATATGATGCTACCATACATGGGAATTACGATGCTACGTTTTGTTCTAGTTTTTTTACTTAGTATTTTAAAATCTGTTCAAAGGTATATGAACTGTCTTCTCCGTTCTAACTTGCTCATCTTAAAGCGAAAAATATTCTATGATGTATTGAAGCCGATTTTGTTTAAAATAAATTGGCAATGTAACTTTATTACACATTGCACCTATATATCTAATAATAAGGTTGTAAACAAAAATATATACCTAACTTACCCGTACTTTGCCAAACTTAATTTTTTGTCCGGGCAGACAAATTCAGCAAAAGCTGAAAAAAAAGTACAACTAATCATATTATAATACGAGTATATAATATACGTGGATTGATGATGTTATTTTGTAATCTATTTTCACCTTTTTTTTTCTTTTCATATTAAACCAAATGCTTCGTTTAAATTTTACTAAAATGTAGCATACATAATTACAAAATAC
Source organism: Boloria euphrosyne (assembly GCA_951802675.2). Lineage (NCBI taxonomy): Eukaryota > Metazoa > Arthropoda > Insecta > Lepidoptera > Nymphalidae > Boloria > Boloria euphrosyne. The sequence continues at coordinate 10,724,672 of OX637871.1, forward strand.
AATGAATATATAATAATTTCGATATTTTACGAGTATTAAAGGGAAATTTTTATTAATACATATAGGCAGGTTGATGCAAATCAATAATGTGTTTAAACCTTTACACCGAGGCACAGGATTGTAACACATTTCACAGTCAAACTCCAAGGCGTCAGTATTATTAAGGACTTATTGCCCAACGATGATCTTACCCTGGTTTCGAATCTAGGATATCTATGTTCTACAGCTGTACAAAGTAGCTGTTTTACCAACATATATATAATAATAATGATAATATAATGTCCTCTCGACCGATTACGGCCACGGCGGCCAATCTCATTGAGACTAGACAACAGCGCGGGAGATGTTATAGTGTACGTGTGTACGCGCAAACAAAAGTGCACTGTTTGTTCCTTATCACTCTCATATTCCGGTGGGACGACTGCTCGACACGACCAGTGAGAGCTAAGGCACAGGACCGACGGCTTTACGTGCTCTCCGAGGCACCCGGATGACCACCGCCAATTTTCCAACTCCGGGCTGTTACTGAGGCTTATGAAAGAAAAAGACTCAATAACTAAACTTGGCCCGACCCGGGACTCCAACCCAGATCCTTCTGGTGTGCGACCGTGCATGCTAGCCACTACACCACCGAGGCAGACTACCAACAATATAGTCAACAACAATACCTTCCGCGTCACATTCAGGGACCTTGTGCGGCCAGTCGCATCGGAGAGTGTCTGACCTAAAAGCAAGCCCGCTAGGACATTTATAATCGTATCCGATACCGAATTCGCATATCCTGAAACTGCTACAGTTGTATTTGTCTACGATTTTGTAATAGCCAAAGTCGTGTGGACATTCACTTGTAGGTTCATTCCCTAAAACAATTAATTTTTATTAGTTCACATAGATTTGTTCATTTTGAAAATTATTATTAAGAGATATCGATTGGTTAGCTGACTCATTTACAGTTTAATAATTTAATACGCAGTTATCTTTACCATCACACTGATAACTTACTGGGTAGAGCTTCCCCGGTATTTGGAACATCAATCGCGTATTGACAAGGTGACACATGAATTTTCTCAGGATCGACGTGTAATCCATTCAAGCATTGCAGGAGCGTTGCAGTTCCGTTCTGTAATAATTAAGAAAATATATATAAAAAAATGTCATATACAAGATATACCTACCTAACTTGATTTTTTTGAACATTTAGACTGACTTAAAAAAATCTTGATATTTTCGCCAATATGAGCCTTTTATTCATTATTTCTTACTCAATAAATAGGTTAGGTATATCTTAAGAGTGGAATAACTTGAAGTGATTTTTATAATCAATGATTATTATCAAGAGGTTTTAATTTTCCAGATATTATTATATTCAACTAATATTGTTGTCATAATATTATATAGTTAAATCAAACATCTTACCATACATTCAATATATTCCTCGGAGTTTTCGGGAAAGGCATGCCTTTCATTTTTTTCTGTGCACGTATAGCTAGTTAAAGGTTTGCTTTCGGATAATTGATAATCATGCAACATATCGAAATAATCGTAGTATTCGTTTTGCCCTAAAAATATATCTTTAGAGGTTTGTCGAGAACCAATTTTTGTACCGATAGCATTCGTATCATTTTTATTATTTATGTTTGAACCGTCTTTGTCTTTACTACTAAGTATATATTCTGTAGTACTACTAATTTTATCGGTAGTAGTGGTAGTGAAAAATTCTTCAGGAAAGTAAATAAACGAGTTGTCTTTATTTGTAGGCACATTCACTGGTTTTTTTTTGAAAGATTCGTCATGCCTATAGGGATATAGCGCGCCTGTAGGTAGGTAAGCTGAAATTACAAGAAAGATACTAGGTACTTAAAACGGACTACTTATTTATGCTATACTAAGTATTTAAGATTTCGTTATTATAAGGTATAAAAATTTAATTCATTACAGTAAATAATATTTTTTACAATAACAATAACAAACTCCACGGAATACTCTAAAAAAACCAAAAAATAAATGAATAATAGAATCGTATAAATATTTTATTTAGCCAACCAATTTTTGTACCGATAGCATTCGTATCATTTTTATTATTTATGTTTGAACCGTCTTTGTCTTTACTACTAAGTATATTTTCTGTAGTACTACTAATTTTATCGGTAGTAGTGGTAGTGAAAAATTCTTCAGGAAAGTAAATAAACGAGTTGTCTTTATTTGTAGGCACATTCACTGGTTTTTTTTTGAAAGATTCGTCATGCCTATAGGGATATAGCGCGCCTGTAGGTAGGTAAGCTGAAATTACAAGAAAGATACTAGGTACTTAAAACGGACTACTTATTTATGCTATACTAAGTATTTAAGATTTCGTTATTATAAGGTATAAAAATTTAATTCATTACAGTAAATAATATTTTTTACAATAACAATAACAAACTCCACGGAATACTCTAAAAAAACCAAAAAATAAATGAATAATAGAATCGTATAAATATTTTATTTAGCCAACCAATTTTTGTACCGATAGCATTCGTATCATTTTTATTATTTATGTTTGAACCGTCTTTGTCTTTACTACTAAGTATATTTTCTGTACTACTAATTTTATCGGTAGTAGTGGTAGTGTAAAATTCGTCAGGAAAGTAAATAAACGAGTTGTCTTTATTTGTAGGCACATTCACTGGATTTTTTTTGAAAGATTCGTCATGCCTATAGGGACATAGCGCGCCTGTAGGTAGGTAAGCTGAAATTACAAGAAAGATACTAGGTAAGTAGGTACTTAAAACCATAGACTATATACTATAAACGGAGACTTAAAACGGACTACTTATTTATGCTATACTAAGTATTTAAGATTTCGTTATTATAAGGTATACACATTTTATTCATTACAGTAAATAATATTTTTTACAATAACAATAACAAACTCCACGGAATAAATAAATAATAGAATCGTATAAATATTTTATTTAGCACTTCACTTCACTAGTTTATTTTTTCTATACTTAGTTGAACGCAGTTATGCCTGATTGCTATATGGATTATTAAACGATATTAATTAAATTATTTATAAATACATCATAAATAATACCTACAAATTGCATATAAAGTTGCTATGACCAATAGGATTTTCATTTTAACACTACACTGCCTCGCGATGGTTTAACCTGAAATGACTCGTCTTGTAGAAGTCGACCTTGGGATATTAAAAACTTATATTACTTACTCATAGACTAGTGTAGTATATTTTTATAAACAAGATCTCACTGCATTCTATAGAGAAGTCATACAAGTCTAAAAACCACCATTCATTTTTACGAACGACCAGAATTTCTCCAAAATAAGGTAGAAAGTTTGTTAGAAGATATACCACTTAATATTTTGTTAAAGGTGTGGTTCCAGGACGGATGTCCTGTCCAGCTCATTATGTCGACCAGTCAGCTGAATTCCTTATATTTTTTTGTTATTGGAGATACCTAAAGGAATTGGCATACAAAATTCCAATAGAAAACGTAACTGATACGTAGAAGAATTAATGAAGTTGCCGATCAAATAAATTGAAAACGATACGCTAGACTCATAAAAAAATCATTTTTTAGAAGATGTAGAGCATGAGCGAGGACAATTTGAGCATTTACTTTAAATTATCATTGAAATAATATGTCGTTTGACTCTAGTTGGTTATCTTTTATGAACTTATAAGTAGCATTACGATCTATTTCTATTGAATGAAATGTTTATTTGAACGACACGATATAATTAATGAACTGGATTATCTATTGGAAAAAAAAAATTAAATGTGATTTGTATTTTAGAATCTACATGAAATCGACCATGTTTTGATTAATCTGTTCTGCTCGGCTTAGTGTATTATTTTTAGTAGGATTAGTTAAAGTTAAGTGATGGTAGATCTAAAGTACATGTACTGATTATATTTACTTCTTTTTCTTTAAAAATGCGTTTACTTCCGATTTGTTTGATTTGCCAACCGCTTCTGTCGAGGCCGCAACGGCATTAAAACCTACAAATAATTGACAACTCTAGTCACAATGCTTAAAAATTCCACTCCTGGATTTTTACTTTGGTACTCATCATAAGAGGGCCTTTCCCCCCTGTTTCAGGTTATCGTTACATTCTGGGACACTAGATTAATATAAAGTCAAATCAAACATTTTACCGTGCATTCAATATTTTTCTAAGAGGTTTCGGAAAGGGCATGTCTTTCATTTTTTCCTGAACTAATTACACCTGTGTTGTCTGTCTGTCTGATTTATTGATTTATTTTGATTTATTTTAAATTACGCACAGTGAAGCGGGCCAAGTTTGCTAGTTTTTTATAGAAACGTATTTTATCTAGCACTTCACTTCCCCAGTTTATTCGTTATAATATTATAGTTTAACGCACTCACGTATGCCTCATTGCTATTTGGATTATTAAATAAATACATATTCTTAAACAAGTTATATTATAATTTATTTAAATATTATTATTATTATATGACTCGTCTTCTAGAAATCGACCTTCGGATATTATAAGCTTATATTATTTATTCATAGACTAGTGTGATATAGTTTTTGTTAACAATCTCGCTGCGTGCTATGGAGAGCTAATATTAATTTTCACGACTTGTTTTATGGCCGTTATGACTCGAATTTTTAATAATAATACGAGTAATATAGCCGGATTTTCCTCAATCTTAGGAGCAATTAATACGAACCTACTAGAATCAGTCCCTCGACTCAGTCGAATAAGTACATTAAATATTTTTTGAAAACCTTTTTCAGATATACAGTCATTATTATCGATAGAGAAACCGAATCTATAGTTTTAAAATTTTTGTATATCAGTCTGTGACCGCATCACGAGTAATTTGTTATGAATAGGACACTTTATTATTGCGGGGGGCGATACTTTATTATCCCTTAAGATTTGAAAATATAATATACTGTCCATTAACACTTACTTACACAAACACAAGCGGAGCGAGCAAACAAACATGGCGGTAAGTCTATCAGCGCGTGAAGTGCGATCCGTCGATTGCTTTTTCACTATTTGACGGTTTCACTTTGATAGATTATCTACCGAATTCGTTAAATTGTAATCAGTATGTTACAATTCAAAATCTTCGACAGTTTTTAAGCTTGCGAGATTGTAAGCTGCGAAATTATAATCTGGGCTACTCACAATTTTACAGTGATATAGATACATTATGTATATATAACACAATTTTCATATTGGCTTAATATTTAACAATAACACTGTTTACAGTATAACGATTGTATTTCTAGGATGCATGTCGCACACGTAGAGTGTAAAATATAGTTCAACTTCCTTATCTCAAAGCCGCTATCTCATCAGTATTCAGCTTGAATACAGTCTGGAACGTTGGCGTATTTTGGTAATTTAAATTTGCTTTAAAGTTTTTGCTATCCTGAAACTTTTACGACTACATTTCTGTAGTAATGAAATAGGTTATTTTATTTTTATTTATTAGGGCGAGCGTAGCCAGAACTAACACTATCCCACAACCTGAGCATTTTGCGGTTAACTTTACTGAAAAACTAGCATGCCTAGAGATTTGTGCTTTAATATAGTAATTTAACTTCATATCTAGATGTGTTATAGGTATGTCAAAAAAAATATAATTTTATAACCATTATAAAAAAATGCACATTAACAATATTGAGTTAGAAAACCAAAGAATTAAGATCGCTGTTACATTATATTAGTTACCCGTTAGAAATAATACGCGAACTCTCACAAAGCTTAGCTTTTTGCTGTAAGTAAATAAGTAAGTTTAATATTGCACTTATCAAATATGTTTCAATATTCATTAGTGCTATCCTTATTCCATATCATTTTTCCGCTTTTACACCAATCTCACCCATAAAAAAAGTTGATGAAAATTAAAAACAAAAATATTTTCAATTCTTTATTTCCAATCATATGTTACCTGTAGAATTTTATGAAATTCACATACAAGGTATAATTCTTAGCCAACTTATTTAGTACATATCGATAAATACATTTCAGTAAATGATCACATTGAGAGACTGTTTATAGGTTATTGCACTTATGCTAATAGGCAGATTTGCCTTCAAAGTGAAAACTCACCACATGCGTAAACCATAACCAAACCCCATAATATTTACCTAAAAAAGCTTTAAAATACCGTCAGAAGAATAAAATACAGTCATAAACTTAAAACTAGTTCGAAATAAGAGTCGTATAAAGCAAGTAAGTAGACTTAACCGCTCAATTAGTAGGACTTTTGGGTAGTATAGTAAAATTAATAGCAGTATTTTTATTGAAAGAGTTAAATCTCGTACTTGTAAAATATAAACGTACCTAAAATATAAAATTACTCTTAGGGTACGTTTAAGAAGCATTTAGTTTAAAATCTCAAAAAATATATTCTTGATAACATTCTGCCACGATAAAGTGTATTTTATACAGTTTCCTAGCGAATTGACTTTAAGTTTCACTGAAAAGGAAGAAGAAGCTGAACTAAAATTAAATCCTAAACTAACTAACTACAAATATCGAACGTGGTGAGCTTAATCACTATTAGTACCGTAAGGCCAGTCATTTTACAACTAGTATTTAGGCTGTATATAAACTTTGAACATTTATATCAAAGTCCCCTACATCTATATAATATAATAGGCATAAATAACCTTACAATGTTATAATAAATGTTGACTTACATGGACACGTTTTTGGAATTATTTTTGCAAGCGAACATGGACTTAAGATATACGGATATTGACTTAATAGAATGTAGTTATATTATTTAGGTAAAATGCATTTCAGGAATCGTTTACATTATATGGTTAAAATGGTTTAAATTATAAAATTATAGTCTTCTTAAATAAAGTTAGAGATTTCTGTCTAGTGTACGAAAATAAAATTATCGATTTTACATTCGAGTCAATAAATCACTGGCTGTCGTAAAGAAGCACTTAAATATTAGAGTCAAGTGTGTCTTTACTTGCACCCAAAACAAAGCTAAAGCAAAATAATTATTATATACAGTAAACTTAACTAATTTTTATTTGACTTCAAATACTTTAATGTAGGCCTCGCGTAGGAAGAACAGTGTAGGGAATATGATCATATTTTTTAAATTGAAATAGCGCATGATTAATACTAATACAAAATACAATTTTAGTACAAATTTACAGGCACTGTGTTACTCGCTTTAAAAGTCATAGTGACACGGATTCGAGGGATTCACTGTATATTGTCTACATTAATTTTACATACGAATAATAGAATGATATGTTTCGTTCCGAATCGACACAATCGGTAAAGGTCTAAAAAATTGAGGCGGATGTACGCACCCTGTAACACAAATGTTGGCAACATTACTTTCCTTTTATTAAAAGCGACCGATCTTATATTATCGATTACATAGTCTTACATCAATAACAAGTCATAAATATTCGAGAATGTTTATCGAATTCGACTTATTTTATAGTAAAAGTTTACATTTTAAATTGGTCTAGTCAGATTAATCACAGCGCACAGCCATTTCGCGTCCCAAATAGAGTTTTGAGCTGTGGCATAATCTTCGATTTAATGTATAACGATTGTTTTCCGGCGATGGCATCCCTCTTCGCGTTTTTCACATAATGCTTAATACCAGGTTTGTGTATGAGAAACGCGTTGTTTAATATCATAAAGTCGTAGTCTTTGACGCACAGAACATAGCCCTGAAAATAAAAATGAAAGAAGTAAAAAAAAAACAAATATAAACAATAGTGTCACTTTTATGTTATAAAAGTTGTTCATAAGCATATAGCTATCTAATATAAATAATCTTAGACATCCGTCTAAAAGTGTATCAAAGGTAAGTCAAGGACAAACCCCGAATTAAATAACTTTTTCGAAACTATAAACTAATTTCAAAAGAGTTTTTTGTTGAGAAATGTTGTTTAACCTGCGTCATTTTATCTTTCTTGCCTTCCCAGCTAAGTCGCTCGTCGTAATAAGGATCTTGATGTGTTCCTATGAAGATTGGCTCCCAATGCACGAACTTCCCACGTCGCTTGCCGACGTGAAAGACATCCATTTCTATACAAATAATAAATAATTTTACCAACATAATATAAGACACAAGCGACTCACCCTCGATTTAGCACGAGCGAAGCCGCGGGTACCGCTAGTCATACACTAAAACCTTCCTCGAGAACCACGCTATCCATTGATGAAAATATCATGAAAATCGGTGCAGTAGTTTTTAAGTTTATCGCGAAACAGACGTGGCGGAGGACTTTGTTTTACAATAAGTAGTGATTACATTTTATTAATTATTCTTCAATTGAACTATATTTTACCATCGTAAAGCTTTATTTGGATATAAATTATCTCTTAGAACAGTTTATGTAACAATTAAGCAGTAGCGGAGGAAAGTTACGGATTTTGCAAATTGGCGTAAGAATGAAGTCAACCAGTGTGCAAGTCGCGGTCATTGAACCATAATACACAATTAGAATGCCCCATACGGCCAATTTATTCTCTTTATGGCATAAATAGGTCACGGCCCACTACGAGATTAATCAGTAATGCATTGTAATTACACGCGCTCGATAGGATTAACCTTGTTTTCAAAAAAATGCAATTTCACTCATTTATTGATATTCAATAGCACGTCAACATTTACATGAACATTTCGGTCGTGCCAATTTACAATCACACGAAATCACTTTTTCTGTTACTTTTGCGAAAAATTTGAATACCAAACGGCAAATTGAGGAATTGGTCTGATAAATCTCGTGTCCCATTGCTTGTTATCGAACTCCTCCGAAACGGCTTGACCGATTTTTATGAAATTTTTTGTGTAACAGATTTTTATGAAATATTTGGTAGGTCGGAGAATAGGTATAGGCTATTTTTATAATTCCCCTATGTGATAAGGGTGGCATTGTCCAGTAGTTTTATTTTTTATTTTTAGACCGAATTTGAGTTTTTTACTTATATATGATTTGGCATCATAAATACTTAAAACCCTAAATGTTCCTTGAACGCGGGCGGAGCTGCGGGAATTGCTAGTGAAACTATATTTGGACACGTTAAGAATCTAATTTCTTCTTATCTCTTTCAATCGGTAATACGCAATAAGATTGTGTTGGTAATTGTCCGAGGATCGTGTGTCTAATGTTCGTACGAAGGTGTAGTTTTTTTAGAAAACGTTCTTCTATTTTTAATACTATTTATAATCTTAGTCTCACGGGCGTAGCCAGGGGGAGGGTTTAGGGGGTTTAAACCCCCCCCCCCCCGAAAAATTAAGAATGTGGCTGGTGCATTGCATTACCCGAACGGCATAACCTTAAACTGCCACAACCCTTTTCCAGTTGAAAACGCAGTTTTCTCCTTATCCACGGGGTCCATGTCCACTTCCCAGTAGCCACTCTTCAAGTCGAGAGTTGAAAACCATTTCATACCGCTGAGAGTGTCTAGGGTGTCGTCGATTCGGGGCAGGGGATAACAATCCTTTTTAGTAACATCGTTGAGCCTGCGGTAATCGATGCAAAACTTTGTAGATCCATCCTTCTTCCTTACTAGTACTACTGGCGAACACCAAGGACTAGTGGAGTGTTCAATGATGTTTTTCTTTCTCATGTCTTGGATCATGTCGTCAACTTCCTTTTCCTTAGCCCAAGGTATTCGTCTAGGTCGTTGTCGAATAGGCGCTACGTCCCCAGTATTAATTTTATGCTTAACTAATCCAGTTCTTCCTATATCGCCGTCATGTTAAGAGAACAAATCTGAATATCGGTAACTTTTATCTTCTGTGAACTCGTGAGATCTTCTTTACAATCTTTCAAAAGTTTAATTGCTTGTTCTTTATCCTTGTTCAACACCTTCTCTTTCTGTTGACATCTACTTAACCAAGCCATCTCTTCACAACTCCCCACATCTTCGCCTCTTCAAATGGTTTGAGTAGAATTACTGGTATTCAGGACTGGAACCATAGATGTCGAAGCTTTACCTATAACAACTCTTGCCGGGATCCATGAGCTCTCATCTTCCGACTTCTCTATAATAGCACATGACCATGGACGGCCTGACTTGTTTTGAGGTAAAGAGACAGGTACTAGAGTCTGCGATCTTGGTGGAAGAGCGGTGTCTTTCAAGCAACGAACTTTTCCATGAATTCCGCCACTTATCGGCACTTCTCTATTTCTGCATCGTAAAACTCCATGTTTCATGTCAATGGTACACTGGTTATTTTGAAGAAAGTCCAATCCAATATGCAATCATCCACGATATCTGCAACTATTGCGTTATGCCAATAGATGTAGTCCCCAATTTTGATAGCGATTTTCCTTTCCCCCCAAGCAGGTATGCGCTGGCCGGTGGCTGTTGTAAGAGGAATGTGTGTTTCTATCATGCAAATTATTGTCTGCAATGTGTCTCAATCTTCGGTTATTAATGACAGTTCGTGATGCTCCGGTATTCAGCGTGAGTTTACATGCTACTCCATTAATAGCGTCATGTATAACCAAGGTGTTTCCATCTAGTGATGTTTTACTTTTATCGCTGGGGTTTATAGATTCCCCGGTCAGTGCCCATGTCCTAGCTCTGGCAGAGATCAGTTTTCTTCTGGCTTGATTATAAGTTGATATACCAACATCTGACTATCGTCGACCGTTCTTCCTTGAAGGGCAGTTACGTCGAAGATGGCCCCGACCGCCGCACTCGTAGCAACTTGAGCTAAACCTACGTTCTCGGGCCGATGCTCCTTCTGTACTTACTTCCCGCACCTTCCAAGGTCTAGAGTCATGACGCACAGCTTCAACCTTTAGAGCATGAGCGACGGCTTCCTTAAAACTAGTATGGTGTCTTAAGCGCACAGTTGCACGTACCTCCGGGTAAATTTAAGAACATTCTAGTATCGAAAATTCAAAATGTTTCTAGTAATTTCGAATCCTTTCCCGAAAGTGTTTTGTCTCTCTCTAACACATTAGAATTTGTAATAAACTGTTCCTGTCATGTAATTGACATACCATGGAGGGTTTCTAATCTCCATGTGACATACGTTAAAAATTGACATTCGCCGTTCTTAGGCATCGTACAAGCGTGCTATTATGACGAGTTCACACTACATTACGCGACAATATATTAAATTTTTTTCATGCAATTTTAGTAGTTTTATTTTCTTGGACCCCCCCCCAAAATTAAAACCTGGCTACGCCCGTGCTTAGTCTGCTTTTTGCCTAATTTATATCACAACGTAAACCCGCAATATAAAAACTATGGGATATTAATAATAAGTACAGAATAATATTATGATATATTATAAAAACATAATATTATATACATATCTATGTGATTCATGACAAATCTTATTTTAGTGGATCACTTATTGAAAGTTCTGAAGCTATAAGGAGATAAAAAAAACTTTTTTTAACAAGTCCCTCTATGTTAAAGTAGGAAATATTATAGACAATTTAATAATTTGTAAAAAAAAAATTTATATAAACTGCAAAATCAATGAATCTGCATTATGAAGCACGAGATGAAGCTAGAAGTTTGGTTTTGGCAGTCAACAAATATTTTCCCGTTATACAACTTAGACCTACTTATAATTTAATCATGAGTAGATAATCAAGTGCATTATAATTCTTACGATTAGTTTCTGGCGCATTCATCCACTGTTGCCCTTGAGGTATGTTGTGGCAATTGGGACACACGAACTTGTGGAACGGTATGGCAGTCTTATTGACCAACATCGCCTGGAGCTCCGTTTTTGTCGATGGCACCTGGAAATATACATTTCGTTTGTTTCTAATGTAGACAAAATCTTGTAAAGCTTTATTATTTACATTTGCACGTAACGATAATCTATATTATACAAAATATAGGCAAAAGATTTTTAACGATAATTTAATTAGCTAAATAATATTTCAATTCGCGCTGTAAATAAATCAAAATAAAAAAAAACAATTAAGAAAAAAAAGGCTTTACAACGATACGACGAGCGAAAAGAAAAGAAAAATCTAATCCATTTACGTATTACGTAAATGCAATTTACATATACTATTAACTTTATATAAAGTTGAAAATAGTTTTTGTACAAATTACTTACTTGGACTTTGGCACCGACTTCAAATATACTTATAGGAAAGACCCTAGGTCTACTGGATGTGCTTAATGGTTTAGCGTTTCTGGCAATCATGTTTAGGAACCTGGGTACTAAATTAGGACTAGGATATAGCTCTATATCAGATGGCAGTATGAAGTGAGTAACTGCTGCATCTCTAGCGATGTTACGAGCCACGTTCACTGGATACAAGAGACTTTTTGCTTTCATGTACGTGGAGTTAGCGTTGACATCGTATGGAGGTTTCTCCGTGCAGTTATACGGTGTTTGAAGAAATATGTCTGGAGATGGTATCTGAAAATAAAACAATAATAGTTTCATTTCACAAGCTTCCCAAATTCTTTACATAAAAAAAGAATGTAGGTTGTTGATTATGTTTGGCTCTCAACTATAGTTGGACCATCTATTAAGATATTCGATTGAGAGTATGATGTATCAAGATCCAGAAATCGATAAAAATGTAACATCACTCCAGCCTCCAGCCAAGTTATGGGTATACCGATAAACACAATTACAGCTTTATAGAAAAAACATCAGGACTTACCTTGCTAGGTATATGTTTATTAGAAAAGAACACGTGGAAGGTGACAAATTGTTTAATTAGTTCGTTGCCGAGGCAATCTCGCAGGTATCTGATGCTATTCACTGTCGGAAGCATGTCCTCTCCCGGCGCGTGAATAGCAAGACTCACTGGGGCCATCCATCTGAAATGTAAGATAATAATATTTAGTTTTTTTTGTAATTTTAAACTAAAAAGAATATAAACAATTTAAATACATTTACATTTCAGTATTACCAAATTAGATTTACGAAGTATTAAGCAAAGTTTCTCCATTAGGATAATATTTTTACATTATTTTTTATGCAACCACTAAGAAAGAAAGTGAAGAAGTTAAATAATTAATGGATTTATTAAATTTTTGCAATTTCTTTGATTTAAATTTAGTAAAATCAATGTACCCTACATTAGTGTATCAATGTAATCTACATCTATTCGGTGTCGATTCTAGTGCAAAATTAAGAATTATTCGCGAAAAGCTTTAAAATAAAAATGATGATTTCATACGGGAAAACTATTTTAGTTGCGTTTAAATGTTTAGTCAACGATTATAGAGTTATTTAAAGATGCCTCATCACTTCATACGTTATTCCGTTACGTTTTGCAAACTGGAGCAATTATTATTATTTTTTATATATAAACTAGTTAGAGCGGAACTGTCGTGACTGGAAAGGAATCAATTTTGTTTTAATCAATATAATGTTGTCAGTCCCAGGCGAGTGGTTCGCGTGTCTAACGACATTTACGCCTGTTTTAGGTCGCTTGAACATCGCCAACTAACTACGCCTACAAACCTATCTGATTAGTTATTTCTGAATTGTTTAATAAAATTACTTTACTTATTAAGTAATATTGTGGTGGAAAGAAAAAAAATAATTTTGTCACATAACATTACACAATTTATTTTCAAAGCTGTATTTCGTAAGCCGTCCTAGTTTATGGAACTATGCACTATGTCTGTCATTGCTGATTACCCTGCTGGTCGCGGATTGAATTCTCGTTTGAGTATTTAATTTCCACGGTTGAAACGATGCCGCCATATTATAAATAATGTCCTCCTCCCGGCCGATTACGGCCACGGCGGCCAATCTCATTTAGACTAGCCAACGGCGCGGGACATATTATAGTGCACGAGTGTATGCGCAGACACAAGTGCACTCTCTGTTCCTTATCACTCTCATATTCCGGTGGGACGAATGCTCGACACGACCAGTGAGAGTTAAGGCGCAGGACCGACGGCTTTACGTGCTCTCCGAGGCACGGGGGTGAAAAACACCGCCAACTTCCTAACTCCGGGCTGTTACTGAGGCTTACGAAACAGAAAGACTCAATAACCAAACTTGGCCCGACCTGGGACTCGAACCCAGGACCTCCCGGTGTGCGACCGTACATGCTAGCCACTACACCAACGAGGTAGTTAAAAATAAATAATAAATAAAGTTATAAATAACCATGTATATAATTAATAAGTTTAGGGGGGAACAATATTAGAAATGGAGAATTGACTAATACTTTATCTAGAATATATCTATGCTTCTGTTAATAAGAATGTAAAATTGACTGACCCACACCGAAACTAGCAAGTGCGAAATTTGAGTGACTTAAGACTTTGCCTAAATTGTGGAAGTTTAAACAGATAACTCATTAATAAATAAATAAAATTAATAATTATAAGTATTATATAGAACTAAACTGAAGTTTAATAAATATTTATATATTAATTTTTATAAAAGAAACTGCAACTGCGTTATAACTTAACTTAATAAATTTAACTTTAACGGCAATGGATTTCAGAGATGTGATATTTTCTTGCGACTTTTTATTCCGGCTAATCTCTCAAACGACAAGACCGATTTTGAAGGGACTTTCATTCGCAGATATCTGGATAATGGATCATAGGGAGGAACTTGAGCTACTTTTATTTATTAGAAAATTATCAAAACCGTTTAATTTATTTTAACTTACGCCCAGCGAAGCAGGACGGGGTAGTTTTCCAATTACAGAGCATAGTGCGACTCAGTGGCGCACAATGCCGAATTATGCTGAAGCTTAATTGGAACGTGAATAATGTTTACAAAAGTATAATCCTGTAAAATAAACTTGTTTACAGATCCGAATTTTAAAATAAAATTGTATTCATATTTTAAGGTGGAATATAAAAAAAGTAATTATTTATACCTTCATCCATATTTATATTTATTTTTTTAGCAGTTTGATGCGAGTATCCGAGAACAGTACTTTTGAGAGTGCTCGATTGTGCGAAGCGTTGCTGTAGTTGGAACATTCAACGTTGAGCATTATGCCGCATAATGCGCTCTAGTGCTGTAATTGGAAAACTACCCGGGTTTGCTATATGTAGTAAAATTCTGACTTATATACTAGTCTTCTGAGGATGGGGGCATGACGGTTGTAGTCATGGCAACGACAGTTTACGAACTATAAAAGACTTATATTGACTGTGAAGTTGTCGTCGAGCCCTTATTGATGAGGTCAGACATAAAAGAGGGTGAAGTGTGCATCGTCGCGTTTTCAGGTCACGAATTTCCCGAAGTCACGGAACATTGGCAACTTATTACTTATTTACCGTTATACTATTAATATGGTAAATAAGACAGTTTGTGAAGATACTTTGACGTTTGTGACTTAAACTTGACACAAGGGCGTTTCCCTCTCGTGCGTGGAGTTATTATTTAATTTAAAAAAAAAGATGTTGAAATATCGTCTCACTGTTCAATAAGCCAGAGTTATAGGGTCTTTTACCAGCTTGGGGACCAAGGTATAGACCAAGATTTATTTAACCACTCCAGCTCCGATCGGGTTCGTCCGACCCGCATAACCAACTATCATCATACAAAACATCAAAATCTGTCAAGTGATTCTCATGTTGCCGTAACAGAAGGACAATTCGATTCGATGAGTTTTTCCAACATATATTATAACATACATGTATAGAGTATTGCGCCACAGAAGGTTTTACGAACGAAAGAACACTTAGGAGCTTTTACTCACGCCAGCAAAAATATCACTGGTCACCCTTTAAACAATGAAAAAAAAAATGAACAAGGTGCGGATTATTGATCTAACAGCTAGGCCCCACGCAGTGTACTCAAATCATTATAGATAGTCATTCCTATACCCATTCTATAGCCATGTCTGCCCTCGCCCCACCTGTACGCGACTAATTATATTTCAGAGTACCTGACTGAGCCAAAACCGTCCCCGTTCGTATTAAATTAGCTATTCTAATAAATATAAGAGAGTTGATATTTCAGACTAATATTATTATGACTCAAGTTAAAAAGATGAGATAAGATAATATTGTTTGCTTATTATTATAAAAAATCCTTTTTTTATTATATTATCATGGATGGCAGTGGTAGCCCAGTGGTAACGCGCTCGCTTGAATTATTGAGTATTGTAATAATAATAATAATCCGGGTCTCGCACCTCTGATATTTTCATGTGCTAATCATTTCTATCATGATTACTACTTGTCTTACGGTGAAGGAAAACTCGTGAGGAAACCTGCATGTCTGAGAAAAACCTAGCAAGATTTCGAAAGACATGTGAAGTCCGTCAACACGGATGGACTATGGCTTGATCCCCCTCGTACTGAGGTTGGCCGGTTCCCAGTCTCTCCATCCATACTTGTCTTCAGCCCTTTTTAACGAAAAAGGGCTGAAGACAAGTATGGATGGAGAGGACAGTGGTAGCCCAGTGGAAGCGCGCTCGTTTTGCTAAACCAAGTGTAGCGGGCTTAAATCCTGGTGTCACATCTATGATATTTTCTTGGGTCATGTTGAATCATTTATAACATAATTATTAATTACCACTTTTCATCTTGCTTATCTGAGAGTAAGTTATCGAAAGTCATGACCAGCCCGCACTTGGCCAGCGTGGTGGACTATGGTCGCCCTTACCTTGAGAGGTCCATGCCCAGTTGAGTGACGCTAAAAAAGTGCTAAACAGATTTATATGGTCTATGTCAGACCAGCTAATCCCATCCAAACATGTATTACAGATTATATTTCTTTTTACTTATGTATTATTGTTTATTATTTGTAAATCAAATTATTAAAAAGTAATGCGTTTAATAAACCAAATATCTAAATAATATTTAATCAGAGGGCGATCAAGTCGGGCTATTAATGAATTTTGCATTTAAATAAGAGCAAAACAACGTCTATCGATTCGTCCAAAATTTATTGCACTCGTAATTAATATTCCAAATGGAGACAAATTTTGATAAACAAAAAATCTTTCCAGGAAAACAAAATAGTATCTTGATTTATTCAAATGAAGTACAGACAATCTCGTATGAAAGTTGCTAGTAATTTTATTAGCCTCTCTTTCATTATAGGTACATTAAAACCAAATAGATAAATACGTAGTAATAACATATCATTATTTTGACATAATTTCTAGAATTACGGTGCGAAAGTGTGTAGAAGTGAAATTGTTTACCACAGATAAAGTCGTCGCTTTTGCAAATATTGGCGGAATTGTTTACTTGGTCGATATCGTTGTACAACCGGTTAAAACGCTTCAAAACATGTGAGGACTTTTTGTATTGAATTTTATGTAACCTCTTTTATAATCAACTAGCCTAAAGCTATTAAGTTGTTATTATTTTAAACACAGTTAAGATACCGATAGGTTACTTAGGTTTTTTAGGTTTAAACTTTAAATGGTTAAATTGACAAATTCTGCTCTATTTGATCTTCGTTCGTATCGAATATGATGATTGATGATACTGTAATGAATGTGTTCTTTTTAACGTCCTACTGCTGGGCACGGACTTTTTTATATAAGGTGTATCAAGCTGTACTTTAACACGCTGGTCAAGTGCGAGTTGGTGGACCTCACACGTCTTTTGAAAACTTCTTAGTATTTCTCAGACTTTACTATGTTTTCTTTTACCTTAGTAGTAATCGTATTGGAAATGATTCCCATTGCCCCTTCCCGCCCATGAAAATATGAGGTGCTAGACTTGAATTTTGAACCTGCTTCGCTTTCACAAGCAACCGCGTTACCCCTAAGCTACCACTACAACTGCTACTGGAATATAAAATATGTATGTCAAATATTTCTTACCAATGATGCGCTTTGTTTTAACTCAGCGTGAGAAACATAATATTATGATGAATTAAGGTGTATTAAGCCACTATGACATACGAGTACCTACTATTTCTTATATTGGGTACATAATACTTATATCCCAAAATCTTGATAGTTACTCATAAATGTCACGTAGTTTGTTTTGATTGAGGAAAAACACACAACAAGGCCTTATTAACATCATAATAGTATCAACGCCATCTTTGTGCAAATATTTTGAAACAGGAAAATCCTGTAACAAAAAATGTTTTGTCTACTTGAGACTAAATATTTAAGCTTCTCATGACAGCAAAAAATTTAATGGTATTATTTGCCAACAATACCAATCTCGTATGACAAATTATCGTTAATATTAGTTGTATTCACCCCTTTTTAACGAGTCATTGGACACGGGCCTCCCTTCAATACGAGGAGGCCATAGTGCAAGGTTGCCGGATTTCACAGATCTTTCGAAAGGTTGCTAGGCTCTCTCAGACATGCAGGTTTTCTTACGATGTTTTCGTAAGACAGGTGGTAATAATGTTAGAAATGATTCGTACATGAAAATATCAGAGGTGCGAGACCCGGATCATCACTCGGTTATTCAAGCGAGCGCGTTACCACTGGGTTACCACTGTCATACGAGTATAATAGTTAATTTTAATTAATATTAGTTAATAATATATCAGAAGGTCACTAGTCGTAATCTAAATTAATTAAACTGTTTTATAATTTTGAAATAAAAATTGTTTTATTGTATCGATAAAACGATACTTTCATTAAAATACTTTTAGTTAATATTAGGGAACAAAAATAATAAATATTTTCTATATTTTTTTTCAATCATTAAGTTCTGGTTATGTGATAAGGATAAATATAAATACTATTTAAATCATTAATGAGGATAAACGATAAAATTAATCATTATTATTTGATGTAGTTATTTTGTAACATTTATTATTGTTTTTACTATGATTAAAAAAATACTCGAAGTTTGTTTATGGTTTCAACACATTTCTGTGGTAAGAAGCTAAGAGCTTTGAACTCTGAAGTATTAATTATAAAAACACAATGTACTACACATAATATGTTGAAAGCATTATTTGCACTTATACTAAGTTAAAAGTTTTAAGTTAAACCCCATGTACACTGCACAGGGCGAGAAGTGGTGGGGCCCGGGGCATTCTAAGAAATGAAACATACTTGTTTAGTAATCTAAAAAAAGTTATATAGAACAATAAAAAGGCTTTTGTTTTTTTTTCAATGCCATCTTTACACCCAATCACAATGGGTTATTCATTTCACATAAAAAATATTTTAAAATACCTACTTATTTCTGTGGATATCTATTTCAAGATTTTTTTCTTGTATAGACTTATTTTTTACTTAATCTGGATCTGACTATGCAAGTAATTATTGATTAGCTAACGAAATTAGTGTAAATGAGTATTATTTTTTACATTTTTTCATCACAAAAACTAGATTTATGAGTTTGCTTGTAAAATATATTATATTGTTTATAACATTTTAATGATTAGTGTTATACGACATAAGACAGGTGGTAATCATGTTAGAAATGATTCGTACATGAAAATATCAGAGGTGCTAGACCCGGATTCGAACCTGCATCACTCGGTTATCAAAGTGAGCGCATTATCATTGTGCTACCACTGCCCCAATTACTGCTATTAAGTTTTAGCAATTTGAAAATCAGTTGTTAATATTTTTTAATAACTGACCTTTAAAGCTTATTTTAAAAACAAAACAGAAGTAGAATATATTTTTTAAAAGCAAAGAAAATAAGTCTTTTAGTGTTATACGACATAAGACAGGTGGTAATCATGTTAGAAATGATTCGTACATGAAAATATCAGAGGTGCTAGACCCGGATTCGAACCTGCATCACTCGGTTATCAAAGTGAGCGCATTATCATTGTGCTACCACTGCCCCAATTACTGCTATTAAGTTTTAGCAATTCGAAAATCAGTTGTTAATATTTTTTAATAACTGACCTTTAAAGCTTAGTTTAAAAACAAAACAGAAGTAGAATATTTTTTTTAAAAGCAAAGAAAATAAGTCTTCTTTAATCAGTTCACACGACCCTTGGTTAGCACTCAATATGCACTCGTGAGATCCACGGTAGAGTCAACAAGGCTATGTTTAAAGATCCAAGCATTGTTTCAAAATACGAACATAACACTGCTATAGGTACCTACGAATATATAAAGCATGTTTGGAAAACAATCTTTAAAAATGTTAAAAAATAAAATAAAATATCTTTTTTTTATTCTAATAAAATATTAGCCAAATATTAGTTCTAAAGGCGAAAAAGTCTTAATACTCATATTAGGTACCTACTTTCTAAAGGCTAAATAACAAGCAGCATAAAAAGTCTGTGTAACCTATTGAAGTAAGGGTTCTTTAGAACCTCTGGGCTTTTTAGAAGAAGTTCTTTAGAACGGCTTAATCGATTTATACCGAAAAAACCTTGCTTATAAACTAAAAAGAAAGTGAAAATACCCCGCTCGATAAAAGGAGAGACTATAAATTATTTCTTCTAGAATTAAATTCGACTGATATTATTGATTTTATAAATATATAGGGAGTGTAAGAACTAGAGAGATTAGTTGTGTTGCCTAATAAAACTGAATAGTTTTTAATTAAAATAAAATTTAGGCAACATATTTATATTTTTAACTTATTTTCTTTCCTCTCGATCGAATAGAATAATATAATTAGAGAAGACATCTAAATTGTACCTAATAAGAGGATTTAGTATTTAAAGAGTTTCATAATGCTGTTGCTATTTGCAGTGAATGTAATTACGCGGTACGTAAACTCAAATAATGATAAAACTTTACAATTACTTTTTTATGCGAAACAATGCATTCGTAAACTATCATGCTTAATTATCTGTTTAGAATACGAGTAAATACATACGTTATACATTTAATGTTTCCACTTCTCTAATCTCTGATGCAATTGCTGGAACTGTGTTTTTTAATCTAAATCGGTATTAAATTCGTATAAATGATATAAAACGCGTCACAAACTCGAACTTCTGACTTCCGTTGTGCGTACTTGAATAAAACTTTATACTCATATATTACTAGCCTTACCCGCGGCTTCGTCCGCGTTCTAAAGGCTGGATACCAAATTCTGAGTCGCGGTACCACAGCGGTCGCAGAGCTACCGGCATCTCTCCCTCCTCCGCCTGCCTGTCTTGCACGCGGTGATCATTATTTTGTTGCGGAGTTATGTTAAAACTATGATATCTTGTAAGATATTCATTGAAATCAAATGATGCCGGAGCAATTTGGTTCAAAATTAAATACTTGTTATGAATAACTTATTTATTTGAATAAGAATTAATATCATATTTATACAATACCTTCGCAAATAATGCATAATCTTAAAACAAATTTGATAACCATAAAAAAGTTTATAGCGAGTCAACCTTAAAGGTTATTATGTTATGACATTTTTTTAGAACTTTTAAAGGGAAACAATTCGGCACGCAACGGAAGCTGGTTGTTTCAAAAAACGCTTAGATATGTATCTCATAATTTGTATTGCAGAGCATTATTTCAGTGTCACGCAAAATATTTCAATAGAATTAAATTTCCCATACAAACTTAGCCACCCACTTTAACCCCCAATGGGGGTGAATTTCGAAAAACCCTGAAATACGTGTTTCATCATTTGTACTAAAAAGCATTAATTCAAAGTTTCATGCAAAAATGTGCAATAAAAATATTTTTCTCATACAAACTTTGCCACCCCTTTTAACCCTTTTAGGGGTTGAATTTCCAAAAAATAATATGCTTATTTCCTTCTCATGAATGCAAACTATCTACATACCAAATTTCAGCAAAATCGGTTGGGTGGCTAAGGCGTGAAAAGGTAACAGACAGACAGACAGACAGACAGAAAGACAGAGTTACTTTCGCATTTATAATATTAGTATGGATATTAAAAACTGAAATCTACGTTTTATTAATAAAAAAGCGAATGATTGAAGATTTAACATCTTCAATCTATGTTAGTCGGTACTTAAAATTACAGTAAAAATAATCTGTTCAAGCTTCGCATTAGAAGTAAAGCGGCTTCCATTTCATACATTTGTAAATATATAAAAGAAAACGGGCAATAAAGTTGTCAAGGTAAACAATATTATATTGGTAGGTACTAGGTATCTAATCAAAATAAACCAAGTGAAACATGGGGGAGTTATTAGTCTTCCAAATGATAATAATAGCGATATAACTAATAAGAGCGTTTATTCATGTATTTAGCACGAAATTTCTTATTATTCAAGGCATAACACCCATAAATCCATTTAACACCAATCGACGTTCAATTGTCAATGCCATCACGTAAAGCAGTGATAGCAAGTCCCAGCAGTCGGCGCCTAAGTCGGACGTTCTAATACTTCTTAGTATGTGAAATATGGTATGCTAAAACGAAATTAATTTAAAAAACAAGCAAGTCAATTTGAGTCCTTAATTTTTCGTTGGACAGAAAGTATTGAAAATATAAGATTCATTTATTACAAAACATCGAAAAATCAGAAGAGTCGTTAAATATATCATAATCTTCTCTAATATATAAAATTTCGTGTCGCAGTGTTCGTTATCGAGCTCCTCCGAAACGGCTTGAGCGATTATTACGATCTTTTTTGTGTATATTGTATATAGTAGGTCTGACAAAAGGTCGTAGGCTATTTTTATTCCCCTAAGTGTTAAAGGTGGCCCTCTCTATATTACTTATATTATTTTTATTTTATATTAGTTACTTATATTAGTTTTAAACCAAATTTTTATTTATTTATGAAATGACATCAAAAAATACTTAAATAACTACCGATTCCTATTTTTTAAGCCGCGGGAATTGCTAGTAAGTATAAATATAATAATACTAGATCTTTAACTTATAAATTAAACCATATATTTTTAATTTAAATCGCTCTTGTTTTGCTTGAAATTGAAGACAACATATGCCAGTACTAATAATGGAACTTCATTATTGGAATGCTAGAATATGGCATTGAAGTAGCTATATAGATTTTGAGAGATTTTTATTTTCGTAAAAGATATTTTGTTTTTAATAAAAATCCTGTGTTACTTTTAATACCTCCAAGAATATGTATACAAGGTTACATGATGATCGGTTAAGTATTTGTCCCGTGAAAGCGTAACAAACAAATTTATATTAAACTAGCGGTGCCCGCGGCTTCGCTCGCGCTAAGAGTGAATAAAATAAACATTTTTGCTTATATACTGTTACTTATAATGTACCAAGGACTGATTCCCCATTTAAAGTTCTGGCCCTCTTTTCTGAAAACTACTGTGTAGCATCCTGCCGTGCCGCCACTGCTGCGCTTTCTAAAACTTATTTCCTATTTTTAACCAATTTTGCTACTATGTGTATCATAATTTCTTTGTGTGTTTTTCGTTAATGATAAACTGATGTACGTGGTTCATTGCTATGGACTTATGGTAAAAATTACTGTTAAATATTTCTCCTACGCAAATTGTGCCACCCCCGTTAACCCCCATAGGGGTTGATTTTCAAAAAACGCTTAGATATGTATCTCATAATTTGTATTGCAGAGCATTATTTTAGTTTCACGCAAAATATTTCAATAGAATTAAATTTCCCATACAAACTTAGCCACCCCCTTTAACCCCCAATGGGGGTGAATTTCGCAAAACCCTGAAATACGTGTTTCATCATTTGTACTAAAAAGCATTAATTCAAAGTTTCATGCAAAAATGTGCAATAAAAATATTTTTCTCATACAAACTTTGCCACCCCTTTTAACCCTTTTAGGGGTTGAATTTCCAAAAAATAATATGCCTATTTCCTTCTCATGAATGCAAACTATTTGCATACCAAATTTCAGCAAAATCGGTTGGGTAGTTTAGGCATGAAAAGGTAACAGACAGACAGACAGAGTTACTTTCGCATTTATAATATTAGTATTAAGTATTATAATATTAGTATGGATTTATATTAGTAGGGGTAATAAAGATTTGTAGGTATGATGTTTATTCGAATTCGGGAACTTTTAAGCGGGTACAATATGGTCACTTGATTTGTTGTACAATGTACCTACTTTCCATCGTAAGTTCATCACTAAGTTTGGTCGTTATAATTTCCTTTAATATAAGTACAATTCCGTGGCCTTACAAAAATTATATCATGAATTAAATCATTTACAACGCAATATCAAAGTTGCGACCTTTAATAACGAGTGTTAGTGCCTAACTCCATAAATATATAATCAGATTGATTATTTCAAATGTATTTTATTATATTATAAAGTTACTAACTAAATAAAAATTAAAAATTAAAGATTAAAATTCTGAAAAGCTATATTTTCAGTGGGTGTAATAGGATTTTTAAATAATAACTTCAAATATTTACGCTGAGTGTATTTTGTGGCAACGCAGACTGATAAGATAGGATTGGTAGTGTGTGCCTAACCTTGTATAACACAGTATATAAAAACTTGGTAAAATATATCTATTTCAAAGTATAATTGAATTTAATTAATTTCAAAACGTTAGCAGGGAGGGAAAAAATCTTACTGCGACGCACTTAAGAACCAACAACCGGTTATTTTTAAAAGTTTTGTATAGCAGCTTGGGGTCCACAAATCGATAGTAAAAACGGATTACAGTAGTAAGTAGGTATGAATGATGGATGGGGTCGAACCCTAAGCTTTTTCAATGCCTTTGGGAATACAGTCTTATGTATATGTAAACGTGTAATAAATATTAATGACTATTTCTTTCGCTTTTATTTAGTCGATGTCGCATTAAATGCAATAACCGCATTTGGACATAAAAGAATAAGATTTTATGGTATCCTTGCAGATTTGTGAAGAAAAAATAACATTATTAAAAAGAATTTAAAATGAAACTAAGTATTTGTTCATGAAACAGTGTTTTGTTAAGTTCACTACACCATAATAATTGAGGGAATAACTCAAATAATGAAGAACACGAAACAGTCATTACTAAGTCACAAGAGCAATAAGCTAATTGGTGCATTAGACAAATGAAGAGAGTAATTTCGAGCACCTTAATAACAAAGCATGCGATATCTCAAAAAGTAGCAATTAAGCGTGGATTTCTCACAAACGATAAATTTAATTTCACGTTCAAGTGCCCGACCTACATGTGCGACCGCAGTCGCTATGCGGATAACTGTACAGACATACTGAGATGGTGATTCCGTAATGGGAGCCTGCACTTGGCTTCGACTCATCTGGGTTGACCGCAAGGCCTTTCGTCCTCTGTACACCTGTTTGCATGCGAGAGCTATCACCGCTGCGTATTTATTGCTTACATTTCCATGTACATCTTTGTCTGATATCCTTTTAGTTCATCAACACTTGTTAATTTTAACATGTAGCTCTTCCGGTTTATTTTGAGTAGTTTATCGCTTTCCTTTTAATGCAATGGTCAATGGTCATATTTTATGATGCTTTTTATTTTATTGTATAGAATTAAGACAGACATGAAAAAAAATTACATGTATCAATTAACAATTATCTTAAAGTTTGACCACGTATGATTTAGATTAATCGTAATGCTACTATAATAAAGTTGAATCCTTAATTTAAAAGTTAGTTAATATTATTGCTGTATGTAGAGAGTTGTTAATAATATGGTATAAGTATAAAAAATATCATTAAGTTTTACTGAATTATTTAAAAGCTGCACTTTGCGTATCAGATTCTTCATAGCAGACACTTGTAGAGTACCTATATCCCAAAATAAACCATGAACATTTGTTGGTAATGTTGCGTCATTAGTAATCAGTTATGGCGCATAGAACGGTTGCCCCCGATAAAGTTCATTAAAATAAAACATACTTCAATTTCGTGCCATCTCGGGGCGTCTCATTACTCAAAGTCAGCCTGATCACGCGAACTGCTCCTTAGTTTTCGTATCGCGGTTAGTACAGTTTGATTCGCCTGTTATATCAGGTCGAAATGTTTTTTGGTGTTTTTGGGGTTCCGTACATAATAAGTGAAAAAAAAACTTTAATAGGTTTCAAATTCTCTGAATGTACTCCAATAGATAAAAGAATATACATTGTGTGCATCAAGAGCAAGTGTTTAATAAAATTTTAATTTTTTTTTATTAAATATACAGGATAAGATTGGTTAGATACATCTTGGAATATGAAATCAAAAGACTGGTTTTGAATGATACAAATCTTTATATCTTTTGAAATGTACAGTATATCTATAAAATGATGTTATAGATATACTGACAATTGAACAAATTGACAAGTAAAGAAATATATCGAAACCAAAACTATCATTATTGAATCCGAAACCCTTTTACACACGATTCTGACTACTCACTTAAATTTTTTTTTTTATAGTAGGTACATTATTTCTTCGAAATTTTTTACCAAATGATTATTATCTAACGATGTGGTCAGGCTACCGTACTGCATACCTATATGAGCGATGCAAGCCGTTAGTTTATCTAGTACGCGGGGTAAAAATTAGAATCGGTCATAAAGACATTTGTTACAGTTTAGGTGTATGAATAGAATTGTAATAGTCAAAGAGAATTTATTAAAAAGCCAAAGGCACAATAAAATACGATTCTGGTTAAGACATTGATTTCTTATATTATACTAGGGGCTTATCCTCGCTTCGCTGGGGTTCTTTCCTAGGTACGTGTTGTATATATTTACTTCGCACCGCCCGGTATATATTAATGATACGTCAAACGCCGTTAATTTTATAAAGTTTTTTTTTTAATTTCCTTACTTTTTCGTTATAGTATGTTATCCTTAAGAGATAGACATATGCACCACCATACATCATTTTGTTATATCTCAAAGGGTTTAGGCAGCGTTTTCGCTAAAAGCTCCCAGACGGCTTATTTTTTTCCGACACCTCCAACAGATATCATTATACTTTAGCCAATGTATACAAAAACTTGACAAATTATGTACTAAAACCTTTTTGGAGAACCATTCTATCCATTGGTGAAAACTGCATGAAAATCGTTGCAGTAGTTTTTGAGTTTATCGCGAAGAGACAGACAGACAGACAGCAGACAGACGCGGCGGAGGAATTTCTTTGTACTATGTATAGATACATGTAATGTAGTTAATACAAGCAATTTAAGTTATTAATTCATTTCATCTTGTAAACCTATTAACATATAGTTTTAACTATCATATCGCTTTAAAATGTTAAGTGTGTGTGAGTTATATAATAATTTAACCAATCGTTGATGTAAATTAATTATGGAGCCAGAAGCTCTATAGTGCAATGGCGTCCAGCTTCATTGGATACCAGTAAAGACTTTGAATTTATACGCATGTAATTTATTTCGGCATATTCTATTACAGTAAAAAAAAACTATGAAACAAATAATTAAATACAACAGCGAATTTCCTAAAGAAGAATAATTAATCTTAGAATGCCTATGTTCTATGTGAGATTGATCGATGTGAATTTTATTAGACTAGTGGTGAGACCATTTGGACGTGCGATGCAGTCGTGATTGTACAAAAGCATAATAACATACTTTCGAGGCGAAGCATTATTGCATACATTTGTACTATCTGTTTTGTTCATTCTTTCTCAGAAATTGCATTTCTCATAGTTTGTTGTAGGTCAACACTCAACATTTCGAGAAACTCACCATACAAGTTTTCATCACGAATTTCCCAGTTTTTAAACTATACTATAAAAATCATCAACAAAATCTGCTAGCAGAGTTACCATGCTGGGCATATTTTGTGTAAAGGTCCATCAAAGGCGTTCGTCACTACTGTCAGCTATTACACTGATAGAACGTATCAATTGGAACGTGGACGAATAACCTAGAGCACGTGGCAGCATCATGGTACAAACAAGTTTGATGCTATATCTATTAATCCATGTGCAAAGCATTACTACGTGTTCAGAATTGATGAGATCACGATTTAAATTCAAACCCTACTAACAAGCGAAAACTATTTCTTAAAACAACACCTCAATTCTTACAATTAAATACAAATAGGAATAAGCGAATTAGAGTAAACATTATTAAAATATTAAAGTTAATTATTAAACACACTACATACAAAACACAACAAATCAAAAACATTATTAAATAAATATTGTATTGTTTTATAAAAACCTTCAGATTATTAACGTTACACTTCACCAATAACTGAATGTGAAATTTAAAAAATGTGGACTGGTCTAGTTGATAATAGCGGTACGGCGAAAGTAGTTGATGCAATAACTACTAGAAGAGCTAGCATTTAAATTGTTACATCATTTGCCAGTGCCTTTCAACAAAACATGATTATGAAATAAGTAATCCAAACTGTGAAGTATTCTATACTCATGTATTTTACACCTTGTTCAATAAATGAGCACATTCAGTTCTATGCGCATTAATATTTTATAGTGCATTTCCTACATGTTGATTACACATCACGAAGTGCGTTGTTTCAAGTATTATTCTGCTATTTTATAGCCTCTAGTTGTATATATTTCGTGACTTCTTATTAAATACCCATAGATATATGGAATCTATTCCAACCATGTTATAATATTTTTTTTATATAAATGTTCCACTTTGTACGATCACGCGTCACGTTAAACTTTCTCGCCTTTTACTCAATGTCATCTGCGTCATATTAATCTTCATCCCATGTTTTTTGCTCGATCTTACTTAACATTTCATATATCAATATTGAATAATCAATTATAGAATTCTAAAACAGTTAAACACACTGAACCCAATAATTTTAGAACATACCATTTCAGCTTTGGTACCTATCGACTAAAAAGGAAACTACAGAGCTAAAATTATTTTATCCAACGCTAGACATTCAAAACAGTTGGGCGGTTTATTGATTCGATGTGCCTAAGCTTCGATGCGGGTATTTTCACTTTTCGTACATAAATTCGAAGAATCCGACCAGAAAACGGGTTTGGCAACTTATATTACAACCTCAGCATTGAAAGATGCAACGTTCATTTGATCGCCTATTAATTAATAGCCTCTTCTCTCTCATAATGATAGCCTTAGGATGAATTTAAAACGTTTAAGTAAGGTTTTGCTGTTCGTGTTTGTTCTTTTCTTGTTCTTTAATTATACATTTTAGATATATGGCGAGTAGTGCATTGCATAACCTTATATCTAAGAATTAAATAATAATCGCATGAATCTTTAACAATTTGAAGTACCTACAACACTTCGTTGAAAAATCTTCTTTTGTTGACCACAATGAACAATTTTTTAGAATATTTTATTTAGTTAACAGTAGTCTGTAGTGGCTAGTAGGCAATAAATTAATAACGAACTTAAAAACAAAAAATGTTTTACTTCGGTAGTTAACGTTAAAATAATTTCCTAAAATCAAGTACAGTAATATAACAATTTAGACGCGTATTACAAAATATCGACTGATTCATATCAAAGTATTCATGCGTGAATCCGTTGAATCGAAGCGTGCTCATTGCAGCATTGAAAGGGGAACATTGCAGTGTGCACACGCATCATAAGTGGATTGTGGTATTTAAACCTTCCTTGTCTAGCATTCAAAAGTAAAGTGAAATACACTTACAGTTTTTAGGTAATGAGAATAACATATTATCACAATTAAAAAAAAATCTAAGATTTAAAAATTCTATTAAGTACTTTAGTCTATGGGTGTTCTTACCTAAGATCTGAGTTTTTTTTTCTATAGATTGCAAAAATTCCAGAATGACGTTTAAATATTGCTCAGTGTAAATGCATGTATTATAAATCGAGTTTTTAAATAAAGAAAATAAAAAATTCTAAAGAACCTGAGAAAAAACCAATTAAAAATTAATTCAATCCAAGCTTTTACTTTTACTGATTTAACTACTCTAAATACATGAACGCTGTTGTGTAAAACTTTCCACTTCTAGATCCTCGAAGTCGGCGGGTCTTCGTCTATTACTTAATTAGTGAACTGTCAAATAATTTCGAGTTTATAATATAAGTATTTTTTAATCATCAGCCAAACTAGTTTATATTATAGGCAAAAACTAAAATGACAGATAGATATTATAAAATAAGTTTTAATCGCAGAATGTCAACTTAATTAATAATCTAGTAATTATATCAAATGTCAGAACTCGTTAGGGCGTTCATGCGATAAGGCAGAATCAGAATGAACGTCTATTACCACAATTAGATTATTCGATGGACCCTTTGACAGATTTAACGACCTTTTGATTGATGCACGAGCATTATAATATTATATACTTAGTATGAAACAGAGTAAACAAACATATTAGGTATAGTGCTTGTTAAACATACTAGGACTAATAAAAAAACATAATCAATTTAGGAATTTGTTAAAGCATAGAAGATTTTCTAAGAACATGTTTTTACAGAATATAAAAATTATGTTAATAACATTCCGAACGCATTTTTTTTAAACTGAATAAGGATCACAAAACAATTTTGCTTCCAAACTCAAAATATTTATCTGTTTTCTTTTTTATGTACAATTATATCTTGGTCCAGCGAAGGCTAAATAAAACTATTTATATTCTTGCTTTTAATACAAAATGGTTGTCCATTTACCAGCAAATTTTAATATAACTAGGTCCTATTTATAAAAAACGTTAAAATAGTAAACGTGCTATTATAGGCTGAGGGCCGACAACTTTTCCTTTATAACTCGATCACAGTAACTTTTAAGTGTTAATAATTGTAACTAAGTATTTAGACTTATAACTTATATTTTTCAATCGTGAGTCTAGCTATAACATAATATTTTTATACATTTTGGGATATTAAGACGCAGCACCACCTAGTTCCATAGTGAGGTACCTACGTGCCTTGTGATATGGAAAACATATATTTGAAACACTACACTTATACAACTTTAAATTTACATTGTTATAATTATGCCATGGGACTCGAACCTGCGACTGCTGGGCACAGCAAGTAAATAGTGACCCACTACAAATCATCATAGTCAAATATGAAAATGTTATACCTACAAATTGCAAATCACTTTACACAATTGTGCTTACATTTTTGTTTCTCCATTCTATCTAATAGGTACACCCAAATGCAAAATTCCAAAAAAAACGAGAAATAAATATCTACCTATGTAAACTTCTTAGTTCATAATTATTGTAAGTATATTTATTATTTATAATATTAACCTTACATTTTAACTACTATACCAATAGTGTTATCATGCGACATTATACACAGTCATAAAATTTTCAGCGATAAAGTACAATGTGTAAAACAATGATGAATGAACTGACATTTATAAGCTTTTATATCAAAAGCGGAACGTTTCGTAATGTCATATTATATCGAAATAACTTACACGTAGCCTGTAAAAGGGCAGAAGTTCACATATTTTGGCCTACGATATTAAAAAATCATATTTAAAAAATCTTATAATGTGGATCTGAGCCGAGTGTTAGTATGCGTTCATTTTTGTAGTATATGTAGTAGTATG
The DNA here is from genome assembly GCA_951802675.2 of Boloria euphrosyne. Lineage (NCBI taxonomy): Eukaryota > Metazoa > Arthropoda > Insecta > Lepidoptera > Nymphalidae > Boloria > Boloria euphrosyne. The sequence goes on from OX637871.1 coordinate 10,755,921, forward strand.
CGTGCATGAATGATAACGTCCTACTTCTACCTTGCTAAGAAGAGTCCGTCGAGAAACGTCAGAAACCTATCTCATGCTATGTAGTTAGCATTGTGCTTTTATTACATTAATGACCTAGATTATTAAATATTCAGGCTAAGTAATTCTTTTGCCATGTAAATAGTAAGGCTGTTGCTACTTGCTCGTCGTCCGCTAATCGGATGAATAAAGAAAATATAATTCGTCCGACAACTGTCGGTTTATACGAATATCTATCCCTTTTTTGCTTTCTAATAAAAAATAAGTGAGTTTTAGGTGCAGGATATATGCAAAATATAAAAAAAAATAACCTTAACCTACCGAGCTGAAATTTTATTATTTAAATTCCACCGACTTTTAACATAACGTAACACCCTCAAAATTATTTTTATCCTTTATCACACGTTAATAAAACTATTTGATATTTCAACAAAATATAAGAAACAACAAAAGTCTCAGTCGCAAAAAATCAAACACCAATAGTCGGCTGTCGGACGAATAAAATTTTTTTATTCATCCGATTAGCGGACGACTAGACACTTCGAAATAGTAAATTAGAGCACAGTAATGTGGTATATGACTAATAGACATCCTCGTAGTGTGAATATTTATTTAGCCACATGTGTAACGGCCAAGTCTAGACCAATGGATGGATAAAAAAAAGACTCCTTTATTTTATCTTGTCTGTAAATAATTAATTAAATGTGATCAATTTCCTTGGAAGACTCAGATAGATACAGAAGATGATGATAACAGCGGTATATTTCATACACAGAAATTGTATATAGATATATAGATATTGTATATAAATAGATCTCAACAGAAATTGTCGGGAGATTCCCGACAATTTCTGTTGAGATCTATGTAAAGGCTTGTTAAACCTTATCTTTTGACTGTGATGTAATCTAATGTTTTACATTTAAACATAAGACTACAGTGCCGAGTTTAAATTTATAATTAGTTCATATATTTATTAATATTTATTATATATAATATTTATTATTTTCTATATATTTTGGGTAATGGGTTACCCCCGACTAATTAATGGCGGTCTAAAAATAACAATCTGTTTAAATATGAGGTAAAACATTTAAAACAAAAATTTGAAATGATATTACGAAATGTGTACATGATATGAAAATATGTATTATACATGTTGTGTTTGTCTGTTTTTCCATTTGACTTCCTTTAAAAACCTTGGAAACCGCAAAAGCTATGTCTATTACACGAATTTTATGCCCTTGTATAATATTAACTTTATAATGGTAAATTACATTGAGTTTAAGGCTATTCAAAAATAATTTCCCATAAAAACTGGTTTAATTATAAGGTATCATTAAGACCCGTTACTTTCCGTTGATCTTGAAATGAGGCAAGACGATTTCGTAGCAAGATAGTGGTAAAGTTAATAAGTACATTAAAATATCTAATTAAAGTATATATTTAGAATTGTAATGTTATAGAAAATAAAGTGTACATTGGGGTTTAAGCAATCACGAACGAGGCTATCGACTATAGTCTATAGTCACTGCGACAAAATTTTTATATGTTAGATGTGGTTGTTTCGGAAGTGTTTTGAATAATTTGGCGGTTATTGCCAAATCTAGTTTATGACGAGCGTCATAATAATTCAGTGAAACGTGACTGACACTACATAGGTAGTGGCTCTCAGATCGATTCTTGGTTGGAGATTGACAATTGATTATTGTATATGGGTATTTTTTTAATATACGTCATAGATTGCATCGGATATTGAATGAAGTAATATCTCATAATTTTAAATTGTTAATTTATTTAATAAATCAACTCGTTACTGTTAATATAAGATAAAGCAAAGTATTTAACAATACTAAGGTTTTTTTAAAACTTTTTGTCAAAAATATTAAAGTTTGGCTTAAGCATGCTTAATTATTTCAAGTGAACAGTCAAAAATCAATACCTAAATTTCGCAGTTAGGTCTATTAAATTAATTCGACCTTTCACCGAGGCCGTAATTGTTAACGTGCTTGGAATGTCACGGCTGTTATTTAACTAACGTTCGAGAATGTAAAAGTTGCACCAGTATAAGTTGAGCGAGTTGAGGTTTTAAACTTTAATCTATATCTATATATGGGGCATTCCACGTGAAACGGTATATAACATGATTTTTTTAAATTATAGTTGAGATAATTCTTCAACATTTCTGTAAGCTATCGCTAACGGGCGGCGGACGCGAGCGCCGCGGGCAGACGTTGCGGCTGGTCAAGCTTCCAAACGACTTCAAGGCCCATTATGAAAATTAGCAAGGATTATCTGTATACTAATACCTATTTTGAGAAAAAAAATGAAAAAAATTAAAGCAATCATACTTTAAAGAATTCAATTTTGTAAAATAAAATAGCGCAATTCATAAAGAAAAACAATATTTTTTAATTTCCAAAAATACAGTTAGGAATCCAATTATGTCAAGTATACATTCCACTAGTTTGTTTATTTAATTGCAACTTGATAACACTTGGTACTTGGGTCTAAAGCAGGGCATACTTGTAAGTTAGTCAAAATTTCAATGTCATTAACTCCTTAACTTTACATTGTACCGCAAAAATATTTCATATCTGAGTCGAGAACGTATGTAGGTATAGCTCAATCGAATATAACTAAAATCGGAAACATCGACATTTTTTACCTGTCCGCTTCACGTGTAACGCCAGTCAGTATCATATATTCTTAATTTAATTCAAGAACTGTATAGAACACTAAATAAATGAAACTATGTTTTCCGATTTTGACGGGACGGGAGAGACCCCGTGATCATAATTGCTGTAAAACATTCGAAACGTCGGGAACCAAAAATCAAAAAATTAATCCGCGACAAAATCCGAAAAAATAAGTTTCATTATTTTATAATGTCGAATATTCATGTAAACCTAAAAAAAACACTAAATAACTTGGGAAGTATTGTAATTATAAGGTAAGCATAGTAACAAAATAGTGCATACCCAAGAATATTCTTTGTAGTAATTCGCTAGATGTCACAGTACCTACAACTTATATATATCCCTCAACCGATCGCCAATCGCCATTAAAAACACAGAATATGACGGGTGAAGCATAAATATGACAGTAGGTATAAAATATAGTCTACCAGATAGATTTTTCTGTAGTAAATAATTGCCCCAATGGCTAATCTTTCAAATCTTACAAATTCCAATAATCTCAGGGGCACGGCCCTGTGCTTCGGCCCGGCCGGTCGGTGATTAGACCTGTTAGAAATAACATGGACTCAAGCGTTAAATATAGAGCTACTTAAGAACTTAAACACTGTCATTATTCTTTGTTTTTTTTTTGTCACATATCTATTATTAACTACAAAACTAATTTAGTATAATATGTTATATCTAATTTGTATCCATAAATGAGATAGTCAAGTCAATTAACACGTATCTTAACTTTTAATGCACGCGTTTTTTAACGTATTATAATAGTACTTAAAATAGGAAAAAATGTGTAAAGCGAAATTTATCAGAATTTCAAATTATAATACAGTTATTAAAGTGCGTTGACCATTTAAAGATGGTGTTATAGTATAATTTATTTGAGAAAGGTTAAAATATGATAGCTTTGTAATTTTTTTTATGTATTTATTTTACAATATAATCTTTTATTAACCACTTATTAGGTCGTTGGTATAATTCTAATAATTGTGTGTGTTTTGCTTTTATTATGTGTAATTATATTAAAAAGGAGAAAGCTGATTTTTCATTAACACGTTGCTAGTTTTTATCGACAAGCCAAAATCTAGTGTCATTATACTAATATACCTATACATAACTGTATAGGTATATAATATATTAGTATATGTACCTATAAAATATCTATATTTGAAGACACGTTTGACTCAGTTTGTAGTGACCCAACTTACTGTGTCAACGGTCGAGGGTTCGAGTTCACGCTGAGGGAGGCTACTCTAGTCATGGGTGTTTAAATGTATAGTATGCAAGTATTTTAAAGTTATATATATGTAGTGTATCAACTATTTATTATCGCAGCTTTTTATGGAACTAATGGTGCTATGTGTTAAGAGAAGTTAGATCCCATTAAATCAATTTGCAATTTACTCTTCAATGTTTTGGGCATACATATTATAATTGGCAATTTTATAACACTACAAGGCAAAAAACCGCACTATAAAATATTTTTAATACACCTTTTCGCAGAATAATGAGCATTACGTCAACAAAAAATAAATTAGAACGTATGTTCCAATATTCACAAAATTGCTTTGTAAAATGATAATGACCTTCATTACAGGAGCCGAACTGGACGTCATTTTTTTTAATAATTTGAAATATGATTTAAAAAGAATAATAAATTATATGGTAGATAGCTATCCGACGAAAATTCAACAAAAACTGTCCAGTGGGTTTCCCGTGATACGTTCCCAGATAAACAAAAAGAGAGACAAAAATTAATGTGTGTATTAATGTTTATAATTTTCCAAAAAAAAATAATGTACAGATTCGAATTGTTAAGAAATTTATTATTTTCGTATTAGTTTCACCATCTATCATTTTTAATATTAATTTTCATATACGTACGATATTCAATTTCATACGTGAAAACCGTAATTAGTATAATGGAAACGCACTCTCGGCGAACGCCTCGATGAGATTATAATCGCACTTTAATTGCCAGATATTGAAAATTTTCTGATGTGATACATACTTGTGACGAAATTGCAAATCATTTCTCATAGTTTTTTTTCCCTCACAAATAATACTCTTTGATGAAACGTTATTAAAAGTAAAAAGAGCATAAACTTTTATTACTTAATTTATTCAAAAGTCGCTCCTGCTAATGCAGGAAGTATGTAACATAGTGAATATATAACAACGAATTTTGTGATTAAAATGCACTGTTAATTTCAATATCACATCACTTATTTGATAAAACTGAAACTAAAATATCTAGATCTTATAAATAATGTTTAATATTTGTTCCATCGATTCATACGAGTGTGTCGTGTTTGCTAAATGCGAATAAATTATAAAAAAAGAAGGAGGAATAAGATTAATAACATGATGTTATGTCAGCCATGTGCAGCGTTGGCGAACTACACAGATGTTAGGCCGGCAATAAATTAATGGAGAACTTTGGTAAAGAGAATTAAATTGGCACGTCTGTAAAATTTCATTTAGCCCCTCGACCAACAAAAGGAAAAATCAACTATAGTGCAATTAAGGACATTTTACAAAGTTAAGTACGTTGTTAATTATTTTCAACATAATATTATAACTTTAACTGGAAACTTCCGATAGTTATCGTAAGTTTCCAGAGAAACATTTTATCAAGCTAAGAGTATGTATAACTGAAATTATTATTTATTGCATTCACTAATACTGATATAACAACAAGTAAATTATAAACAAAATATTAAGGTTATAAAAGTGGTATGTATCCGTACAATCATTCAACGACATCTTGTTCCGTAACTAGATGGTCATAAAATGTGCGAGGTCAATCCGTGCCAGACTGAGCATAATTTACCATCGCGGGATGCGATCTAAGTCGGACACTTGATGTTCATCTCAAATGATTATTACTTGCTGTCGGTACAACGAAGACAGAAAGGGTGTTATAGGCTCTGATTTACAAGGTTTTAAATCTAGTCCTTTATATGGTTGCGAATAAGCTTCGATTTATACTGTACTATACAGTTATAATCGTACTTATAAATATTGCTTTACTGTAATTTCAATATTCGCATAAGAAAGCATTTTTTTATGTATATGTTACTGTAAAAGCCCGAACTACGGTAAATCCTAAGATTTTACAGTAAATCCTAAGATTTACCAACTCTTAATGGTAAAAGTCAGAACCGTTCTATAATCATCGTATATTTCGGATTTTTACCACCATTCACTTGGTAAAGGTTAAGGCTATTCGGACACTAGCGTGACTACAGCGGTAATTTAGCGTGACTGGCACTCGAGATAAATTATCTAAAGAATTAGCGTTAACATTTAATTATTGGCACTCGCTGGCCGCTGTCGCGGCACGCTTCGCTCGGCTCGTGCGATTTGGTCATATATCTAACCTAACCTAACCAACCTAGAAAGAAAGAAAAGTTTTTAAAATTAACCTTTTGAACCTATGTTATCTAAATCGAAAGAAAATTACTTATTACTACTTTTTTACTAAATTCTAATGGTAAAAGCCCGATAAAGTCGTTTCTTTTTTTCATATTCTTACATTTACCGACCCATGTTGGTAAACCTTAAGATTTACTGGTAAAACCTAAGATTTACCAATATTCGGGCTTTTACAGTAACATATACACTAGCAACTCACCTTCGGTCCGCTTAGGCTCATACCTATGTACCTTTTAACGTTTTATATATATTTCTCAGAGAACATATATTTTGCCGCAGTAATTTATAACTAGGTATTATAAGTTTACCCTAAATCCCAGCTATCATTATACCAAACATCAAAATCTTTTCAGTGAATTTCTCGTGATACGTCCCGAAACAGACAGACAGCCGACAGGTAGTGACTACAATCAGATTTATAGAGTCATGTTTACAAGACTCTATTTTCAACTTTATTGTTTTACTCGTTATTTCAATAAATAATATTTTGCTATAGGGCCGCATACTTCATCTTCTCTAGTCGTAAATATTATAACATAAATAAGAAAGTACTTAAATGTTTGTTACTTTGAAGTAATTTTTTGCTTAGATATTAATAAGTGGCATAGAATTTTAAAATGAATTTTTCATTTATTATCCTAATGTCCCATAAGTTAACTTAAAAAAACTTATTATTAACTTTAAAAAAAAAGCTTTAGAAAAACTTCTGTATTTTTTTTTCCATTTCAAATCCAGACCTGGCTTTTTCCAAAGAAATGTACAATAATATCACCTGTACGGGACTCAATCCGGCAATTTGTTCACAATTTAGGATTCCAACCCGTGGGGCACTTGACAAAGCTGAGGCAGCCATATACGACAACGACACTTCTCAGGTAATACAAGGGGAAATGTCCGGGTCATATATGGCCGCTTACAACACCACAAAAGGCTTCGTGGGACTGGTCGAAGCGGAGGGGTGTGAAAATACACCGTTAAAATTCGAAACACCCCCTGGAGACCCAATAGTTGTAGTAGCCAAGTGCACGAGGATAATGCTGGACGACAGGATACTCGGAATGGCAAAAACCATTTCGGGAGAAGTCGAAACCGGTAGTGTCCTCGTGGACTGGAAACTACCGAAAATAACGTGGACAAACGGGGTACCCGGGTGCGGTAAGACAACTCACATCATCAGGCACTTCGATGAGGAAAACGAAGTAGTAGCCACCACCACAGTCGAAGGAGCCAGAGACCTCAAAGAGAAGCTTGTGGAACGCTTTGGCGACAAAGCCAAATCTAAAGTGCGTACCATGGCTTCCATACTGGTCAATGGTTTCAAAGAGGGTACCAGGTGCAGCCGCTTAACGGTTGACGAAGCCCTTATGAACCATTTCGGAGCCGTCATCATGGCCGCCCGACTGTCAGGTGCAGAGGAAGTGGCACTCATCGGGGACATAAACCAGCTTCCTTATATCGACAGAGAAAATTTGTTTGAGCTAAGGTACTGCTGGCCAACCCTGGTGACCAACATCACGTGTGAGTTGTCTTGCACGCATAGAAACCCCAAGGACGTCGCGTATGCCATCAGCGACGTTTATGGTAACATCTACTCCTCGAGTCTATCTATCCACTCCCTGCGCATGGAAAGGTACACGGACGCGCAAATACCATCCACCCAACAAGGAACCCTATACTTGGTCCACACTCAGGAGGAGAAGAAACTCCTGATGGACCAAGGATACGGATCCGGTGAAGGGTCACGCGTCATGACTATCCACGAAGCGCAGGGACAAACCTACAGAGAGGTCGTCATCGTCCGGACGAAGAACAAGAGGCTCCGCATACACGACAGCGTTTCACATGCTGTTGTAGCGGTGACTAGACACACCAACACCTGTGTCTACTTTTCCGACGACGGTGACGACGCGATCGGTAGATTCATCCGCAGAGCGCAGGAGGCCTCAGCGAAGACCATCCTCGAGCACAACCTCAAAATATCCATCTTAAAACGCGACACGGAGGTCGCGGAGGAAGTGCTCGCCCAATTGCGGGATGGGGCAGGGCCCAAAACTTAGCGGGTTAGACTAATAAAAAAAATAAAAAAATAAAAAATAATAATAGTAATTTACTAATAAAAAAAAAAAAAAAAAACAGTGTCGGGCCTCGCCCTCTGTAGTTTTTAAGAAGTAGTTTGTAGTACTCTTGTCTTGAGTTATTATAAATAAAAATTGTAAACGCCTTCCACAAATAAATAAAATAACAAAAGGCACGGGCGCTTAACGCCTGTGGATGAGTACAATAAAAAAAAAAAAAAAAAAAACAAAAAACCCGTGGGGCAATACTTATCAAGGTAAGTAAAGCAACATGCCACTTAACGTCAATAATCGTATTCTTTTATAATTCAGTTAATTCAGAATATCCTGAAGTTTATTATAACAAGGCTCCTTTAATTATTAAAATAATAAACCATACATTATTACTATATCGTATACGACTTTATATAGTATAGTAATCTTATGAAGAATTATATTTGTAAATTAAAATATATAAAGGCATTACAGCAGCTTCGTAACCTTTAAAGTAGTTTATTTAAATTGGCGTATAAAACAGCAACATCATATCTATAAAACTTCGTCTCTATCGAATGGGTTTGAACTTGCAAAATGCGTTTTTTTATGGTACTATATATTTTTTTATAAATTGTGTGTGTTTGCAAGTGCTAAAGCACTTGGAGGCACGTTCTTGCTATATTATTATTAACATCCATACTAATATTATAAATGCGAAAGTAACTCTGTCTGTCTGTCTGTCTGTCTGTTACCTTTTCACGCCTAAACCACCCAACCGATTTTGCTGAAATTTGGTATGTAGATAGTTTGCATTCATGAGAAGGAAATAGGCATATTATTTTTTGGAAATTCAACCCCTAAAAGGGTTAAAAGGGGTGCCAAAGTTTGTATGAGAAAAATATTTTTATTGCACATTTTTGCATGAAACTTTGAATTAATGCTTTTTAGTACAAATGATGAAACACGTTTCAGGGTTTTTCGAAATTCACCCCCATTGGGGGTTAAAGGGGGTGGCTAAGTTTGTATGGGAAATTTAATTCTATTGAAATATTTTGCGTGAAACTGAAATAATGCTCTGCAATACAAATTATGAGATACATATCTAAGCGTTTTTTGAAAATCAACCCCTCTGGGGGTTAACGGGGGTGGCACAATTTTCGTAGGAGAAATATTTAACAGTAATTTTTACCATAAGTCCATAACAATGAACCACGTACATCAGTTTATCATTAACGAAAAACACACAAAGAAATAATGATACACATCATAGCAAAATTGGTTAAAAATAGGAAATAAGTTTTAGAAAGCGCAGCAGTGGCGGCACGGCAGGATACTACACAGTAGTTTTCAGAAAAGAGGGCCAGAACTTTAAATGGGGAATTAGTCCTTGGTACATTATAAGTAACAGTATATAAGCAAAAATTTTTATTTTATTCACTCTTAGCGCGAGCGAAGCCGCGGGCACCGCTAGTATGCAATACGTTGCAATCATTATGCAGTGCGACTGGTCTCAAGTTACGTGTTACGCAGCGTTTATGCTACACTGGTTACTTATCTATCAACATATCTACCGAGAGATTAGAAATATATAAAAATCTATTTAAATGTATATTATATAAAAAAAAGAAAATGACATGACATGATCATCTTGACGAGTTTCTTAAATAAAGATATATATTTGAATCGAGATGTACATTTATTACATATATAGGTATAATTAATCAATAGATATTAATGAATTCAAGTTTCATTCAACTCCTTAAGATATATAAGTTATAATTTATATAATATTATGAAGTTTATATGCTTTTAAAATATATTGACCTAACGTTTTAATGTTAATTATACGTCAGCAATACTTTTCGATAATAGATCATGATATATAGTTTTACTCGTAATACGCATTTAATGTTAGTTGGGAGATACATATGCCATGTATAGAAGTGAAAATGTCAGTCGGCCTTAATGAATTTAGGAGTGGTTTAGAATGGTGGCCAAAGAAAGTTGTGTACTTAAGCAAATTGTCAATATCATTTATTAAGTAAAAATAAAGAAGCTTAAACTAGTTATTATAATTAACTAGTGTCGTTGATTAAATTCAATTAAAATTATTTTAATTAATATAAGTACATAGAATCTTTTTGTTTTATATAATATTTAAAGTGACTCGACGATCATTATGATTATTAAAATGATAAACCCAAATCAGAGATGCCGACAGGAAACAAACCGAGAAGACAATGATGTACTTTTAGCAAGGCCGCAGGAAACCAATAAATGTGTCGTCAGAGACGGAACAAATATTTACTTCGAAGGTAAACAAGTTTCAAGAGAAATGGCAAAGTCGTTATGGTAATATATTTCTCGCTAGGTTAAAACGTACTTTATCATAACTTCAACCAATGCTAAGAAAAAATAGCTGAAAGACTAGTTAATAATGGCTTACCTTTCTACAAGAGGCTGAACGTTGTCAAGAAACTCGAAGCCGGCATGTGTTGTATACGTAACAGATTCATGACACTGTATAATTCCGTGATCAGCACGTACAAAGTTCTTTAAAACCCAATAATCACCACGCTGTACAGTTTGAGGCAGCATGTCCTTATCGTTGCAGTCCAATAATGTACGAAGATAATTGAGCGTCATGGGATGTAACGCGTCCTCATCATCGATTTCTAGCACTGTCCCATTTGAAGTATCTGACTCAGGCAAGGCACCATTTAACTTTTTATCAGTTTCAGGTATCGAAGCCGTACTCGAGGCGGTTTTGTTAGTGCTCGGCATTGTAGATAGTGTTTTTTGAGAGGTAGACTCTTCAAGGTTTCGAACACTTGATTCTGGCGGTCTTGTATCTGTATAATTACGGATTTCTTCTCTATTAATATATCTGAACTCAGCACTCCTTTCTGATCCATCAACAGTTATCGGTACCCATTCCACACCTGGTGAAGTGTTACTGGATATGTGCATCGCCGCATATAACAGCACGGCGATATTTATCATTATACTCACTCTAAAGAGAAAATTGCGACGGTTATTCAACATTATTAACAGTTAATTAGGCACTTGTTTTTAGAAAAATAATTCGTTTACTAAAACGTCCTTCGTCGTCCTCTAGGACGCAGTTTTCTGTAGGGACCTGTACGTGTCAGCATCACAATTTATTGTGTCATCAGCATGCGTTTGGATGTTGGTGTTAAGCCAGCGCCACGTACTGTTTTCGCTCCTGTAAAAGAAATTAATTTTGTTAATATCTACTTAAGAATTACAGATTTATTTATTTATATAAGAATGCCATACATTAATATATATTTTTCACTTTCATACAAAAAAAAGTTGGCTTATAAACTTCGCTATCATTAATTTGCAAATTAAAACTTATTTGTGTACTAAGTACTTTGTCATTGCTTCCCTCAAAGTCGAGTACAATAATTTTGTAAAATTAACATTACATATTTCGTTAAATATAGCGTGATGCGTTACGCAACCAATTTTATTAAAATAATAAAATATTGTCGCCTGTGTGTACATCTACATACTGGCTTAGTTGACGTTGTCTTATCTAATTGTTGTCTGTGTATTTAAGAATTTAAAACATTAGATCACTCACAAGTTTCGTGGTTATTCAGAATATATAATTAATTTCATCTTGCCTTATTAGTTTTCCATAAATTGATTTAAAAGGTAACTTATTGTTAAATAAATATTACTAAAATATTTTAAAGCTTTATCCTCTTACTCTTTAATAAGCTAAGTTATTACTTTATAAAACTTCAAGTAGGTACCTACTAATTACTGATAACGAGCTAAACATTAATCACGTCCTCGTAAATTGACGTTTTGAGGTTCATTTTCTATTTCAATCACTAGATAAAAAATTAAAATGACGGAATAAGAAAAAAGAAAATAAAAGGTAGGTTACTAATATAGTATACTAATACAGTACAACAACAAAGCGTACATAATATTAAGGAATATTGGTTAACTTTATTATTCTAAGTTATTTAACACCACATCTACTAACAGTATTTAGTAATGATCATAATTAATGCATAATTGCATAAAAGGCTTGCACTTCTTGATATTTAATTAGCAGACCGTGTTCTGATAAGCGATTATCAGCGCGGGAACTTGTTTCGTGATGAGTAATCGTCTGAACCAGGATTAAATATTCCGACTCATATCGCATACGAAACAAGTTAAGAAATATTAAGTTAAGAGTCTACTCGTATTAGCAAAAACTTCTGTAAATATTAGTTTTTGTTATACGCCTATAAAGCAAATATGTGAATCAAACTGATCTATCTATCTTTGGAATATAGGCGAAAAGTGAAAGAGACAAACATAGTGAACCTAAGAAAGTATTAGAGTGAAGCTATTTAAAGCATTCTAATTTCTAACTGACCACTATGCGGGATACAAAATGTCTGTTTTAAATCCCAGCTACGCACCTCCACTTCCACGTTACGCGCACTTGTAACGAATGTGGTTTCCGATACCATTTTGCTATAGGCCAGTACAGCGAGGGGCTCTAGACCGCGATTATTTGCCCTTATACCCTTTGTACCGCTAACAATAATTATAAAACTCACCTTGATATTATAGCATAGGTATGTAGCATAAGCTCAATACTTGCCTTTCTTGGCATATTATATTAACATGTATGTATGTTATTATCTAGTATCTACACCTACATAATATTACATATATAAACTAGAAATTTCCGCGGCTCCGCCCGCGTCTATTTCACTATTAAAAAATAGGGATTGGTGGTAGAAGGATGAAAATTTCGGGTCATATGTATTTTTTGATGTCCTATCATAGAAAAATAAAAAATAAAAATTAGGTATAAAAATAAAATAAAAAAATCTGGAGGTTCACCCTTATCACACAGGGGAATAAAAATTACCCTACAAACTATTCTAAGACCATACACAAAAAAATCATAAAAATCGGTCAAGCCGTTTCGGAGGACTTCGATAACAAACACTGAGACGCGAGATTTATATATTAGAAAATTCTGAGTCGACATTAAAGGTTTTTAGAAAGTCTTACTAAAAAGAAGACTACAAAAGGGAGGAGGTTCTCAATTCGACTCGTATGTATTTTTACTTAATTATTATTATTATTGATTATAGTCTATAATAGTCTATGGAGAATGCTATATAATCCAATAGTTTCAATACATAGTTATATTAAAGTATGTTATTTTATAATGATCAATGTTTAATTCATTTAATTATAGACTATCTTATAAAAAGGAATGCAGTACGTACGAGTATGCAGATATACTTATTTATAGTTACTTTAAATTACGTTTTCTTTATGGTAGGAAATTGTCTTTCAGTCCAAACTAATAAGAACAGAAGGTATAAATTCTCATAGATAAGTATAATTTATTCTAATAATAAAGTTTATTTAATCATACGAATCGGGTTTACAAGTTGGCATTATTTATCTGCAATACCCGTAGTCGACGCCCTTTACTTGATTTAAGTACCTATGATTTAGCCATAAAAGCTATACACCGGACGTTGCGCTAGTTTCTCGTATAATTGAAATAAGTTGGCTAATTTTAAATTTTCGCTTCAAATCCATACTTCCATCCATACGAATATTATTAATTTGAAAAATAGCTTCCTATTATATTTTCACCATACATAGCTGGACAAATTTAATTGGCGAGGAAATAGAGATACATCCGCGGTCGCGGATAAATACTTAGATAAGTTTTAATTAAATACTTCGTACATACGTTTCGTGCATTAGTTACAACTACGAGTATATACGTAAAAAAGTAAAATGAAAGTAGTAGTCACAATAACCACATTGAAAGTACATACATATAAGAAATTCACAAATTTAAAAATGTTGTTCGATTCGGCCTAACTAATTTCATAGTTATTTATCAACTTATTCGACAGAGTTCTTAGTGTTTTTTTTATTTCTATAAGATGAAATTCCATTGAAGTACATTTTTTTTAATTACATATGAAATAGAGCTTTGATGTCTGTCTATTAACTAGTAATATATATTAAAGATATTATTTTCTAAGCTGAGAAACGATTTCTTTTAATTTTAAATTATAAACAAGTTCTAAAGAAAACATATTTTACTTTCATTAAAATGGACGCTGTTTAATGAGGCAGTTAGAAATAATGAGCTTATATCTACAGCCAATTATCGAAGAACACATGATTTTCTTAATGGTATTTACGTACAAAATATAAAATTTAATTATTGGTTTTTACGTTATAAATTCATTAATTTAGCGACTCACCCTCGGTTCACTCGAGATCGTCCCTAGATTCAGCGCTATTAATTCGTGAACAATGATGTGTTCTGCAAAGTCGTAGTATTACGAGTAGGTACATTATTTTATTGTATCATCAATAGTTTTCGCAGCGCACGCGATATAAAGAATATTATAGGTAAAATTTTTTACACGTTTGGGTTTCATTATTGGAGTTTTGGAGTTTTAGTAAGGATCCCTAATTTTTTGAAAATATATTATAGCCTATGTCGCCCGGGGTCTGTGTAGCTTCCCAACAGTGAAAGAATTTTTCAAATCGGTTCAGTAGTTTCGGAGCCTATTCAATGCAAACAAACAAACAATCAAATCTTCCCTCTTTGTAAAATTAGTATAGATAACTTAACTTACCTTTGTATAGGTATATGTTCATGTGAAACTTAAATGCTTTTTATATCTACGAGGCCGTTTTCCTGCAGTGTTTAGTTATATATGCAAACCACAGACAATATAAACGTATTCGCAAAGTAATTCGATATCAAACATTGCTACTATTGAGTACGCGGCCTTGACCAGTGTTAATGGCATCGGACCGTAAAGATATCAAGAACAATACGACATCTATTAAATGAGCGTGAACCGCAAAATTTGATAGTTGTCGATATGAAACAGTTAAATAGGAACTCGTTAATATTATTATGTAAATATTATAGCTTGCCTCGTTGGTGTAGTGGCTAGCAAGTACGGTCGCACACCTGGGTTCAAGTCCCGGGTCGGGCCAAGTTTGGTTATTGAGTATTTCTGTTTCGTAAGCCTCAGTAACAGCCCGGAGTTGGGAAGTTGGCGGTGTCTCACCCCCATGCCTCGGAGAGCACGTAAAGCCGTTGGTCCTGCGCCTTAACTCTCACTGGTCGTGTCGAGCATTCGTCCCACCGGAATATGAGAGTGATAAGGAACAGAGAGTGCACTATAATATGTCCCGCGCCGTTGGCTACTCTCAATGAGATTGGCCGCCGTGGCCGTAATCGGCCGGGAGGACATTATTATTATTATCATAGCTTAGGTGCTTGCTACCTTGTTTGTAAATGACAAATAAAAACTAGCATTTTCCGCGGCTCCGCCCCGCGTTCTAAAGACCGGAAACCAAATTCTTAGATTACACATACCGTGTAATGTTTTATAGCCGGTTTGTAACGGTTAGTTAAGATTTCTCAAAATGAGATATTTTCTAGCAGTAAAAAGTATCCTTTATCCTGACCCGGATAACCTATCAACATTCCAAATTTTATCAAAATCTGTCCAGTACTTTTCTCGTAATGCGGTCACAGACAGGCAGACAAACAAAAATTCTACAAACTATAGATTCAGCCTCTGTATCGATAATAATGACTATTTCAATAAGATTATACAAAATATATTCAATGTACAGATTCAACTAAGTTAGAATTTCATTATATGTATAGATGTATAGATAATAATAGATATAGATTTTTGATCTTGTAACATTTTGGAGGATATTTCAAGCAAGATTTTATGATACAAGTGTTTTGCCCAAAAATATAATATAGTGTATGTACGATTTAATACGATAACACCAATCACATAACGTACTTACTAGTCGTGAATTAATAAATATAACCGTTTAGTGATTACGAGATAAATGAATTAGGTTATTAGGTGGACAAAATGTCCTAAATTAACGTTATTATTATTATGTTTAGAAATAATAACGTCACTTGAAGCGATAAAATCCCAGTCTAACAGTACCAATAGAAAAATCGATATTAATCGAAATAAACGAGGCAAAACTCAACGGAATGTTGTTAGAAGCTGCCTTTATTTAAGTGTAAAATATTAGCGTGTGAATAAATCACATCTCCGAGATGACCGCAGATCTCAAGCCTCTGGCAATAAAGTAGTCGGTGTGTCGTTGAGCTTGTTATCTTATGATGCATTTTCTCGCTAAGTGTGCTAAATAATCTAAATACATTCAATCACATTTAGTATTTCACCATATACGTATTTAGTGATATATTTGGCTCAGTTAGTAGTGACTCTACTTGCTATAACAGCGGTCGCAGGTTCGAGTACTGCTGAGGGCGTTAATTTGCTTAGCATAAATGCTCCTATCGTGGGTGTTTACTGTTTATATTTATATATGTATGTATGTCTCAACTATCTGGTATGTATAACATAATCCTCGTGCTTACCGAGGAATTAAGTATACGAGTATGGTAGGTAGGTACTGTGTTAAAAAAAATAGTGATTACTGATAAGGTACGCGCGTTGTTTTACTTTAATATGTGAATTAAAAAAAAAGATACCTCCATATTGTTTAGCCTTTATTTAATGTAATATTATTTAACTTATTTAACGTTATAAACCTCTGTAGTAAGCTTATCTTTATATAAAAATAAATGTACATACAGAATCCATTAATAATGTTCTTTCTTACATACCAGAAGAGCTTAAAAGAGACCCTGGTAAATATTTTTGTTGGACACAGCCACATTTTCCTTTACAATTGGTAGTTTAGTAGCTATCAAATTGAACGAAGAGGTTTGACATTACTTTGTCGTAGTACGAGTACAATGGATCGTAAGCTGCAACACGACAAACAGGAATTCGCTTACAGTGAATTTAACTATTCAGTTTGCTTCCAAACCAAGTGTATTATTTGTGGTTTGACGGTTCTATAGCTTGTGACGTTTACCGTTTTCAAAGTAAAATTAAAGCAAGAATGCAATGAAAATGATAAATATATGTTTTTTCAATAATATATACTTTTTGTATAAAATACAACGGCTACTCAAATATATGCTTACCATAACAATCGTAATTATCTAGATTTACAATTTAAATTCTGTGAGAATTAGGTACCTACTATTCATTTTAATTCTGACATGTGTCACAAAATTTTGTCAAGGCTTTGTGGGAAGCGACTACTTGTTGCGTGTGTGTGCTCATCTCATTATGACAGAACAGCTACGCATTCACTACTACTTAACAGTTACTGCGCGCGCGCAGACGATATTCAAGGCACAGAGGCGACCTTCAGGAGGGAAAGTGTTTCACTTTAATCACATTACGGTCATTATGCCACTGTTACACTATTCTCAAGATGCATTTAAAGCAACTTTACTCTTAACAAATCCATTGTCCATTGTTTTTTGCTTTGTTAAAACGCTGGTTATTACAAACTAAATAAAGTAAAACATTATCAAACAAACTTAAGAAATATTATATAATTTTCTTTCTTATAATCTGATCGATTGCATAATTTTTTTCGCCATATCGCTTAGTATGTATGACATCCATAATATCGTTTCGCGGATAATAATTAGCCCATATGCCAAGGTTTTTAATTAAAATTGATGTCTAATAAAATATTGTGATCTCGGAATTAAAAGGTGACCTGGATGTAATATATTATATGACATTTGACTTTTGAGGCCTCATTAATAAATGTTTTTAATTTGTTATTGGTTCCGTATTAACAAACATTACGTTATAGGTAGTTCCATTGCTACTCGTATAATAAGATGAAATACATCACTTTTCTGGGTCAAGTGGATGTATTTTATTTTTTCTAAATTAATTCTATATTTTTTATCTAGGCAACAAATTATGATTACAATTTTGTATAGTATAGTATAATACAAAGTGAAGAAGTACCAAATACACACATTTATGTTTACTTTAATAAATATAATTTAGTGTGAAAAAAGATTGTGTTAAATATTATAAATAAGTAAAAAAACAAAAACAAAAGGAAAGTAAGATTTTGAAAGGCTAATATAAGTAAGGGTATGTACATAAGTACGTTCTCTTTTATAGTGGTCTGTTGCAACACCGAGGCCAAGACAAAGTAATGAAAATTACTTATATTATTTTATTTATATGTATATTGTACATTTGCTAATAAATGTTAGGTTTGGGTACCTACATTTTAATATGAAATTACGGTTTTTGTGAACATTTATCTTTGATGAATATTAATTATTGTAATTAACTTAAATTAAATTGTCTGATTTCTAATTTATTCTCTCCGCACTGTATTGAATGTACAGAATGACAGTTAGTTTATGGAATACGAGAAGTTTAATACTATTATTTATATAATAGGAAGCTATTATTTATTAGAAAAATTATTTACTCTTTGGAAAAATCGCGTGAAGCGTGTTCAAACTTCAAACACTTCTTGACACTTGTGGGATTTTTTTTTAATTTGCGATTGATTGCCATGATGCTAACTCCATGAAGAAGAACATAGGGTGAAAACTGCATATCTAAGGGAATCTATCCATCGAAAGATCGCCAATCAGTATTTTGGGCAACAGCAAATGGTGGACTATAACGTAACTCTTGGTATAGGGGACTTAGGCCTAGAAGTAGGGCACTAAAAGGCCTTTATTATAATACCTACGTATTGATATCTTGCATTATATTTAGGCTCCAAGGGAATAATTTGATGAACCGGGATAAAAACCCTGTACTTTTAGACACGGTGCCTATTCATAGGCTTCACTCCATGACCCGCACTCTAACTGAATGAAATGAGTTCCAGCAATAAAACTCGAAAATATATATCGCACAAAAATAAGAATAACATAACTTTGGAAAGGTACTTAGTATTTACAAACATTTATAAATAATTAGTTGTATGAAAGAATTGTAAATTCAAGACTATATAAGGTTTAAAAATAAAATATTATTCGCAAGTATGTACAGGCTACTATTTAGTACTTTTAATTTATTTAATTTATTAAGTTTGCTCGCGACTTTTACATTAGTTTCAGTACAACCCTACTAATAAACATGCATTACTGTGCAGAATAATATTAAAGCAAACACGCATTTATTAAAAATCACTTTTAATTTTTAAAAGTCGAAAACATACTGAAAGCTACAACTACACACAATTAATTGGACGATAAAAGACTCGCCGATACAATATTTAATTATTTAAAATATAAAATCTAGCGATTTAGCGTTAGCGAAGCCGCAGGTTCCGCTAGTTATACATATAAAAAGGTAGTGGTAGCCCAGTGGTAACGCGCTCACTTAGATAACCGAGTGATGCGGGTTCAAATCCGGGTCCTGCACCTATGATATTTCATGTGCGAATCATTTCTTTCATGATTACCACTTGTCTTACGGTGAAGGAAAACATCGTGAGGAAAACTGCATGTCTGAGAAAAACCTAGCAAGTTTTCGAAAGACATGTGAAGTCCGCCAACACACACTAAGCCAGCGCGGTGGACTATGGCCTAGACCCCCTCGTACTGAGGGAGGCCCGTGCCCAGAAGTGGGATGTTAAAAAGTGCTGATGACAGAAGAAGACAAGACATATAAAACTTCCGATTGAATAACTCTATCTATTAAAAAAACCGCGTCAAAATCCGTTGCGTAGTTCTAAGCATACATAGGGACAGACTAACAGCGACTTTGTTTTATACTTATGTAGTGATTGCTATATGTAAGTTTTTTATATCAACGTGATCGAAGCCGCAGACTAATTTCAGGCCAGTTTTCCAATTACTACATATATAAGTAAATAGTATAATATTTTTTAAGCACAGTGATTTAAGTTTTCATTACATTCTATTTTATATTGTTGAAACGGTGAGCGTTATTTATTTTAAGTTGTTATATTTTGTTTGTTGCTCAACCGTAATAGCTTTAACACAAAAAGCACTTAAGGCGATGTCATTTTTTGTTCTGTTTATATAAAATTAATATAACCGTCTACATAGTTAATGATATACTCGTAGTCCCAGCTAAAGAAATTCTTGAATAACTGTATACAAAATCGACACTCATGCTATCAATTTCGCATTAAATTGATTAGCATGACATTCAGTTTAAATGTAATAAAGTTAAAAAATCCATCTCACCATACATTAACTATATTACATTTCGGTATATGAAAAATCAAATTACTCTGTTACTTTCAATTAGGTTAATGTCGTGCCTCTTTTATGATGGAACATCTAGTACAAAGTAGCAATATTCATATATAATATTATAATGCAAATATAAAACGTTACGACTAACTGTGAATTTCATGTCTTCCACGTTCATTTGCAACAAAATTTCTTTATCACTCTTGCCTTTCCAGAATATTAAGATGTACCTACTTACGTATAGATGGTTAATTACTTTAATGATCATCGCATGGCATAAAACTATGAAATTAGTAATATACCACAATTGAAGGGCACAGGGGCACAACAAGAAATGTCATAAAATTATTATTTTTTTAATATACATTGCAATCTATAATATGTGACATAATATTAATGATACCATACTTTTCCATTTTTTTAATTTTATGTGACATTCCTTGTTTTGCCCCTGTACCCTTCAACTATATATATTTATAAGCAATTCCCGCGGCTCTGCCCGCGTTCTAATCACTATTAAAAATAGGAATTGGTGGTAGAAAATAGAAATCATAAAAAATAATCACTTGGTTTAAAAAAAAATTGGAGTGGGACAAACTTAACGCATATGTATATACAAAAAAATAGTTCGTTAAGAAACACTGTGACACGAGATTTTTATATATTAGATGTAACTTTCTAACTATATTAAAACGTGAATGTTTCATTTAGGTATAGTTCCCGGCGACTAGACTAGCGACTACTCCATTAACAGGAAGCTCTATACACGCTGCGCATACGCAATTGTCGTAAGACCCGTTTCCATTGTAACCCTTTCGTTATAATATCTTGTCTATCTTTTCATTAAATAAATGAATTCCTACTTAGGAACTCATAACAGAATATAAGAAAGTGTTAGTAAATCATATTGATTTACTTATTTATTATCTAGAGTAGGTTAATTAGAAAAAGAATCATTTTTCTCCTTTTTAATATTATTTAACTACTGAGTAAATAAATAATAATAATTTAATTCTATTTAAATTAATGAGCTTTCCTTTGCTTCCTATGGTTTTTTGCGTTCTCAGAGTATTGTAGACATTTTGATATACATTTCTAAGAGAAACAAGCGTTTGTTATAAGTATTCAGAATTTAAACCGACAGTTAAATAGGTACTTTTCTATTGAACAATTTATTATGTTACACTATTTCAAATATTTTTTTATATTTTAATGAAGTGACGTTTAACAATGCAAACTGACACACGCCATCTAAAGAAGTCACGAGTCACGATTGCAGACGACCTAGCATCGTATTATGCTTGAAGGTAAAAGGTAAAGAGACGATCATTTAATTTGTTATTACGAGAATTAGTAAGTGTGGAAATGACATTTGCGAGAGTTCTATTAGAATGTGTTTGTAAATTGCATTAACATTCAGATGTCTTTCGTAACGTACTTATAATATATACTGTGATATATGACTTGGATCGACTCACTAAATCTGATTGTGTAAGTGCAGAATACACTATTGCTACTATCAATGGAGACCCTTTTACGTGATGAAAGCAAAGAAAATCACTTTATTTACTTTGGCTCAAGTTTCTCTGCGATTTATGTTCTATATTCAAATGTTCAAAACAACTCGTGGCATAACGTAGGTATAAAATATGCATCAATGTAATCACTAATCTTACCTCAAAGGTATGCGGAATGCACAAGACAAACCAGTTGAAATAAATCACCTTGCAGGCTATCGATATTTGATATGATGTTTTTATCTTTTCATTAAATGAATATACGATTGAATTGTTTTACCATTGTATATAAAAAAACCTTAACACTAAAAATATATAGTTACCTGTCCTAACTGTAAAAAAGTAAGTCTAATATCAACTAAGTACAAGCGATCCAATGGAAAAAAAGAAAGATCCTAAGTATTTATTATAGTTTTGATATTTTGGAATAATTTTAATATTTTTTTGTTAGTAGATTATATCAAAGTCGATTTTAACATGTATTCAGCCTTTTTAACGTCCCACTGCTGGGCACGGGCTACCCTGAATACGAAAGGTTCAAGCTCAAAACGCTGACCGAGTCTTCAAAAAATTGCTAGGTTCTCTCAGAAATGCAGGTATCCTCACGAAAGGTTTTCCTTTACCGAAAGACAATAATTAGTGGTAATCAAGTTAGAAAATGATTCGCACATATCAGATTTCGGTGCGAGAGTCGGATTTGAACATAACATTTTAACATACATATTATTTGTATAATGGTAAGTTTATAGTAACTATTAATAATCTACTCTCCTACGAGTAAGTAAATATTGCATTTACTTTTTCTATCGATGATTTATTATTATCTTTTGCTGTATGCACAAGTGGGTCTGAACGAAGATCCAAATCAATCACCCAGCTGCAGCAGTAAGCGATCCATCAAAACGAAACATTATATTATCTGTTATGACTTCCGTCTATTCTATTTTATTACAATAATCTTAATCACTGGGTGTCGCAAAGTTTTGTAACATTTTCGTAACCATGGAGCTTGATTAGGCAAATCTAAATCTCGTTTGGTTTGTTTGGACTTTGGAACTACTTTTCTAGTCCTCTACAGTCTACTCTATAATATAATTTAGAAAAATAAAGTATAAAACAAATATAATTATTGAATATATAACGGTTATTACAACATTTGGCTGCAAATTTTAATAAATCATTTTGTGCAAGGAGTAATATTTTAAACAAAAATTAAACCACCACGCGGTAAGTTAAAAATTAATTGACTTTTCTAACAATATTTATTATTTATGATCATGAGTCTTGTAGCCAGTTCAATTTTCTAAAGTAATTATTTAAATAAACTAATTTCCTGTAAACAGTGGTTTTCTACCGCAACCGTTAATGTCAATACAACAGTATGCATACATTGTAATCTTTTAAGTTATCTAAATTTAAAATAGTATCGTGTTTAAGGATACATACGAGGATTTTTTTAATCATATCACTACTTAGTCTGCAATACAAAAAGAATACAATAAATATAAAAGTCCTGACCAAACATCAAATCGCAGCTAATTTCAGCAATCTACGGCGAGGCACGACTATGTCATATTGCCTACTTCTCAACTTTTACCTGGGACTCGAACCAAGAGCCTCGAAAGCTGCAGAATTTCAGCTATGTATGAAATAGTAAAAAATAATGTTATATTTTCGGCATGAATCGGATTAAGATAGTGTGTTGGCCGAAGTAACCATGTCTTAGAAGGTGGTTGCCGTGGGTTTTGTACAATACTTTGTCGAAATTTCCCGAGAATGAGGGAGGTTGTAAAGAAAAAAGATACTACTAATTAAGTTAGAATATTCCTATTATACATAAAGGAATATTCGTTTGTTTTTTTTTCACTTTTCAGTAATATTCATTATTGAAATTACTAATTGAAACCTGCAGGCAAACCGCAAAACGAGAGGATGTCAAGACCATAGATTGTATAAATCTATGATGCCACAATGGTTCAGAGTAGAGAGCGCGTGCCACTTAACAAAAGGTCGCGGGTTGTAATTTGTGGCCCACGCGCTGTTGCAGCATCTCGCGGTTTGTCATTTCTTTCAATGACACCTTTGGATTAACAACTTTGTTTTTTAAAAGATGAATAGAGTAAATATTGTAAAAAAAATATTACTATGTTGTATTAATATACCATTGATTTGTTATAAGAATTCTATTCCGTTTCAGATGCTAAAAATATTTTAATACTATTCATACGCAAACTGTTCACTGTAGGAATTCAAAAATACGAAATTAACATAAACATTCTTGTCTAACTCTAAAACTGTTAATTCGGCAAACAGTCTGTTCGAGAGCGACGCACTTAGTTGTAGGTAATTGAATTCGTGATGTTGGTACAGCATTTTTTGTGTCTTATTGTGATTCTTGGCACTTCCTGTAAGAAGCATCAATTTGCCTCGGTATCGCTTCAAAACGGTCACAGGCCGTCGACCTTCATTACCGTGAGTCATTTGCACGGTGGTTAGCTTAAAATTCTCAGAACCCTCATGGTGGGACAGACTGATTTAATGGTCAAGTATTATTCGCGAGGAAATACATAAATTGTTGGCTAATTTGGTTTGAGCAGATCAAAACAAGTTTTTTAATCTGTGACAACATACGATTTTAATTTGTGGAAAAGGCAAAAGTTATTCTGAAAAATACATAGATTTATATAGGTTTTTTATTGTAAGCTGTGAATTGTTATACGTTTCAACACTCATTAATGCTGTGTTGCGATGCAAATAATTTGAGGGCAATTGTGTCAAGTGAAATATTTGTCGCAAAATCCATGCAAATGTTGCCAAGGCCGATCTGGGAACAAAACGTTTCAAAAACTCGAAGCGTTTATTGGGCGCTCAGCCTATAAATGAATTGGTTACTACACAATTGATTATAGCGACAAGACGTCGCAAAATTGTTGAGTTCCCTGACCTTTGTCTATGTTTAAAATATGTTTTTCTTATGACTTCTAGTAATGTGTATGCGTGGACGGTAGTAAATATTTATGACATTTACAAAACGGTAAAATGCACTCGATGAATATCAGAGACATCATAATGTTCTGTATTCATGCACGAGTCAATGTTTACGAAGATTGAGGAAATGGAAAGATAATTTGGTGATCATATTGCGTATGCTTGGATAACGAACCGGCTGACATTATAATTTGTACATGTAAACTGTCGTAATTGGCTATACGTAGCAGTTTTCGCGTAAATTCGATATAAAGAAACTCAAAAATTTTCTACATAAATAATAATTTACACCATACATACTTACTTCTTCTAGGCGTTTTTTCAGACATAATAAAACATAAAATGTATATTGTATAGGTACTTAATATTCGCCCACGCTTCGGTCAGTTCAGTCCGTAAAAACCATTTTGCAACAGATTAAACTATATTAAAACTGATAAGTTTGTTTGCCGCAACCGGTCCAACTTAAAGGATTAATGATAAAATATGATGTAGAAAATTTAAAAACTGTAATCAAAAAAAAAATAATGTAATAAAAACTGTAAATATCGTAAATGTAAGTAATGTAAGTATTCGAGCAAAATCGCTGGCATAGGCATTAGGCTAGTATATATATAGGAATGAAATGTATATAAAAGTATCATTCCCCAAAAAGCTATATCGAAGCAAAAAAGTAACCTATTAACCTGTTCTTATGTATGTAGTATGAATAAGTAAGGGAATTAATTATAGTATCACAAGGCCAGTATATCAAAAGCAACACACAGATAACTACGAATATGATACATTTTAAAAATTTATTCCCTATGGCGTAAAAGTTTATGAAAAATGAATGTTCAGTAACATAAGCTGTGAGTAATGGTTTGTCATAAAACTTTTTATCATTAAAATTATAAATATAATATTTTATGCTAATGAAACAACACACCGCTTACCAACCATTTACACAAACAAATATATTTGTATTCCGCCTGCAAAAACGAGAACTGTGAACGATATTGCATCAAGCGCTAACAACACGGCAATTTGAAGAAATTATCTTGTCAAAGTAATAAAAGCAAAGTCAGCTATAACATAATGTTATAAAGACTAACGTGTAGAATGGACGCTGTTTATTCAATAGATATGGGGCTAAGAGGCTTCGCACACTATAAACTATCTACTCAACAATTATTTTGTGCCAACACAACTTCAAGTTCATTCACTCACTGAGTCAACTGACAACTCTACTGAGTCAACGATATGTGAAAAATCAATGTAAATGTACCTATACGTTAGAATGATTCGGCGTTGCTCGATAAAAAAGTTTGATGGGCTTTTTACACAGTTTACGCTATGACCATGCTATAGACCGATTGTCGAAAGTCTCCAGTGTGTGGTGGCTCTTTAAAGGAACTAGTATAGCGTCGCGATGCCCTTGTATACGATCGAGCTATATTGAATGTCATTGCCTATTGTATTGTTTTAATATGTGAGGCAATTGACAGTGTAATGTTTAGTTGACTCTTGTTGAAAAAAACCTATATTTTTAAGTGTAATTTATAGTATTATTTACTATGAAATGCAAATAAATAAATTTAAGCAAGTAAATAATATGAAAAAAAAATTGACCACAATTTTTAAAACCACTATATTCTTACTCCAAAATACGCTTATTTTGCTGATAGTAATTAAGGCAGTGCTGATCTTTTATTAATATTATCTTTCTTAAAGATCGTTTACGTTGAATAGGTAACGATAGAACGATCATACAACTTGACAAATTGACCTATTTACTATATAGTCTTAAATTTTTTAGATATAATAATCTTTTAATTTTTTTTTAGATATAATAAAAAGTATCGGCGTTATTAAAACAAATAATAATTGGACAGTAGTAATAACGATGAACATCAGTAAACATACATCAGTTCTCTAAAAAAATCGGTTTGAAGGATTTTTTTAATATTATATTTTACATCTAAGATGGAATTCTTACAAAGAAGCAATATTCATATAATCTATTCTCAAATCCAAGTCAAAAGCACTTGCATTAGTGGAGTACATTTCAAAATCAAAGTATCATATGTATGGCTTTCACGATTCAACATTACGTGTGTAAATGATAACATGTATTCAGCATAGCGTACATGTCTAAACGTCCGATTAGTCTTGAGAGAATGCAGCTTCTTGAGAAACAAATATTCATTCTAATATAAATTACCTTATTAAATCCGTATCGTTTACTAAACGGCCACCTTTGTGCCTTAGAAGAAAAAGTATAATAGAAGTTTTAAGCGAAACGAATGTGTCTAGAACTAAAATTTCATACATTTGCAAAGAAAAACATTTCTCATTCAGTGAAGTTTCTAGGACAAATTAAATAATGATTTAATTATATTATTAGCCACATACAATTTAAATATCCTTAAACCATTTCTATAAAGAGCACTACTCTAAGGCAGTTGCTTTCGCATAATGCCTGGCTTCCCATGACGCATGCTCTAAGCTCAGCACATAATGGTATGTATGAATCAGGCTTTTTCCTTTTTAACCTACCCTGGGAATTCCCACGGTTATATGGGGTCAATATCGAGTTCGAAATAAAACTAATTTAATGAGCGGCTTGTTTTGCATATATTTCAGTTCAGTGTACTCCTACATTTGATTGATCATACTAGTATTATAACTTACGTTCATTTAAATAAAATAAGAAGGCAAATTATTAATTTGCCTTTACGCTTATTGTACTTCCTATAATTAGTTTGGTTTACTTTAAATAATATAATTGTATTTATTTGTATTAACAGTTGTACATACAACAATATATTTTGGAAAACCTAATTCAAATGGTTATTAATAATTATTATTGTCAATAGAGCAGTCGACTCTATAGTTTTTAGAATTTTTGTCCTCCTTGTCTGAGACTACATCATAAACTACTGGACAAATATTGATGAATTTTAGTAGTATTATATGATTTGCAAAACAGTCAAAAAATTAAAGAAAATGTTTGATGGGCAATTAAGCAATTAGGATTGAGCTTTTATATAATAAAGAATACAGTTGAGTGTAATATACGAGTAACTAGCTTTAATCGTCCTCATATGCGGGGACCAGTAGTAAATAGCATAATATTTCCCGCATGCAGATGATGAATGAGATTGGCCGCCGTGGCGGGAATCGGTTGGGAGGACATCATTATCACGTGCATGCATATACTCGATGAAAAACACATACCCATGATCAGATAATATATTTAACACAAAACATAAAGTACGAGTATATAAATCATTGGTCACAGGATACTAGCTGTAGACTATCTTAGTGGTGTGGGCGTTGATAAACGTTGAACAAATTTACGCATATGATCCAACCGAGATACAAATACACTGACCAAATAAAATGTTACTTTTATACTTAAATCGAGGTTACTCGATAGTGTTACGTGATTTTTATGGTGCATTGCCGAGTTCGTAATTTATTTTTATCTTTAATATAAAAGTTTAAATGGAACACTTAGAAGTAAGGTAGCAGAAAAAACAACGCTGTGTAAATTTAAAATAAAGTTTGCTCTGCTACCACACTGCTCCAATATCAATTAGTTTAATGTGCTTGTAGATAGCTCTCACGACGAATGTACGAATTCAATCAATGAAACCTTCCTAATTAATACTGATTAGGGAAACATTAGCACATTTATTATTACATTCCAGGAAGTGAACGGGACTTCATTTAAATACCTGAGTTGGCTAGTGACCAAGATAGTACGTCCTGCCACTCAGAACTAGGGGCAAAATTATACAAGTGCATTCTAGATAAAATGACTCATTTTTTATTTAAGCATTTAGCATCATCATTCTTCGAAAATGTAAATATTAACGTTGTCAAACATATTTTTTAAATAACCTAAAACAGATTAAGAATTTTCAGCATAACAATATCTAACTATAAATTTATACTCTATTATTATAAAGAAAGAAAAGACTTAACTCGATTTAATTCAACGCCACGATACGTAATGGTCATACCAATTCATTGTTAGTTCCACTGAAAGAGATATCAATATTAATACCTATAATAGTTCTCGTAATCTATTTCTAGCAGAAGGATATAGAAGAGTATATAGGATTAAAGTCTTTAAATATAAGATATTAAGGAGTAAATATACTTGTACATGACGATACAAGCCTCTAATCTAGTGCTGTATTGTACTTTTGTTATTTTCTTCAATCGTCAGTGCAAGCGAAGAGTCAATGGTGCCTACTGGCATGGGTACTCGGAAATCGACATGATAGTCCCGTTATAGGTACCTGATACCTTCAGAAATGCAATAGGAAACTAGTGCTTACTTTTGGGTTTGAGTCTCTACTACCTACTACTAGACCCAGCTAGAAATTTTATTACCAATGGTAACCTCAACGGTGTTGAAATTGAAATCATTCCAGCTTTTTAAACTTTTTTGTGCTTTTTACTTTCGTTGCGAATTTTTGCAAACAAACAATGTACCTAATCACTACCATTGTTCCATTTCGAGGATCCTACACAAACATATTGTTGTGTGAAGATTTTAATGATACTTTGAATATTCCATTAACATTGGATCTGAGCAATTGTTACTTTAATAATTTATTGACGATAATTGTTACGTGATCGTGAAAGTTAACACTTTCAATGTTTTCATTCAATTTATCTAAGAAAAGTCTTTTCACACATAATTTATGTTGAATTAAAAAGTCATTTTACCCTTATTAATTACAAACATAATATGTACTTATAGTATAACATTTAGAAAAAGGTACTTTAAGGTTTGAACTTAACCTTTAACCTTATTCTGAGTTTATTTGCCTTATATTTAGCAAATTATAGTGAGAAAGGCCTTGATAATTAATGTTTATAATAATAATGAGGATACTAATGTTGAAAGCAGTTTGAATTAATATGAAATGAAAACATTGAAATATAATATCATTCAAAACAAGCGCTAAAAACCTTAAGTGATTAACTAGGAGTGGCTTCTTGCGTCACGCTAAGTAATCCGACTCCCAAGTTTTTACATTGCTTTCTGCTCTTCAACGTTAGTTAAGCTTAACATTCTATACAAATCTTTTATTCAAATTAATGAAGCGAAACTATGAACAGCTTGTGTTTATAATTTGTCAAGCATGTCATTTTTGAGTGAGGATTCACGCTTGAATAAGCAACATTTAGTTTTAATTCAATTTAGAACGTTTACTCGTATATTAAAATACTAAAAATGGCGATAATTTTTATGTTACTAGCGACTTGCCCTTACTCTGCTCGAGTATTTCACAGGCATTCTATATCTAGGTCATAGTCTATCTGTATTATATTTCAGTAAAATTTTTCAACTCTCATACAAACTTTCGCATTTATAGTAATAGTCACCACCACCTCAATCCAATCAAAAGTTTGATAACTGAAGTAAGAAATCTGAATAATTTGGTCTGAACTAAATTTGTTGAGCTTCGAAGTGAATTTGTTGAGGTCTAAAAATATAGTTTCATTATAGGACATTTATACTTATTTTTAGTTTCTACAATAGTTTTGTGTTTTTTTCTTGACTTAAATGCAACAAAAATCATTCAATAATGCACTGCAAGTGTCTACTCGAACAAGGACAAAACCAGATTTATCCTTTAAATGTTTCAAATACTAACTCACAGTCGTAACTACTCTGCTTACATTCCACGTTCGGGTCTTTTAACTCAAATGCAATGTTAAAGGGGAAAAAACATTTTGCACAAATGAAAAAAATATATATTTAACTTTGTTAAATTTAATTTAATTTATCTTTATTTATATAAAATAGTCACTTGACAAATTATTTTCATACTTTTTTAGTATTAGGTATAATATACTTATCAGTTTAATTAATTATGTAATGGGTGGTATGTACCTACTCGTAGATCAGTTATAATATAAGTATGAGTAGTTGCTATGCAAATTTTTTCATGATTTCTCTCGTTAATGATGCTGGAGTAATTAACTCATTATGTTAAATATACTGAATATGAAACGTAATTGTTTATAATATAGCGTCATATATGCAAATGCTAATTGTTAAACTTCTTTATCTTGGAAAAGGAAATTACCTAATATTCTTTTTGTTAATAATTTAAAACTACATTAATTTTTTATCTCGGAAGATTCCGAAGTTCAAAATATGGACTTTAACTTTTAACTGGCAACGTTATTGCAAAAATGGATAAGTTTCTTGAAATCTTTAATTAAATATATTTTAAAATAAAATTTTTAAATATTATTAAATATACGAGTATGTTCCGTGAATATATTATTTTATTACAATTATTTACTATTAATAATAATTTTACACTATTTATAATAGATTAGTACTGATCACCTCAATCTGAATCATTATAATAAAAATTTTCCACGGGAAGAACGTGATATCAAAAAAAAGCTATGAGTGTATTTCCCCGCTTCATACTCTATAATTATACAAAAAAGTCATGTCGATTATTAGTCTATAGCAGCGTGAAAGAAGGTCAAGCAACCATACGTATTTTTAATGCGCGTCTGTTTGCAAGTTGTATGTGTAAGGTTATAAGTTTGATTTCCGCCCAGAGGAAATATTTTGGGTATCGAAAATCACTCAAGCCTTTAAAATATCGCCCAAAAAAGCAGCCGAGGAATGGAATGCAGAGTCGCTACTTTAATTTATTTAAGTGCCGGCACTTAACCCGGTATAAGAGTAACGTAATACATATGTTTTGTTTTTATCAAAAAGGGTACTCAAATATCGTAATAGATTTGTATTTTGTAGTTAAAAAGTCAATATGCATGAGAAATGCTTAGAAACGGAACGAAATATTAAACGTGATTAAATTACTTATTGTACTTTGGATAATAGCAAAGAAATTAAATGTGATGTAGCTAATGGCGATTTAAAAAGAGTTAATTAGTTCCTCCTCATAAAAACATGGTGGAATATACAAGATTTTAAAGAAAACTAAGTATCTTTTTGGAGACTAAGGTTTTTGAAATCTCAAAAATTATTTGTATTTACTTATTAACTACGTTGATAATCAAATATTTTTTTATTTTTATTTATTTAATTTAGGCTTACCAACAATTATTTTACAACCCTAATTATAATTTACTCATGAGAAAGTAAGATAACAGGATGGTTATTCTTTTATACAACTTACAATGGATTTACAAAATTTTCCAGCGGAATCATGATATGGATCAATACTATCGCTACAAAAATTAATAATTTTACAAAATCTTGCATAAGGTGAATTAGAGCCTAAAACAGTTCTACTTAAAGGTGGACAAAGAGGGGCAATGGGCTGACGAGGTAGTCTAGATGGAACTCTAAAATTTAAACTCTAATAATCAAATATACCGCTAGAGAATTTAATCTGATAAAATCGTTTAATTTAAAATGTCAAATTTTCGAGCAAATGTATGATTTTCTATTATTTCTTTGATTTAGATTTATACATTCATATCGTCCAAACGAAAAACACCACTACTACTCTCCTGTATCGTATTCGCAGCACATAATTTGCGGAAGGTAGGTTAATTAGGTACGTTTCGTACATTATATTTCATATTGTATAACGATTCTACATATTGTAGACTTTGTAGGTATCCCCTTTAGTATATTTTTTTACAAACTTTGAATGTATTACTTATTTATATCTAATCAATCATCCTCTATTTCAACTGCTTGGAGTCCTTTTTTCGCCTTGAAAAGTAGCCTATGTCCTTTCTCAGGCTCTAGACTATCTGTGTACCAAATTTAATTTAAATCGATTCAGTAGTTTTAGCGTGAAAGCGCGACAGACAAACAGACACATATAGACAGAGTTACTTTTGCATTTATAACATTATAGTAAGAAATATAGTGAGGTATCATCGGTTATTTATTGATTATTTCTCAGCCAATATATGCTATGACTATAAACTAGATATTTTACAATCATTCTGTTTTGTTTAAACCGCATCTGTTAATTTCATATTTTATTATATAATAATTAATAATATACAGAGCATAATTTTTAGAAATTTTATTATATAAGTTTAATTATTAATGTATAAGTCCTCATACATGAATGTAGGTAACATTAAACATTATAAAACTTTGCCAATTACAAGACACACATAGAAAATACCATTCTCGGATATATGGTGTACTACAATAATATCTGTAATCATTACAAATTTTTATTCAATAATACTTTAATATTTTTGGGTTAGCAATAAAAAAATTAAATACATATACACTTAAGTCATATACATCGTAAGATTTTACAAAAAATCTTCAGAGAAAGCACATCACTTTTAATTCTTGTCAAGCCTACACTAAGTGCGTGGTGTGCACTTAAGTTTTAAAATAACTTATGGCTAATTCCCTTTACTGGGTGCTGTGGAATGCAGCCGGCATTGTTCAGTTATCTAAACATCACAACGGCATACAGTACTGGAAACTATTGACCGGTAATACATTGCCATAGACTTAAAGTTTTATGATTGTGAAACAAGAGACGCAAAATTAATTTTAATTAAAATATATTATTAATTAGAAAAGACTTAACAATTTAAAAGTTAGATAGCACAAAAAAATTTTTGAGATACAATTATAACAAAGTACGAGAAGATGAAGGACGACAATTACATTTTTATCTAATCACAAAGCTCACTTAACCCATTTATTTGCATAGCCATTTAGATAACTTCTTACCAAAAAAACCAAAGAGCAAGCAGACTTTAGATAACACAATCTATGTAGAATCAAAGACACTTGTAGTGAGTGTAAAGGTGTAATGAGCTTACTGTCGCGGCCAGTTAATCCTTATTTGAGCTTTTGTTCCTATCATAGCTTTTGAAGTTGAATGAGAAAGAGAGAGAGAGAGATTTTTTATATCTAATATAATAGGAAATATTTGTAAGATTTTTTTGAAATATTAACAAAATAGTTCACCTAACTCTTATCTGTGTGAAAGTGTGCTTGTTGATACCTTTCATTTTTTAACGCAGCAATGAAGCAATAGATTGGCCTAATTTATTGCATTAAGATAGTTTGTGGGCGTATAGTGACATATTCTATACAAACTTACAAGACATACCTACTATCAATACATATAATAACCCCTGTGAATATTACTACTTATAATATTAATATATAAACTTATTTCGTCCAATTTGGTTTTTTTATATTGTTGACAAATTGTCGTTACAGAGTTATATACGTACTGGGGGTCGGTAATGTTATTTGTCTGAGGGCAAGGGTTCACTGACCACTGTAACATGAGCTCTTAAATTACTGAACAAAATGAATCCGTATACGGTATATCGGTATGATAAACTGGTTCTAAACCATATTAATACATAATTGCACTTATAAAAGTGTTATTAATATGCAGCTAACTGGACGGTTTTAAAAACATATTTAAGTAAACCAAGGTAATTAAATATTGTAAGCACTTCAACCTTCTTTTTATATTAAAAATATAGTGTGTAATGAAATATATTCATGTATAAAAATAAACAATGTCACCATCGATATTTGTATTTCGTAAAGGAAATACCTAGTTAGAAAGTATATTCAATGAACAACTATTAAAGATATCAAAACTTCATAGGTACCTACCTATTTAAAACTTCAATCTAATACCTAACTTTCTATTATAAGTCAGTGGCGAAGGGTGAAATGTTAGCAGAGGTAAGCTGTCCAAAAAAAATGACAAAAACTAAATAAATACATGCGATGCAAAAGTACCTAGTACAGGTACCTACTAGTAGTAAGTATCCGTTATGTTGTAGTGAAGATTTTTTTTCGTAATAATTAAAAAGTAAAAAAGTGTTCATAAAGTCTTATGTCATTGTTTATTTTTTTAATTTATGTAAAGTTATAGCAGAATAGTCAATATATTTAATATTTACTAAAATAATATAAAAATATTAATGACGCCATCTATGAGAAATCATTACGCATCATTTAAAAAGTGAAAGTACGGCGATTTGATTTAAGGCCGCATTATTTTATTTTGTATTCATTATAAATATAATTAATTTCAACCTAAACATAATTTAGTGAGATTTAAATATTCGTTTTTCCCTTCTGTTAATTTTACATTAATATATTAAATCATTATTTTAATAAATATCGCCATCTAGCATTGAGTTATTATTACTACGTAAACTCAATGCCATCTAGTGACAAGTGTTTGAAAAACTTCGTAGTTCGTTTGCTATCTTATTGAAGAGATTGATTTATTTTTTATTTATCAAAGTTAAATTAAAATTTTGAAATATGAAGATGATTTTACTGGTTTTAAAATTTAATTACAATATCCTACAGCATTACTTGATATTTCCTTCCAGTTCGAATAAACTGTATAGGCTAATACGCGTAAAATAATTTTGTCAAGGAAACGCATATAAAATAACTTAAAAACATTTTCACTGCAACATAAATGAAAACAAACACAATATTTTTCTAATTTAGCACTTACACACAATTTCAATAGAAAGTTTTATTACAAATTACTTGACTTATGCAAGTTTCGAAAACAAAGTTGCATACAATCCAACTTCAATAAAATACGCAAATTTAATAATGGCTTATAGAACTCACCGTAATTAAAACATATATGAACCATACACTATACAGACTCAACACAAAATATCAATATTAGTTATTACGCTAAAATCGAGTAAAAACTCAATAAAACGAAAGAAAAACACAAATAATGCACTAAGCACTTGTAAACAGAATCGCCATCGGCCATATTAATTTGTTTAGATACTTGTCGCTTGTCATTGGTCAATCATAGTGACGTTTTGTACTTTCCACCAATCACATGCAAAATAAGCTGCTCGTGAGCGTCTTAACCGCGACCAAAAATCTGAGTAATTATGAATGAAATCACTTGAAAATGTTCCAATACAAAAGTATGAATGAAACACGATTCGTATGGAAAAGGTAAGCCGAATTACTACGTCTTACCGCGGCATTTCTATGAAGGCGCATTTTAGCAAAGTAGACATTTTTGTTGATTTTGACTTATTGTAGGCATTATGTTATTTTTAAAAAAGGATTATTACTATAAATTATTATTTTAATTAGTAATCATGTAAATTTAAAAAACAAATATTATGTAGAATAATTAAAACTTTATTGGATTTTTAAAAGGTAAGACGGTGGGAATCGTCTTGTATGGACCCTTCGCCACTAATACTTATACACCTACACTTCGCTCAAGTTCAGTATTTTCTATATTCCTTATTTGAAAAATAATTAAATATACCTACTCGCAGATACACAATTATAATAATAATTATTATTTTAATAAATTATTTTTAAAGTTCTGGCTAAATTAGTTTTTAAAAACATTCATGAATTTGGCAAGAGAATTCGGTAGGTACAAAATGTCTTTTGCAATTTTAATTTTGTTGGCCAAAAGTGTGTCAAAATTAAAATTATTGTAAGGTATCGATCACTGCTGTTGGAATCCTTCCAGCTATTGTTCCTGTTTGTGCTTTCAATACATTTATTTAGAGTCCGTCTGGTCCAAGTGTGGTACCGGTCTATTGATTTGAAACAGCGACAGAAGGGGCGTGAATCGTCGGCACCCATATAGGTAACGTACGCAGTTATAGGTAGTGTCGAAACATCATCTCGTTAAAATTCATAACGTCATATTTACGAAAACTTCAGCTGTTAATGTTTTATCAAATGCTTTTGAACTATAAAGATTCAAATTTTATGACCTAAACCAACCATTTTCACTTTTAACTTCGTCTATAATGTTTGCTAATGGCGAAAGTTTGTATCATATGCACAAACAGTAATCAATGACTTAGCTATAACCGTAATATTAATATAATAAAATTCTAAAGTATGACCAGGTACCTAATATGTCAACATTTCGCAAATGTTGTGGAGCAAACGTGTCGGGTCAACCATTATGGATGGCTCTTTTAGATGTCTCACAAAGATTATTGCGCTGTTTCATCAATCTAAAACATCATCTTAATAACGAAATCTTACTTTGTTTTAAAATGGTTCAACATATTTAAGTTCACTTTTGGCAGGTTGATTTAAGTGGCCTTA
The DNA here is from genome assembly GCA_951802675.2 of Boloria euphrosyne. Lineage (NCBI taxonomy): Eukaryota > Metazoa > Arthropoda > Insecta > Lepidoptera > Nymphalidae > Boloria > Boloria euphrosyne. The sequence continues at coordinate 10,792,871 of OX637871.1, forward strand.
ATACAGGGCTATTACAATTTAAAAGCTTTGCATGATGTAGCCGGCCCTTTTACTATTACGGTTAACGTATAAGTTAACCGGTTTTTTTATCACTCAATAATAGCTACTACTCAACACCACTCACCGTGTATTTTTAATAATGTTACATTCTAAATACACCTTTATTTATATTAAAAGTATAACGGGTGGCATCTAGCTTAGCTAGATAGTTTTCTTTGCAAACAACTTTTATTTATGGTACGAGTCCGTATCTTGGATACTGTAAAAGTTTGTTAGCCCACGCTCAAAAATAATATATTGCAAATTCAATGCTCTAATGTTCGAAAAGACTAAAACGCTGATCTATTTTTAACGAATTACAAATAACGTAGTGAATACGTTTATTGCATACGTCTATTTGATTAACATCTCTGAGATAAAACAATGAAATGTAAAAGTAAACATTACGTATTAGAAATACTAATAATTTTCGTATATATACATGAATGGAATCTGACTGTCGATATTCAGAATTACGCTTTCGCTGGATTGTTAGAGCGTTCCGTGAAACTATTATCATCGTTCATTAGCATAACATATTGAAATATTGCACATTTTACTAAAACACTACAGCATCCACGGACAATGTAACATGGATGAAGAATCAAATGTGGAGATAAATCAGACATTAACGTAGAACGAGCAACTTACCGGAGTTTTGTGTTTATTCCCTGAGCAGATGATCCGAGCGCACATTTGATAGGACGAGCCAGGATGCACACTATCGTGTTGCACGTTATTAATAGTAGCACTCTCCAAAATTAACCCTATAATAGCGATGTTATGCACTTGCGACGAGAGAACAAGTGTGTACACAGGCGCACCGGGTGGCGGCGCGCGGTGGACTGCTGGTAACTGGCTAACTGGTGCTATACACTGTACTCTGTAGACTATAGTATACGTATTACTTGTGTACGGGCGCGACTGTCGGATAGGAAGCATGCGGCGTGCTCCAACGAGGGACCGTGAAAGAAGGGCCACAACCCGACGCCGTTTTTTGTCCCATCTAATATTAGCAACAAACACCCGTCTGGCTCACTTCTACGAAGGGACTGAAGTATACTTTGTTCTCATCAGTCAGAGTTGAATATGTAATGTGGAGAACGAAAGTAAAACCGATTACGGCTAATTCGCGTATATTTGGCGTTTATATAGAGCTTTTTTAAGAGCTTTTGGTTACATTTAAAGTTGTATATAATTGTAATTTTAAAACGAATATTTTAAGAATATTTACGAACGCATTTCATTTTTAAGTTGTAAAAGTTCAATTTATTCATTTATTCTATATTCCACAAGTTAAACAGCTATAATAACAATTACATTTAAAATAAACACTGAACTAAAATGTAACATAAGTAGGTGTGTTTAGATATTATTCCAAATAACTGTGACAACTAAAACAACTAAGTATATCAACTATAAAAGATTTTTTGAATAGAAATAAGTTATTTTAATTTACCATTAATTTTCCATCCAAGCTTTTTAACATATTAACATTTGTGTCTATATTTGCATTCGGTACGTGGGTCGCTATCTGACTTCCGGGAGCAGTTTGTTGGCACAAGGAAACGTAATGTGTGTAATCGAAGACGAATTACACAATTTCCTGATAAAGCAATGTTTCAATCTATGGTTACAGATTCAAAGCTTTGAAGTTATACATAGGAGATAATCAATAATTTCCGTGGCGTGGTTTGTATAATTTTGGCTGTTTTTACTTTTTGAATATATGTATGTACCTACATTGAAAATGAATTTTATGAATGTTTTGCGATTTTTTTATCAAAGTGTATGAAACTCAGAGTTATTCATGGAATATTTTGGGTAAAAATCTATTAGATACAATATGTCTGTTTAAATAGACCCTAATTAACAGTTTTCAGACTTTTAAATTTTAATAGTTAATATTCACTCGTGTTTTCAGTTTACATCGTCTCTGCACGCGTACTTAATAAGCTCAAGCTTTTCACATTTGTATAGATGTGCCTAATGTCTACCTTTCTTTGAACGTACGTCACTTGAAAATGGCTGGATGGAGCTCAATGGAACAATATCCCTATTTTGCTTAGGTGACAACATAATGAATTGTATATGTACAGCAGTCATGTTTTACGACTAAGCTCTACATGTACTTAATTTATACCTTCAAATAAATCATTTTTTATACTTAAATTATAGTAGTTGTTGCCCATGGCTTTGCTCGCTTTGTAAGCAAGGCATTATTGTGGCGATGCATTTTCTATGTCCATTCCCGTGAAACAAAATGTCACCGATAGGTATCGATGAAATATTTTAGCGGCTTTAATTAAATTTTATTAATAAGGTGGATAAGGATCTAATTTTTTATTTATAAAAAAGATTTTTGAATAAAACAATATATTTTAGAAGTACTTTATTTTTTCAAAACTAAGAAACAATATTCACATAGATGTAAATAGAATAACGCATATTAATAAGCATTAATAAGTCACTTTAATTACTAAAACATGTACAGTTTTATTATTTTTAGGTAAAAATAAATAGCTATAATTTTACAATAATAGTTGTGCTGGTTATCAGAGAAAATCCGTTGGTATCAAGAAGGCTGATTATGAAGAAAATTTAAAGAAGTTTTAAATTATTCCAGATGCGAAAAATCTTAAGAATATCTACTTAAAAAATGAAAATAAATCAGCATTATAGTACATAATGTTACTTCACCCAACATGTCCACATTTTTTGTATTATAAATCACATTTCCCAGACCTACATGTCCAGAGTAGTAAGCCTCAGGTACCTGCGTGTGCGACTTAGGTCTCATCTCATTTATACTCATCGACATTTTACTCTTTCGCTGATAGTTGCCATTCACGTACATTTTAGTCGTAGAGCGGTCGATCGTGGGATCCAATTCGATCCGGGCTAATCCGTACGTGAATGGCGGCTATTAGATATGAATGGCTGACACGATAAAGTCATACACAGGAGCGTTTTTAGTGTTTATTCAATAACAGTTAAATTTAATATTTGAAGAATTATGCTTTAGCGAATTATTCCTACATGCAACAAATCATTTTAAAATTTCGCCTATTTATTGATAAATTGTATTGTATTTATTAATATAATACTATTTTTTTTTGTAAATAACCGATAGTAATAATTTATCAATATAAAGAAATAAGTTTTATTTAAAGTTAACCCATGCATAGTTAAATTAATCATTTTGAGGTCTTTCATTGTTAATGCTAACAAGTAAATAACCAATTACAGATTTAATTGCCGTATCGTGAGTTAGCTATTGATAGTTAAGCGGTTCCGCATTTTTTTTTATTTTAACAGATTATATTATATACTTTTTTTAACTCATAGAAAATGTAATTTATTTTTATATACCTACGTTTTGACGGATAGTATAGCTTTCTTAGGAATCAGATAAAGCAGTAAAAAGCTTTTGACTTGGCCAGTTATCATCAAATCAAATTTCCTTAAAATCTGACCAGTGATCTTTTTGTAATGCGATGCGGTCACAGACAAACTTTTTGCCTAATTTGAAAAACTATAAATTAGGACTCTGTATCGATAATAATAATTAAGTATTATTTCGATAAATTTTCCAAAATATATTCAATGTACAGATTTGATTTGATAGAATTTTACTGTATGTATAGATAAAAAAAATAACTCAATACATATATCTATATACCTAGTATTAGCAAAGCCTATGAAACATGTAGTCGGCCAACGACGTGACAGCCAGCCCCAACTGCCATACACTCGCTTGAGACATAGGCTTTAGACTTCATAATATATTTTTTTAATTTAAGCAGTTCATTCTGAAACAGCCAGTTGTCTATATATTATTTAAGAAGGTCATGTGACCATAAATTATGGTTCTAAATTTACTTTCTTAATACATATCGGAATACAAGTTTCATTCAAATTGTAAAAGATTAAAGAGGCCCTAGCTCAATAAAATATGTAGGTACAAGTACAACAACATAAAGAGGTATGCTTTATGTTCAAATATTTAATAACTTTAGCTATGTATTTCAAAATAATTGCCTATTCACCTTATTTTTATAACATATACTTACTCGTAGTGTTAGTTACGCATTAGTTATGTTTTGAAGCCTTTGGCTATTGAAAATGCTTTATCGAGTAACGAGTCCCATAGTTGTCAATAAATAATTATAACTTACGAGTTACGATGACGATAAAACGTTCTTGGCAGTTATATTAATTAATTTTTCAATTATTAGATAGGTACTATAACTTTAATTACAAAGGAGTCTGAAATATACTACTAGATATGAGATTTTCATTAAATTCGTAGATACTTTTTTAAATTGTCTATAATTTAAACATTATTGATTAAATTCACTTGGAAAAACGAAAGTTAAAGAAAAGGCAGGAATCTGAATTAATTAATATAAAGTAAAATAGGACCCACTGTAGCTTTAATGATTTTAAAACTTATATAGGACAAAACCTCTCTTCGCGCTTAATTTCATAACCGTAAGACTTTTTCTGCTAATGTTACTTTAGATGAAGTCAATTTGACGAATATAAATTTTATTCAAAACGGTCCGTATTATATTTTTAGGGGCTTATTATAGTAGTATAATAAGGAAGGATAATAATATCTCAAATATAAAGTAACCGCTGCACTCAGAGTCACGTAATGAACCATTAAGTCGAGAATATCCATCTTAAAGAACGACTTAACGGTTCATTAAGTGACTCTGAGTGCGGCCGTAAGTGTGCTTATTTTTTTCCACACTAAAAGACAGACAGATCCCACAGGCCACAGATTCATGGCGCATGCCCTTGATTTAATATATTTTAACCTACTTTTTATTTATGTACCTAAACTAGTTCTAGTTCTGGCTGTTTTAATACAAACACTATTTACATAATTAATCAACTGTAAATCCGAGTTTACTGTACTACTGTTTAATGTATCTTCTATATATTCACATAGCGCGGATATGAATTTATTATTGTTATGTATATTTTTTTATAAAATAAAACTACCTCGGTGGTGTTGTGTGTGGCTAGCATATACGGCCACACATCGAGGGGTCCTGGGTTCGAGACCCAGGTCGGGCCAAGTTTAGTTATTGAGTCTTTCTGTTAACTGTTTCTTTTAAGTCGGTTTTAATAAATTTTTTAAAGATGATACTGAATCTAAAGTTATATGACTTTTTCACTCAACTCTAAAGAGTTGTATGATATATTTTATTAATATAATACTATTTTTTTTTTTGTAAATAACCGATAGTAATAATTTATCAATATAATGAAATAAGTCTTATTCAAAGCTAATCTAATATCGTTTTTTTTTTCTTAGATATCAACTACTATAAATATTTTTTCCGTTTAAGCATGAAAACCAAAGTCGTTACATAAAGTAAAAACCTATTAACCTATTTATATCTACATTTAGTTTGTTTACATAAATTCTTTGAATCACGTTGGCAACATTATCGTGTCAAATAGGTGAATAAATGTATTCTTTTCAATATCTTGATATTTGGCAATAGTATCTAGCGAAAAATAGATGCTGAAATTAGTTGGCAGTGTATTTGAATCTTAATCAAACTGTCAATCTGAACTAAAGAATCTAACATTCAAATAAAATCAGAATTTAAAACTATGTTTAGATATTAGTCTACAGCTTTCCCCGTCAACATGCGCTCACCTTGCTGTGGTGGGGGGCTTAGTAGCCGGCAGCCGGCCGGCGTGAAGCTAAGAAACGCACAAGGGGCACGGTGGGTGGTGGGTCTTGCGGGTTGCTCCTTGTAGATCTCTGGATAGCAGAGTGGACTGTGGAGTAAGCCTCTTGGCTGTGTGGTCTGCATTGGCACACCTGCCGTCGAGGTCTCGTGGTTGAAGGCGCAAGCGATCCTACGACGTCCCATTAAGTTGGAGGGAGTTTTTGTTCGTTTTTAGTCGGTAGTATTGGCTTTTCTAGCTGGCGTCCAACTCTTCTGGACTTTAGGTACTAACAAAGTCATATGAAATCAATATACCTTCCTATATTAGTATAATCCGTAAGCCGAATCCGAGAACATATTGCATAAAAGATATTTAAAATGTGTTCATGTGTTCCCTAATTCGCCTGTCGAGTTTCTTTTAAGTACATATAATAGCATTACAGCGATCCGTTTCATTTTATTCCATTAATTATGTATCTACAAATAGATTGTGCCTTTGAGCTACTTAAAATAGTTGCTAGACAGTAAGTCAATACGAATTCGCACGACGCGACGACGCGACGGGGTGATTCGGATGATGCAGGTAAAATATTAGGGATTTACGAATTCTCTGTCTTCTGTGGACCGTTAAAAGGGCTTTTAACCTCCCACTGCTAGGCACGGGCCTCCCTCAGTACGAGGGGGATCAGGCCATAGTCCACCGCGCTGGCCTAGTGCGTGTGGGCGGACTTCGCATGTCTTTCAAAAACTTGCTAGGTTTTCTCAGACATGCAGGTTTCCTCACGATATTTTCCTTCACCGTAAGACAAGTGGTAATCATGATAGAAATGACTCGCACATGAAAATATCAGAGGTGTAAGACAGTAAGACCCGGATTTTGAAAACTAAGTGAATTTTATCATCATAATCGATGCTACAAACTACAGTAGGTACTATGATTATGAATGACACATCTTCTGTATATGTGCATTGTGCGTTCCTAACAACATTTTATAATATGTCTAATTGCGAACTCTCGATTTATTTATAACAGGTATATTAACCTATTTCCTTTATTTTTTTTTATTTTATTTATTTGTCCTACATGTACAATAGATGTAAGCAGAAGCTCAAACTACGGTAACAATAAAAGCTTATTAGGTTTAAATCGTTGTAGTGCAGTTATCTTGGTTACTTACCCTCGCTTCGCTTGAATTCGACCCTAGTACCTACGTTTTTCAGTTATGATAGTTCTGAACTTTTTGATTTTCCAACTGCTTTTGTTGTTTTTCCCCTATTATTATTTTTAAACTACCCTTGACACATCTTCAACAAAACAAAAAAGAATCATTCAAATCAATCCAGCCATTTTTGAGTTTTGCTGAGATTAACAAACAGCAATTGATCTTATAGGTAGGTATGTATGCCCCCAGCGGGACTCGAATCCGCGACCGCTGGAGCAGAAAGTAGGATCGCTACAAACTGAGCCAAAAGTGCCGTTAAATATTTCGCTTCATAATATAATTTTTGAATATAAACTATAAGTTGTCAGTCCTTAGACTGTAATTTTAAAACATCTTTCCAATAAACACCATATAGGATAAAACAATAATTTGGATCTATTTTCAATACATTTTAATGTATTTAAATATATTATAAAAATACGATTAATAGTTAAAAAACAATCATTATATTATCATAATTTTATATATAACTATTTTTTAAAATGTCAGTGGCTAGTATTGATTTACGAGAATATAATGACAAATGTAATACATACATAAGGGGCAGTTATTTTTTATTTTCTCGGAATTAAGAAATGAAAATGGCAGATATAAATAAATGTTTTATTAGCGTATGATATCGTCTAAAATAAATCTTTATGCGAAAGACGTTGTCTGTTCATGCCCTTTTACATAAAATTGTGCATGTGACATTTCATATTTTAATATTATGGTTTCATAGTGTAATATGGTTAATGGTTTAGGTATTGTAATATGTGTTCGAAATTCGAATATCGAAAACATGATATATATTTTGCCCTTTTTAACGTCCCCACCGCTGGACACGGGCATCCTTTCATTACGAGAGGGATCAGGCCATAGTCAACCATGCTGGTATAGGGCGGGTTGGTAGACTTCACATGTCTGTCGAAAACTTGCTAGGTTCTTCACAATGTTTTCCTTCACCGTAAGATAAAAGTTAATTATGTTAGAAATTAAAATATCAGGCGCTCGAGACCCGGCTTTGAACTCGCTTCACTCGGTTATCCAAGCAAGCGCGTTACCACTAAGCTACACTGCCTTCTACATGTATATTTGCTTTAATTAATTATTAATTATAATTTAATATTTCTACCTTTCTTGGATTGCAATAACATTATTTAGGTATTTTAAATTAATGTATTAACTTAAGATTTAAAAACAGAAGGTATAAAATTTAACGTTTTAATAATACTTACTCCTTCTTTTAAAAATATTGAAATTAACATCATAAGTAAAGAACTTAAAATAACAATTAACTTTATAATTAATCTTATTTCGCTCTTTTAAATAAAACGAATTTTGGGTCAAGTCAACTGTAAATATGTTCGTGCATGGGTCATCTAAAGGGTCATAATGGTTCCGTACTTTACTACACTTTTGGATTAAATGTCAAGAGTGTAGGAATGATAACAACATCTTCCCGACTGATTTCGGCCTCGGCAGCAAATTTTAATAAAACTACATCTTTCCGGTGATATTATAGTGCACAAGTGAGCGTGCATACACACACATAAGCATTCCTTTTTCTTGTCTCATTCATACTCCGGTGGGACGACTACATGACACAACCGTAAGAGAAAAGAAAAACTAAACAGAAATACAACTCGAACTCAGGACTCCAGTCTCCAGATGTCTGTACATACAGACATGCGAGTACATGCTTGTCACTACACCATTGAGGCAGAGATGATGAATGATAGCTCGGTGAAGAATAACATTATAAAAGTTAAAAAAAATGAAATATCCTTAATATCTCAATCAAACTTTTATTTTTAGTACCTTGTACCTACTCTCTGTAACAGCTGTGTAATTAAATTACCTTTGAGGCACCTAAAACCCTAGTCTCTCTCAATACCATGATTGGGAGCACTAATTTGCAAAAAAGAATCGAAAAGATCTTACAAGAATTATTATTGTAAAAATTTACAGCGACTAGGTACTGCTACTTTGTATTAGGAAGGGAAATTTAATTCATTTTCTAATATAGTACCTTAAGTTACTCTTAATAAGATCAGCTACCTGCCAGTGAAAGTTCCGTCAAAAACGGTCCAATTTGTTTTTAATGAAATAGAAGTACCGTAGATACTAATACCAAAGCCTAGGAAACATATAGTCGGCCATTGACGTCACAGCACAAGCTGCCATATACTAATGTCCCAAGCGAGTATGGCAGCTTGGGCTAGCTGTCACGTCCGTTGGCCGATTACTTATTATGTAAAAATCTGTCATTTTGATATTACAAACAGACACTTTTATTTTATTTATCTGTACATAAGTACATATCAAATGTGAAAGAAATCAAAAGCAATCAATTTCGCTCTAATTACAGCTACATCTATTTAAATCGATACGGATGCAACAAAATACATAGAGAGTATTTATTACTATAGCATATTGGTAAATGGTATATTATGCAAAGTAGCTGCTACTTATAAAATATTACAAATATTATGGCACCGTAAACAAAATAATTGTACTCTTTATCAAATTAGTTAAATTTGCTAGAATTAAAAATTTACATTAATTTAAATTAACGAGAGTGTTAAATATAATGACTTTTCTATACGTGATTATTACAGGAATTTTTTATCACAAGTAGGTACGTGTATAATGTTGATAACATCATACTTCTACTATATTTTATGGATTTAATTTTTAATGGTTTAGATTACTCTGGTTTTGGCAGCTGAACTGATTAAAGACCATTTTTACCAACCAATTTTAAGTGTGGAGTTTTAAAATATATATGAATTTTAAAATATATTGAAAAAGCCTTAGAATAAATATTGTAGTATTCCACATATATTAGAAACTTAAGATTTGTTTAATGAAATAAAAATGTATTACTTGTTGTTGAAGAAACAGAGATTTTTTTAATTAAAAGAAATTGTATAAAATCTTAAAGATGTAAGTTAAAAATCGCACCGGGCAAAATACTCGAATGATATACCGAAATAAATACCATAGATACATACTTAGTAAATCCTTAATATGTAAAAAAATAATAAACCAGACAACCAAAATGATGACTTATGATATTATTATATTTGTAAGTATTATGGGTGTCTTCAAGGCAAGAGGGAAAAAAGAGAAGGTGGCTACTGAATTAGTGCGACTTACCATCTACGACTACGTTACCACTTACCATCAGGTGGAACGTAGTCAAGCACTAATTCAGAATGAATGAAAAAAAATGCAGCTACATCTATTTTAATCGAAAATTATTTTACAGGTATTATAAGTAGGTTGCAACTTGCGGTGAACAGGCAAATGCTTGAGTTTTTTAAAATTAATAAATATGGTTTCTATATATTGCATGCATTTGATTCACCTTGATGAGCATGCTGCTCATTTTTTTTTTTCATTATTTCCGTGTAAAAATAACTAATATTATACCTACTTACTAAATTGTACGTTTATTAAACTACCGTTACTAAGAATATCTTCTTGACATTGATTAGGTACATCTATAGATTGTAATGTAGCGCAGTACGTTTTTGCATCATATAAAATTATTAGACCATTAATAGTGAACATTTTTTTACTTGGATAGTCCATGAATAAGCACAAATTATAAATTAAAATTAAACACTATTGATATAAGTATTTTTCTACACTTTTTAAAGCCTAAAGTTATAAGTATGACCGGATATATATACATTTTACAATGCAATACATCACATCGATGTTAAATTAGTTTAAACTAAATTTATTAAATTTGTTCACTGTGGTAACATACTTACAAGTAAAAAATATATTAAAAATTCAGCAACAAAAGACTACAAACTAACAATACTCTTCACATGTATTCTCCTTTTTTATTAAAATATTGACGTCACGATATTCGTAGTTTATGGAAGGATAAAGCACGTTTAAGGCCCGTGATGAAGCAATTATTCTGAATAGCAATGACCGTCTTAGTCATCTAACCATGGAAGCTGTTGTGATAAAAACATTATCTTTTTATAAAAAGTCTTAATATCTTGCTTTTATCTTTTGTTTGCTTATAATGGTACGAGTAACTACTCTAGCGTACCTAGTTATTAAATAGGAATTATTAAATACTTCTACAGTGTAGTAGCAATGAGACCGTGTTATATTCGACGACACGTTTGTAGTGACCTGTACTTGCTGCGTCAGCGGTCTCGGGTTCGAGTTCCGCCCGGGCGTTTATTTGTTGAGCACAAATGCTTGTACTCCAGTCATGGGTGTTTATATTTATAATATGTATGTTTTTAAAGTTATATATGTAAAGTATGCATAGTGTATCAACTATCTGGTATCCGTAATACGAGCCTCGTAGCTTACCACGGAACTAGATGATAATACGTAATAATGTCCCAACATCGATAACGACGTACCTAACATACGAGCGGAACCTCGTGCAAAATCAGTCCATGTATACCTACATATAAATGAAATTGAAGTGTCTGTTTTTAATTTCAAATTCAAGTTAACAGCTTCTCACTAAATGCATATTAAAGTATATACGGTACTTACAACAAAAAATCATTTTTTTTTAATTTCTGTCTATCTATTTGTTCCTTCCAATGACCAATCTGTGAAACGGCGGGACCGATTTTGACGGGAATTTCACTCGCAGAAGAAGAGCTATGTGATTATGATATGATTTATACTAATTACTAACTTATAAACAGACATAGTTTGTATGTTTGTTTGAACGCGCTAATCTTATATACTACTAATCCGATCTGAAAAAATATTTTTGCATTAGATAGCTCGTTTATTTGGAAAGGCTATAGGCTAATATACTGACCGTTAAAACGTGCCTAGCGAAGAACTCTAGCGAAATGAGGGTGACTCGCTAGTATAACCTGTAGTATAACATAATCATATTTAATACTATGTGAATTAACTGTTTCAGTGATCTAGTGCCTTATTTTTAGAGTTTCATAGCTATAGGTTCTGTATTCGAATCCCAAGTAGGCCAAAGCTTATTTTTTTAACCTTTTTGGGAAGAAAGTCTAACAGATCGAAGATAAGTTGGGAAGAAGTTTCACCCCATGCCGAGACATAAGACGGAAATCCGTTAGTTCTGCGCGTAATATCTCACTGTAACAAATGTGTTATGCGACGGAAATATGAGAGTGCATTTTGGCGAATGTTCTGCTCAGTTGGCGAGTATTCGTGCGATTGGCCGCAGTGACTGAAATCAGTCAGAAGGACATAATCATTATCATATCATATTATCATATCATAAATTCGAAAGTTTTGTGATGCACTAGAGCGAAGCGAGTGTATGTCGCTAGTCATTACATACTGACGACCTTCTAAAATATTCTACATAATAATAGTACTACTAATATTCAAATAATAAACAGACTTTTGAAGTGAAACTTCTTTAGACACGTTGTGTGAGATAAAAAAGGTTTGGCGTTACGATTTTTGTAACGTTTTAGCTGTCACGAAGTGCGTAATAAATATTAAATTAAACATCATTTAAAGTAATATATAAAGAAAGATTTAAAAAATAAATTAAATAAAAGTAGATATTAATAAAAAAATAATAAAAAAGGCAGTGGTAGCCCAGCGGTAACGCTCTCGCTTGGATAACCGAGTGATGTGGGTTCAAATCCGGGTCTCGCACCTCTGATATTTTCATGTGCGAATCATTTCTATCATGATTATCACTTGTCTTACGGTGAAGGTAAACATCGTGAGGAAACCTGCATGTCTACGAAAACCTAGCAAGTTTTCGAAAGACATGTGAAGTCCGCCAACATGCATTAGGCCAGCGCGGTGGACTATGGCCTGATACCCCTCGTACTGAGGGAGGCCCGTGCCCAGCAGTGGGACGCTAAAAAGGGCTTTGAACTCGCATCACTCGGTTATACAAGCGACGCGTTACCGCTGGGCTACCACTGCCTCATTAAAATTACATATGTATGGCGGAATTATTCCCCTTTAAAAGTTCTAAAAAAAGGTCCGCGATAGCATAGGTATGTCTATTTATATTTTAAGGTTGACTCGCTATAACCTTTTTTATTGTTATCAATTTTGTCAGGCGAAAGAATTTGGTTTACAGACTTAAGAACGAAGCTGCGGGAAAGGCCAGTTAGTAGTTATTTATATATGAAATGATATACAGTTTGCCTGAACATATTTTGATTATATATACACGTCCTGATATAAATGTGCTGTGAATTAATTTATTAAAGTTTTTGCTAATTAAAGTTGGTAGTAAGTAGTATGTTACTATCTTTTTATAACATCGATTGCGTCACAGTATTAAATAATTTGTAGAGAAAGAGATAAAGTAAAACAGTGAGTTACGTATGGGACTGCCATATACACTATATTATTCACGGACATGCAATTTTATACTAATTAAGATGCTATAATATAATTTAGATCTTATTTAATGACATGTGAATTAGATCACTACTTGCCCAAGGTTTTCCGTATATGATTTGGTCTCTTTATAAAAAAATGCGTTAATTCAGAACATAAGATATACACCATTAACCATTTATTCAAATTTATACTCTATCTATTCGCTTATAGCCTGTTACAGCCTTGTCCTTTGTCACTCAAGCCTAACGACGAGTACGGCCCGCATCTTACTGCCACTATTCGAATTAAATTCTCAAGGTTTGTCTTTGCGTCCAGATACCAGAATAATAAAAAAATATATAATAAAAGTTGGTTTTATAAATCAATCAAAGTTGACTTATATTCATTGTTATTTTGATAATATGAGTGATAATGATGTGAATTATTTTCTGTAAAGAAGGTCTATTTTTTTAAAAAGTTTTATTTTTTTTTCAAGTTGTCAGATTACCCCTACCCCTCAAAATATTCGTCAGTTTTATAGTCAGTATGCTGATCTGGCGTACTCTGATTTTTTTTAACAATTTTGAAAATCTGTAGACGCTTCCCCCCACCGCTAAAAATGAAAATATTATAGAACCATTTATTCTTCCTATTATCTAATCTACACAATATATTAGGTTTCTGCGACGCTCAAATAAATACACATTTAGCATCATGGGCTCCCCTACCATAGGGCAGTACATGCTAGCACGTTCCTCCCTTTAACTTGAAGAACTATTAATACTCTACTTTCGAGGACATGCTATGTTCTCCCAGACCTGTAGGTTTCCTTACGATATTTTCCTTCTTATGATTCTCAAATGAAAATATCAGAGGTAAACTCAAATTTATTATTTTTTTCATTGAAACTCTCATTTGAATTGCAACCTATACCTAAACTTTTTATATTATCTACGTAAATAAATAAAGGTAAAGCTCATAATTTATCAAAGCATCTTAAATTCTCCGTTTGCGATAGGTTAGAAAACTCTATCTCATCACATGTACATCATCAGCTACAATCATTTATAAATATACATAATTGCCTAATCACTTTTCAGCTTAATTTCTGAGGTTCGCTTATTCTAAAACGCCTTGTTTTGTAACAAATTAAAGCAAAAACTATATGGAATGCAGTTAATATTGATAATAGGCCACTTTTTTAGTATAAGATTCGATTTACGAATATTTTGTAACATTTCCGGGATAAATCATCACATTCATTAACCAAATTTTCATATGAGTACTTTTTGTAAGCAATTGGCAGTTGACCTTTACAACCGGTAAGGGTGAACCAGTTTAGAATATTATGTATATTGTATATAACATCATATTAATTATTATATACTGTAAGTATTGACTACGGAATTATATTGACAGAGTGTGATAGAAGTAAACATGAATTCCACAATTCACAAGCAATATTATTTTAAATAATATATAATGTTCAACAGTATTAAAATATTAATAGACTACTGTAATAAGTAAATAAAAATAACTTACTGATGTTATAATATTGAAAAGAAAATATTAAGTATGTTCTTAACTCTTTTATTTGAATTGATTATCAAAAAAAAAAAAAAACACCTAGTATTATTTTTGCTATCGTATTTTATTAGTTTCATTAAAATTGAAAATTTACCATTTATACTTTTATAAAATTTCACGTGTTTTTAAAACCAAGTAGACAAACTTTACGGCAAAATCAGCAATAAACTCGAAACTTTTCGTGACAGGCTTCATGTATAAAATTATTGCCTGCTCCTCTTGTTATTTAAAATGAAATAGTTTCTTATCAAGAATTAAATTTCAAAAAGATGACGAACGATAAATTGTACATTTTGAGTGAATTTATCCCCGATAAAGAAAAATGTTTCGTTATTCTCTAAAATACAGCCGCCTTCTAAAGTGACTATCATTATGAAAGAGGCAACTTCTTCTGGTTTCTAAGCATTATTTAATAAAGTAATAATAATAAATGTCTCTATTTGTCCAATTGCTTCAACAATTGAGCGTGGAAACGCTCGAAAGTACTTGTATATGAATTATGCGGGTGCAACGCATGCTTAAATACATAAATTGTAGGTATAGTTTGACAATCTTCTAAGAAAATTTTGATTTTTGGTTCCCGAAGCTATGAATGTTTTGTAGTAATGGTGGTTACAGGCGAGAAATATGATAAATGTCATAAGAACAAGAAGAAGCAAGAAAATCTGAAGAGTTTTATTTAAAAAAAATATAATTTAATATTTCAGACTACTTATTATTTTTCGTTATTCGTACATTTATGTTTTCGCAGATTGATTTGAAATATAAATTCATATAAGCGTTTTTACATGTAAAAAGTTTTATGTATTAGCAAAATGCTAAAACTTGACAGTAATAATAATATGCATGAAAATTATCCAAATATTATGCGCACATTTTAAAAAATGAGAAAATTATGCCGATATCGATTTACGCGGGAGAAGTTGTAAAGCTGCTAATAGGTAGTGAGATTGTAACAACGTCATTAAAATTTCAAGAATTTAGATGCATTATGCATACCCCACTTTTTGATGAAATGAAAGCAATTATACAAAAATTATTCTTATTATAAAAGTATTCTTTAATTTTTTATCATGTTATTATTTGGGTATACTTAGTTATATCATTCAAAATATTGTGATAATTTAATTGAATTAAAAATAAATGTTCATGTACAAGAACATATTGCAAGTTTAATGAATATTATGCTTTAATATTTAAAGAAAACAAAATATATACACTATTACTATCATGTCGTCTCTCAAACTAAGTTGAAGGATAAATTACAAGTATTTCACGGTCAAATATCTTTAACGTATTAAAAAATTTACATTCCAATAGTTTCTTTGTTTTTTTTTATAAAATAACCTAGAACCGAATCTATTCATTTTTAATACATCGCATGTACCTAAACTCTAAAGTCATATGTAACGTGAGATCACCACGTATTTATTTTACACGTTGCGTGACCGGCGCCTACCGCCTAGGCCGGCCATGTCACGATCGCTGACTACGCTACTCGAAGCGTATTATTACTTCATTCATTCCTTTTTTTATAATCGTGTATAAATTTGCCAAAAAGGCCGAAGTCTTTGTTAAGACATGAGAAATAATAAAAATTAAGATGATTCCATTTAAGTGCATTTTTACTATAGAGATAAATGATAATAGATATGGTATATTTAAATTCTTAAGTTTTCAGAGTTAATTTGTGTTTTTTTATTAATTATTCGTGTAATTCGACATGAATAATCAATAAAAAATCGCTTATACTGAATAGGTATTTGCGATTGTGTAAACGATAATAAGTACCTATTTTGCATGCAAAAACAATTTTTGCATTTCAAATGTGTTGTTTAATATTGGCATACCTATAAGGTAAAATCTGTTTATTTTTTACATCTTAGATCTTGTTAAATTTTCATAAAGTGAGACAAAGTTCATAGTTATCATTTTAATGTTTTAGTGTCTTTAGCTTCTATTCCTTAAGAATAAGATAAATTAATTTAATTTTTATTTTAAAAATATTCAATTATATTAAGTTATAAAGGATAGAATCAAACCATTTTTATTTAAATTTTACGAAAACCATCCTAACAGCTCATCCAAACAGCTCGAACCTAAACAAACAAAGTAAAAATAACATAGGTATCAAAGATTTGTATTTTCAGTAAGTCCAGCTCCAAAAAGTACTTACCTGGCGTAATATCTTATAAGTGAGCGGAAAATTAAACATATGGGATGGTCGTAGGTACTAGGTACATACGAGTACCTAGTAGGTGAGCCGCTATTCTTTCAACGGCATTTTATTGAACTTATCAAGAAAAGTACGTACGTAAGTTAATAAATGAAAAAGGTCTGTGAAACTACATCTAAATTAAACAAAGAAGGTACTTAGGTCTCACATATACAAAATCATATTTTTGTTACTACTCTAACAGTGATAATACCTAAGTATTACGTTTTAAGAGGTTAAAATGGTCGTAAGTTTATATTATTTTTTCCAAAAATATAAGTTGCCTTATATTGTGAGTGTTATTATTGTAATCAGTGAATTAACCTTTATTATATACATAAGTTTTAACTACCAACTCCTGCCAAACGATTGTAAACCCAACCCATAACCCATAATATATTCTAAAATACTTATAAAAAATCTCGTATCACAATATTTGTATCGATCTCCTCCGATCCGGCTTGACCGATTTTTATGATTTTTTTTTGTGTGTTTAGTAAGGCTGAGAACAGGTCGTAACTCGTAGGCTGATTTTTATTCTCCTAGATGATAAGGATGAACCTCTCCATAATTTTTTACCATTTTTTTTTGTTTTTTTATTTGGCATAAAGCAGGCGGAACCGCGGGATTTACTAGTAATCAAATAATAATATAGTTAAACTAGCGTCTCATCCTCGCGCTGGTCGGGTTCGCCTTTAGTATAGAAGATATAAGTACAATTCCGTAGTAGGTTCATTAATCACTATTTTCAGTGATTGCAATGATGTAAGCGCACAAAAATATGTTTTTTACGACATCACATTAGAAATCTTTGAAAATCTCGGCCTTTTCTACTTAATATTATGCATGTATTCTACATATAAATCTTTTTCTCGAATCACTCTGTCCATTGATGAAAACCGCATAAAAATTAGTTGCTTAGACGACGGAAAGCGACTTTGCTTTATACTATGTAGAGAAGCCTTATTTGTCATAATATGATGACACTTCATAATAATAAAAATACTATAAACCTTTGATAAATATAGATTTATGTTGACATGAAATTTAATACTTGTTAAACAAGTGACATATGAGAGTGTAGGTAATATGCAATGATGTTATACGATCATGTAAGGTGTTATATGAACTTAGACCTTCTTAACTTCCGTAAATCTTGTGTGAGTGTGAATAAAAGTGTAATACAATATTTAAGATGCGTTTTATTGCACACAGTTATTAAATACCTATAACATTTTAATGTGGATAATGGATCTCACTATGATTTTTTGACGTGACAACGTCTTAAATTAGGTTGCGGCTGGGAGTCACTTATGAAAAAATGTAACGCTCGGTAACGTTACGATGAGTCACCGAACGAGAGAGAGGCCCGCCGAATGCCTTGCGTCTCTCTCCCACTCAACTATGATCGGTCTGCCGCGCGCGCAGCACTAGAGAATTATTATATAATTATATCCTATTGTGCAATTTAATTATATTCATATCAATAAATATTCTACCGAGAAAAAGACGTTGTCACGTAAAATCTTCGCCCGTAAAACCGACTTTACAGGCAACCATTTTTTTATTCTTGTTGAAATTGGTCATTATTATTGTTACTATTCTTACTATTTTGCTTAATTTTTAAATACATATGCGAAAAAAATGACACACTTCTGGGAAATCTATACAAACCGTACACTTATACCTAAGTATCTATTCAGAGGTTATTAGCATTTTACTTCACTATAAGATCGAATAGTTTAATTTAGAGTAAAAAATATACTTATTTAATATGCATGTATTATATATTAAGTACCATATATACCACATATTCATATACCAATAGATAAAATACTTAGACTATTACAATTTCAGGAGGCAGTGGTAACCCAGCGGTAACGCGTCGCTTGTATAACCGAGTGATGCGGGTTCCGGGTCTCGCACCTCTGATATTTTCATGTGCGAATCATTTCTATCATGATTACCACTTGTCTTACGGCGAAAGAAAACATCGTGAGGAAACCTGTATGTCTGAGAAAACCTAGCAAGCTTTCGTAAAACATGTGAAGTCCGCCAACATGCACTAGGCCAGCGCGGTGGACTATGACCAGTTCCCCCTCGTACTGAGGGTGGCCCGTGCCCAGCAGTGGGACGTTAAAAAGGGCTGATGACATTACAATTTCACGTAATAATTAATATTTATAAATACAATAGGTAATGATTTTTTTACAATAAGTGTACATAATAAAATATCTCATCGTAATCCATCAATTAAATATGTCAAAATATGATTGATTTTATTCTCTTTTAATTATAACGTGTCGCTAATACATTAACAACGCTTGAACTGAAACTGTTTGATGTTCCATTAAAGCCGAATCCAATTTGGCCGCAAAAAATGTCGTTAACAGAACCACCTACACTCAAAACTAGTACAGAAAATGTTATGGCGCCGCACCCGCACCCGCACTATAGCCGTACCACAATCTCTAGAAATATATTATTTACTAATAATTTATTACTAATTATTCTAATAAAAGTTGACTAAGTTATTTAATTAAATATTATAAGAAATTCGTTATTTTCTTTACTAATTTTTAAATTAATATATAATAAATTACATATTATATATTTTTTTTTACTATAAAAAACAAATTTGGTAATAAGGTGAAAAAAAACTTATTAATTTATTTATATTCTTAATAATTTTATTTCCTATATAGGTTCTTGTATTGCTTTATATGCCATAAAACTCAGGCATCTACCTACCTACCTAATATACCTACCTATTTTCTCAGAAATTATTGGTGGTTTTTTATGTTACGAAAAACATCTGTGGTAAACATTATCAAGTAAGAAATTCAATTAATACATCAAAATGTAGTTTATTATAAGTAAATTAAAGCACATTAATTTTAGGTATTACAACTAATAAAAATAATTGGGTTTTACCTACTTTATATTCAAATATGTAATATTTATATTTATATAGAGGAAAGTTACACTTTGTAACTTGTTACTAAAAGCGAATTAAAATGTGATGTAAACGAAGAATGAAATAAAAAGATAAAATGTGTACCTATATATTATGTAAACATTTAAAAAGTCGCTAGTGAGTTATGAGTACTTTATTTATGGTAGAGGAATTTATCGAGGTCTCCATTGCTGAGCAAAAAACAGTGCAGTTAGATGCCGAAGGCAATGAACTAGTGAACGGGGACAAGCCACAAAAACTTTTTGGGAAATGAAAAATGTAATCATGTCTCCAGTATGCATATCACTATATATATTATAAAATACAGCCCCACGCCATGTCTGTTTGTCAGTCTGAACGCGATAAACTCAAAATTTACAGAACGGATTTCATATGGCTTAAACCGATAGATGGAGTGATTCATAAGAAAGTTTAAGTGTATAATCCATTAAGGTTTTGTATGAATTGGCTGAAATATGACAATGGTTGTTGAAGATATCGAAAAACTCATGGCGATTGGGACTTTAATGGCATGCGCCATGTAAACTAATAAAGTTATTATGATAACAATGTGTTACAAAATTATTCCTCTTATAAATATTTCCTATTAAATTGTAGCACGTACCAACAGTAATACCCGAGCGAGGCAAGGTTAAATGACTACTTTCATACATTTGAACTATTCTAGCCAATTATCGTAGCCAATTTCAATCTAAAATTTACAGTCAATCTATACATACAATATGTATTAAAAAAAGACCAATTGAAACGATTGTAAATGTAATGTGATTCGACACATCAGGGTTAAAATCTTTTTACTACTTCATTTATATACCATGCCTCTTATCTACATAATAATGGCGTTGAAACTCTACATAACGACTTAACATTCTATAACAAATCGTCGCCAAATATCCAAAACTCTACAAAGACAATAAATAAACGTTCTCTTGACTATATCCTATACAATTCTAATAATGTACCTATGTCAGTATATTGATTGAATGTGAGTATAATGTGTGCTTTGAGTCTTTCAAATGCTACATTCAAGGATCTGGAGAGAATAAATTCTTATGATAATACCCATCTATACACTTCTCCGTTCTCTATAATGACACATTATAATGGTAATATTATAATTAATAGCGTCTCTAATTAGTCGAAGGCCAATGTATTTATCTAGAAATCAACAAATAAACGTGACCAACGCAAATAGTAATTCATCGTTTTCCGTTAGTTTCCGTTATTTAAATGCGAAAAACAAGATAACGTTAATAATCATAAATACATACGTAGATTAAAATCAAAAATCAATGTCAAAAATTTTATAGCTGCTTCTGACACGATTTAAAGTTATGATTGGTTTCTAATAATAACTTAAGGAAATGTTGATGAAGCTAGCAGTATTTTATGCATCACATCAACTCACTAACATTAAAAACTTGTGATAATTTCTCTCTCTCTCTTCCACACACTCTCTATTTCTCTCTCTGTGAACCTGTGTGTGTGTATGTGCTTATTACTTTCTTACTACATTTGATTAGATCAGTTTAAAAGGAAAGCAAAAATAACTAAGAATGGAAATAAAATATAATTTTTCGATAAAACTGAAAGTCGCGAATAAAAAATACTAAAATATGATGAATGATATGACAATGCTTTATTATATTGATTACGTCTCCTTCGATGTTTAATTTACTTTTACTGCAGAAATATATCTTACCTCTGAGAAATATAGACATGTTAAACGCAGGGACGAACCTAAGCGGAGGGTGAGTCACTTGCATTACTATTGCATAATACGTACCTACACTTATGAATTAGTACACGAGTGGTTAATTAAAGCCTTAAAAGCAATGCTAATAATATAACCCACATGTTATGTGCCAACCCGTTTTTGAAGTCAGTAAAAATTACTAAGCTATTACTTCTTAAGCTAACATATAATCACGAAGACGTCGAGTTATGAAACAGTGAACGGTAGTGCACGGTCGTGGCTCATCCATATTTGATTGTAATCGCTGCAATAACTAGCTTAGACAAACATTTCCTATTAGTCTAGCCATTAGCTCTTGTTTAAAATGGCCGATCTATTTAGTCACGTAATGCTTAAGTTTGTAAAGTGATTTACCTATAAAAGTTTTATAGAGGAGGTCGTAGTGTCGAAATAATCTTACGTGCACAGGTTCTACTTAGTTGCTGTGATCAGAATTTCTAGGTTTTCTAGGTTTCAGGTTATAATGAATAAAAATTGTTTGAAATAAATTTTGAAATTTAATTTTGAGATAAAATTAGTCAATTCAATATATTTTTGTAAAGATTATACGAAAAATAGAGGTGCTTCTGAAGGGGATAGAGCCCGCAGTTATAATAACGACAAGCACGGTTCCCTATAGAACCTTCCTCTTCAAAAACTAGCGTCGTCGTATGTCGTTAAGTCAAAGCAAATAAAATTATAAAATCGAAAGTTCTAATGTTTAAAAAAGATTTGATTTTACTCGTACGTACACTACACAGATATATGTACTTCTTTAAATGAAACCAAATGCGTTTTAATTTTGTAAACCATACAGAAAACCATTTTAGTACATATATAATTTGTCAAAAAGAAAATAAGAGATTAAAAAAAAGCATAGATAATTTAATTACGAATTGTGCTCTTATTTTTAGGCAAAGAGGCTTTTGAGGCTCTAATTCTGCATCTTGATAATAGCTCCTAGATTAGGCAAAAAAATGAAAACAAACAAACACAAGTTATATACTTATTTTGATTGATGTTTCTAACGCAAGTACTTCTATGACGAAAACCGTAATGTTTGTCTAAATAATATATCCTCAAACCTTGTTCATACATACAACTCACGTAATTGATTAGCCTCTAAACTAGGCAAGTCACGGCAATCAGATTCACCTTCGTTCTACGTATACCATTGTCATAAAGCATTGTTCCATTCACACTTGTAAACAAACCATTTATGAGCTTGAGACAATAAAATTACGTATTATTAGAGAATAAGGGGTTATATGCATCTTCTAGTTAAATCACTTAAATATACTGACTCATATTATCGTACAAACGATACTTCTTATAAGAAATAAATAAACATGATAGGAATTAACACATCCAACCAGTAACACTAAGCTTGTGTTATGGATACCAGATAGTTGATACACTTCATATATGACTTTAAATGCATTTAAATATAAACACCCATTACTGGAGTACAAAAATCCGTGCTCAGCAAATTAATGACACCACGGGAACCGAACCCGCGATCGCTGGCACAGCATGCACTACAAAGTACAAACTAAACCAAACGTGTCGTCGAAATGTATACATTAAACGTACATACTGCTTAGTACCGAATATATTTAAGTAACTGGCGGTACTGTAATTAAGCAAATATGTATATTTCATACTGAAGAAAGTACAATTTAAATCTAAAATTAAAATACCTACCTATGTAAGTATATACAAGATATTTTATTTTTTTTTAGTAATTGTGCGAAAACAAGATTTATTGGTACTGTATTTGGTTTTTATTATGTGTCGTGACTTTCGTGTTAATTTTTTGACGTGACAACGTCTTAAATTAGGTTAGGTTGGGAGTCACTTATGAAAAAGTGTAACGCTCGGTAACGTTACGATGAGTCACCGAACGAGAGAGAGGCCCGCCGAATGCCTTGCGTCTCTCTCCCACTCAACTATTAAAATATATTTCTATAGTTAAAATTTGTGCAATTCTTATTTTCATTCAATTCCTTGTTCCTATTGTGCAATTTAATTATATTCATATCAATAAATATTCTACCGAGAAAAAGACGTTGTCACGTAAAATCTTCGCCCGTAAAACCGACTTTACAGGCAACCATTTTTTAAAACATACTTTATATTTACTTATATAATGTATATCTAATCATTACACACCTACTAAAAGTCAATACTTTTCTTGCAAAGTGTGTTTACTAACTTTCCATCGTAAGTACAAATAGTAGGTAAAATAAGACAGGAAGGGCGTGGAAAAACTATGTGAAAGACGATATTATGAGTTTTAAGTTGTATGCGCTGTGATGACATCTGATATATGTTAGTGGAAGAAAGAACAAGTTGTAGAAAAAGAAGAAGAGTAGCGAACGTAGAGTAGTAGAAAGAAGAACAAAATAATTAAACCGTCAATTGCTATAGCTACTTATACTTAGTTTTTAGAAGTTTGACTGTATTCCAGCTACAAATTATAGAGTCGAATGCTGCATAGTAGTTTTGTTTACTTATTTCGAATTGATGTCTTCAAATAGATGTACTCGTAATTCGTGTTATACAATAGGGAATACGTATGAAACGATGTGTAATATGTATTTTGTATTATTTTTAACAAAAAAACAAAAACCGACTTCCAAACTTAATAAATCTAAACTAAAAAGTAGAAAATAATACTTTTAAGGACTTTGTTAATTTTGGAGTCGGCGCCAGCCAGGTATTTTGATTATGTTTACAAATTGATAGATTAATCAAATATGTATCTATTTAGGGTTATTTTGCTTTGGCTGGCACCGACTTCAAAAGTCCTTAAAAGTATTATTTTCTACTTTTTAGTTTAGATTTATTAAGTTTGGAAGTCGGTTTTTGTTTTTTTGTTAAAAATAATTTATTTTAAAATTTTTAGCGGAAAGTAGATACGTATTGTGTTAATGACTATAAAAATTTACCTTCTATTATGAGGTAAACCTAATAGCCTGAAAGTATACAACCATCGGTCTATAATTGCGTATTATATTGAAAAAATTTTCTTTAAACTGCTAACCGTTGAGGAGTTGTACCTTCCATCATCAGTTACGGGACGTGACTCAAATATCCATATAGCCCATAAAAGATTCGGCCGAGCATCGTTAATTTGCTCCTAAAAATTGAAGAGTTCCGATACTTTGTCATGGATCCCATCATCAGAACCTTACCAAACTACCCTTGAAGTATACCCTTTCCATTAAAAAAAGAATCATTGAAATCGGTTGGCGTGATATTGAGTTATTCGTCCATTTGTCGCGCAAATACTTAATGCAAATTTAAGACTTTTATGGTTTTCTCATGGATGCCATTGTCAGAACTGGAAAATATTAAAATGGGACCACATGGGAAGCACTACCTTTCAAATAAAAAAAGAATCATCAAAATCGGTTCACCCAGTTCAAAGTTATGAGCTAACAAACATAAAAAAAAAAAAAAATATAGACGAATTGATAACCTCCTCCTTTTGGAAGTCGGTTGAAAATGAAAGTGTCACACACGAGTTGTGAGACAACAATTAGAGCCTTATGAAAACTTACCACATAAGCTATTTCATTTTCACATATAGGTACGAACAATATAGATTTATTTATACATGGTATGTATGTCTATTTTTTGTAATGTACGAGTATGTGTTTGTAGATCACCTACTCATCAAATAAAAATACCTGAAACTTTGCTAAGTAGAAATCATTGATACCCAGTTGATTACCCACTAGCTTAGAAAACATAATGAAGTCGGTTTAAACGTGGATTTCGCTTTCCTGAAATTTAAATGTTCATTTTAATCAGGACCTATTTACTATAAAATACGGTGGTAAAATATTTATAATACGGTGGACGAGACAACATAAATAGTTTTCAGAAGAATGGACTGTGGCGAATATAATTCCTCTATTGTGTTGCTGGGTTATTGAGGCAATGGTCTTCTAAACTGTGGGTCATTCTAAGAAGCACCAAATATACGAGGTACAACCAATTAGTAATGTGACGTGGAATATATAATTTTCAACTTTATATGTACTCGTACATCGCGTAAAGGGTCGCAACACATTCACAACTCTTAGAAATCCATTAACTATAACCCATCAAGTATGGTAACTTCTTATCTTTTGCCCCTTCTTAACTCAGTAATAAAACATTATGAATAATGCAAACAACTAGCGGAAGCTTGTTTATAATATTGTTTACTTTATATCTGTTTAAAAATTGTCTGAGAAAAAGAATTCTTGTTATTAGAGTTTTGTGATTTATAACTTAATCACGTTTCGTGATTTATGATTGTGGATTTGGGTCAATGCAAAGTAAATAAAAGCAGTTTAGTTAATATTGACAAACAATATGAATTTTCGATGAGGAAATATGAATTAATTAGCACTCTGCAAATACTAAGTCAATATTGAAATTAAATTAGTATGTGGTACCAAATAATATTAACAGATTAAATATAGGTAATATATTACGCCATCTGACATCTATTTAAGCTTTTTAACTACTTTTCTTACTGATGAGACCTCTGTCGCGCATATGACGCTTGAACCTCTGAAGGGCTTTTATTTATTTTCAGACAACTACAGGTGCTGTTTGTTTTAAGTTATGATCACTTAAATTAAGTTTTTTTACAAAATTAAAAAAAAAGAATATGACCATTGAACTTACTTTTGCAAATAACAAAGTATGTATAGCGAAAATGTATATTTTATTGGCTTCTTATGCTCATTAGTCATTAAAGGTGAGACCGCACTAGGCGTAACTACACTGCACTGCAGCGACGCGACACGGCACTGCAAAATATTCTTTGTATGAAATAGTATGAGGTATACCGCACTACGCGGCAGCAGCACTACGCGACACGGCACTGCACGGCAAACTTGACCAACTCGCCAAAAATGCCGCGGCGTGCTGCGTCGTGTAGTTCCGCTGCCGCTAGTGCGGTATAGCAAGCGACGCGACACTGCACGCCAATCAAGTTCCTTGAACCTTTTTAATAATAAAATGTAAAAAATATGGTGGAATATTTAACGTATTTAATTTTTTTTCTAATTAATTTCATTTCATAACATTACATCTAAATAAAAATATAAATACAGTTGAACAAACAATTTGATTGATCGAACAGTATAAAAAATAATCTATCGAATAAAAAACATTACATATGAGACATAATACGCTAACTTGTAAAAAAATTATTTTTATTTTTTAAAAAGAAACATTTATCGAACAAATAATAATTTTTGAAGACCAAACGATTGGTTTATAAAAAATAGTCGAAATATTTTTTCAGCCACCAGGTTCAAGGAATTCGCTAATAATGTCATAGCATATTTAATGCGTAAAACGAAAGGTTGCTTATAAAAATGGCTCTATACGAAGAACGATGTTTAGTTTTACTTGTTGGCCAATATCCAAAGATATAATATTATGATCTCCAAAATGACATTGAATGAAAAATACCAGTAAAAATGTTAGTTTCATCCATCGTGCTCAAAGGTTGCCGAACTACTGAAAAGCAAAATCTGTCGCGTAGTGCCGCGCTAGTGCGGTATACCTGTTTTTGCAGTGCCGTGTCGCGTCGCTGCAGTGCAGTGTAGTTACGCCTAGTGCGTTCGCACCTTAACAATCATACATATTTGACACTCCACTGTTTCAAATTACTACTTATAGCATAAAGCCAAAGATTTTCTTTTTGTACCACAAGCGAAACCGCGGGTCTGCTAGTACCTACTATATTTATATAAGTAGATGTACCTACGTAATTTATCCATTTAGATTAAATTATTAGTTATTTTAATTGTTATAGTGAGATATGTATTATAATACCACAACTGATACTTGTTGACTTGAGACTCGCTTGGCTCAGTTGGTAGTGACCCTACTTTCTGCGCCAGCGGTCGCGGGTTCGAGTCCCGCTGGGGGCATTCATTTGCTAATCACGAATGTTTGTACTCCAGTCATGGGTGTTTATATTTAAAATATGTATGTATTTAAAATTTATATATGTAGTATATCAACTATCTGGTATCCGCAACACAAGCACGTTAAGTAGCTTACTGCGGAACTAGATGGCGCTGTTGTAATAATGTTCCAACATATATATTTATTTAAACTGATAACTAATTCTTATTGTTTTAAATTACTACTCAACTAAGTTCAATGTTGCTCAAGGATACGTGACCATAAACAAGGCATTTTTTATCACGAAGATTCAAGTTAAGTGACGTGTAATCTTAAAATATACATAGAATTTTACTGTAGATTAAATGAACTATGTGTTGTGTTCCTTAAAAATACAGGTTTAAGTTTAACAAAATCAAACGTATTAGGCGGTAGAGGCGCTTTTAATTTATTTGATTAGTACATGGGCGATCGAGATTTCAGAGAAGAGACAGATTTCAGACAGAGAACATAATATAAACACGCATTTGGTCAGATGCCTCATACACCTAAGTACGTATTATATGTATGTATGTAAATGAAAAGTAAAACCTTATCTAGATTCAATCATCCCCTAAATTCATTCATCACCCCATCCCTACTCCCGTCCTTCTCCCTCCCTCCCTTTCCTGAGAGGCCGGCAACGCATCTGCAAGCCCTGTGGTGTTGCAGATGTCCATGGGCGGAGGTAATCACTTACCATTAGGTGAGCTTCCTGCCCGTTTGCCTCTTTGTCCCATAAAAAAAACAAAATAAGAACTATTTTGTATGAGCTAAGCGTTTCGCATAAAATAGAGAACGCGAATTTCCTCAAAAATGAGGCCTGTCTCAATCAATTTTGCAACCCTGTAAGCCCGCACATTGCTGATTTCACCATTTCGGTGAAATTAGTCAAAATCCGTTCAGCCATTTTTTTGTGTTGAATTAACAAACGTGCACACATAATATTTAATAGAGTTTTACCTACACTTATGTGTCGGTAATATTATGCATAGATTAATTAAAATACACATAATATTTAGTATTAAGAAATAATATAATGCAATTATAAAAAAAAAACTCTAATGATTCTGATTTTTCGTTCCGAATACCTGATAAGATAGATACAGTATATTTTATAATTATATTCAAAATACCCTAGATTCATATGAATTAAAGATGTATAATTTATTTAATTCTTTGTATGATTTCTTTGTAGGTATTGTGATTGTGTTCAAGTAGCAGAAATAAATTAATAACTAAATTCTGAATAATATAGTTGTAATTTTTAATAACTAAAAGTCGAGAAAAAATGTTAAGTGCCTTAAATGTCGAAATCACGAAAAAAAAAATCTCTTTCGTGGTCGAAATAATTATAAAAAAATATAATTAAAACTGGTTACTGGTTATTTGCATATATACGTACTTTTTAATTTAGACAACTTACGCAACGTAAAACTCAAATATGACACATTGAAATATCTAAAGCCAATTTGTGGTATAATTCTTAATGTAAAAGAGCTGATGCTTAAATTAGTGATTGCTTCGTAAAGAAAATCAGAATTATAAATGGCAAGAGCAACTAGAATTGCATTAGACATGGCATTAGGTATGTAAAGTTCACGTCAGTTACTCTCGAAGAAATTTGCAAAACAAATTGTATTTCTAATCCAAATTAGCTTTTAATGCATATAATAATAAACATATTTGTTTTGCAGTTTCTCTGAGAGCAATACGACCAGTCGTATCCAGATTATGGTGTTCAGCCAAAACTGCAGTAGAGAAAACATCGATAAAACGTTTAGTATGTAATCCTGTAGTGGATAAAGCTGAAATAGCTTTAGTTCAATTAACAGATACACTTATGTCATCAATGACTACCATTCGCGATCGTCAACTACCGAAAGAACTAAAGTATCTTGAAAACGAACTAGAAAAAATCAAAGAAAGAATATCAAAGACAAAATGAATATTATAATATGATCTCTATAACTTTCTAAATAAAATTCTTGTTATGTATATTCAGTTAAATAATAAAAATGCTTCGTATATAATTTTGTCTTAATTTGCCTCCTAAACATATAATATAGTGCTCAAGTAATTGTTTTTTTTTCATTTTAGAAGCAAGCAAATCTTTAAAATCAGCTTCAGTCATAGCTTGGCAATATGTAAAAACTGAGGCTGTACCACCCATGACACTTAATTTTTTTCACGGTCCTAGTGGCAAAAAACTAGAAAATATTATATCAAAAGCTACTGATAACTTTATTGCGGGCATACAAAATCGAATCCAAGAGCTAGACCTTGAAAATATGAAAGAAATTGCACGTAAAGAGGCAGAAGTGAAAGCTATGCAGGAAAAAATTAAGGCTGAAACAAAAACAAAATCTGAGGAGGTCAAGAAAAAGGAGGCAGAAAAATTTGCGAAAGAAGCCAAGGCAAAACAGAATACTGACGTACAGAAGGTACAAGCTAGAAAAACAAAGAAAGCCGCATCTCAGAGCAATAAAAAAGGTAAAAAGGCCGCTAAAACTACGTCACTAAAGAAGAATCTAACTAAAGCAAGAGAACCGAAGAAACGCAGGCGAGAAGACAAGAAAGGAATTCCGCCAAAGGCAAAAAACAAATGATACGAAGAGTCTTTTAAATGAGTTTTATCTCTTAATGTAATATGTATATTGTATAATTATCATACCAACTAAATAAATTATAAAAAAAATAATTATTTAACTTAATAATATGTCAGCTGTACCTACCCTAAAAAGTATTAGGCGACGTCCTGCGTGAGCGATCTAGACGCGAACGCGAAGCGGCGCGGCACGGCGCGAAAACAACAAACATTCGAAACCTATTGAAGTGGCCTATGTGACCAAACGCACGTGGGGTGCGGTGCGGAGCGGCGCGAATTGACGCGAACGCGATCAGTTGGCTTGATATTTTCGCGCGAAGTGGACGCGTCGTCCATATTTTTTTCAAGCAAAAATTGTTGTTGAATTAATGTCGGAAGTAGAACTTCTTATTAATGCTATCCAAGAACGTCCTACATTCTGGGACAAAAGGAATAAAAGTTATACACTTCTTCAATATCTCATATTTAAGACTAGCTGTGCCCGCGACTTCGATCGCGTGGACTACAGGATAAAATCAAACTATGATAAGAATTAAGATTTGTTTTTTTCTACGTATTTTTCCAGGATAAAAAGTATCCCATTTTATGCCCAGGATAATAAAGTATAATTATACCAAGTTTCATCGAACCGTTAGTTTTCACGTGATGCCTGAACATACAGACAGACAGACAGACAGACAAAAATTTTTTTAATCGCATATTTGGGTTTGGTATCGATCCAGTAACACCCCCTGCTATTTATTTTTTCAATATTTTCAATGTACAGAATTGACCCTTCTACAGATTTATTATATGTATAGATATGAATTTTCCAACAACATTAGCTTCCGTCCGCCCATGACAAATGTTTAAACGGCGGCGGAGGGCGCGGAGGGGACGGTTCGCGCGCACGTAGGACAGAGTAGCCGCATCGCTCCGCACCGCATTAAATTCGCATCGGATCGTTTCGCAATCGCGTTCGCGTCGAGTCGTCCACGTAGGACACTGTGTTACACCTTGTAACATTATTTTAGCAACATTTGACTTTTAATCTCATTTGTTTTCTAACAAAAGGTAATAAAGAGGGAATAGAAGTACAAAATTGAAATTCCTACGAACCTGCTAGGTAATAAGTGGGGACACGGAAGTAGAAGAGAGTGGAACTCCTGGACCCGGACAGTCAACCTAAAATTTTCGGGATAGTGTGTAAGAAGGTGCCGACCTAGATGCGCCGATATATCAATTTTTCCACGTCAGGTCAAGAGTGAAAGTAGGTTTCGAATTATCTCTCAACAGTATCGTAATTATAAATTATTATATTTATATTTTGATTTGTTTCATTTTAACAAAGATGATATGTGCCGTTGCCCAGTGTCCTCAGCGCCAAACAAGTTTTACGTCAACTACGCTTTAAAGTTACAGGCCATATAGTTTTTTTCTTCATTTTAACTTTTATGTGAGAACTGAGAATTTATAACTTGTTCTCTTGGTAGTCTGTGGAATTTATACTCGTAGCTACAACCTATTAATGACACTAGTGACAAGTCCAACAATAAATTCTTTGGATACAAAGTTACTAATAGATATTGATTTAAAATACATAAGTTACGAAGCATTATGACTATAGGAGTTAAAACGGCTAAATATGCAAATTATATTCAACGTAAATATATTTTGTTTTCTACTTATTTTATCCTTTTCAAGAATAATAGACGCTCTTGTAGGTTTAATAAAGATCTACATCGTAGTAACTGTAATTTAAATATATTTTTTAATAAATTTTAGTTATTCACCTCAATAATAGGTATTATTTTCGATACAATACCTATGTATAAATTAACAGGTTTCAAAATTAATCGATTCAGCCAATTAAGCTTAGTCTACAGACCTGCTGTAAAAGAACGCCAAAAAGAACTAATAAAACTGATCAAACAAAACTCTTCAAAACTATTGGAATCAGATTTTGCTAAAAAAATACGCATTGCTAAAGAATTTTATAAAGTAGAAATGTCTCCGCCAAGATTTGACGAAATTAAGGTAAGAACTTTTGTTTGAGGTTTATATACTTGTTACCATAGATGAAAAATAAAGCTTGTTACGGACAGCGCTCCTACCCACAATTATCTATATAGGTATATGAAAATGAATCCCTAATTTCCTTGGTCACGACATCACGCGTGAACGGCTGGACCGATTTCGCTAATTCTTTTTTTGTTGTGTTTGTTATTGACAGGAGAAGGTTCTTTTGAAAGAAAAAATTAAGAAAGTTGTGCGGAAAAATAGGAAATTTAAAAAAACTATAAAATTAACGGCGTTTGACGTATCATGTTATGACCGTTGCCATGGTGCGTGCAATGGTAATTCATATAATCAAGTCATATTGAATCAAATTGCAATTTTACGAAAATTTATCCATATACAAGAAAAAGTAGTTCGGAAACGTAGGGACGTACCCGAGCAGAACCCGGCTGAGTCACTAGTATTTTATTAAAATTTAACACACATTTTAATAAGTCTATGTAACCCATTATATTTTTGTTTATTTTAGCAATTGAAACAAGATATCGCTCTGGTGGAAGAATTTATCAAAAAAGGTTGCTTTAAATACATTACTGTCAGACAAGCCTGGTTAATTTTTTTAGTTTGTCTAGAGATAGGGTTGTGGTTCTTTTTGGGTGAGACTATAGGAAAATTCCACATTGTTGGATACAAAGTTTAAAAAAAATGTCAGAGATGATTCGATTTCACAAAATGATTAACAAAAGTACTCTCTTCTTAAAATTAAAGGTTTAAGTATTGTATCAGAATTGAGATTTTACTTGCTTGAAAGAATAAATTTGATTACACGAACATTTTGTTTTATTTTTATTATTATTTTGTATCTCTTTAGATTTCACGGGCTCGAAGGAGCCCGGTCCTTTGGAAGGCTTGCGTGGGGACACAGGTCCAACACGTAGAGGCCCCTTAAGAGATTCAAATTTGTTTAATGTGACGCATCGTCCGGGATCCATCTGTGAGTAACCTATAGGAAATTGCCCACAGATGGCCTTCGGATAATGCGTAGGGACTATGGCAGATGTGGAAAACAAAAATAGGGTTATGGAATGGAGTTTGGATGAACTATAAACTGGGTTATTGTGTGAGACTAACGGACGTCCGCCTGCTCAACAGTCTCAGATTGAATATTGGGCGGACGGTGACTCGCCTACTACTAGATGGGCCCCCACAAAGCGGCATAAAGCCTTGGGCGCAACATCGGCGTGGTCGGCTAAGGGTGTCGAGAGGTGTGCATCGGTTTCACCATCGCGAGAGTGCTCGTGAGCGGGTTTCCCCGTTATTACGCAGATTCAGCACTTCCACCCTTTCGAGCACTAAGCTCTTGCGCTCCACTCTCGACGGCCAATGAAGGCAAGCCAGAGGCGGGGGACAGATGTAGTTTCCCCCGGGAGACCTCAGATCCGTGGTGTCGCCACTCACCAATAGCTCGCCACAAGCTGCCCTGCGGGCTTATTTTTATTATTATTATTATTTGTTCATTAAAGGTCCGAAGGGGGCGCGGCTTGCGCAAGCCGGAGTACCCGTTTTCGGGCGTATTTTCAACCTTCTGGGAAAATTAGAAATATTGGTTTTACAATTCCGGGAGTCAAGAACTTTTTTAGGAAATTTTTTCCTCTTTTTGAATCTTTTTTCAAATTTGAAAAATCTTTATTAGTTTTTGAGATATTTGCAAAAAGTAAAAAGTAAAAAGATTTAAGTGGGAGTAGGGACGAACCCATGAAATACTCATTATTAACAATACAGATGCGAAATCTATAGTTTTTATAATTTTTGTCTGTCTGTCTGTAACCGTATAACGAGAAAACCACTGGACAAGTTTTAACGAAATTGGTACGATGACTGGTTATCCGGGTTAACATACCTAATATAATATTTTTACTGCGGGGAAATATCTCATTGTCCAAAAAATTATATCTTCAAATGATAAAATGTATCTAGGTAAGAACTTGAGCGGAGCGAGGGTGAGTCTCTATACTAATAAACATTAACCTTTTTGTAATGAAAGTTTATGATTTAAACAAAAAGGCATTAGTATAAGTACGATAAGTGAGAAAACCTATATTATGTAGTTTTAGAAGTACCTAATTAGTTTCACTGTAAACTTTGTACAATGAATGCTACTTACTAATTCTGATGACTCTCTGAAATTAGAGTGTTTAATCAATTGCATTAAACAATATTGTATGACTCCATTTTACACAGTCGTAAGTAGATACTAACGGTTTCGAGCAACTGTATTAGGTTCAATTACTGTAAACTGGCTTGCCTCAAGTATGTAGTATTTAATTTTAGATTTACACTCATAAATTGCATTTACTAACAGACTGTTTGTTGTAGAGGACGTGTTGAAGTTTCTATAAAACTATTTATACAATCATTATTATTAAAACAACCGAATATTGTATCTTTCGTATTATTTATCAGTAGGTACTCAGTAGTTCAATGCCATTAGTGACGACAGATACAATAACATTAATGGCTGTCGTCACTCGTCACTCGTCTGATTAAAAAAAAAGTTTGACAAATGACAACTGAGCTTTCAAAATGGCGTTGAAGGTGCAATGCGGTGTTTCCGCGGAAACGCGAAAGCAAGAATCATGATTGAAAAACGCCAAAAAACTTTTAAAAAATGATAGTGAGTGTGTATTGGAAGTGCTTGTTTTAAAAAACATCTTTAATCTATCCCTGTGATTTTTTTGCGATCAGTTTTATTCGTGCTTTGAAATAGTAATGTTGCGGCGCGTTAATTTTTATTCAATATGTATTGCGTTTGGTCTCAGTGTCCTTTTAATTCTTGCTGGAAGTCGATATACAGATAACACTATTTACCGTCCATCTCCTGAAAGTCGAAGAAACATTAAAAACTTCGTGAAAGATGAAGTTTCAGATGAAAACCTGATGGTGCAACTAATTCCCACGAATTCGTACGATGGTTCTCCTGACATTGAAAAAATATTAAACAAAACTAGAATTAAAATTAGACATGAATTATCAGGTTATAACTACACTGTATCTGGTGTTCAGAAATTAGAAGATTTACTTATGGAGTCAGGAGGACAGCCTTTGAGAAGTTTAATTATATCTACCTGGAGGTCCGGTACAACATTCCTTGGCGAGGTGTTAAATGCAATTCCAGGCAATTACTATCACTATGAACCATTCTTGAATTATGGTATTGTTCAAATAAGAGGAACTCCTTATGGTGATGAAGCACTAGGAATTATTAAAAAGCTATTTCAATGTAAATATGATGGTTTGGATGAATATTTTGAATATGGAAAGACTCATTGGCACCAGTTCAGCCACAATACTAGACTATGGGACCATTGTAAATATAAGAAAGAACTGTGTGTTGATGCTAATTTCACTTCTAGGATTTGTAAACTATTTCCATTTCAAAGTATGAAAGTAGTCCGTGTCAGATTACGTCTTATCAAGAAGCTGTTAGAAGATAAAGAGTGAGTATTTTTATTTAAATTAAATCATTTAATGTAGATTTCTTTAACATTCTTCATTTATAGTTTAAATTTTACAAAGTTAAAATAATGGCAATTAATATATTTTATTAGTATAAATATATTAGAGACCTGTTTAATTGTGTAAAGACGAGTGGACAATATATATATTTTAAAAACATGAATTCATATACTTATTTATACCACACACACCAACTTTACCATTAGTTCTTCATATCATAAATAGTTTTAATTATTAATCAGTAAACATTTTTTATATATCCATATTTTATACTGTTTGAGAGAATTATTACAACAGTAATATGTGATTCCAGGCTTAATTTGAAAGTTATTTTGTTAATTCGCGATCCAAGGGGAGTTCTACAATCAAGACAGCATCGTAACTTCTGTCAACCTGCACCAGATTGCTGGAAGCCTGAATTACTCTGTGCAGACATGATCAGTGACTATGTCGCAGCTGGACGCCTTTCACAACAATACCCTAACAGATTTATGTAAGTACTCAAAAAAAAAGGTAACATTCTCATTATTTTAGATTAAATGTATAACAAAATTTTAAGTAATTATTTTGTATATAGTATTATCTTTTTTAAAAACATTAGAATGTCTTTATGTACTTATTATATAAAAAGTCATAGATATGTCTACAATCCATAAAATCTATAATATCAGAAAAATAAAATGTGTTAAAAAAATATATTTTTATTTAAAATTTAAGCTAAAAAAATTAAATTAATTTAAGTTAAAAAAAAATGTAAATAATAATCTTTCTTCTAATACCTAAAATTTCTACAAGATTGTAATTAGCTTCACTGCAGGTATTGAGAGTATTGGCAACAGGCCAGGCATATGGTTAGTTTATCTAAATAAATTGTACACTCATTTTTATTACTGCAGTAATACCAACGAACTACATCCTGGTTAAATAGGACATGTAAACAAACATATACCAGCAATGTTTTTAGTAATTGTTATACATACTTGTGAGTTTTCTATAGTGTGCACCAATTGAATTTACTTGTATATATATTTTTTATCTATAAGTTGACACAGATTTAAGGTCATATAATCATCATATATTCATTTGACAGTTTTTTACTATTTAAAGAATATGTAATGATAATAGTATGTATTTAAGTAACCCAAAATTATAGTCTTTCTTTTGGTTTGACTAGAATTTTTGCCATAATATTCTAGAACATTACATCATCTATAATTTTCGGTACATAATGCTTGCCCCACCTGATATATCAAGTCATTATTGATGTTTGCTTTCCTTTACTTTTCAGAGCCCTCCGTTATGAAGAACTGGCACTGAATCCAAATAGTACATCATATGACCTACTAAAGTTCCTAGGCTTGGGTATAACACCATCAGTAGATGAGTTTCTTCATTCACACACTAGTGTTGAAGTTGCTGGGGTCAGCTCCACATTCAGGGTCTCCCGTGATGTGCCTTTCAGGTGGAAGAATGTTCTAGATTATAATTATGTAGATGAAATACAGGTAAGCAATAGTTTTGCACTACTACACTACTACATATTATAATTTTTTTCTTATGGTCTAGAAATTTAATAGACACTGTCTAAAAATGTAAGGATATCTACAAAAGTTTATCATGGTTTTAATACATTTAGATACATGTATAAAGATAATAAGTCTTCATATCAGCGTGTCAGGTGTATATGTATCACATACTAAAGTTGCATTAATTATCAATAGAAAAGATGCTTTTTATTAAATTATATATTTTTACTTTAATTTTAGAAGAGATTAAAAGATTCAAATATTTTATTATTTCATGGTATAATGTAAATTAAAACAATGTCTTATGTGTGAATATTGATTTTTTGGGGTTCCGTAGCCAATTGGCAAAAAACGGAACCCTTATAGATTCGTCATGTCTGTCTGTCTGTCTGTCCGTCAGTGTGTGTGTCACAGCATTTTTTTTTCCGAAACTATAAGAACTCAAAAATGATATTGAGGTTTCTAGACTGAATAGTTTCAAAGTGGTAAAATGTATAAACCGTGAACCATTATTATAGATAATGTATTATAGATGAGTACGGACCCCTTCGTGCGCGAGTCTGACTCGCACTTGGCCGAAATTTTTAATATTTTAAATACATATTATATACATTAAAATTGTCAATGTGAGGTTTTTAGAGATTTTTATTGTAATTAATTGAATATAATTATACACAATTAAAAAAATGTACATACAATGGAACACGCAACCTCCTCTTTTCGAAGTCGGTTAAATAAAAAGTCAAAAAGTTAGTTTTTCTAACATTTTATAAACATATTTTTATCTGCTATTGTGAAGGTTGTGTAACGATATGACGCCATTTTTAGACGCAATCTACCAAAGTTTTTATAACTACGTCTAATAAGTACATCAATAATTGGTTGTACTAATTATGTTTGAGATAAGAAAATCTACGTCAAAATAATATTTACTGGTTATAATACTATTTTAAACTTGATAAATTTAATTGAAAAAAAAAATATAATTTTTTTATAAATTAGCCACTCCAAAAACGTAATTCGAAGCTATATTTATTTACTAAGTCATATTAATTAATTATGAAAAATATTATGCAAACTAATAAAAACTCCTTGGTCTAACTTTGAATATCAACGATTAAAAAATAATACAAAGCGAATAAACAGTATAAATTAAATACATTGGCTTAAAATCCCGCATCTTTAATGAATTATGTACCTATAGGTCTAAAATAAAAACAGTTTTCTTAGAATAACAGTACGGATGCTTAATCAATATCTAATCATTCGTTTCGTGTTTTTCTTCAAGCAGCAAAGAGCGCAATTTTCATTTATAAATTCAACTCCACTCGTACAACAATATAAAATGCTTGAAACAAGGTCGCACCTTGTTTTAAGAGAACTCCAGTTTTAAAGGGCGCTTGATCTATTTTACCTAGAGAATAATCGAGATCTTACAACCTATTTCATTACCAGTGAAATTAAATTAAATTTCTATTTATAGGAAAACCTCTTTTGTATTTTGATTTTTAAATGCTATTTTAAGTAAAATTTTATATTTTTTGTATAATAGTTTATAAATTTATGTATCTTTTTAAATTTTTTCTCGATACGTCGTTGAAATATAGTACGTGTAAATAAATGATAATGTACCAGTACTCGGAAACTAACTACCTCTGTTTCTAATTGACCAGTTATGACGGCAAGGCGTAAAGACGTAATATCTCATATTTTCGCTCATTTTCCAAAATTTGCGTAGGTACCTACCATAATGTTTTATAATTTAATAAATTTATGGTATATTTTTTTTACCAAAATTGAACAGTATTGAATACTATCCAGAAAGTAATACATGTAAATGAGTTCCGTAGGTCCATTAAATTTCGTACGTAACATTATTATTATATTTTTTATGCTTCACTAGTCACTACAGTGTTAAACTTAATTTATTTCTCAATGATTTATGTAAAATAATGAAGTTTTTGTTATACTTTTACTTCTTTTTATTTCAACTATTTTCCTTATTTTATAAGGACTTCTTGAAATCAATGCTAAACAATAATTTACTCAAATTTGCTAGTAAATAGCTTATTGTTAGATGAAGTCACATTATTTAAATAATATTTGCATAACATCATTATGTGAAATAAAAATTTATTCAATTGTATTTAACATTGTGAATCTTCAAGTACACAGTCCTTCATTACGACGTCTCATTTTATTTCATTACATTTTACCGTGCCTAATTACATCAAGGAACGATGAAATACTCCGTATTATGAAGTGGTTACCCCATAATGTTCTGTTCTACCATACCATATAATAATAATATTCTTGTAGTAAGTATGTAACTGTCCATTGTTATAATAGAATCAAAATAGTTATGCATGTAGGTACAATTTAATATGGCTGAATAGATAATATTCCTCGATTTGCTCTCGTTATGTACACGTCTAATAAGCGAATTCAGTTTAATGACAAATAAGTACCAGTATTATGTTTATTTCAGTCTTTGTTCAGTTCAGTTTATAGTCTAGTATGGTACAGGCAGTTTAACTGCCTCGGTGGTGTAGTGGCTAGCATGTACGGCTGCACATCCGGAGGTCTTGGGTTCAAGTCCCGGGTCGAACCAAGTATAGTTATTGAGTGTGTCTAGTAAGCCTCAGTAACAGCCCGGAGTTGGGAAGTTGACGGTGTTACCCCCGTGCCTCAGAGAACACGTAAGACCGTCGGTCTTGCGCCTTAATTCTCACTGGTCGTGATATGAATAGAGAGTGCTTGTGTCTGCGCGTACACTTGTTGTGCACCATAATATCTCCTGCGCAATAATTGCACAGCAAACTTTCGCATATAACACTAGAATCTAACAGAGAAGAACTAAGAACAGACTATTGTTCTGTGTGTTCATCATTCCTCATCATCTTTTCGTGTTCCAAGTTTTTCGAAAAACTTAAGAAATCTATCTAATTGTAATTGAATAAAGGAAAATAAATTCAATTTGTTCTTTTATCGCGTACTTGACAAACTTTTTTTTAATTTCAGATGACATGCAAAGAAGCCATGGATCTATGGGGTTACCGTATAGCGTACAACGCAACGCATATGACCAGCAATGACTTCAATCCCTTAGATCAGTACACACTCTTCCAGTAAATAGTGCCTCGGATTCAAATATGGTTGTTAAAATGTTACTTGGTAACATGCTACTGGATTTGTACAGCGAATTTTATTATTATATGGTAAGATTATTATTTTTATCAGATTTTGGCGACACGTTTGGCTCAGTTGGTAGTGACCCTACTTTCTGCGCCAGCGGTCGCGGGTTCGAGTCCCGCTGGATGCATTCATTTGTTGAGCACGAATGTTTGTACTCCAGTCATGGGTGTTAATATTTATAATATGTATGTATTTAAAATGTATATGTGTAGTATATCAACTATCTGGTATCCGTAACACAAGCACGTAACGTAGCTTACCACGGAACTAGATGGCGCTGTTGTAATAATGTCCCAACATATTTATTTATATTTATTTGTCAGTCATCAATTATAGTAGCGACTCACACTCACTCCATGCGGTGTCCTCCCTACGTAAAATTTAATAAACATTATGGATACATGTCTTAGATATGTTTTCCGACAGTAAAAAGTATCCTTATATCCTGTATAACCAGCTATCATCATACAAAATTTCGCAGCCAGCTCAAGCTGCCATACACTCGCTTGGGACATTAGTGTATGGCAGCTTGGGCTGTCACGTCCGTTGGCCGACTAAATGTTTCATAGGCTGTGATATTATTATAGTTTTATTCGTAACATTTGATAAAAATATTATAAATAACCTAAAACTGTACACTTTTGTTTCAGATAATGATCTACGGTCTTATCCCATGTTATTTTAATGATATTAAACTTTAAGGTGAGGCATACA
Organism: Boloria euphrosyne; assembly: GCA_951802675.2. Classification (NCBI taxonomy): domain Eukaryota; kingdom Metazoa; phylum Arthropoda; class Insecta; order Lepidoptera; family Nymphalidae; genus Boloria; species Boloria euphrosyne. Next base: position 10,834,176 of record OX637871.1, read on the forward strand.
TTTATTACAAGAATTAAGTTTACTTATAAATCTGTCTTAAAACTTACCATGAGATATTATTTTAATAGATTACTAAGTTTATTCGAACTGAGTTATCATTTTGACATAAAGCACAATATTCATTCAATAACTTTTAACCATAGACAATATATTTAATCGATATATCTTATTTGTAACAAAACAATGTTTTAAGTAGCTTATTTGTAGTTATTGATACTTAGATTTATAATAAAATATGTAAACAACTAAAAATTAGTTGTAGTGAAATCAAGGGTTTGGTGAATTTCTTATGTGATAAAACTGAGATTTTTTCTTAAAATAATCAATCGATTTATCAAAAGTATGTAAAAACTATATTACGCATTGAGTTAATGATGAATATTTACACTCAATTATGGAAAATTTGACTCGATTCATAGTTAGTTATTTTATACATTAATTAGAAAAGGTTTAGTGTAAGCATTTGAAATAGCAAATTTAGCTTTATTAAATTGGCCTTTTACAAGTACTTTTGAATTGTAAAATTAGTTTAGAATTAGTGTTGTTTGATCGTGATTTCGTGTGTTTGACGTTAAACGCCTGATTTTTATTAAATGTCAGCAGATGGCGTTACATGTATCAATGTTTTTGCTATTTTTTAATGCAAAATGTTTTTTTGTGCATATAATAACAGTCTTATTCATTTTTGAAAATAAATTCTAGTTTGTAAAGAATGAGGAATTTGCACAATTTAATTTTTTTTTTGTATCAACTTGGCTTTATTATATAGGAAATTCACTTAGAACTCCTGTCAAGAGTTTGGTTGTGTATACACAATGGGTGTGTTATATCAAACGTAAAAGATGGACCAGTACTAGGGGTTGAAATTGTTTAGACAATTAACTATGGCCAATGTTTTTTAAATGTCCGAACAATTTTGACCCCTTTTGAACACATTTAAGCTTAGGCGAGTACTCGTTAATTTTAGCACTCACGGAATTGATGAATTTGATGCTTCCAATTTAGATACTATTGTAGTTAGGTTTATATGTATTTTTATTTGGGGGCCTTGTCTATGGTAAACTGTATACATATACTCTACTCTATACATAGACAATTATGTCATAAATCATATATTGACAATATGATTTCTTATCAAATTAAATTATAATAAGTAGGTATAGTATTAATTATTTGCAATATATACATATGATATTAAAAATCTATATCTATAGTGTTTCCCATAGACAAAGACAACTGTATTGTAAATAAGTAAGCTTAGCACAAAGGGGCTTTAATGAAATTAGATCGCCTCATTCACATACAAATGTAACGTTAACACCAAGAGGTAAAGTGCCTACGTCATATCTGAACGCGTATGCAATAATATGATCATCGATGTTCATCGAAAGACCAAATATATACGTATATTTTTATGTATGTATAAGTACTTGATTTTTTTTATTTTAAATTTTTAGTATACATTGTAATCAATTGGGTACATGGTGGGAATAATTTAATAATAAAATTTAATTTGGACTTTGTTTCATAGTGATGATTATACAAAGGTTGTAAATTACCTTGTTGACCTCGTTTATATTTATATTATGTCAAGAATATTTACAACATATAAATTAGTATGCGTAGAATTAATGACTAATGATTATTTTTATAACAGTACAGTGTTTATTTATATTTATTAGAATCAAAAATAACAACAAAGTACCCATTTACTTTTTAATTTTTTTTCACACCATGTACATATTGAATTAAATTATTTTTAATCTATATTGCATTTGTGGCATTTGATCTTACGAAGTACATGATATGCGCCATCCACACTATTATTAATAATAAAAAATACGTAAAGTGCACGTACAAGGCTTTCCTATATATAGATGCACTACAATGTTTCCTAATAGAGTAACTAGTAGAATTAAACTATCATAGGAGAAAGGGGTTTGTTCATGGTAAATGTAATCTCCGTCCATGTGATAAAGTTACTAACGTGATGTTTAACCCCAATATATAATACCATCCCTTTTATACATTCATTTTGAATGTCACAGGTCACTCCTTAGTTATTGACATTGACATGTGTCATACAAGAAGTTCCAAAATGGCGGGCTTATCATAGTTATTTGTCGACGCCATTTTGATTCGGACATTTACGTATATATTGTAATTTTAACCCACAATGGCCATTTCTATACAAGTTAAATTAAAAAAATAAGCTTTATTTTAATAAAATAAAGCTTCAAAGCGGTATTATATAAAATAAGCCGCATATATGCCGCATAAATGACACTACGTTTTTTTTAAAACAACCGAATTGCAAGGAAAATGGATTGGTATTATTTATAGATTTTACTTAGAATTAAGTATTGCAAAATATTCTTGAAATGCTCAGTGGTCATATCTCTAAGACGCCTATACGCGTATACGTTTATTCTCGCAACAATACTAGCACTAATCGGACTGTCAATACGGTATTTTGTATTAAATACAATTTTATTGCATTAGATCTAAGGCTATATTAAATTTGAACAAATGAAACTAACGTAGTGAGAAATCATTAAGTGCACTTCATTATAAGGCGATATAAGATTTTTCTACTAGATGAGTGAATAGAAACACGTGCATAGACAATTGGTGATTTTAGTATGTAGCTCACGTGAGTTGTAGGCCATATATCTAATGACTGTATTGCACTGCCCTGACCAGGAAAAGCGAGGTTATTATACGAAAAATAGAAAATATAGAGTGTTTATATGTGTGCGTCGTTTTTATGACCATATAACGCACACAGTGTAGTAAGAAAAGAGATAGAAGTAGAGAAGTGGTTTTGCTCTCTCACTCTGTAACACGAGTGTTACAAATAAGGAGTATTAGATATATGGTTGTAGTATCGCTTGATATTACTCGATATGCATAAAATTTTGACAAGGAATTGTTTAAATGTGTGATATTTTACAATATTATCATTTATTATAGCCAACTTATATTATACTTCAGTTCTAGTAGGACTTCCATTATTTTTGTCTAGCTCACGTTATTATAGTACACGGCGAATATAATTTATTATTGAATTATAACTAGGCTATTAATGAGGCTTTAATCGAAATTTATTTTTATTATGTATATTTGGATATTAAACGGGCAATGGTGCAAATTTTCTCATGTAGAAAACATTTTAATAGATACACTAACAGCCACTTTTAGTAACACATTGTGTTACATTGAAATTATTGTGTCACAAGATATTAAATAAGCGTTCCTTACGATTAACTAAGAGATGGGCGAGGACGAATGATTTCCAAAAATCGATATCTATAGATTATCATGAATTATAATTAGATATGTAATGTATGACAAAATATAACAATAAATAAAATTAAGTATATAATTATTCATTTTATCGAGATTATTCAAAATATAAAACGATAAAATCGATTTTAATGCTATTTAATCGTTCGCATTCGTCATCTCTGATTTTATATCATCGGAAATTGTTATGTCGAATACTAATAAATATACCTACATATTAGGTTCAATTATATCTTTTGTTTATGATAACTATGAGCTTTAAACGTAAGCATTCGTGGCAAATTCGACTGGTTAAACAAAATAAGGGTTAAAATTACGTAGCGCACTATATTAACATTATCACTTTTAAATACTACTGAACATATTAATTATTCTTCTTAATAATTATTAGTATATTATAAAGAAATATATCATGACAACTTTTGTTACTTAAGTTAATTGAGGCTGCTTTAATGATCTCGAGTTAAAACTTATTCCTTGCGAGGCGATAATTTTAATCCTTATTTTTATACGTAATAAGTTTAAAAAATGCAATTTATGCAGTATAAGCAATATAATAAATCCATACTGTACTTTCTTACGATTACATAAATATTTGATATTATAAATGAAACTCTTTTCGGATTTTGTCGCGGATAAATTTTAATTTTGAATCCCGACGTTTCGAATGCTTTACAGCAATCATGGTCACGGGAGAGAATAAGGTATTTGACGTCTCGAGGTTTATGTGCTTGTTTTGTAAAATTTGGGTAGGCATTCTCTGTATCAAGTTGGTATATAAACTGGAAACTGAAAACATCGGAAACCAAAAATCAAAATAAATCCGCGACAAAACCCAAAAAGATAGTTTCATTTAAAATGCATATTGCCTTATAACGTACACCATAAGTCAATAAGCCATCAATTAATAATTAAGAAACATGCTTCCTGATAGATCTGACAATATGAATATTCTGTTATGCCTTAACGAAATATAGCGATATATAACAGTTAAAGTAAGGTATATTAATGCATGCTAGTGATTATAGGAAAAATAAATTTTATTTAAAATGGCTCTGTCTCATAAAATCACAGTATCCAGAGACATAACGCACAATTTTTATATGAAAATAAAGTCGACATTTATAATTTATGGACATGAAATATGTTTTAAAATGAAATGCAAAGTATGTATAAAGATTACCGAAAATATATCATCGTAGTTTTTTATTTGTCAAATAATTTAATTTTGTTTCATTTTTTTATTTCTTTTCTTTATTTAAGCTATATAATATGTGAGAATTATTTTTGTTCATTCTAAATGATTATGCAAAGTATTTTTTTTTCTAATTATAACTTATATTGTGTACATCATCACACGTCATCGATTTACATATTATTTATTACATATGTATGGATAACATAAATATTATCTATGGTTTATATGAAGGATTCTTTCTCTCTTTAAGTCTCTCTCTTTCTTTAAGTTGATTAATTTTGTTTGGGTTCTCTCTTTAGTTTTAATGACTAATATACTTTTAGGTGATATATTAGGTATATCTATATACATTGTGTTGTTTTTATGACCAGAGCCGTAGCAACTGGCTGGAACCAGTAAAAAATTAAGTAGATTTTGTATCATATCATATTCATATCATAAGGTATAAAAATATTAAATATCATTATGTTCATATAAGATTTGCTTGAGCTTCGAATTCTACTATAAGGTTTTATGGACTTTAATTTTTTTTTAAATATAGAATGTTATTTTTAATAAATGCTTATTTTATCTGTAATATTATGTTTATGTGCAAATGTGTTTGTGATTTTATGATTTTATAAAAACTAAAGCAATAATAAAAGATCTGCATTGGCCCATGTGAGGTAGAATTAAGGGTAGCCTTATTAGATTAAGAATTACGGTTGTTTCGTAAAGAATGTTAATTATACTCGTAGTCGATTATAGCACGGCCAGCGTTATCGCATATTATAATGTTTTATTTTTATTTCAAGTTAATAAAGGTTATAAGTCTAAGGGCAGACTGAAATATGGTTTTTTATTTACCCTCTATTATTATAATTTATATTTAATATTGGTATTCTTTTAAATTTTTTAAAAGACCTAGATTTAAGAAGCTTTTTTTTGTTTTTTTTTTAAAAATCAGCGGCTATACTTTGGTATGATGATAGATGAGTCGCTAGTTTTTTTAGTATACAATTTGTTTCATCAAAATCTGCCCAGTCGTTTTCTCGTGATAAGTTACAGACAGACACTGGCAAAATATTTAAAAACTAGATTGTCGTCTTTATCGATGACTACATTTAATGAAAACATTTGTGATTTTGTACTGTGTCGTAACAAAATGCTATTTTTGCAAAATAATATTATTGTTACATCTGTTAGAACTTGTTATTGAAGTAACGTTAACTAGAATCAAATAAATTTCCATTAGTTCCGTAGTAGTTACTAAAAACTTCAGGTCTTTGGTGTCTGCTTTTAAATATTGGACTTAAGCATGTTTGCTTTCCATTGCTTTGTATCTAAGATTTACTACGAAAAGTGACAGATTCACCATCTTAGAAATTTTGAAATGGCCTTTCTGATTGGTCTATTGTGACAGTGGCGGATTTGCATATTATAACAAATTTTGGACTGAAGTGGTTCTACACCTGAGCATTATTTTCAAAGTACATTTTACCATTGATAGAGGTGGAGTTGCACTCTACTATTTACGACATATTGTTGCTGCTTTCAAGAACTACAAATTAATATAACCAGAACCAGTTTAAATATACCTCTCATTTAATTTAATTAGCTTAATTTTTATGTAAAGACTAGCGACTTACGCTCCACGACTCCGTTACTTAAAATAAAGAAAATTTCCAAAATAAAAGTAGCCTAAATTACTTCTTATAACATTAGCTATCTGCGAGTGAAAGTCCCATAAAAATCGGTCCAGTCGTTTCAGATATTAGCCGGAACAAACAGAGACAGATTGACAGACAAAAATTTTAAAAATTGATTCTTTGATGTATCATGTAAGTACCGTATATATGTACTTTCGTATGCATTTCGTGAAAAGTTGTTAAAAAATAAAATCAAAGTGTCTGTTTTTAATTTCAAATCAGACACTTTGATTTCATTTTAATGTATAGATGATGATGAGAATAAAATGTTCAAAGTAAAGACTTAATGTTGGAGGTAAGTCAAGAACGACCTTGTTTTTAAATTAAGATCTTGGACTAATATATATGATAATGTCACTACTTTTGTGGATAATAATATAGTTAGTTATACATTTTTATATTAATTTGATTCAATACATTCTGACAAAACAGGTGAATATAAAAAATAATGATAATACCTACATACTGAAATAGTCATGATCGACAAATTAAGCATGTTTTGCTTTACCCTGTAAACGGAACTGCTGAATTGTTAGATTTTTCAGCATTAATCATATTTTTTTTCATTTTGATTGGAATTCTTGAAAAATATTAAAAAAAGTCATTTTCAAGTTTATTTTCAAGAAATCCAAATGTTCAATGAACTATTTTATTTAGGTACAATTAACACCCTGCGATGGATGTGGCTGTGTTATTTATTAATTTAACACCCGAAAATAAAAGAATTAATTATGTTTTCTAGTATCTTTATTTGGTCAGAAAATTATTTAAACTACGAGTATTTTAACCAGATTGTTTAATGTTTACGCTTTTTATTAACACCGTCCAATCAAGACAAGAATCACTTGTAGACAACAATCACAATTTACAAAATTATAGAATAAATGGAAGAGCTTAGAAGTTTTTATTCGTACGTACAAGTAAAAATAAGAGCTCTGAAGTTATTGCAATTTAATATCCTAATATTATGTAAGAGTTTTTAACGTTCTAATATTGCCTACATTTTATACGTTTCACGAACAAACTATTGTATTTTTGACACACCATTGATTTAATTATCGTGTCACCAATTTACCGATAAAATTTTCCCTTTTAATGCATACGACTCGGGTACTCATCTAGAAATAATAATTATATTACAATTTACAAGACTACTGATTTACTTTATAGTGAAGAAAAAATATTAAATATTATTTGTTAGAATCTAAATAGTATTTGTAACATTTTAACTGAAATTATTATTGAGCTATTAAAAGTAAAATAAAAATCCCTAACTATAGTTAGAGACATGTATAGATTTATTAATCAAGTCAATATGGTTAAAAGCCCTTAATGCTTTCACAAAGCTGTTTCCATCCCGACGGTTTCTCAGATGCCTATAAGTACCTATTATTATCGTTCGGATCACATCACATTGATAAAAGTAGTATTATTGCTCTCATGTTATATCGCCCGACTGCAGGCCTGTCGAAGCAGACCACAACAATCATGGAGTCTACCTCCTGAAAAATTGTAAAGCACCCATACAAATCATAGGACAGCTTAATTGGCGTCAACTATGTATGTATAGGGATAGGGACACCTTTAATTTTCAACTTTTTTTTATTTTTTGGAATTTTTCCTTTATTTGGGCTGTAAGACCTTGCTTTTTGCCAAATTTCGTGATTCTAGGCCAACGGCCAAAAGCCTTCAGGTTTTGATTCCCTTACGAGTAGTTGCAAGTTTCAATATATGCGGTTGTACCTTTGTGTTTTGCGTTTTTGCGTTGATTTAGAAATTTCTTTTTTTTCACAGCTTAAAGGCAATTAGACCTAAATATTTGATATGAATTTGATATCTTTACGCGTTCATGAGGAAAAGGGTAATAAGTTTATAATTATTTAAAAAAATATTATGTGATGTAACTAAAAATTTATGCTTTTCGCAAGTTTTCCTTTATCTGCGCTATAAGATGTTGCTTCGTACCAAATTTCAAGATTCCGAGTTCACGGGAAGTACCCTGTAGGCTTTAATTCCCTTGCGAGTGTCGAAAATTTGCAGCATAAACGGCTGTATCTTTTGATTGCGTTGGCTTAGAAGTTTGATTTTTTTCGCAGCTCAAGGGGACAGTAGACCTGAGTATTTGATATGAATTTTAGCTTAATAACTCCACCCGTTCCTGAGAAAACGGGTCTTGACAGACAGACAGACGGACAACAAAGTGATCCAATAAGGGTTCCCTTTCTTCGTTTTGAGGTACGGAACCTTATTTTTAATAAGGAATTTAAGTTACGTTTTCATGCTCTATAGAACATATTCCTTCTTATAAGTATTTCATGTAGGTATGTGTTTAAATATCGTTACTTTGATATCGTTGTATCGACGCAAATCGTACAGGTCACTGAGGATTCCTTCCAAGGGTCTGTCCTTACACTAAAAGCATTCATGTAAAAGCCCAAATCGTAATCTGATTAACCTCGAACGATAGAGGTTACAGTGGTCGAACAATATAATATGTATCTACCCAGTACCCATTATATATGACATATCACATATCTACCTGTAATAATAATCTTCTGGTCTGAGAATAAGTTGTAGGCAATTTTTATCCACCTAGGTGATAACCAAATTTTTATTTTTTATGATTTGGCATCAAAAAATACTTATAACCCTAAATTTTCAACCTTTTACCACCAATCTCAATTTTATATTATATATTACAAAGAGGTAGAGTTTGTTTGCTTGTTTGTTTGAACGCACTAATCTCAAGAACTACTCATCTGATTTGAAAAATTCTTTGTGCATTAGATAGCCCATTTATTAAATACATAGTATAAATAATATAGACTACTGTATATAATGTATTCTATACAAACTATTGAAACGTTCCTAGGGACGAAATTAGTAATTTTCGATAATCTGGTGGGTTAATACTTGAATTACTTAGTTTGACCTTTGGAGGGTCGCCATTCTTGTACTTAAAAACAAATTAGTGGTGGGCGAAATTTTCCGTCACCATCTTCCAATCTACTATCTAGGGACGTAGGACGAACTACAATTGAAAATAAAGCTATTACTGAGATTACAGCTTATAATCGATTGAAGTTCTTATCTCGAAAATGAAAGGCTCAGACACCCACCTCACCGATTTAACCTGACAATGTAGATATTTTGTATTGCTTTTTTTGGTAACTACGTTCTATATTACACCTTGAAAATCGAAGGTCGGTAATTGTTTTTTATCACGTTCATTTTCTTTGAAATAACTTGAAAAACCAATTGTAAATTATAATTTAATAGACTAAAAGCATCTATTTACCTAATACTTTTTTTTAATTATTCAAGCTAATAATATTATTGGTATCGTAGTCGATTCTGGGTAAAATAATTATCAAAATAATATTTTACTTAAGACTATCGTTAATATCAAAATAAAAAAATAATCCCGGTGGTAGCGCGCTCTCTTTGGTACCGAATGAAGTGGGTTCAAATCCGGATCTCGCACCTCTGATATTTTTATGTGCCAATCAATTCTAACATGATTATCACTTGTCTTACAGCAATGGAAAACATCGTAGGGATACCTGAATGTCTTTAGAGAACCTAGCAAGTTCTCGAAAGACGTGAGGTCCGCCAACACGCACTAGGCAAGCGTGGTGGACTATGGCCTAATCTCCGATCTGATCGTATTGAAGCCTGAAGGGAGACCCTTGCTCAGGAGTGAAACGTTAAAAAGAATGTATACAAGCTATGTAATAGGTACATATTACTATTAGCGTAACCAATTTCTATAAAATATTGCACTGTGCTATTAAGTTACCAAAGCAAATAAATATTATCATCATCATATTTTTTGGTTCTATACTTCATACTACTTAATACGGCCTTGGATACTTTCTCAAATATCATGATATAAGATATTGCAAAAATATATACCAAAATATTGTTTTGAGTTTCACTAAATGATAGAAACTTGAAATATGATTCCAACTATCAAATTTCAGTTTAGCTACCGTACGAAGTAAATTTTCATATGGAAGTAGATGGTGAACTTTACTAAATGAACTATGCAGTAACAAAGGCAGGTCACAAGCGGAGTGATTAAGAATAATTTGAGTTTGTGAGACGATTTTCACTGAATTAAACAAATTATGATATTTAGTCAGCATTTCCTCTGAAATTAAAACTGAAAAGTTTAAGTATAAGCAGATATTTTGATAATCATAACGTTAGGAGGCCATTTAGAAGAGCTTTCCAAAACCTACGTTTATTAGATAGTCATTAACTTTGCAATAAAAAAAGTGTTTAATATGTTACATAATAAAAAAAAGTATTATTAAAAAATAAGTTTGTTTCGTTCATCCAGTAAATAAACAAATTATAACTCTTTATTTGTTAAGGATTCCATTGTCCACCCACCTTAGTTTATAGACATAAGAGTCCACTGTCTAACATCAAAGCAATATGCATATAATTAGTTAAAATATATTGTAGATATAGCATAATATATTATTACTAGGATATAAAATTTTTGTTTGCTTACTCCGCTAAGTACCTTTTTTATATTTTTGAATAGGCAACAGTTACAAAGTAAGTTAATAAAGCTGTAGGTATATCGAGGTTACATGTTTTACAATAACAATAAAAAATGAACATGCACAGCACATGCTTTAGAGTAATGGAACCCGAGACCTTCGACCCACTATGCCGTCACTCCGCACCACGAAACCCGCTAACATAAATCAAATCTGAAATAGCCAATTTCGATTACAGACATTTGTTTGGAGAGCCAACACATTCATATGACACAAAAATACCCTTCTCAACGCGATCGTCCCTTGCTTTTGTGATATCAGACCCGTCATCTAGATTCGTAGGACAAACATGAGATTTCAGGACGTATGATTTTACAATTCTCACATATTAAATTTTCAATTTTTCTACAATAAGTATAACATAATTATAACGTATCCCGTTATCCCTCAATTTAACTAGAAAATTTTTGATAAAGGTTAAACGTTAGTCAGAAAAAACTAAAAACGAACTATCCTGATTATCTTCTTACTTGTAGGTCAATAATAGTCTTAGAAGAAGCTTATGCAAATAATTGAGTTGACATGTTGGTAATATTTTTTTTCTTTTATAATTTTAATAATCATTTTTAAAACGAACACTCCCGATGCGGTGCCAAAATGTCACAAATCACAATAATGTTGCATTTACTTTCATATAAACACAACGCCTGTAATATAAATAAATGTTTTCATATAAAGCGGCTATCAACAGAATAACAAGCATCGCGTGATGCTCATTTATTATTTAAAGGATTTATATATACCTACCTACTACAAATAACTTATGATCTCTTAATATCTTAGTGTAATATCTAGTAATATTTTATTGGTCGCTTTTTAAGTTCTTACAATTTAATCAAACAGAATTGAGCTGATTTAATTTTATACACAGTAAATAACTCTGTTAGTATATATGCTTATAAGTTGTAGTGTTTCAAATCCTAAAGAAGCTTTCCTTACTCAATTTGGTTTGTCCTACTTTAAAACTATTCTCTTAATATCTTATCAAATGGACCATTATGGTCATCAAAAAATCCAAATTGGTCCAGCTCATCATCATCAACGGTCTAATGATGAACGATGAACAACGGCTATTTATTTTTAGTATACGTACTTATCTCAACATCGCTCCACTCGGGTATCCCTATCCATCCCTAGATAAGTTTTATCCGTTGCGTACTTTAATAGATCTAGGCGTAGAGACTTTAGTATGTAGAGATAAACGATAAAGATTTAACTGCCTTGGTGGTGCAGTGGCTAGCATGTACAGTCGCACACCGGGAGGTCCTGGGTTCGAGTCCCGGGTCGGGCCAAGTTTAGTTATTGACTCTTTCTGTTTCATAAGTCTCAGTAACAGTCCGAAGTTGGGAAGTTGGCGGTGTTTCACGTAACGCGGTCCTGCGCCTTCGCTCTCACTGGTCGTGTCGAGTAGTCGTCCCACCAGAATATTAGAGTGATAAGAAACAGAGAGTGCACTTGTGTTTGCGCGTACTACAAATGCACTATAATATCTCCCGCACCTGTTGGCTAGACTCAATGAGATTGGCCGCTGCGCCGCGCCGTGCCGCGCCGTGGCCGAAATCGGTCGGGAGGACATTATTATTATGTACAGATAAACAGATGTATAAATAATAAAATTATCGTATATTAATTTCAATTCGGATTGCATGTTATTTATTAACCTACATATCAACATGTATTATAAATCCTACTATATAGGAATACATTGCTAAAACGCTATTGGGCGATAAATAGAACTAATGCGTGATATAAAATTATCTTGTACCGACAGTTTATCCAGTTTACATGGCTTGTAAGATAACCTTTCACTAATGATACGAAACACTGATATCTAATCAATTGTAGTTATTAAAAATAGGACATTTTCAATTTCTAAACAATTTTCAAAATACTGTGTGTCTTGTCGTCTTACATCAAATTATTATTGTTCGTCCTTGTTTTTTTTTTGTGTAAAATCGTATCAATTTGGAAAATAACCGCTATAAATTAACTTAAAGAACAAGACTCTTAAATATAGATAAAAATCGTTTGAGCCGTTTCCGAGCTACATGAAATACATCTATACATAGTACGTTCTATACAATAATTAAATTCTAAGTCAAATCTGTACTTTAAATATTTTTTCGAAAATCTTATTGAAATAGTTATAATATGTAATCGAATCAAAGGGCGAATAATTTCTTCATAATCATCATCATCATCAATCATCTTTCATAATTTTAAAGTAAAAAAAAATTGCTAACTGCGCTAAATATAATATAGTGCACAAGTGCAGTGCCTACATTTACATTTATAGATAAGTTCTTACGATTTTATTTGTTGTTATAAAATAACGAGAATGTTACGTAATTGTACTCACAATGGCAGAGCTTTAAAAGTTAAACTGCACGCACACTGATGTCATCTCAACCGATTAAGGTGGAGGTATGCGCATATTAATCGCGGCCTTATTAATTTTAATATTAAAGTAAAGGCTTCCTGTTATATATACTTATTGACTTCTAAAATCCGCGAGTACGAATCAGTTCATTTATTATATGTAACTTAAAAGTCTGCTTATTTAAACACAATGATATATAATGTACTTATTGATTCAAAATAAACGACCCTTAATGATCCACTCTCGGATAGATAAGATTCTTTTAAAAAAGTTCCACGTCTTATCGCGCGTATACTCATAAATTTTCGTGTAGCTAGTAGGTTTCGTGTACCTATGATGTAATTAAAGTTCAGGTAACAAAGAGAGCTGATATAAATTATAAAAAAACTTCTAATATTAACAAAATGTCGTACATTTCATCAAAACCCCATCTCCTATCCCATAAACATAATCGTAAGCGCGAATATTCATTAAATTTCTCAACAAACAGACAATGTTCTTTTATATTTTCAATTAATACTTAATGGTTAAAATGCACCGATGTCATAGGCTTATTTCATCAGACCGGTATTGATATACTTACAAAAAAATAAAAGCGGTTGTAGCTGTCTGAAGGCGTGGTTGGACGCATGTACGAGTTTCACTCCGACCGGCAAGCTGCGCGCGCGCCTGTCTGGCTTACTTTGTTTACAAACAACGTTTATACGTGTTGACCCTCGATTTTTTTATCAATACCGTTCACTATTATTGTTTGTGAGCTGTCCTTATAGACGATTCGAGGTAAGATTTAATGTTTTTGTTATCCATAATTTAATAATAATTTATTATGTAAAAAAATTGGACATTTATGGTTATTCGTTGAATGAAATTGACATAATATATCCTCGTATATCACAAGTGTGAATGGTCTTACGAAGATATTCATAAAACCGAATATGTTTAACATTTTACACTATTTAATGTATTTATAGATTTTTTATAATATTGTACATGTACAAAACTAAAATACAGTAGGCCTACATAATATGTATCTTCTTCTGCCTCGTTCTTTTTAAGTTAAAAAAAAATTTAATGTTAGAAAGTATTTTTATTAATAAATAGCTTTTCACACGGTTTAGCCCGCGGTGTAAAGACAGGAAACTTAATTAGTAGATTTTATATATTCCTGGCTCAGATTATATTTTATAATCTGAGATTACTGGATACTGGAAAATTCGTTTCAACTGTTAGTATACATTTCTCAGAAATTAGATATTTTCATGCAGTAAAAGGTTTCGTTATAATCATACCGAATTTCATCAAAATCTGTCGAGTGGTTTTCTCGTGATACGGTCAAAGACTGTCAAACAGACAGACATACGAAAATTTTAAAACTATACATTCGGTTTCTGTATCGTTAATGATGACAATTACGATTATCCGAAAAATATTTAATGTACGGATTTAACAAGTTAGAATTTTAATGTATGCATAGATTAGGTTATGTAAATATTTTTTAACATTTTTACTGTAACTTACTATAATTATATAATATGATTATTTTTGTAGGTTCACTATTTGAAAAATCCTAGTAAGTATAGTTCTCAGCAATTTTGCAAATGTTTTAACTATTATACACTGGAATATATACCTTTGTACCTTGAAACGCCAGGCCAAAATGCTTGGTCAGAACTATTAAGGAACTAGCGACTCACACTCGCGTCGCTCGAGTTCGTCCCTAGGTACCCCCTTTAGTACCTATAAGTTTTTTACAAGTTCCGTGTGACTTACGGAACATAAAAAATAAAAATTAGCCGAATTGGTCTAGCCAGTATCGAGTTTTGCGCTTACCAACATTAATTTTTTTTCTTTTTTTAGTATTAAATCCGTGGACCTTAAGGGACATACAAAAAATAAATTAGCCGAATTGGTCCAGCCATTCTTGAGTTATGCGCATTCCAACATTCATTTTTATTAATATAGATAGATTTAGGAATAGTCTACGTGTTTACGAATCTTGACAGTCCGATGAGTCAGTTTGCAAAGAATATTAACTAGAACCTAACAATCATTTACCAGATTTTACAACTGTGATAGTGTGAGTCTTAATCC
This sequence comes from Boloria euphrosyne, assembly GCA_951802675.2. Classification (NCBI taxonomy): domain Eukaryota; kingdom Metazoa; phylum Arthropoda; class Insecta; order Lepidoptera; family Nymphalidae; genus Boloria; species Boloria euphrosyne. Next base: position 10,849,413 of record OX637871.1, read on the forward strand.
TTTGATGCATGATTATACCTACCTATGTCTCATTTTGATACCAACATGATTTAGGTGCTTAAAACTTTTAAGTTAAAAGTAATATATTCCTTACTTGCGATATGAAATAAGATATCTTGACCGATTGCAAATTGATTTTAATTTGTTCATATTAAAAACAATTATTTTTACATTATTAAGTAAAAATAAAATGCTTAATACCTACAAATTATTCAAAATTGATTAGAGTAATTATTGCAACAACATTTTTTAATCTTTATTCATAACAAAATCCATATTTTCATTAAATAACGATCTTGGAATTTTAAAACATCAATTAAATAGCAAAAACTGATAATGGGACAATAGAAATATTGGCAATTAAAATATTCAAAATCCTTAACACAATTTATCTACTTAATGTAACAACATGAATATTGATATTAATTATTGATCACAAAAAATACACTGTGTTTATTTTTAAACCATGTATAATCAACCATTTTTAACGGGTCAATGCACTATCTCCGTAGGTACTTCTGTACATAGTATAAAACAAAGTCTTAGATCTTTTAAACTACGCAACGGATTTTAATGCGGTTTTCATCAATAGATAGAGTGATTCACAAGGAAGGTTTATATGTATAATACATATATATTATAGTAGAAAAAGTTGATAAAATATCTCGTTTTTTACCTGACACTGACGGTTAATCTGCAGTTTTTAACTGTATGAGTCTAACTGTCACTGAACAAGCAAACCGCTATGTGGTATGGCAACTTTTTTTATATTTAATATATCTACCCTGAACGATTACAGTACCCTGTATATTTTAGCAAAGTAAATAGGGTTTCTTTAAGAAAAATAGCATGGAATATTGAAAAACAAAAGCATTTGTAAGTGCTTACCTCGCAAATCTATTATTGAAGTCTGACAAATGGTTCAAATTTTTAGCGGTTAGGTAAACGTTAGGTAGCCTGCGGTTCTGAATTTTAGATTTATTGAAATAGTTTTCGTTAAATCCATTCTAGACGTGGAATTTAATTTTGTGAAAAACTTATCTTATGAACAAGTTACACGATATGTAAGGAATTTTGAAATTCTTGATATGCCCGCAAAATATAGAAGATATTTCAAAAATATGTTGGGACATGCTGGGATTGTTGTTGTTATTCGATTTTGTCTTTACAAAATTAATCTTATATATAAAATTCTCGTGTCACAATGTTCGTTCCCGTACTCCTCCGAAACGGCTTGACCGATTCTCATGAAATTAGTAGGTCTGAGAATCGGCCAACATCTATTTTTCATACCCCTAAGTAATAAGGGTTGTCCCCTAAGTAATAAAAAAATATTTATATGGCAAAACAACGTTTGCCGGGTCAGCTAGTTATATTTATAATATATTTTTTAAATTAAATATAATGTTGTCGCTGTCATAAATAATGCGCATAAAATATTTTCGTAAATACCTTCTTAATTCTACGAAGGTAAACTATAATTAAATAAATATATAAGTGTGTATAAAAAAAATTAGAAACACAATAGAGACAAATTTATATTGCTGAAACAATGTTATATCATTCAAGGACAATTTACAGCCAACATTTACCTTAGGCAGACAAACACTCAGTGCAAATGTTACAATTAAATTGTTTAAATTCATTTAAAACTCAGCAGCTACATAAGACTCAATAAAATATGTAAAGCACAACTACAATTAAACATCTAGATTGCTATAATAAATTTGCATACGTACCTAGTACCTACAGTTTGGTACACTTTGTCACAAGATATAATCTGTCGGCCTTAGATTTATTTGAGCGTTTAATTGTTGTCTCACAACACCTGGGAACAGCTAAATATAACGTAAATACCTGCACCATATGCCGTGTTCATTTAGTTGGGGCCTTAATATACATGCTTGCTCAGGAATTCATTGAAATATGCCGTGTATATTATGTTCATATTATAGAACAAAGCACTTTCATTTTAAAGCACCAATTTTTAGGTAATACTATTTTTACTCGTAGTTTTCTTCGCATGGGAGGGGAAATAAAAAAATGACATACGAAGCAGTCTAAAAATTTGTCAGACTTCATCAATAGCTATCAATGAGTTAAAGTGTGAAATGGTAATAAATATACTAAAACAGAATAGTTTGTAAGGCCTTCTTTGAATATGTGAGTAGATAAATTATTAAAAATAGTACTAACTTTGATAAGATTTTATCTTAAAATTCGAATATAGGTAATGCTTTAGATTAACCTCAATGCAGATTAACTTGTGCTTTAGATTTACTGTCATCGGAAAATCACTTATTTACAAAGTTTCAACAGACTTAGTTCGGTTTCAAACCAACAACTTTCTTTACTGTCGTACTAAACACGTTGCTTTGCTTTAGTTAACTGACAAGATCTGTAGAGTTCGAATCCAATTTTTTTTTCAATAGATTACGATCAATAGATCAATAACAGTTACAAGACACTAAGCAAAGGGAAAAAAAACATTTTATTTATTAAAAACCATAAAATTTTAATATATAATGAGGGTTTCCATGGTTAATGAACAAATTCTTTCTATTATCCCAGGAACCCGTGAAAATACTTGAAATTTTGTCCTTGAAAACTCAAAAAAAATACTTTTATTACTAAATTAACTATACTTTAGTCTAAAATGACTAAAAAAACCATCAAAATAACTGTAGATAGATGTCATGGAAAATATTTGTTATACATATTTTGAAAATGAAATGTAAGTAGTATTATTTAAAAATAATATAATTACGATTATTAATTATTATTATTATCTTAATCCAGGTCAAACAATCGACGCGCATTTCAAGCCAACGTGTATTTTATAACAAGGGTATTTATATTTAGTACTTTAGAAACTTCACTGATAACGAGCTCTTTAGCGAACTATGTGGTAATTTATCTGATACTCGTATCACCACAATATTATATTAGAAGTTAGAAACTCGGCCGAAATAATTAATGACATACCCGCCTCTGTCCATGACTTCATTATAGTATAAATAATACTTATAGCCAATAAATCATATTATGTTCGTTTATGTATGACATTAAGTACTTTAATTATTCCAATTAAATTAAATATGCTTTGATTTCAGACAATCTTTTTTAATTACAAGTCTTTATTTTCATTTAATTCGTATTTAATTATTATCCTTAATAAAATCAATGTCTTTCCTGTTTTCTCCATTCCACGTGACTTGGCGAAGTTATCTGTGTTTAACTTTGAAGGATTGAAGCCAATAAAAGAAGATGACATTGAATTGAATAATTAATGAAACTATCGCACAAATTATTAAGTAAATTACTTCCTTGTATCTGATTTTCATATCTAATGTTTCTTGAAATTTCAATGTAATAAAACTTTGCAGCTGATCTGATAACTTAAAAATTGACATGCGAAATGTTTAACTGGAGGACGACGTTGAAGACGAGGGAGGTCTGATGGGTTTTAGTGGGTAGTACTGACTTTTTAACTGCCTCGGTGGTGTAGTGGCTAGCATATACGGTCACAAACCGAGAGGTCCTGGGTTCGAGTCCCGGGTCGGGCCAAGTTTAGTTATTGAATCTTTCTGTTTCGTTAGCCTCAGTAACAGCCCGGAGTTGGGAAGTTGGTGGTGGTTCACCCCCGTGCCTCGGAGAGCAAGTAAAGCCGTCGGTCCTGCGCCTTAGCTCTCACTGGTCGTGTCGAGTAGTCGTCCCACCGGAGTATGAGAGTGATAGGAACAGAGAGTGCACCATAGAGTATATTGCTACATATATAAAGAGTGCACTTGTGTCTGCGCGTACGCTCGTGTACTATAATATCTCCTGCGTACTTGGCCAGTCTCAATGAGATTGGCCGCCATGGCCGGAATCGGTCGGAAAACATTATTACTGACTTTTCTAATCGGTGGGACTCACATAACTACTTGTGGTATGCGTAAATAAATTTCCCAACAATACCAAAAAAGGAAATGTTTAACTTTGTATATACTCGTAGTACCTATATACCGTCTCACATAATAAGTTAAAATTAAATTCTATAACCTTGTTTTGGGGTTTCATCCTCATTATTAGTTTCTACATGTTCAACTGGTAGTCATCCTATCTTACTAGGAATCTTGTCTTCAGCCCTTTTAACGTCCCAGTGCTGGGCACGGGCCTCCCTCAGTACTAAGGGGATCAGGCCATAGTCCACCACGCTGGCCTAGTACGTGTTGGCGGACTTCACGTCTTTCGAAAACTTGCTTGCGGTTTCTCAGACATGCAGGTTTCTTCACGATGTTTTCCTTCCCCGTAAGACAAGTGGTAATCATGATAGAAATGATTCGCACATGAAAATATCTGAGGTGCCAGACCCAGACTTGAAGTCGCATCACTCGGATATCCAAGCGAGTGCGTTACCGCTGGGCTACCTGCCTTACTAGGAAACTATTGTTATTTGTTTGAATCTTTGAAGGTTGGTTAACTGTTGAACCGTTTAAAAGTGTAGGTACGAAAAACAAGAATCTCAAATTTCAAAATTCTCAAAAAAATACGAAGATTACTTTACGTTTCCCCGCTCTATGCTTTAAATTGGCGAGTAGATTTACCCAACTACGTAAACAACATATTCAAAAGATAAAAGCAAGTTGTAAAAATACCGTATTTCTTATTACGTAGTCAAAATATTCGCCTCTATTCATTCATTCTAAGTACCTATACCTATTAACTCCCAACTTTTTACTTAAACGATACAAAAGGTAAAAAAAGATAAATAAATATAGTTAGAAATGCATAAATCACAAATGAAGCACATTGGGATCAATTAAACTTTAGTAGGTCACTTCAGAGCCAGGGGTGCTATTGGTCGACCTTTTGATGGTATTAAATAGTATAAATCGTTATTTAATTACGTAATTGCTATATGACTTTTTAACTTCTGGGCGATTGAACTATAAAAGACATTAAATTTAATGATAATAATCCCAGCAGTAAAAGTGACCTTGTTTATGTAACTTTTATCTAATAAATGATATTTTGTAAGAGCACATAATCATTGAAATAAAAGAAAAGTAAATATTGACAGAGTGTTAAAGAGTCTTTATTCTTAATGATGTTTCTTAAGCCACTTGGAAAATTACTTGAAACAATATCAACAAAATGTTATTGAGCGATTAACGCTTGCTAATTAAAAAATTTTTTAACATCACATTCATTCATATAATAATATACCTTATATAAAATACTCGTATCAAGTGTTCTTTAAACTTAATAGATAAGTAGGATAATTTTCATTACTACTATTTCTTTTTATTGCAATATTGACGATTTTCATCCTTCAAGAACCTGAGAAACGGCTATCCTAATTCCTAAGGTACAAAGTAGGTGTACTCCAAGGCAAAAAATAAATATGATTGAACCACTGTGTGATGACAACCACGACCGACGACAATAATCGGAAACTTAATACCCATATTATTATAATCCTCATTCAAAGATACATGATCTATTGATATTTAATTACAAATTATAAATAAATAATAATAGTTGACTTTTTATAGTTAATTAAAATTGAAATATATAAGTACCTACTAGGTAGTATAAGAACTAATAGTAACTGAATGGCTAAAGATAAAAAAACAAAAACCGACTTAAAAACTAAACAAATCTAAACTAAAAAGTAGAAAATAATACTTTTAAGAACTTCGTTAATTTTGAAGCCGGTGCCAGCCAGGACTTATAGATTTATCTTGCTTTTGCAATGGACTTTCGAACGGTATTTTGATTATGTTTACAAATTTATAGATTAATCGAATATGTGTCTATTTAAGGTTATTTTGCTTTGGCTGGCACCGCCTTCAAAATTAACGAAGTTCTTAAAAGTTAAAAGTATTATTTTCTACTTTTTAGTTTAGATTTGTTTAGTTTTGAAGTCGGTTTTTGTTTTTTGTTAAAAATAATTTATTTTCAAATTTTTTGCGGAAAGTAGTTACTTCTTTTGTTCATGTAAAAAAAGAATTTTCCAAATCCGTCCAGCCATCTTCGAGTAATGGGAAACATACATAAAAAAAGTAAAGAATTGAGAACCTCCTCCTTTTTTGAAGTCGGTTAATAAGAGCCCGAAAGAATTTAACTATCGGTCTATAATTACGTATAATATTGAAAGAATTTTCTTTTAACTCCTAACCGTTGAGGAGTTGTACCTTCCATCATTAGCCCAACCACAGGAGATGATGATCATCAGACGCAAATACTTGAACAGCTTTAGGAAATATATGAAGAACGTAATAAGTGCCTATAAAATTTGAGAGTTGCATACGATTTCCCTGGGATCTCATCATCAGATCGCGACTTGGTGACTATGGGACCAACTGGAAACTATACCCTTTCAAACAAAAAAAGAATTTTCCTAATCGGTCCAGCCATCGTCGAGTAATCGGGGAACATACATGTAAAAAAAAATAACAAAGTCCCCGACGAATTGAGAACCTCCTCCTTTTTTTGAAGTCGGTTAAAAAAATGATCTAGACGGCAAAGCAATGGCGATAAGAATTGAGAGATATCTTTCTAAAGATACGTCATTTCCTAATTCCCTTTAGAGTAATTAAATCATTGCGATCTGCAAATTATGATTGTCTTCATGTTGATGCCTTAACATAAGATCCTTCTTATTTCGCATTTATTTAGCCACAAGATCTTAACTCTATTTACACGAGACCAAAGTAAGACCAAACTTAGGGAGTTTGGAATATAAAACCCTTATTAAATACTTATTATAATTAAAATAAGTTAATTTACATTTAGGTAATAGCAGCCGAAGCTACTTAAAATTTTGCGATTGAACAGATATTCGTGCGAGTACGAGTAGAACGTCGAAATTGCCAAATTTCATCATTATAAATCAAGCGGTTTTCAATATTTCGTGATGATTGTCCTTCCGCTTTCATATATTTAGATTGTAGATAAAATTACAATATGAAATATAATATAAATATCGGTACCTATACATTATTAGTTAGTTCGTATATTATCATATAGGAAGAGGAGAATAAAGGGCTTAATACAATGTATTGATGAGTTGATTCGGTTATATTTGTCACAAAGGCTATCATATATTATTGTCATATCAAAGTGAATTAATTGCGATTATAGTATTCATTTGCAATCCTCTCAGAGGGTATCGACCTACTTTATTAAGTATTGCTGACACCAGTGTAATTGTATAGGCTTAGATTTATATAGGTATAGTTTTGTTTTGTTGTAAACAAAATATATCTGCATAATTGACATTCATATTATTTTTGCATAGCTTGAATGTATAACACATTGTTAGCAATATTATACGTATAGTGTTTTTACCACCCTGGTGTGGGTAAATAAAAAAAAATATTCTTCATAGAAATAAAAACATTCTTTATTGATATAGAAATATCACAGAAAAAAATATCTGTACCATTTTTTTAATACTACTAGCGACACACCCTCGCTTCGCTCGGGTTCGTTCCTAGGTTTGGGTTTACTCCTTTTTTGAAGTCGGTTAAAAAACCTAGCCTACGTTACTCCTTACATCATTAGCTATCTGCCAGTAAAAGTCCCGTCAAAATCGGTCCAGCCGTTACCCGGAACTAGTATTATGTTATATGTGCCCGGAACAAACAGACAGACAGACAAAAATTTTAAAAATTGTTTTTTTATTGTAATTTGAAATTAAAAACAGACACCTAATTTTATTTGTATGTATAGATGTATAAATTTCATCTCTAATATACCAAATATAATAAACCCAATACAAATAAAGATTACGTCATAGACTTTGAACAAGCTAAAAAATAATCTAGACACTAAAATAAACGTAACATAAAGTAATATGATTGGATAATATGAGGCGCTTTATATGTTTACATTTTTTATGATAAGTCTTTTATTACCTACCACATCAGTTTCATATTACCTACTACATACAGTCTTGGATTCAACAAGTGACAGTCTGATATTTTTTGCAAAGTAATTGTAATTAAATTGAAAAATGGACAATCACCTTGAAAAATGAGGTCAAATAAAAAAGTGTCGATTTTGAGTTTTTTTTAAGAACAGAAATTACTTATTTATGGATTAATTACATTATATATTTCAGGTTTAAAGGAGGTAGAAGAAATGGCTTTGATAACAGAAGATATAGATCTAGAGAGAGAATATTCTCCGAGTATGTGGTCGAGAAGGTTCTCCTCAGCACAAAAAGTTCTCGAACATCATGTTAACTCTGTTACTACAGGTATTTTTGTTATTTTTACTGGTAGGTATATAATTATAGGGATATTTTATTAATAATATTTTTTGAAGTTATTTAATATCATAAGGTAATTTTTGGTCATATTATATGCATTTTATGGATACCTATATCAAGCTTTAGTATAGAAACTTAAAGATAAATAAGATCTGCTTATAAACTGCTTATTAAGAAAAGAACCAAAGCTTAAAATATACAAAAATTATTACTCTCTCATAATATATTATTGCAAAAATTGCATACCTACTTTAATGAAAGAAATAAAAAGTAAACGATATGTGAGAATGTGTGTGTAATCGAGAATACAACACACACACACACGAAAATATCAAAGTAATATTATTGAATTTAACATTTGCTTAGGCGGATTCCGTCTATATAATTAAATATTAAGTCCGAGGTAGCAAAGTAAAATCAAATGTCAAATGTTCTCATTTACCTAAGAAAATACTATGATATTTATTTCATCATCATCATCAGCCCTTTTAAACGTCCCACTGCTGGGCACGGGCCTCCCTTTGTACCAGGAAAACTTTTTTACGAAAACTTGTTAGGTTTTCTCAGACATGCAGGTTTCCTCATGATGTTCACTTCACCATAAGACAAGTGGTAATCAGGATAGAAATGATTCGCACATGAAAATATCAATTATCAGAGGTGCGAGACCCGGATTTTAACCCGCATCACTTGTTTATACAAGCGAGCGCGTTACCGCTGGGCTACTACTGCCTTATATTTTACTTATATTTAGTTATTTCTCAATAAATTATTAACCAGCCAAAGTTGAGCAATGATGTTTGATGTTGAATGATGAATGGGTAAATGATGTTTAAGACAGTTTTGCGTAAAACAGTGGTCGTAAAATATAGAGTTCCGACTTTACACGTTTTATGCGATGCGTACCTGTAGTGAGATGGCGATTTTTTATTCTTTTAAAGGTAGAACGAATCCTACCAGGTCAGCTACCTAGTATGTTAAATACACACACTGCTTTAAATTGGTTAACATTTATATGCATTTCAATAATGAATACGAAATCAATTAAAGTTTTTTTATTTATTTTAGGTTTCTGTTTCTCTTTCCAAATAAAACTTTTATATTTAATGTAATTTCGTTATCATCCTCAGTGCAAAGAAGATTGTCTGTTAAAATTTATAAAATCGATACAAGTTAGACGTTTGGTCACTTATTTTTAGTCTACATTAGTATGAGAAATTTTATGGTTAATTGGCATGTATGGGGAAGTTGCACGACTACATACGAGTATAACTAATTATTCTTTTTTAGGACAAAGATGCCACAAGTTTGAATACAATGAGTGTTTCAAATCAAAGGACTCATTCCTTCTGCTACTTCTCCATCTAACCATTCATCGAACTATATTTTGATCGATCACTGTAGACCACAAATGATCAAAATGATACTTTATAGTCGCTCCAAATAAATAAAAGAAAACTGATATTAAACTAAGTTCTAATCAATATTCTTTTAAGCAAATCCTTGCAGGAGTATACTATAGAATCCGAATTCCTTAGTGAAGCGAGTGCATGTTGCTTATTATAATATGACTTTATTTTAATTATAAAGAAATAAAAAAAAACAAAATGCCCAGTGGTAACACGCTTGCTTGGATAACCGAGTGATGCGGGTTCAAATCCGGGTCTCGCACCTCTGATAATTTCATGTGCAAATCGTTTCTAACATTATTACCACTTATCTTCCCGTGAAGGAAAACATTGTGAGGATGCATGTCTGAGAGAATCTAGCAAGTTTTCGAAAGACATGTGAAGTCCGCCAACCCGCACTAGGCCAGCGCGGTGGACTATGGTTTAATCACGTCATATTGAAGGCAGGCCCGTGCCTAGCAGTGACACGTTAAAAAGGGCTGAATACATGTACATTCTTAATTAAAAAAAAATTAATACAAATAACTAGTCCCAAATCATATAACATAATTTGCACTCTCAACTATGCAACATTATTTTAAACAAGAACAGTTATTATCATATTTTATCATCAGTAACACGTATCTAATTTGACGTATATAATATTTGTTATTCCTTTGTGTGTTTACACCAGCTGTTATTTGAATAGGTTATGCTATAATATATAACATACACTATGATCTTATCGATTTATACTTAAAATAAATAAAGAATGTTATACAAGTTATATTAATGTGTTAGATTTTTATGATGTAGTTAGCCACAAAATAGTTTTAGCTTAAAATATATACGAGTACGTCTTTCTATATGCACGTGCTCAGTGGTAGCGCGCTCGCTTAAAAAATAAGTGGAGCGGGTTCGAATTTCGGGTCACGCCGAAAAATATAATTCATTACTGTTATTTGCATATGCGAATCATTTTGAAAATGTTTAACTATTACTTGTTTTACGATGAAGAAAATACCATGGCGAAATTTACATGACTGAGAGAATCTAGCAAGTTTTCGAAAGACATATGTGCCAAATGCCAATATGCCAGCGTAGTCGATTATGGCCTGTCACCCTCCCTCGTACTGAGGGAGGCCCTTGCCCAGCAGTAAAAAATCAGTAAAATGTATTATCATTCACTTAGGTATTAGGTACTAATGATTAAATATTTTAGACAAGATTGCGCTCGTGGCTTTTCCCGTAGTGGGTTCATCAATAAATGTTACCTTATACAAAGTTTATATCAATATTTCTAATTATTGCCTTGTGTGCTATCTGAATACCAGGTTGTATGAAGATCAATCACAAGTTGCAGTAGTTAACATTAACTAAAAGTTATTTATTTATGATTCTAAGAATATTAATATTAATTTTCAGCAAGCGAAATTGCAGTCAACGACGTACCTCATAAATTAGAAATAGAATACGGATCCACTCCCGGCCAAAAACTGGATATTTTAGGAACTGATCTACCAGATGGTAAGTTATTGATTCCTAATTATCTCCCACCTTTTATATTTTGGCGTTATAACTTATAAGTAATAGTATAAGAGCCATCTTACTACGTTTTGACTCTTGTCTGTTAACTGCCTCGGTGGTCTAGCCACCTAGTGGCTAGTAAGTAGGTACGGCTACACATCCGAAGGTCCTGAGGTCGAGTCCTGGGTCAGGTCAAATTTAATTTTAAGTGTATATTGCGACAAAAATAATATAAACCATTTTTGTTGTTAGCTCTAATTGTGTTAAAAATTCTAATGTAAAGTAGTAAAAATTAAAGTATAAAATACACATATATATCTAAAGCCAAAATTAAAAAAAAATATATGAATACGAAAAACGAAAGCATACGTACTTTGGTTCTTCTTCCTTTAACGCAAAAAAATACAAGATAATTACAAAGGTGACCAGCCAATTAGCTGAGCCAATAGCCATAATTAATATTTAAAAAAATACATAATATATTTCACAATTTTATATGATTATTTTAGAAACGATTCCTCTTGTATTTATTATTATCTACGTGAATTAATCTCTTAAATACTTAAATAGATTTTATATAGAGATAAATCGGCGTTTGCATACACAATTTTTTAGTTATGAAAATGTGGATTATAGTAGTCCGGTTAACAACCGCTTACTAAATATGTTTGCATAATGTTTAATTAATTATATAAAATTTGTGTAATGACTGTCGTCATGGATTGGCTGAATTTGTAATGACTCTACTTGCTGTGTCAGAGGCATTCATTTGTTGAGCAGGGATTGAGTGTTTTAAATATTAATACTCGTAATATGTATATATAAGGTTATATATGTGTAGTGTATCAACTATTTGGCATCCATAACACAAGCCTCGTAACTTCATGGACAACCCTACATACAAATTTTGGCATTTGTAATAAATGTTTATCTTATGAGGATTTTATTATTGGTCGAATTTCGCATCGTAAAGTCATACATGCTGTATGATTATTTTTTTTGTGTGATCACTCCATTGATCGCCGGAATTAAACCAGTGATGACATTACAATTATATCTTGTTACATAATATACAATTAAGTTATTTATTATTATTGTTATACATACATATATAGTTATGCATTGCACATACTAATTTTGTACTAAATTAATAATCACCTATTAATTTTTTTTTTGATTTGTTATACAACATTTCATTTTAATTGTTGGTACATGTCTACTACTTCTACTCTACTTCTTAAGTTCTACATTACAGATTTAGAATCTATCTGTCTTCGTTAAATCGTTTTTTAAGAGACGAAAAATTTAAACGAAAACTATACTGCTAAAACCAATTCACCAGTTCGGTTGCTCCATAAGTTCTAACGGCTAAGTGGCCTAAAACCTGTTTCTTTTACCTTACAAATAGCACATTTATGCAGGTTATGCGTGCGTGTTCGTGATATTGTTATCCATAAAAAAGTAGTCCCGAGTCCGATACATAAAGATATCTAAATAAAAAAACTGATGCGGTTATTATTAATTTCATACTCGACCTTACATCACATAATACGTCATACTCACTGATTTTGAATGCATTTAATATGTGGACATAATTGGATATGAAACGTCACAGTCAACAATACGGCGCGGTTTTGTGAGTTAATTCATTCAATACACCACCCAAATTAAATACTTACTATAAATAGAATAAATATACATGTTCATACAATTCAAAAACAAAGAAAATCTGATATGATAAATACAATATACTTATATGTACACGGGGTATTATACCCCGCGCTTGTTCGGCAGATTGTGTCAAATACTATACAAAATTTACGATTATGTCAGTCAGTTGCGAGTATATTACAGGGTCAGCATTAGGACATATAAATAAGTTAGTTTTATGAAAAGATATGTATATAAAATGAGCTTTTTTCGCGGCTTCGTCCGCGTTCAAAGCTCCGGAAAACAGATTCTTAGATTGTACATAATATATCGTAATGAATGACGTGCTTATTAAAATAAGTATTAATATCATTATAATAAAAAAAGCTTCGCAAAAAATACATTGTTTTAGAACAAATTTGATAAGCATAAAAAGGTTATAGTAAGTCAACCTTAAAAGATAGACCTAGCCTAACCTTCTTCTATAAATGAATTATCTACACAAAAATAAATGTTCTATTCGTAACAGTAATTCCTGAGATTAGTGCGTTCAACCAACCAAACGAATAAACTCTTCAGCTTCATAATATTAGTATAGATAAGTTTTATGATCTTTTTTTGTGTTAATTTTTTAAGATAAACTTATATATTTTAAACCTTATGATACATAAGATAAATTAATATATAATAATTAAGTATAGTAGTATTGCTCATATAATATTTTTATATTATTTTATACCTTCTACAACTAAATTAAGTTTTTGTCTTAATGCTTGTAACATTAACGATGGCGTTAATTTAAAGTAAAACCTACTAAGTACCTATTACATTGTTTTTAAATTTCGAATTAAATTTTAAAGTTCTTAGAATTATTTTTGACGTTAAAACTATTATTATACACTGTGCAGATTTTTTAAAAGATCTCTTGGTTCGCTTAAAGGCGAAAAGTCTAACATTGCCATATTATGATAATGGTTATTTTTATCGTGAATTATTATTTAATGGTTTTACCTTATCCATGGTCTGTCTCTTTTTCAATCATATAAATAAACTAGCGTCTCATCATTCCTCCACTCTGGTCCACTACTCAACCTTCGGTTAGTATGAATTTGTGGCGAAAGGAATGTGTATATTGTGATGTATGTTTCACCCATTTTAAAAAAGAGAACGAAATGATAATTCACATGTTTTTATAATGTCATATATTTGTGTAATGTCAGATTCTATACTATACTCCACATTATTATCATTATACTTACATAATAAATAAAATGTTATTGGAGTCTTTGTATTTCTCCGATACTCTACTTACTTTTTCAGCGTTAACATATTTCCCACAGTAAAAAATACCTTTATATTATATTGCCCCGGATAATTAGCCATCGCGCCATTTTTTCCAAATCAGTCCTTTGGTTTCTCGTGATGCGGTCATAAACACACGGACAAAAAATCTAAATCAGCAACATTTTTCAAAAAAGAAATGCACGGATTCGAATCAGTTAAAATTTTATTATGTGTATGGATAATGGATAGAACATTATATTTTTTTAATACATATTAAATGCATTTAAGCAAAACTAATGAAAATAAAGCACATTATTGTCATCGTATCAATAAAATGTCTGCTCTATATCCGGTGCTGTTTAAGTATTGATAAAATCTGATTAATTACAATGAGTTTAAAATATCGCAATCCGGTTTGTATACCGCTAATTGTACCCACTGCTCTACTACTGCTGTACTACTAAATTTTATGAAAATCGTTGTAGCCGTTTCCGAGATTCAGATTATATATATATATATATATATATATATATATATATATATATATATATATATATATATATATATATATATATATATATATATATATATATATATATATATATATATATATATATATATATATATGTACATATATATATATATATATATATTATATATTATATATATATAAAAATAAAAAGACGGTTTCGTTTGGCATCGACCTCGTAGATCAATAAACTAATTAATTCCGCAGCTATCGATGTCAATTTCCATTTAAATAATCATAACTGCACTTAGAAACTTAGAACATCCTTTCGAAAAAAGAACTTAACAAAAAAATCTAAAACGAAGTACCAACATTTTTTTTTTTATAGTTGGGAAACCCTGTTACGGGTACCCCCGACTTCCACTGGGGGTTATGTGGTGACTCTCCGGACGCATCCGGCATACCCACTTAAACCCAACTCCCAAACCCCTGCCGCCATGAATGGGACGCCACGGGATCGCTTTCGCATACAACCGCGACGCCCCGACGGTTGGCCGAAGCCACCACCATGAGGCCGCCCTGAAAAGGGCAGCCCCATTATGCGTAGAATTTACAACCACTAAGGACTGCTCCGAAGTCCACCCCAACCATCCACAGGCCAGAGAAGTGCCCCAGAGTAGCCTGAGACCACGAAAGCCCTAAAAGGGCACCACCAAAATAACGGTACCCTAGGAACCCTACTCCATGTAGACCCCCTAGGGCACCCGCCTCCCAAACGTGAGGCTGCTCCCAAGTCCACTCTGCTGATCAGAGAAGTACCCGGAGCAGCCCCACTCGACACAAACACCACCCAACGAATTGGGCATCCCCCAAAAGCGCCCGCCTAAGCGAGCCCACCCACAAACGGCTGCAGGGGAAGAGGATGCGACAGCGCCGACACTCCCCTTCCCCTGCCGCCCCGCCACGTCCGTCATCAAGCGGTGACGGCCCCGCTGGGGCCGCGGAGGGCGGTCAGAACTGTGAATTCTTCCCGTCCCCGCGGCCCCACCCCTACTCCCCACCGAAGTCGGTACCCCCCCAAAAACCTACAACCCCCCCGGCACTGAAGGGAGGGGGGGTCCTTCCCCCCCAACGTGCCAAACCCCTCGCCAGACGCAGGACCACCGAAGTGGCCCCGCTCCAGCCGCCGCACCGACAGGCTAGTCCCGCCAGTACGGCCTGCACAGTGCCTCGCCAGTTTTATTTCGTCTTATAATAATTATATGTAATGACGTACTTGATAAGAATTATCATAATTATTTTAATTTATGGATAATATAACGTGCTTCTATTTTTAATACAAAAGGAAATACGTCAATAAATACGAAGAAAAGTGTGGGTATTAATTGGTACATCATTTACTGTACAATGATATTACTCGTTAAGCTCATTTGATAACGTATTATATATACAGATTATGTATTATATATACATATCATGTTTGATACTTTTCTCTTTTAGTGACATCTATCTGTATATAAAAAATCGCAGTGTAATGGTTTACGCTGCAATTACTTTAAACCTAAAAAAAACTGCCAAATTCGTAGAAATGCTATATTAAAATATAAATATACTTACATGTTTTAATTTTGTTAGAACATAAACAATTGGCACCATCTAGTACTACAGTAAGCTACGAGCCTTGTACTATGCATAAACAACCCGCTGCCGCTGGCACAGAAAGGTCACTATTAACTGAGCCACACGTGTCGTCAAAATACGCTAATAGAAAGAAATAATTTCTTAAAATAACTTTAACCCCATTAGTTTGTGTTTATATAAAAATATATATACAAAGTAAACTACTGTTACAATTCTCTTATAATATGCGATAGGAACAAAATAGAGCTCACTAAAAGTCGTGCCATCTTAACATCTGTGTTATTGATAACGTTACTAACTTATTAGTTACTAGCTGACCCGTGCCCACTTCGTTGGGCATAATGTTAATAATTCTTTTTTAGTACAAAGTGTTATGTTTTAATTTCTAACTGCGAAAAGGAGGGTTATACGTAGGTATTTTATTAATATTAAAAATTAAATTATCTATACTAATATTAAAAAAACTACTTTTTGTAACTTAAATATAAAAGTTAGACATATGCTGTCGTTGACTTTTTTGTAGGCATTTTCAAGCTCCACATCTTTTCTCTAGAACTCAAAAATATATCTTTCATAGTTAAGGCAGCGTTCGTAAGAAACTCTTTCATTCGTCCGTTTTTTCTCCGATTCACTTTGCAAAACGGACTACCACGTAAAAGCCTTTTTATTTTTCGGTTTTTTATATAGCCTATGACACTCGGCAATAATGTGGCTTTCTATTGGTGAAAGAATTTTTAAAATCGGTTCAGTAGATCCCGTGATTACCCCTTACAATTTAACAAACACACAAACTTTATTTCTTTATAATATTAGTATAGATTAATTTTCGCTAATGCATTAAATGCAGAAATTTTATTTGGCGCAATTTATAATCAAATTGTTTTATTTACATTTTTATTACCTCGCACAACTATATTTTACATAAAAAAATGTAGATTACATTTTTCCTTATCTTTTTAAAGTATTAGACTAATTGACTACTTATCGTCAAGGTAAGCACTATTACAGCTTACATAGCTCGTTTGCATGGTAAGTACTTCTAACACAAACCTACAAATTGAAATAATTTAATATAGCTACAATATATAGGTAAACTACATAAAAATGGTCAAATGAATATCGCTATGATATAGATAATTTAAGCAAAAAGAAATATTTTTACGGGTTTACTATATGAGAAAACTTTAAATTCATTCAGCGAGTACTTTAAATTGAAATTAAGAGCTATCTTTTGGTGGGTTTTTTTATGTTTAGAACAATATTTCGTCAATGGAGTGAGAAAAAAAAATCGTCCCAAATGAAGCACACTAATAAAATATAGATAATACTTATAATATAATATACATACTTAATTAATACTTAGGTAAATCGCTCGATGATTAAACTCAAATGCAACGGCTATTTGCTAGATAAATATCTTGTAATAGTGAGAGAGCCACATCTTTTAAGGAAAAATTTTGCTATTTTTTTTTTGTTTAAATTCTTCTACAAAAGAAATAAAATTATTCTACGTAGAGTTCTACGAAGTCATGCGCAGTACATAATTAAATGTGTTGTAAGTCATGCCAACAATTATCTCACGAGGGATTTGACTGTTGCCTCAATACTTCCTGTATGTAATTGAAATAAAACATGGCCTATTTTGTGCAAAATAATATACGGTTTCTCTTACTGTCAGTCTTACGAAAAAACAACTGGTTTCGTGTCTCTTATTTCCTTACCTTACTCTTAGTTAATATATAAATAATATTATATATTTATCTAAATGCGAAATTGCTTCTGTCCGTACTTCTGTTACTTAAAATTTGTAACGTAGAATACCTACTTTTACTATTAGTCTACTCTACATTTTCCAAGCGAGGCAAATTATACTATTTAATTGATGTTATTGATATAATTGTTAAAAGGAAATTTATCTTATTACCGACGCAATTTAACACGTCAAATGATTTCCGTGGGTCGAGCAAAATGCAAAACTTCCCTAGAGACTCGACTGAGTGAAACGCAGACGTGTGTTTAGAATTTTTATTAAGTATATCACTATTATACAAAAGTATTTCATTTTTCAGATTCTCCAATTCTTGTGTATGTACATGGAGGATACTGGCAGGAGCTGTCACGAGAACTATCCCGGTACCCAGCACGACCTCTTCATCGTTGTAGAATTAAAACAATTGTGGTTGGCTATGACCTATGCCCTGCTGCCACGCTACCTGAAATAATCAACCAAATACAAAATGCGGCTAAATTCGTTTTTGAATATGCTGAGAAAATGGGTTCAAGGTAATCAAAATAGCATCATAAATTTGAAAACGTTATATAAACGATAATATGTGTGTAATGTGTACTTATACTCCTTCACGTTAAAACGACTATAACTTGGAACACTTAGGCTATTCTAAATAACTAAATTTAAGGTAGGTGTATGTATAGGTAAGTACATAATAGGTACATACCTATTTACATATTATATATATTTACACAGATAACAAACTTGAGGTGTCTGTTAGTAACATCAACATAACGGCTTATAACTAAATGCACATATAATTATAAGCCGTCCTTATACGAAAAACACATTACTATTATAATATTTTTGTCCATTTATCCGTTCCTGATCTCTACCTAGCCTGCCTGCCTATAGCGCCTAGAAATATTTTAGCATAACTTTCATTTTCACTGGCAGTTAGTTGATGTTATAAGGAGTATTTATAGTGGTAGTGCCAAGCTTGTTACCTTCGGGTAGCATCCGAATGGGCCGGCACGCCCCGTATAGTACCACTCTCTCACAGAAGACCGGCGTGAAATGGCAGCTATGCTGTCGTGTTTCGTCCGGTAAGTGAGAGTCCGGGAGGCCCACTTCCCATCCCTCCTCCCGTCCTTCTTGCTCCTCCCTCCCTTCCTTTCCTAAAAGGCCGGCAACGCATCTGCAAGCCCTGCAGTGTTGCAGATGTCCATGGGCGGAGGTGATCACTTCCTTCCGAGCCTCCTGCCCGTTTGCCCCCTTTGTAGCAGAAAAAAAAAGAGTAGCTTAAGCATTTGTTTTAGAAAACGAACTAGGATTCCGCTAAAAAAAATTAAAACGTACGAACAAACAAAAACAAAGCAAGGGTGGCACGCTACCTAATTAAAAATATAAAAGGTACCGGAACGTGTCACAGGAATAATTTCTTATCCAATATATAGAATAATAACATTGCGAATAAATAAGCTAAAAGTTATTAAGTTAATAAATTATTATTTAACGACATTATTTTCAACACGATGTTATTTGAAGTAATAAATAAATTATAAATCGTTCGTGATTCAATTAAATACCGTTCAGTTTCAATGAAGGATATTAATGCTTGTTATAAACTGCTTCAGGCTGCTAAACTAATTTCCAAATCAAAAGGTTTTAACTTTTTGACAAATGAGAATCAATTTAATCCAGCTAATTAATTTATTGGCGCCTTCATACTTTTTTAAACTACTTCGTTAAGGAAAGACAACAGAAAGCCGATTCAAAATAAGAACCGATGTCAACATTTTTAGTATCTAGTAAATATTACTAAATGTATTTCAATTATTTTTCAAATCGATGTATCCTTTAAGTAAATAAATATTTATATTTTCTTCTAAATTTCTAAACAGATTTGAAGTGCCAATTGCCATCTATGATTAGAAGAGAGCTGTCCCAAATTAATTTTCGTACGTACCAAAAATTGAAGGATATTTCAAAAAAAACGTTTAAATCACAACTTTAAAAAAATATCATTTATGAAAAGCAGTCATTACGTAAAAATAGTATCATTTAATATTTGTTTGGAAAATAAAGTTACTGGAAGTAAATATCATCATTATTTATTCATTGAATTTCAGAGGTTGCTTTATCACAGCTTCCTTAGAAAAATTTACTCTGTGTATAATAGCTAGTAGAAAAAAATATAATAATATGTATTAGGAATAGATGTTTGACGATGACCACGTGACATAACCTTATGTTATTTCCATACATCCTATAGATAATACTTTCTTAGATTTACGCGAATATTCGACATTATAAATGAAACTACCTTTTCGGATTTTGTCGCGGATTTATTTTGATTTTTAGTTCCCGACGTTTCGAATGCTTTACAGCAATCATGGTCACGGGAGAGACTAAGATATTTGACGTCTCATAGGTTTATATACTTGTTACAGACAGTGCCTACCCACAATTTACAAAAATTTTGAAAATGGCATCAGAGTACCTTATAAAATTTTATTTTTTAATTCTAAACATTTATATTTAAATTTAAATAATTTAAAAATAATTTATAATTATGGCAATATTATTAACTTATTTTTAGCTAGTATTATTATAATTATTATAATTTTTATTTTAATATTAGTTATTCAAAAGTATTATGTAGTGTTGCTATTAAAATAATATGTATATTTTCTTACCTATAAATTGTTTATGCTAAGTTGCATTTTATTATTTAAATTAAGTATTAATTTGATATAAGAAAATTAAGTTAAAATTGCTAAAAATATAAATTGAATTTTGATTATTTTAAAGTATTAAGCAACACTACTGCAAGTGCAAATTAAAAATAATTTAATCAAATCAAAATATGCTTAGATTTGACAGATTCTTTTGAATTATAATTTTTAAAATTTTTAGAATTTAGATTGAAAGAAAGCTACTGCACGGTTCGGAAGGCAGTTTGTGCAGAGAAGAACGTTATCGACCTAGAATGATTCGCGAGGCAATTGAAATTAAAAAACATCCTAACTTTAATAGAGAGGACGGCTGGGTATTACCACCTTCTTGGGATCCTGTAATTAATATAATAAAATCTAATAATAATAAAAGTAATAATAAAAGTAATCATAATAGACAGTTGGATGTAGTTAGCTCATACTGTGTAGATCTTGATACAAGTAGTCAAATTTAATATATAATAATTATTGTATGTATTGCAATATTGTTAAAATATTTTTAAAAAGAGCAAGTGTAGAGTTTCTTGCCGGTTCTTCTCTGCACAAACTGCCTTCCGAACCGTGCAGTAGCTTTCTTTCAATCTAAATTCTAAAAAATTTTAAAAATTATAATTCAAAAGAATCTGTCAAATCTAAGCATATTTTGATTTGATTAAATTATTTTTAATTTGCACTTGCAGTAGTGTTGCTTAATACTTTAAAATAATCAAAATTCAATTTATATTTTTAGCAATTTTAACTTAATTTTCTTATATCAAATTAATACTTAATTTAAATAATAAAATGCAACTTAGCATAAACAATTTATAGGTAAGAAAATATACATATTATTTTAATAGCAACACTACATAATACTTTTGAATAACTAATATTAAAATAAAAATTATAATAATTATAATAATACTAGCTAAAAATAAGTTAATAATATTGCCATAATTATAAATTATTTTTAAATTATTTAAATTTAAATATAAATGTTTAGAATTAAAAAATAAAATTTTATAAGGTACTCTGATGCCATTTTCAAAATTTTTGTAAATTGTGGGTAGGCACTGTCTGTAACAAGTATATAAACCTATGAGACGTCAAATATCTTAGTCTCTCCCGTGACCATGATTGCTGTAAAGCATTCGAAACGTCGGGAACTAAAAATCAAAATAAATCCGCGACAAAATCCGAAAAGGTAGTTTCATTTATAACATCCTATAGATTTCTATTAGGGACGATGAATGTAGAGCTGAAGTAGAAGCACAATACCGATTACATTATAAGCCCAATTGTGAATACAATCAATCTCTAAGGAATTATTTGTATGCTAATCAATGATGGGCAAGGTTTTATTAACCACAGAAAGCATGCTACTCATAGTTTTACATAATATAGCCAACGTAGATACTAGTAGAGTCACCATCAAGTAGCTGTTATTTTTAATAAGAATTCTATAAAATTATCTCATTAATTTTCAATGTATTTTGACTTTCATTCCGCTTGGGTTGTCCTTATATAATTTTCTCAGAGGTCATATATTTTCCCGCACTAAAAAGTATCCAGCTATCATGATACGAAATTTTATCAAAATCTGTCCAGCATATTTTCGTGTTGTGTCATACAGACAAAAAATCTAAAAACTATAGAGATGGCCATTGTATTGATAATGACTATTGCTATAGAATATTCCAAAAATTATTTAGTGTACAAAAATCTGTTAAGTAGTTACTAGGACTATATGTAAGTACAAATTTGCAGGTATAATGAGTTTTATATCCTTCGCCTGAAACTACTTATAAAACTTAATGAAATCGATGCAAATGAAACCTCTGCCTGTACATATTTTTTAATAGAAATAATTTTAATAATTGCATTATTGTGTTTTTATCCAACACTTTTTAATTTACCCGCAATCGTCGCACTGAGATATATTTCTATAAAAAAATCACTGCTATAATTTTATTACTACAAGTGTAGATGCCTACCTCAGCTATACTTTTGATATGACAACTGTCAATGGCTTCGTTACTGTATAATTGGAAGTCAAGATCTCTTCACAAAAAGGCACGTTATTATTTAAAATACGGTTACTAGATATAAACTTTAATATTTTCATGATTTTGATTTATCACAAATTAATGTCTGTGACTTTACTATCGCATAAATTCTCATTGCTTTTCCTTAAAAATATTTTATATTACATTATAAATATAAAGTTCTCAATTCTTGCTTAAGCAAATAAATAAAAAACACATATCCTTAATTTTTCCCCTTTCTTATAATTATCTTTTTACGCTTTTTTGTAATTTATATCATTTTAATTTTGGTCCGTTAGAATTTTGTTGTTTTATTTAGCAATTCCTTATCATGAACTTATACATATAATTTTGTAATCGCTTTTAAAAAGTAAAATATTTAATACCACGGTCACACACTTTCAAGATCACAATTGGTGCCTGGTAACCGCTATTTTGAATTATCAATCATAAAAATTGATTAAACCGTTTAGTAATTATGAGAGAACGTAAAATCGGACATACAGGTTAAACACATAATCCTCCTTTGCGCTTATTATCTTAGGAGTGCATCTGAGATAGATAGTGTACCTCTACTCGTATAAGTATATAAGGAAAATCGTAATAAAAATTATGAACACCATATAATTTAATAGAAAATGTTTTCAAGATCTTCTCTGTCATATCATTTTACCTTACCTTAGATTTACAATAAAATGAACAAATATAATTCCCATCGCCTTTTTTATATATAATATGAATAAACCTATATTTTATAAAGAGAAAGCTACCAACCTCGTTGATGATCTTGTTTGTGTATCCACTAATTAGCCCGACACGAAGCCATCGGGTCTTATAACCGCAACTTGTATACAATACCTTAATAGATTCAATCTAATTGAAAAATAATTGGAATGATATTTACGACGTAGTTTTAAAGGTTGCTTTGTTAGATGTCTATGTTTTTCCAGTAATTAATTGATTATTATTATTTATTACTTGGTTTTTTATTGTTTTACGCCGTTCAACATTTTTTATGATGTTAAAAATATATATCTATTTTATGAGCAACGTATAAGGAGGCATATTATATCAATCCTTTTATATAAATGTCATTTTTTTTGTTTATTTAATCGCGCTAATCTCCGTAGTTCTTTAGATTTCTGAAAATTCTTTTTTATGCTTTTTTACACATCACAAGAGGAACTTGCAAAAGCATACACATATATATAAATATATGTAATATGTATATCGTATTCGATTATTTAATGATGTTTTATTTAAGCTAAATTCTCTTTTACAGAGGAGTGTACTTCGCTGGACACTCAGCGGGAGCTCATTTGGTGGCGAAACTGCTAGCGAACTCGGATTTCCTTGAAAACACACCAGGATCGTACAGACTGCAAGGAGCGTTTCTTATTTCGGGCGTTTTTGACCTACGTGAATTAGTGCATACATCTGTTAACATCGCTGTACAAGTGCCTAGGGAGTGGGCTGTACCACTTTCTCCTCAGTTTGATTGTTTCACTCACCTTCAAGCCAGACGAGTACGGGTGTATATACTCGCGGGCCAAAACGACAGTCCTACGTTCAAAAAGCAGTCTAGAGAGTTCTTCGAACTACTTTACAACACCTGTTTGATGCAAAACATGTATTTAGAAATAAAAGATGACATGGACCATTTTGATATTGTCGAATGTTTCGCGAATGACGACAACTATCTTAAGAATCTTCTTGTACATGATGTTAGAAAACATTTGTGAATGTTTTGAAAGTTCTTTTAAAATTCTACTACTAGAATAGAAATAGATAAATTATATTATCTGTAATGCGCATCGTCTTATTACAATTGTTAATTTACAACTATAAAAGTGAAAGTTATTTTTCAGGAAATGTTGAGGCAAATTAATATATAAAATCTATCGAATTGCCATCTCTACCTAACATTTACACACATAACATGCGAATATGCATGCTTTTGTAAACGTTGGTAAATGTTAGAATTAATATACTAGAAAACATTTAATTTCATTGTAATTCTTGTACGTACTTATTTGTAAACTTGCGGCTCAGCGCAAGGGCAATATGCCGCTTCGCGCACCTAGGGTCGCAGGTTCGATCTCTCGTGTCGTAAATTTATATATTGTATTGATTGATCATCATGGGAAAAGTGAACATCGATACGCAAATATTTTTTTTAATAGCAAGAAACATATATATTTAGAGCTCCGTTGTTATTGTCATAAAATTAAAACGATAGAATCGATACAAAATTTTCAAAAATATGTATGTACATTCTGCATATTATACAATTTAAGCATAATATAATTATAATACAATAGAATTATTATAAAAGATCATTTTATGTCTTTAAAGATAGATACTTATTTACTGTTTTCTTAACTTCGTTTAATAAGGGTTAACTATTATTGATTATTTTTTCTTTAAGGATAAATATATATAATTAATTAATATAATATATAAAAAAGTAACGTTATTAAAAACGTATGATTGACAAGTGATCAATAAATTGAAATCAGTTATGTTCACTCAGAAATTAGTTATATTCACGTTGTTGTATGTTTACTATAGAACAGTAATTTCGTTACTGTAGAATAATTTCGTATTTTGTTATTTTATTGTTAGAGAATACTTAATATAACACTTTCAGTTACTGTAATTAGACATGCAATTTAGCTTAATTGCTTAGTTTGCTACGCGGTTTCTTATCTCATTCCCATTAACTTCGTACTTACTTTTCTTCACTATCCCTTGTGGGCGGTAGTTATTAACTTCTTTTTCCATACTAATATATTTCTATGGGTTGTTCTATATTATGTATACGAATAATACATTATACTATTAATAATATACTAGCAAATAGCTCGAACTTTGCTCGATTGAATATTTTTGTTTCCACTTTTTTTCTCTTAGAAATAATGTGTTTTAAAAAATGTACTTTTTAAAGTACCTATCAGATTTTAAATAAATCAGGAAACCGAAACCGAAATCAGTGAGACTAAGCCATCCCTTTTCAACCCTTAAGAGATTGAATTTCAAACAATCTTTTCTATTAGGTACCCATGTTAAATGGAAATAAGGTGTCAAAACGTAATTATAAACGCCCTTCATTTCCACTGGCTTTCTGTAGAAGGATCCGGGGTCGATGAGTTTAGAATATGTATTTTTGTTCCATAAAACCTTACAGGTTTACTACATAAAAATTGTTCGATTTATTACATTCATATTTGCTCAAGTTATAGAAAGTTGAAGCTGTTTTTTTCATATGATATAATAAAATATTTAATATATTTTAATTTTTGTATAGATTTCGCAGAAATGAGACTTTTCTGCAGTAAAAAGTATCCTAAATGTTGAACTGGAAGACCAGCTATCACCATACCATTTCATCAAAAACCGTCCATTGGTTTTATCGTGATGGGGTCACAGACAGACAGATAATTTCTAAGCATTATAAATTCAGGCTTTGTTTCGCAAGTGATTACTATTTAAATCAGATGCCAAAAATATTTTATGTATTCATTAACTTTATCGAATGATTAAGTTAGAATTTTATTATCTGTTACTCGTTAGATTCAACTAGTTGTAACTAAGCAGGCGTCTCGAGTACATAACTTTTTTTTATTATCTACATAATATATTTATTGTTTGACATTATTTTGTGTGCTTGGATCACAAAGCGCACTCTTTGTTGTAATATTAAAAAAAATAATTAAACACAGCAAGATTCTTAATTTGAAAAAATAAATTTTAAAGAATATGTTGTGACGTTTTTATTTACCTTCTTCGATTTACTCGATGACGACTTAATTAATTACTTCGTTACACAATTAAAAAATCTAATAAAAATCTATAAAAAATCTCGTAAATAAACTATAGTTAAGTTAATTTAAACTGACATGATACAAGCTTGAATTTCTTTGAATTCAAGTAAAATCATGTATAAGTAGATTTCGTCATTACTTATGTACTGAACATATAAATAAATTTGAAGTGCCTATTTTTTATTTCAAATGAACAGCTTTTCACTAAATGAATATGAAAATATTATATACGGCACTTATATAAAAATCAATTATTAAGATTTTTGCCTGTCCGTCTGTTTGTTCCGGATTATCTCTGAAACGGATAGACCGATTTTGACGGGATATTTACTCACATATAGCTAATGTGCTGATTCAAGAGTAACTTAGACTACTTTTAATAATAAGTGATGATTATTATTTATTACCAATAGAATAAATAGAATTAAATTACAAGAAGATCAAGCAAGTATTTTCCTTTGTATGTATTCTAGTTCCATTAGAA
Organism: Boloria euphrosyne; assembly: GCA_951802675.2. Classification (NCBI taxonomy): domain Eukaryota; kingdom Metazoa; phylum Arthropoda; class Insecta; order Lepidoptera; family Nymphalidae; genus Boloria; species Boloria euphrosyne. Next base: position 10,876,434 of record OX637871.1, read on the forward strand.
TACAAGAATTCTTCAAGCTTTACAAGCTACAAGTAGTGCGCCCGAGGGCCCAAATTTCCTGTCAACAAACGACAAATAAATATCAATTTACATATTTTTAACATTAAAAATTACTATAATTTAATTTTTATTTAACTTTTAATCGCTTAATGGGAAATGTAGGACTGACCTGGTAAAAATTCCACCTACCTAACAGTAAAACCCTACGGAACCTCGCCCGTCTTAATGCGGTAGGATCACTAGCGCTCAACCACGACGCTCTGGCGGTTGGCCTGTCGACCACAACAACCATGTGGTTGCGGCTTCACGATTCACTCTGTACATCCAACGTGAATTGCTAAAACGTAACGTATTAAATAAAAAGTTTACATCAGAAAAAAAACTGGTTTTGATTTTTTCAGGCATTTTTCCTAATGCTCGAAAATTGCCAAAATGTAAATGATTTAAAATCTAAAATGCTTATAAAGGAGATGGTTTTCGCACGTGATAAAAATTGAAATAAAATTTAGAAACTGTAACACGAAAGATCTAGTTTTTTAGTTTATTTAAAACATTTTTCTTTTACAATTTATCAATTAATTGATGGCGCTCTATCACCACACATATTTTATTGTAATCGTAAACTACTCGTAATAGCTGAATATCTCAATGGGTATAAATTAAGTAATCAGTCGTAGGTACGTATGGACTACTTACTCGTATAAAGTAATAGGTTTTAAGCATTCAAAATTCCCTCTCATTATATGAAAACGGTGACGAAAGCAGTATTTTTTTTATCATATTAACATTTAATCATTTTTTTTTACATAATTAGAACGATAATTTAACCAACCAAGAAATATATTATATAATATAGATAGAATAATTAATACTCTTATTTTAATCACATTTCACAAATCGACCAATAGTGGATGGTATTTGCGTTCATCTATCATGCAAGAGAACCGTGCCCCGCTTATAGGCGGTTTTGGGCCATGGGCGTGCACAATCTATGTCTATCATTCTGAGACATCCAAAATTCTATTTTATCAAAAAAATTACTCTTCAATTTACATTATCAAGACACCATGAGTCTTCTCGCATCCAGAGCACCTCCGTGACGGCGGTAATGGTGAGAACTATGAATTTGATCAGCCAAGTCCCTGGAAGCGAGTGTGTGCGGTAAACACATAGCCTCTGATGGTCGGTTTAGAATTAAAATCTGAACAAACATGGATGCAGTTGATTTTGCTTCCATTATTTATTTATGGAAGAATACAGTCTTGACATATTAATAAAACAAAATACCGTGTCTATGTGTTAGAAGAAAAAAATCATTGGTTAAAGATTCAATCGAAGATAATTACTGAAGTTGCAAAAATGGTACCATCGGTTCAGGTGATAACTATAATTTAGGTTTTTCGATATGCTAAGCATCATGGTATACAAATAACTCCATTATCAAACGACCTAGAGATTATTTTATTTGATTTGAAAGGTCAGATAAAGAAGATCGGAAGAAATATGTTTTAACTTGAAACATCCTGTATGCTAAGGCGCGTTCGTTTAGTGGCTTTAGAAATATCTTTCTGCTAATACACTTGTCTTAAATAAGACACTGCTGTATGAATAATAGCTGCACGGCATATGGCCCAAATTGGGGCACGGTTCTTTAAGTTATTCGTATTAATTTAAGTTAATCGTTTACATTCTACCACTTTTAATTAAAGAAGCACGCGTGGAACCCCACACTCTAACTGGTATGAATATGAACTCGAGTATAAACGATGGTTTTTTCTCCGAGCACTTAGCAACAAATACAAATACATAGAGATATTAATGGTCTAACAGTGACATAGCTACTTTCTATTCTGGTTTTGTGGCCCATATAGTAGTATTTGATTCATAATACGTGTATAAATCTTGGCTTTCTAAACATACAATAAAGTGAAAGGCAAAAAAAATGTTGGGAGATAATAACACACAGTGCCATAATCTTGCTTTGTAAGCTACGAGGCTTACGGATACGCTGCACATAAATTTAAATATACATTATAAATATAAACTTCCATGGCTAGAGTACAGGCATTCGTTCTCAACAAATGAATGCCCCCAGTGGGACTCAAAACCGCGACCGCTGAAACAGCTAGTACAGTCACCACAAACTAAGCAAAACGTGTCGTCAAATACTACAGGATAGAGTTTCATGTACGTTACCCTTACTTGGCATCCCGCTATAAGAACCTCGTTTCTAACGCTAAGAATCAAGTTATATTGCACAAATGTGAATTGACAGACTTTGAAATTCTTCTCAGGAGAGCTTAAACAAACTTTCTCACAATATTTTTATACATCGTAAGGCTGTTGATAATCATTATCCATTTAAAATTAGTTCACTCGTCGCTCTACGCGCTTTTGTATGACACGAGAACCATTTTATTTTTCCGTAAATATAAAATAAAAATACATGTTTGGTAATAAAAATTATATAAAAAAATATTTAAGCGAGTAAAGCCGCAGACAAGAGCCTACTCAGTGTAGATATATTGTCTCTAAACTATCTTCTTCAGCATGAAACTTTTTACATGTCATGGAGGAAACGCTACGATAAATTAGTCCAAAAAACGAGGATATGTCGCATGTAAATAATAATAGGAGGCTGTGTGAGACATTATAATTAAATTCCATCAACTATGCGAGAATTTAATTAAGCAAACAAGCGTATATCATTGTATTTACGCCACCACTGACGTTAAACCACGAATTTATTCATTGGAAATTATGAATAGCCAAGAAAACTCGACTTTTCAACTTTTATAAATATTGACTTCTATTAGTTATATCGTATAAAATTTTATAGTGAATCATTAAAAAGTTATATTTTGTTATGTTTATAGAGATGATGTTTGCGGTATTTTCCTGTATAATATTGCAACACGAATACCTTTTGGAAAAATCAAATAGACATTTTCTGTAATTCTTCTGTATATTTTAAGGAAACTTTATTTTTAGTTTTATAACTCAACTTTTTTTGTTTTATTTAAATAGTTATAATTAATTTTAAATCATATTCACTTTTGAATATATTATTTAGCCTATTGAAGCTTTTTACTGTCAAATATATAAATATTTAACAGTTATTTTAAACACATATACATATAACAAAAATGTTATCATCGACGTACCTATTGATAATATAATTTGCCACATTTGAACTGTAAATGAAAAAGTATTTTTATGACAATAAAAGAATTATCTAGTCTTAATAATGTCTCTATTAATTCAGATAAGTGAATTATAATAATTACAAATCCCATGTCACCATAAACGTTTTAAAAACAATCTTGTATCCTCTAAATACGTTCTAATTTTAATTTTTGGACAGTATATTTCGAGCTTTCAAAGTAGATACGCTTTTTTCGTAGCAAGCATCGTAGCAATGTGGGCTCTGTACGTAGCGCCGCCATATCACCGCGCGCAGCCGAGTCGTCTACACCGCGACGATGAGTCTCGCACCCGCACGGTACTACGATCGCGAATATGCTTCAGTACTAACTTAAACTTTCCTGTAACTGAAAAAGCAAAATAATAAAATCAACTTTACCTTCATCGACGAAATTATTTCGACGACGACGATGTTTAAGGTAAGTTGTAGATTTTCTTACTGGACCGCATTTATTACTAAAAGTATAATTCACATATATTTCATTTATAACAAAAGAGAGTAGCATATTGCTGGATATCTATTATTTTATCGCAAATAAACGTTAACCAAAAAATAATACATTCATTTTTTCCAAAACATTATATAAAAAATTAAAAACAAAGTTTTTAAAATAACTATAACATTATATTAATATTAAAAAGTACAAAATTTGTACTAATAAGTTCTACAATACCTCGTATTTCCCGCGCTTTAGTTTTAAAATATAAACGAACTACACATTTAACAAGTTACTCTTTATATTATTAATAAAAATAATCAATAATAATATAAAAATATTTAGCAATTACTATATTATTTTAGTTCTAATAAATATGATTTTAAATAAAGTATCAAAATTACTAAATACGATATTTTATATACCAATGAAGTTATATTACATTGGAGTTTACAAAAAGGTCCTGTGTGTAAGTATCTAGAATTTAAAAACACATAAAGCATGTAGAAGGATATAAAACAAAAATTTTGATTCTTTCGTGACAAACTAGATATTAATTTAATAATATAAAAATAAATTCCTTTATTTTTAACATTGAAATAATATATTCAACGCGTGTTTTGTACAAGTATATCATAAATTTTAAAATTCGACAGCATTCAAGAATATTGAAAGCCCTCACATTAGCCTCTGGACTTAAAAGCTTTTCAACTTTGAATATAATCAGCAACATTTCTATTAACTTTATTGCTTTATAATATATTATGAATGGGAATTTTGTGAATCACTTACATTAAAACTTTTCTATAATTAATATGAAATTTAAAATTTGTATAAGAAAATTACATATAATTAATTACAAGTTCTATCTTATGAAAACATCATTTTGGGTATCATTTTGTTTACTACGAGCGACTTAACCCCGCCGCGCTGGTTCTTCTCTGGATACGATCTAACGTATTTAGTTAGTTAGGCCTATTTTAAATTTTGTATAAAATATGAGATATTTTTCCGCTGTAAAAAGTATCCTATATGTAGTTCCGGATAACCCCTTATCTTCATACCAAATTTCATTAAAATCTGTACAGTGGTTTTCTCGAGAAGCGGTTACAGACAGACAGATACAAAAATCGAAAACAATAGATTTGTACGCTATATCAGTAATAATAATTATTTCAATAGCATTTTGCAAAAAATATTTAATGGAAATATTCGACACAGACTATTATTATATACTTAGATATTACACTAAATCATTTTTATGTATAAAATTAGGTATAAACCTGGTCCCTTACTTAAATTATATTCGAACACAGACAGTACCTACTTTCGTTACATGATAATAATCTATCATTGATAAATTATATAGTGTGCCTATATGTAGTTGCTTAAATCGATTACATACCTATTACCGCAAATCGACTAACGACTAATGCTAGTATTATTCACAATAGAATAAAAAAGAAATAAAAATACTTGCATATTTTACATAAAGTATCTTAGATTTAGGGAAATATTTGATATTATAATAAACTATCTTTTGCATTTTTTCCCGAATTTCGATTATTCGTTGTGGCGTCCGCCTTTAGCCCATCACGGTAATAAAATATATATTTCGGTCGTGTTTGTAATCCCGTCTCTTTCAAAGCTTTTAAAGTTTTTACATATTGATGACAAAGTAAATAGACGTTTTCGGACGGTTTCTATTTACTTAGTAAGTTTTGAGTTAGTATTCAATACACCCTTTTTATTCACATGGGACATTTAAGCCCAAACGTACGCATATATAAAGGAATAGACAAGGCCTCTTGTAAGAACATATTTGGTCACTTTTTGTTGCAACCTATTCACTCTCTAAAAACGGGAAAAAAAGTATATTACTATGGAACGTTTTAAACTTCGGGTAAACTTCGTTTTTATAAATTTTTCGTATGAACTCAATGATCACAAAAATTTCATTTAAATTAGAAAATTAAAAAAAAAGCAGATATTGAGACGACGAAAATACCACGTAAATATTTCTTTCTTACGTTATTATAAATATATTTTAATAATATAATTTATAAAGTTATTATTTTATACCCTATATATCTTAGCCTAATTTACTCCTGCTAAAATAAATTCATAAATATTAAATACCTAACATGCCACAAATGTGGAAAACTATGATTTTGGAAGACAACAATATATTATGCTTATGTAAAACAATACAAAGATTATATCATTATAACTTTGTATGTTTTTTAATTCAATTCTCTTGTTAATCTTTGACATGACATTTTAATAATTTACTTTAATAATGTCAATGACAGGAAATGGAACTTAATTAACGTAATGCCTTATTAAAACAACATTCATGTCAAAAATGAAAAGCCGAATACATTATAATAATTTTAAATACATATTATTATACAAATTTAATAAAACAGACTTTATATAATATTTTAAATTCGACGGCTTATTAGTAAACTTTGTGTAAGATTAATATATATATATACACGTAATCTGTTGAATAAATTTGAATAAAACACTTAAAATATAGGAGGACCATATTCTAGACTAAGACCTCGAAAATAAGAACATAAACTATATTCTACTTTATATTTTTAAAAAAAGGAAGGAAGGAATTGAAAACTAGGAGTCAGCAAAACTTCTATATTCGAGCATGTTTAATTTGCTTGTTATTAGTCGCCATACTGTGGATACGATAACTAAGATAGTACAATAAATAGCTTATTTTAATACCATTTTAGGATTCATACCCATTTTCACGCTGCGTTATCGAATTATAAAATGTATTGGGGACGAATATTATTACAAACTAATCGTACCTTTATAACTTATTATTGTAACATTATTTCATAACTCGGCAAATTGACAATAGAACTAACCCCAACCAAAGTTATAAAAGAAAGTTCAAAGCAAATCAGATTACATTCGAATATACGCATGAATTCAATTAGAAACCTGTATGGAAATCAATATTGATATTTTATTAATTCGGCAATATTTCGCACGTAATAATGTACAATTTCAATCTCGCTTCAATGAAAGATGATGAATAACGTGGAGAAGCAATTATACTCAAAAATGTCAACAGAATCTCAGCGTCCTTAACTCTTTACTCCGTGTATTTACCTACGTTTTAATCTCTCTTAAAACAACTCTTGAAAATAAACAAATTGATTTATTTATTTATAAAAAGTGATATTTCCAATAATTGTTTTTAATCTAACTATCCGCTTTTAAGATTTTCTATATCACGATACTAATTTTGTTATTTGATGAGGTCTAAGAGACTATAACACTACGTTCTGAGAAAATATAGATCCTCTTGAGATAGAGACAAATCAGTACGAAATTTTATTAGTATCGAAGTTACTACCAACCTGATATGTGGGCTTACACTGCTCTACATATCGTTATTTTTTACATCTCGAAAAAAATAAAGAATCCTCGTGGGATAACAATCGTGGGAATATGTTAAGTTATTTTTATGAAAGTTGTATTGATATCATGTGTATCTTTGATATACAATGATAACACGACCTTTTGTTCCATAAATTCTACACAGATTTTTTCAGTTTTTATTATAAAACTAAGTTATTATTATACTGAAATAACAACACGTTCTATGGGAACAGGTGATCGGCATTGATTTGAATTTTTGATGCGTATGAGATGACAATTAAAATCACCTCCTTGTTTCCGAGTTCCGACATTGCATTCAAGGGGTTTGGTTGTGTATTTTTTTTATTTGGCTATAAATAAATTTGATTAGGTACTATACTTTACAATATTATTGTACTAATAAAATAATAATAATTAATAATGTAATCCCGATCGTTTATTGAGACTAGCTATTTGTGCAGGAGATCTCTCTAATCCTGTCACCCTAAAAGTCCGACAAGACGACTAATCGACACGACCAGTGAGATCTAAGCCACAGAACCGACTTTTTTATGTGCGCTCCGAGGCACGGGAGCTTAGCAACACTTTCCTAGTCCGGGTTGTTACTGAGACTTACTAAACAGGAAGACTCAATAATTAAACATGGCCCGACTCGAGACTTCAGCCCAGGACTTGCGGATGTACAGGCATGCTGTATGCCACTACACTATCGAGGCAGTTTTATACTCTTCTATTTTCTTGTTTAATGACTTCAAAGCTTGCCAGTTGAGCACAGATTACTTCACCAATGTCACGTAGAATGGAGAAGACACGAAGGAGTTCATACTCTTGATGATAATTAATCGAGTTGTTTTGACTCCCTATTATTATCTCTCAACCATAATGTCAATTAATTGAGTTCTGTCAGGTGAACCTGAATACTTAATAGTAATTTATCATTTTTCCTTGGTTCGTATGGTTTTACCAACTATAAAGTAATATCATACTAAATAATGAAAAGGGTTTCGTGAGCCCTAAACTTAGACTTTTGTTTAAGAATTAGTTATTTATCCTTTCCATTAAAATAAAATATAAATTAATGTTTGAACGGTAAAATTATTTTACTTCGAAAATAGCTTCTAAGAAGCATATGGATCTCTGACCTCGATCTTTGAATCTACACAACCATATAAAATGAAATTTAAATGTTTTAAAAATTTGAATTAATATCATGTTTTAATAAAAACGATCCACTGACCACTGAAGTTCGCGTATACGTACTGAGTAGCCTAGGAAAAAAGAAAGATTTTTATTATGTAGGTATGAACAATGAACATACATTCCAATTTGAATCTTACTAAATTAGAGGAATAAAGACCGTTATTTTATCTTAGTTTTGGTTTTATATTATATTTTGTATTCAAGTTTATCATCACAAGTATAAAATAGTAAGTTTATATGCAAGTTGTATTTTAAAAAAATGATATAATGAGTTTAAATTATGTCTACCAATTTTGTTAACCTTTTAAAGGCGACGAGGCTCTAATTTTATAAACAATATAAATAATTTTTTTTTTTTATTAATATTGAAATGGAATATAGTGCTAAAATTGAAAGCAAGAAACTTTAATAGCTTCAACTAAACACAAATTCTTAGTCGTATCCAAGTCTTTATTCCAAATGATCCGTAAAACTCCGTCATTCATTGAAGTGTCGGCTGGCGGCTGCTGCTGCTGCTTAGTGACATTTTCCAAATAATTTCTTGCCATTGTAGGGTAGTTAATCTGCTGTTTTTTGCGTTTTGATTTTGAACAGTTTTAATGCCGATTTTGTTAATGGATATCCTAGAATATTTGTGCCAAATTTTCATTTTACTTTCACAACCTAATGTCTTGATCGAATATAAACTGTTTACATACGATTATTAGTGTCGTTTACGGCTTACGCCACAAATTAATAATTAGTAAAATGTCCTATGAATTTCACACTTCTTGGAGTGACAGCCTGACAACTTTCAATCACCAAATTCTTATAACCAGTTTCGTAAGAACTTTATTATATTTAATTACTAATACTTTTTTAGTTTGGCACAATAACTATATAGATGTAAATACATACGTGTAATGTACCTATATGTAACCTTGTTGTGACTTATCATCTAGGAAATCCAATACTGACAAACTCAACGAAACTTTCTTGCTATAATTTGGCCTCATGGGATCGCTTTCACATTCAACTATGACTCCCGACGGCCCACAGACGCAAACCCTACCTTAAAATCGACTGCCTCAAGCAAAAACATCTCTATGTGTCGCTTCTCAATCTTGGAAATTTTGGACATTTTTATGTTTTTGTAGCCTCTGTATGAAATTGTTCTTATATCCCAATATCCAACCATTGAGTTATTATTACAGAATAATAACTCAATGTATCCAATGAGACGTGGTCTGTGCGTTTTTTTCACACCTAGATAGATTGTTGCATTGAAGCATGGCATCTCCATGGTAATCTATACATATAATAAAACTGTAGAAAAGTCGTTTTTGTACATCAAAAAAAAATACAAAAAAAATAGCCAGGGTGTTAAAGGACAACCAATAGAACCCATTTCCAGCATTTTTAGAATTTTTGTCTGTTTGTCGGTTTGTCGGTTTGTCTGTTTATTTATCCGGGCATCACGTAAAATGTACGAAAGCAATGTAGATAACTTTTATACACAACGATTTAACGTAACTTTAAGTAACATTTAGTTTTTGTTTCGTTGCAATCGGTTCAGTCTATCAAAAGATATTTGAGTTTAAAGTGAAGAAGTAGAGAAATTCCAGAAGTAAAATTAGGGCTATGTGCATTTGATCTCACAACTTCAAGTAACTTTTATACACAACAATATGTGCGTAAATTGAAGTAACATTAAGTTTTTTGTTTCATAGTAATCAGTTCACACCTTATAAAAAATGAAAATTAATAAAATTATAATAGTGTTTCCGAAGTAAAATATTTAAACAGCGCCATCTACGAGTATTCGAACTAGAGACCAACTGCGTGCAGTATTGTTCGATAGATGGCGTTGTGCGTGTGAAGTCATTTTCTGAATCGCGGTGTTAAGATTTTCCTTGAAAGAATGACCTTCGCCCATGTCTGCCGGCAATCTTTGAGTTTTCAACCGACTTCCAAAAGGAGGAGGTTATCAATTCGTCTGTATTTTTTTTTAATGTTTGTTAGCTCAAAACTTTGAACTGGGTGAACCGATTTTGATGATTCTTTTTTTATTTGAAAGGTAGTGCTTCCCGTTTGTCCCATTTTAATATTTTCCAGTTCTGACAATGGCATCCATGAGAAAACCATAAAAGTCTCAAATCTGCATTAAGTATTTGCGCGACAAATGGACGAATAACTCAATATCACGCCAACCGATTTCGATGATTCTTTTTTTAATGGAAAGGATATACTTCAAGGGTAGTTTGATGAGAGTTTGGTAAGGTTCTGATGATGGGATCCATGACAAAGTATCGGAACTCTTCAATTCTTAGGAGCAAATTAACGATGCTCGGCCGAATCTTTTATAGGCTATATGGATATTTGAGTCACGTACCGTAACTGATGATGGAAGGTACAACTCCTCAACGGTTAGCAGTTTAAAGAAATTTTTTTCAATATAATACGCAATTATGGACCGATAGTTGTATACTTTCAGGCTATAAGGTTTACCTCATAATAGAAGGTAAATTTTTATAGTCATTAACACAATACGTATCTACTTTCCACTAAAAATTTAAAAATAAATTATTTTTAACAGAAAACAAAAACCGACTTCCAAACTTAATAAATCTAAACTAAAAAGTAGAAAATAATACTTTTAAGGACTTTGTTAATTTTGAAGTCGGTGCCAGCCAAAGCAAAATAACCCTAAATAGATACATATTTGATTAATCTATCAATTTGTAAACATAATCAAAATACCTGGCTGGCGCCGACTCCAAAATTAACGTCTAAGTTAACTAACTAATTAACATCTAAGTCCTAAAAAGTATTATTTTCTACTTTTTAGTTTAGATTTATTAAGTTTGGAAGTCGGTTTTTGTTTTGTAGGAGTCATTAAAGTTCTGTCTTTAAAGAGGTTTATCTATGTAAAGGTCTTGAATTAAATTGATATTATCGTAAATCGTTCGTTCGTTAATTCATTATTTCGTTTTATCTTTCAAAAAATTTTGGTTAGTTAGATTCGGTCTTAATTTCGAAGTGCGAAGTAAATAATAACTTGCAATTTGAGTCAAGTAGTTTTATTTACTTCGTAGTTTGAAATTTTATTAGTCTTCATTCTCATTTTGAAAGTTTGTGTTGTAGTAAATTGTTGATTTATTTGGTTCAATATTTTATTTGTTTGGTACAGTTTTTATTTTGAAAATGACTTCTAGAAAAAAAACAAACCTTTCGCAGCGTAGCCGAGATGCGATAAGGAAGAGACTAAGTAGGTCCCAGGAATCAGAAGAAGATCGTGAAGTGAGGCTAACAGCAATTCGATTATCCGTTGCGGGGGTGGACCTAAGTATTGGATGCTTTTCTCATGGTCAACTATACGTAGCTCTTTCCCGCGTAAACAACCCCAATAACCTTTTTGTGTACGCTCCAGATGGTTCCACAGCCAATATTGTTGATTAAGAAGCACTAGCATAAATAAAAAAAAAATTGTATCGGTATCCTCCAACAGCGCTTCGCAGTAAAAAATACATTGTCAAGTTCCGACATCCACGCGAACGAAGTCGCGGGCACAGCTAGTGTAAAATAATATCATTTCTTTAAGGGTCTTATATTTATATACGATATAAATTTAAAAACTAATATCGTATTTCTTTTTAGACCCTAGATCTTTTTTGTCTCTCATTTTCAATATCCTGAATAAAAAAAAGCTTCACAACTGCTTCTTAAATCAATTTAGAATTATAACTAATACGTGACAAGATATACCTTTTACATCATCTTGTTGGAACATATCTCTTTGATAAAGGGTACATTTTGTCGGTGTAAAATAAACGCATAATTCTTATTTCATTCTGTGCCACAAATCCGCAAATGACGTGGGTCTAAAAATAATGTGCGTCCTTTCTTTATAAAAGAGATGTTAGCGTGGAGATTGGAGGAGGTCCACGTTATCTTTACTGCTATGTATATTTTAACATCATTTGCACCCTACATTGATATTTAGATTAGACTTAGGTACGTGCTTGAACACCTGCGTCTACATATTATGAGATTAATAACAATCCAGAATAATACCAAAGCCAATGAAACATATAGTCGTCCAACGGACGTGACAGCCCAAGCTGACATATACTAATGTCCCAAGCGAGTGTATGACAGCTTGGGCTGGCTGTCACGTCCGTTGGCCGATTATATGTTTTATAGGCTTTGATAATACTATAATTTATATACCTTACATAATTACTTAGTCAAGCAATTAAAATTGTAAGAAATTCTTAAGAAATAGATTTAATATTTGAAATGCGAAAATGTTGGATCTGCCTAACTTTCGCTCAGGTGAAATGTAAATACGTTTTTAAATAATTAGTTGCATTACATAGTTGGCATATTAGTATTTTAAATATATATTTATAAGCAATAAGCACGCCTAGGTCTTCCAAATATTTTATATCCATCTTCAATAATGTTATATACTATATATTTAGACCAAAGTTAACATAATCGTCGAATGATATATAACCCTCGAGCTACGTACATGTACATATCTAGAGTAAATAAGCATCAAGAAATCAAAAAAATGTGGAAATTGGGGTGCAATACGCTCGCCAACTCTGAATCCAATTTAGTTATTTTATTTATTAAAGTCTATCAACGGTTTACAAGTTCGTGTTATATAAATAATGTCGTCGATGAAATTGGTTGATTGATAATCTACATAAAGTAAATACGGCTTCAGAAAAAATATATCTGCATAGAAAAATAAATTATATTTAATTTCTTTTGATGTTCCTTTTTTAATTAATATCTTATAGCTAGTGATGATGGCACAAATTAAACTTCTTAAATTAATCATCTTGACATCTTTATTGTACTTCACGATCAAAGGTCTTCTATATAATCTGTTTTTCCCGAACGGTTTGTGGTCAAATAAAAAGACAGGTATTGTACCTGATATATCTTTATAATATACCCTATCAATATACTTATTATTTTCTTGGAACCTTTACAAAATTTACCTACCTATCAGTTAAGTCATTGAAGACATAAAATGTAGCTTTTGCTACAAAAGGTCAAGGGAAGTTCTAAAGGTAGCAATTTTGCGAAATGTAAAAATTTGCAAAGTTTGACTTTATTTTGTTGTAACTCCTTAAATATAAATCTGACTGAACTCATTAGGACACTTAACTCTAAAACTGATAAATGATCTGAATCTCCTCTTCCTGTGGTCTACATCATTGTAAGTCAAAAACTACCAAGTGACTGGACTATGCGTTTCTAAAGAAAAGTAACAATCTACGACTTTTATATATATTTCAAGTCATTTACGCCAGTGTATT